>JAPDNY010000016.1:12739506-13339506 GCA_029375565.1 Gekko gecko | reverse complement strand
CATCTGAGCTCGGCCCTGCCTGCCGGATATTTATGCCTCTCTCCTGAGCTGCTCCCATAAAAAGCAACTGCCACTCCGGAGCAAATCGAGCGCTCGGCCTCCTGCCCTCTGCTAAAGTCTGCTGGAGCCACCGGGTTCAAGTGCTGATTCCGACAGGTCAGGGAGGGCACCGCAGATGGCTTACAGGTGAGAGGGCGCTGCCGCCAGGCAGGGGTGTGGTGGTTTTTCGCCGGCCCACTTGAACGGCTGGACCTCCAGGTAGGGTTGTCGAGACTGGCCTGGGAAATTGCTGGAGATTCGAGTGTGGAGCCCGGGAAAGGCAGGGTTTGGGGAGGGGAGTGACCTTAGCAGGGTACGATGCCACCCTCCAAAGTGGCCATTTTCTCCAGGTAGGGATGCCAGCCTGCAGGTGGGACCAGGGGATCCCTTGGAATTACAGCTGATCTCCAGGTAAACTAGATCAGTTCCCCTGGAGAAAATGGCTGCCTTGGATGGTGGCCTTGGACCCCACTGAAGTCCCTGTCCTCCTCCGGCTCCACTCCCAAACCTCCAGGAGTTTCCCAGCCTGGATCTGGCAACCTGACCCCCCATCCAGTGTTCCCTCTGAGCTGAGTGAGTGTGAGCTAGCTCATGGTTTTTTAGCCTCCGGCTCATGCGTTTTTGTCTCAGCTCAGGAAGGGACGGCTCCAGAGCAAACTAATTTATGCAGCAGCCAAATCGCTCGCTCACAATTTTAATGCCGGCAGCTCCCAAAGTAGAATTTTTGCTCACAAGACGCCACAGCTTAGAGGGAGTATTGCCCTCATCCCCAGCCGGTGGCCAGGGGGGACCTGGCAACCCTGTCTCCAGGGAGACTGGAGATCAGATGAGATTCCAGGAGATCTCTAGGCTTGGCATCCTCTGGCCCTTGAAGCAAGGGGCACCGATCACTCCATCGTTGCTAGATGCAGCACTGCAGCTCCTGCTCCCTGCTGAGTGAGGTGCCCGGTCTTATGCCCCCTTCCACAGGGAATCTGTCTTGGTACAGACATGTTGTTTACACGAGGGGGGGGAGGAACGATCAGGGGATGGTAAAGATGCAAAGTTGGCAGAGGTGACATCTAAGTGGAGAGCGATGATGGGGGGGGGAAGCTTGGGACGGGGACCACTTCAGGACAAGGACCTGACATTGGGAAGAGCAAGAGCTGGGCTGTCTCACATGAGCCTTCAGTTCTGATCAGGGCTATTTTGGGGCAGGAACGCACAGGAACAGAGTTCTGGCTGGCTCCCAAGTTGGCCACACCCAGCAGGAAATTATCAGCATAATAGGCCACACCCAACAGCAGAAACTCATTAGGACTGGCTACCTTAGGGGTGTGTGGCCTAACATGCAAATGAATTCCTGCTACAAAAAAAAAAAAGCCCTGGGTTTTGACAACAAACAAGGTAAACAGAATAAGAAGCAAAAGGTGGGTGTGGCTGGATGACCACACTTCTGGTAACATGGGGTGTGTGGCCTAATATGCTAATGAGTTTCTGCTGTTGGGTGTGGCCTATTATGCTAATGAGTTCCTGCTGGGCTCAGTCTGCTCATGGATCCTAAGGCAACCTCACCCAAAGCAAACCCCCCCCCCTTGCAGGTTCAAGAGGGACAGATTGTGGTCTCAGGCCCAGGTCCCCAAAGGCCTTCCCTCTCCCCCTCCTAGGCTTGCCATGTTCCTGGGCTGCCAGCTCTGGGTTGGGAAATGCCTCGAGATTTTCAGGGCAGAGCCTGGGAAGGGAAGGGTTTGGGGAGCAGACGAACCTGAGCAGTACAGTTGCCAGGCCCCACCTTGGCCCCCTTTGGGAGATGGGGGGGCCTGTAGGGGTGCCAGTTCCAGGTTGGGGAACTCCTAGAGGTTTGGGGGCAGAGCCTGGGAGGACAGGAATGTCAGTGGGGCACAAGTCCACCCTCCAAAGCCTCCATTTTCTCCAGGGGAACTGATTTCTGCAGGCTGGAGATCAGTTGCAACAGAGTGGGTGCTCTCCAGACACTACCTGGAGGTTGGCAAGTGGTGGGGAAATTCTGGAGGTGGGGAAATTCTGGAGATTCCGGGGGTGGAGCCTGGGGTGGGTGGAGTTTGGAACAGGGAGGGGCCTCAGCAGGGTACAGTGCCATGGAGTCCACCCTGAGATGCAGCCATTTTCTCCAGGGGAACTGACTTCTGTGTTCTGGAGATACGCTGTCATTCCAGGAGAACTCCAGTTCCCACCTGGATATTGGCAACCCCCACCCCTTCAAAATCTGCCGTCTGCTTTCTGGCTGGAGGGGAGGTGCTGCAACCGTCAGTCAAAGGCAGCCCAGCACCCAGAAGTGAGTGTGGGCAACGTTTTGGTTGCTGGATCAGAAACCACTTGGGGGTGGGGGCGGCGGCTAGGAAGCTCTTCTTGTCGGGGACCCACATAGGGTTGCCAGCTCTGGGTTGAGAAATACCTGGAGATTTGGGGGTGGAGCCTGCGGAGGGTGTCATTTTGGGGGAAGGGGCTTCTGCAGCATATAATGCCATAGAGTCTACCCTCCAAAGAAGCCATTTTCTCCAAGGGAGCTGATGCCTGTAGTCTGGAGATTGTCTGTAGTGGGGGGGGGGAATCCCCAGGTGTCACCTGGAGGTTGGCAACCCTAGACCCACATAGCAGAAGGGCCTTCTCTGTCCAGCCTCTCCTTGGTTCAGTTTTTAGCCCATCGGCCTCCTGATGAGCCCCTCTTTCGTCAGAGAGGAAAAGGCCCATTTCTTCCCTTCCTTTGGAGCTGCCTTCCAGAGGAGACTTGCAATTCTTCCTTACAGCAGCCCTTGACTTAGTCACTGAATATTTAAGAAACTGGGGCGGGGGCGGCAGGATTCAGAGTCACTAAGAGAATCGGAGAGGAGTGTTTCCCCGATCCTGGCCTCCTTCATTACTGCCTCGGTGGTGATTCTCGGTGATCCTCCTTCTCTTTTGCAGGGATGCTAACCATCTTGTGATGGTTTTATGCAAACTGCTTTGGGCGACTGGGGGAAAAGAAATACGGTGAATAAATGCATCTCATGTTCATCTGAACGGGGGAGCACGTGGTCTGTCCACACTGCGTCGCCGCCACTGGGATCCGTAGCTGGTTCGTCCGATCGTACATCCTGCCAGAAGGAAGTCAGTGCAGACAAACCAGGACTCCCTCCGGCCACCCTTTCCTGGTCTTCCTGTATGCAGTTCTCACTCATTGGATCAGGGCCAGAACAGGTAGGTAGGTGGGTGAGGCGAGGAGGGAGAGGAGAGGGGGCAGGACAAGAGGAACAATTTCTTCCTCTTTGTCCTCGGGCTCACTTTCTCCGCTTCATCCTGGGAACAGGAGGGCATCGCAGGTGGGAGAGCAGCTGGAAAGGCCATGTCTTTCAGGTTGCCAGTTCCAGGGTATGAAATTCCTGGAGATTTGGGGAGGGGGATCCTGTGGAGGGCAGGGTTTGGAAGGAGAAGTGTCTCAGCAGGGAACAATGCCACAGAGCCCACCCTCCCAGGCAGCCGTTACTCCAGGGGACCTGATCTCTGCAGTCCGCAAATCCAGCTGCACCTGGAAGCCAGCAACACTATTCTCATGGGATCCAGCAGCACTTTGGTACTGTGGCTCCATGTACAGGGTTGACCTGAGACTGTCTCCCTAACACGCACACCCACGGCTCCCAACACGGTCAGGACTGCTCGCACATACCCCCTTTCTCCCCCTTATGTACAGATCCAACCCAAATCTGTTTCAAGAGCACACTGAATATGTGACCCACAGATGCAGCCAGTTTCGTGTAGTGGTTAAGAGCCCAGACTCTAATCTGGGCGAACCGGGTTTGATCCCCCACTCCTCCACACGCAGCTGCTGGTGTGACCTTGGGTCAGTCACAAGTTATCTCAGTGCTGTTCTCTCAAGAGCAGTTCCTGAAAGAGCTCTCTCAGCCCCCACCTCCCTCCCAGGGTGTCTGTTGTGGGGAGGGGAAGGGAAAGGAGTTTGTCAGAGGCTCTGAGACTTCGAGTGAAGGGCAGGGGTATAAATCCAATCTCCTTCTCCTCCTCCTCTTCCTTCTCTTCTTCATATGAGCACCCTCTGAAGAGCATGCAGCCCCTCCAGTGACAGAGAGCTGACAACCATGCGCTTGTCGGTGAGATCTCCGCGAGCTAAATTTATGGTGTGTGTTCTTTTTAAAGGATCCCCACACCTACACACCTACACACACACACACACACCCATCAAACCTTGAAGTCTTCGGAGCTGTAATTAAAAGCGTTAGAAGAAGGTAAGGAGTTTTGTCCTGGGGCTGCCAACTGGTTAATTTATGAACTGAACCTGGCAAAGGTTGTGCCAAGAAGAGCTCCTTCCAACAGCTGGGTCTATATATTTCCTGCAAGGCAGCCTCTCTTCCCCCCCAAGCCCCCCACCCACCCATGTGTGTGTGTGTTGGATGCCGGCGCGGTGAACAAAGCCAGCACGAAGAGCGGCCACCTGAAAGGGCGAAGGCAGACGATACATTTTGTATGTGGCTGAGCTACACTGACAGCCCCTGTTATTACCACGAAAAACACAGGGATGTTTTCTTGGCCCGCAGCCGACTCGGACCAAGAAAACGGGTTGGTCAGTTTTCCCAGCATGCCGAGGGAAGCTGTCGGACTGGCTCAAAGACTGGGGGAGGGGGTCAAGTAAAGCACCCTCAGCAGGCTCCCCTCCCCTCAGTACGGTTGCCAGCCTCCAGGCCGTGGCCGGAGATCTCCCACTATTACAACTCATCTCCAAGCGATAGATATCATTTCAACAGGAGGAAAGGGCTGCTTTGGAAGGCGGGGCTCTAGGGCATTAAACCCCACTGAAGTCCCTCCCCTCCACAAACTCCACCTTCCTCGGGCTCCACCCCTAAAATCTCCAGGTATTTCCTAACGCAGATCTGGAATGGCAACCTGACCCCCTCGGCAATGGAAAGCGTCACTTAACGGTGGCCTTGTAGGGTTTTCAAGACAAGAGACGTTCAGAAGTGGTTTGCCACTGCCTGCCTCTGCAGAGCGAGCCCGGACTTCCTTGATTGTCTCCCATCCAGGCACTAGCCAGGGCTGACCCTGCTTAGCTTCCGAGATCTGACGGGATTGGGCTAGCCTGGGCCACCCCCAGGGGCGGATGAAGGCTCACGGCTGCCCTCAGCAGCACTGACCAGTCTTGGTGCCCCCCCTCCTTTCCACACTGACCCCAGTCCATTTTAACTGTTGACCCGTCTGACCAGATATACAATGCAGGTGGCAGCAGTACAGAAATTTATTCATATGATAACACAATACACTGGACAAACTAAGCCAAGCTTTGGCGACATAAAGTTCCACAAGAATGCAATCAATACAACCTCTATTTTAATATTTCACAAGTTAAATGTATCAAGGTTCCAATATTCGTGACCTGAAAGGCATTTTTCTACATTTTCCCACCCTGGAGAGCCAGTATGGTGTAGTGGTTAAGTGTGCAGACTCTAATCTGGGAGAACCGGGTTTGATTCCCCACTCCTCCATTTGCCCCTGCTGATGTGACCTCGGGTCAGTCACAAGCTCTGGCACAGCTGTTCTTGAAAGAGCAGTTTGTGTTAAGAGTTCTCAGCCCCACCTACCTCACAGGGTGTCTGTTGTGGGGAGGGGGACGGAAAGGAGTTTGTAAGCCACTCTGAGACTCCCTTGGGTAGTGAAGGGCGGGGTATAAATCCAATCTCTTCTTCTTCTACCTCACAGGGTGTCTGTTGTGGGGAGGGGGAGGGAAAGGAGTTTGTAAGCCGCTCTGAGACTCCAAGTGAAGGGCGGGGTATAAATCCAATCTCCTCCTCCTCCTCCTCCTCCTCCTCCTCCTCCTCTTCTTCTTCTTCTTCTTCTTCCTCTTCTTCTTCTTCTTCTTCTTCTTCTTCTTCTTCTTCTTCTTCTTCTTCTTCTTCGTCTTCTTCTTCGTCTTCTTCTTCGTCTTCTTCTTTTCCCAACTTTGTGGTGCCCCCTTTGGCCCTGGTGCCCTAAGCACATGCTTAGTCCGCTTAACGGTGTTATATCTTATGGCCCGGCCCAACAAAATGACATTTATGTCAAATCCAGTCCTTGTACAAATGAGTTTCATGCCCCTGCGGTAGAGAGTTCCACCAGGTCCGTGCCAGGGCTGAAAACGCCCTGGCTCCAGTTGAGGACAGCTGGGTGCTCTTCAGGCCAGGGATCACCAGTAAGTTCCCTCTCCCGATGCTCTTTGGAGGATATGCCAGGAGAGGAATGGTATAGTATAGCCTGGTCTCATCTGATCTCGGAAGCTAAGCAGGGTCGGCTCTTGGATGGAAGGCTACCTTGGAAGACTCTGTAGCAGAAGGCGATGGCAATCAAAATCGCAGGAGGTCATAGCCCCTCTGCACACTGCCTCGGTCAGGACGCACCTGGAGTACCGTGTGCAGTTCTGGAGGCCTCACTTCAAAAAGGATGTGGGCAAAATCGAGGGGGTGCAGAACAATGCGCCCTCTAAGCTGGGGAGTCTTGTGAGCAAAATTTCTGCTTTGTGAGCTGCTGGCGTTAAAGTTGTGAGCAGCGTTCCCTCTAAGCCGAGTTAGTGTGAGCTAGCTCACAGTTTTTTAGCCTCCAGCTCTCACGTTTTTTGTGTTAGCTCAGGAAGGATGGCGCCAGAGCAAACTAATTTATGTAGTAGCCACAGAAGTAGTCACTCACAGAAGAGAGCAACGAGGATGATCAGGGGTCTGGAGACTGAGCTCTACAAGGAAAGGCTAAGGGGATGTTTAGTTTGGAGAAGAGGAGATTGAGGGGGACATGATTGCTCTCTTTAAATATTTGAAAGGCTGTCATTTGGAGGAGGGCAAGGAGCTGTTCCAGTTGGCAGCAGAGGACAGGACCTGAAGCAACGGGCTTATATTACATGCAGAAAGGTAAAGGCTGGATATTAGGACAAACTTTTTCACGGCCAGAGTGGTTCAAAAGTGGAATCGGCTGCCTAGGGAGGTGGTGAGCTGCCCTTCACTGACAGCTTTCAAGAAGAGGCTGGACGAATATTTGTCAGAGATGCTTTAGGCTGGTCCTGCATTGGGCAGGGGGGGGTTGGACTAGAATGGTCTGTATGGCCCCTTCCAACTCTGTGATTCTACGATTCTATTCTGTGATTCAAACCAGCTCTGCCTCAATCACTTGCCCTATAGGATAGGCATAAATTGGCTGCTACTTGATGGCCCTTGGCAGACACACCCACACACATGGCTTCTCAAAATATATTTTAAAACAACAAAAAAAGTGGATGTAGGGCTGGAAACATGCGGAAAGGAGCCGGCCGAGCTCAATTTCTGCCAGTTGCGAGGCACGGACTTAGCCAGACCGGGACGGTTGCGGCCCGGCCAGGCAGGGAAGCCGCTCTGATCAACATCCGGAACCGGAGGCCCGTCTTCCCACCAAGCAACATCGCAGGGAGAGTTTTGTAGGAATTCCTGGGCTGGCGGTATAACCGCACTCTGACCTGAGCCGTGTACCAATCTGCAAATAAAACCTGCTGGCTCCCCTCCCACCCTTTCCTCTCTTGCTTTGATGCCTGACAGCTAATTAGAAGAATTAATTTACGTTTGGCTTTTGCTTTAAAAGAAGACATTATTTAGCAACTAATTGTTGTTATTACAAAATGTTAAATATCATAATTTATTTCACTGCCCCTGAACGGCTAATCTCCCGGTAATTTATTAAGTGGCAAGAAGCGCCTTAATCACTCGATCTTCCGTTCTTTTTTTTGTAACCAAAGGAAAAGTTCAGCACCATGAAGGGGAAAATGGCCACGGTTTTGAAAACTGGCTCGGGAGAGCGGCAGGAGCGGTTAGTGAGATGGGGGGGGGGGCGGGGGCGCCACTCGGCTTGGGGAAAAGGAAACTAATTTGCACAAATGCTGCGGGGGGGGTGAAGACGAGATGAAGATAAGATAAAATTAAAAAGCGAGCGGGATTGGAAAATGTGCAAGTCATTAGAGACGGCGTCTGACTAAAGATTAGAGCTCACTGCTGCGTGGTTCTCCCTGCACGCCTCCCTCGGGCTTGGGGGTGTAACCGCTGCCTCTCTGTATGCTTCAGGACAGGCCACCCACCTGTTGTAGGTGGGTCCTACCAAAGAGTCCACCCAAAGGAATGAATGGATGTTCATTCGTTTCTGTAGGATAAAGGGGTAGGGGGCGAGCCCAGCCCAGTGCCTGGGGTAGACTATATGTGCAGAAGAATGAAGGGGGCCAAGAGCTGGTAGAATGCACTGCATGTATTGATTTCATCGCTTCATTTACACCCTGCCTTTCTCACCAACGGGGACCCAGGGTCGAACTCCTGCAGCAATCAGTCCCCAACAGCTTTCATTCAAAAGAGTAAAGTTTATTGAGACATGGCGAGTATGCAGATATCTTTGCCATGCCGTGTTAGAACTGAAGAAAAGTGCGTGCAGCAAGCAGTTATACATTATTCAAGGAGGCCCCCTGATGGAGCAGGGCCAATCAGGGATCAGGTAGAAGCCCACCAAAGTAACGGGCTGCTTTTCCCAGGAGAAAAACTACACCAGGCACCGAAGGTCATGCAGAGATAATAGAAACAGCGAAGACAGAGCAGAATTGAAACTTAACATTTCAGAGTCACCTCTGTTCCTATGGCAGCCGGGGCTTGAGAAAGGCCCAGCTGACACCCAGAGCAGCCTACATTGCTCCCCTCTCCTCCATTTTATCCTCACAGCAAACCCATGAGGTAGGACAGGCTGAGAATGCATGACTGGTCCAAGCTCACCCAGCAAGCTTCTGAAAGAGAGTGGGGATTTGAATCTGGGTCTCCCAAGTTCTGGTCTGACACTCTAACCACGACACCACATGTAGCCTTGATGCCTCTGGAGAAAAGGTCCAGCCCACAACAGGCTGCTGGCTACAGCTGCTGGCTTCTATCCATAACTTCAGCCATTCCCAACAGCATCCAGGGCAAATAACCCCAGTGGACCACATTGGCCCTGGATACCCCTGGGAGACAGGTTTTCTCCCCCTGCTTCCCCAGAGCATCATGGTTCACTTGTGCACCTCCAGCTTGTAGCGTTGGCAACTCTGGGTTGGGAAATTGCTGGAGATTTGGAGAGGGCGGAGTTTGGGGAGGGGAGGGGCCTCAGCAGGGTATAATGCCATAGAGTCCAGCCTCCAAAGCAGCCATTTCCTCCAGGGAAACTGATCTCTGTCAGCTGGAGATCAGATGCAACTCAAGGAGACCTCCCAACTGTACCCAGAGGTTGGCAACCGTAGCCTGGTGTGAGTGAGGGGTAGCTCCCCCCCATCGACGGCTGTCCCTGATGGCAACATCTCTTCCTTTGGGTCACAGAATTTAATGGGCACCACTGAGAAGCAGTCCAAAGCAAAGAGGAGTCCAGTTGCACCTTAAAGACCAGCAACGTTTATTCCAGCAGAAGTCACTTCTTCACAGGCACGGGAATTTCTGCCCATTCAGAGCCTTCATCCATCTGCCTGGCCCAGCTCTAGTTTCTGCTTATTGGCACGATGCTACAGTGTGATGGAGAAAGACAGATGATGTTGAATGTTAATTTTATTCGGAACATTTCTACGCCGCCTCTCCAGGCAACCTGTCAGAATACGATGAGCATCAACATGGGTGGCGTTTTCTCAAGTGTAGGATGGGCCACTCCCTGAAACCGACATTTGACAAGAGGGAGGCAGGGATAGGGATGGGCACACCAGTATTCATCCCAAAAATATGTCGCTTCATGGAACAGGCAAGTCTTGGGAAGGAAGTGAGACCTGGCTGATACATTTTTAGAAAGCAGGAAGCCACCTGGGTCCACAGGGAAAAAAAATCCCCAAACAGAAGTCATTTAGTAGGTCCGTCTAAAATAACACAGTGCAGAGTGCAAGCTTTCAGGTTCTCCAGAACACTCCATCAGGCTGGATGTATAAAGGGGGAAAGGAAGTTCAGGCCTTGATTATGAGTCTTCTCTGTCAGTTTCTGGAGTAGAATGGTCTGCCGATTTCTGTGAGCACAGCATTTGTCTGGTACCACGCTGGGGAGAAGAACTGGATGCCCTCCAATGGAAAAGACCACCAGTTGATCCAGTGTTTCTCTTTAGATGCCAAAAGCACTCCTTCAAAGGCAAAGGAAAACGTGGTGGTCCTTATAGTAACAATGTGTGTGTGATGTGCCGTCAAGTCACTTCTGACCTATGGCGACCCCATGAATCAATGACCTCCAAAACATCCTACTGTGGACAGCCCGGCTCAGGTCTTGCAAACGGAGGGCTGTGGCCTCCTTAACCGAGTCAAGCCATCTCGTGTTGTGTCTTCCTCTTTCCCGACTGCCTTCAGCTTTTCCTAGCAGTACAGTCTTTTTCTAGCAGTGGATCCTGTCTTCTCAGGAAGTGACTGGAGATTGATTTGAGTAGATGCACTAAGTAAAGCATAAGTGGAAGCCAGGTCAAGGTAACTGATCTCTAACGAAATCTTCCAGGTCCTTTATCTTCCAGCTGAAGTCTCCCGTCTTCATTTTCTGATGTTCTGTGGGTTGGGTCAGGCTCCCCCGACCTGCCTTTCACCCATGGTGGCAGCGAGCTCCCTGCTGGAAAAAAACCTGTTTCCAAGCCATTTGGATTGAAGTGCAGCACAAATGAAGTGGTGGTTTTCTGCCTGGGAACTGGCAGGAAGATTGGGGCGGGGATCTGGTGATGTGATGTCAGCCATGCTGCTATGTCACTTCTGGGGGAAACCTGGAAATGAATCACCTGAAACTCCATGGTAAAACCATAGAGTTTCTGGTGATTCTTAGAGCTACCTACCTAGATCCAGTTTGTTGTAGAGGAGAGCCTGCAGAACTGGGTTTGATTCCCCACTCCTCCACATGCAACCAGCTGGGTGACCTTGGGTCAGTCACAAGTTCTCTCAGAGCTGTTCTCTCAAGAGCAGTTCTCTCAGAGTTCTCTCCCAGCCCCCACCTACCTCACAGGGTGTCTGTTGTGGGGAGAGGAAGGGAAGGAGATTGTAAGCGGCTCTGAGACTCCAAGTGAATCATCTTCTTCTTCTTCCTCTTCCTCTGAAGTGACATGATGGCACAGACGACATCAGAGTGGCAGCAGGCAACCAGGGCTGCCACCAGAAGGCTTCCTGCCATAGCTGGAGGCCTAGCAGCCCTATCTGCTTTCTTCCTATGCTGTTTTCAAAATGGATGTTGGGGGCTACAGAGTATCACTGGGCTACATGTGCAGCCCCCCTATGGGACAAATAGACCCTTCAGGCCATTTTGGGTCAGGAAAGTGGCATGCCAGGTGGGGGGAAGTAACCCCCACCATGTGCCTGGAAACTGAGTTCCTCGGAGGGACCTCACTACTGCCCTTTGGATGACAGTCCGGTCGGGGGATCCAGACGCAGCCTGTGCCGCTCCCGGTCCTCCCAGATCAGAGTCCGCCAGTATGGTGTGGTGGTTAAGTGCGCCGGACTCTAATCTGGGAGGACCGGGTTTGATTCCCCACTCCTCCACTTGACCTTGGGCAAGCCGTAGTTCTGATAAGAGCTGTTCTTGAAAAAGAGCAGTTTCTGTCAAGAGCTCTCTCGGCCCCGCCTACCTCACAGGGTGTCTGTTGTGGGGAGGGGAAGGGAAAAGGAGTTTGTAAGCCGCTCTGAGACTCCTTTGGGTAGTGAAGGGTGGGGTATAAATCCAATCTCTTCTCTTCTTTTTCTTAACCACTACACCAAATAACCCCTGTGGACCATATTGGCCCTGGATACTGCTGAGAGGCAGGTTTTTTTTCCCTGCTCATGCATCTCCAGCTTGTAGGGTCGCCACCTCTGGGTTGAGACATTGCTGGAGATTTAGGGAGGGCAGAGTTTGGGGTGGACAGGGACCTCAGCGGGGTAGAATGCCAAAGAGTCCACCCTCCAAAGCAGCAATTTTCTCCTGGGGAACTGATCTTTTGTCATTTGGACTGGACACCAATCGTCATCTTAGGTGATCTCCAGGCCCCACCTGCAGACTGGCAGCCCTACCTGTCCGAGTTGCCCAGGCTTTTCTCTGATCTCTGCCAAACCTGCTTGGCTTTGACATTTTGGGAAACAGCATAGTAAAGCCTGGATGGCTGCCGTGGTGGTGGTGGTGGTGGTGGGAGTTTGGATTGTTGTGCTCCGCCCACCCAGCTGCCCATTTCCCTGCTTCCGTCCCCACAGTGGCGATTCTCCCCCCCGCCCGCCGCCACCCAGCCCCCACTTTTAATCAGCAGCGGAGACTGCTATAAGTTTACAACAATCTGTGCATCCGGCTGTCTGAATTCCCACCTTTCCTTCAAAACAAACAAACAAACAAACAAACAGCTCCAGAGGGAAGGGAGACCCGGTTCCCCTGCTGGACTAGCCTACTGCTTGCAGGGAGGTTGTCACACGCAGGGGTCCACCCCATGCCATCTGAAGTGGAAGGCGGTGGATCCAGAGGAGGAACAAAGGTCAAGGGGCCAGTGTATGGGGGTACTAGAGCGGGCAAGTGAGGGGACTCAGACAGGGAGAGCTGGGAAGACCAGGGCGAGCAGGTGGTGGTGGTTATAATTTCGTTTCTATACCACCCGTAGCCGGAGCTCTCTGGGCGGTTCATGACAAGAATAAAAACAACTAAATACAACAGAGGGAACGTTAAAAATTGAAAATTAATTGAAGATAATATCAAGCATTAAAAAAAGAGTAGACCCGACCCATGCTCCCTCTACCCTGGTGAGTCTTGCGAGCAAAAAATTCTACTTGGAGAGCTGCTTGGCATTAAAGTCGTGAGCGAGAGATGATTTGGCTTCTGCATAACTTGGTTTGCTCTGGAGCCATCTTTTCTGAGCTAAGGCCCAACTGAGCCGGAGGCTAAAAGAACTGTGAGCTAGCTCACACAAACTCAGCTTAGAGGGAACACTGGACCTGACCCAAAGTGGAAGAAAAGCACCTGGCTAGTCGTATTGGGCCCTGCATGACCAGGGTGGTCTTTAAAGGCCTCTGCAAAGAGGGTTGTCTTAACCTGATGCCCAAGCCGGCCTACGGGTCGCCACTTCCAAATCTCTGTTTGGCTGACGGTCCTCTGCCGCTACCCAAGAATCCACGCCTCAGCAGTCTAGTTCCGCACCCCCTACCTCCACCAGGGCCCGTGAGGGTCAACAATCTACCTTGAGCAGGCTGCACACCGTTGAGGTCCCTCCCCGTGAGCTTGTGGATGTTCTCGTCAATGCGCTTGAGATTCTCGTTGGACTTCTGGAGCTGCTGCTGCTGCTGCAGAGCGCACACCGCTCCCGCCATCCCTGCCTCTGCAACCACCACAGCACGGCCTACCCAGCCAAAAGCGAGGCCAGAGGTTGTGTCGGCTCCAGCAACACCCAGGAAGCCAGTCCAGGGATTGAAGGATGGGCAGGGCTATTTTTGGGCAGGAACGCAGTTCTGGCTGGCTCCTGAGTTGGCCACGCCCAGCAGGAACCCATTAGCATAACAAGCCACACCCAACAGCAGAAACTCATTAGGATTGGCTACATTAAGGGTGTGTGGCCTAACATGCAAAGGAGTTCCTGCTCCAAAAAAAGCCCTGGGTTTTGACAACAAGGAAGGTAAACAGACTAAGAAGCAAAAGGTGGGTGTGGCTGGATGACCACGCTTCTGGTAACATGGTATGGCCTAATATGCTTATGAGCTATGCTGTCATGGATGTGGCCTAATATGCTAATAACTTTCTGCTGTTCGGTGCTGCCTGTTATACTAATGAGTTCCTGCTGGGCTTTTTCTACAAAAAAAGCCCTGAGGATGGGTGTTGCAGGGTCAGCCCAATGAGAGACGGGAATGGGCACAGCAGCAGAATGCTGGGAAGGGTTGCCAGCCTCCAGGTGGGACCTGGAAGGGAATAATCAGCAGAACAGGATCCAGCAGGAGTAGCCTCTAGTGCCTGCAACATGCAGCAATTCAGACGAAAACCAGATGGGGGAGGTAGCCATGGTCAAATGCTCCAGACTGGGTTTCCAGCCTCCAGGTGGCACCTGGAGATCTTCCACTGTTGCAAGTGACCCCCAGACAACCAAGATCAGTTCCCCTGGAGAAAAGGGCTGCTTTGGAGGGTGGACTGCATGGTGTTATATCCTGCTGAGGTCCCTCCCTGGGAGCCAGTTTGGTGTAGTGGTTAGGAGCATGGATTCTAACCTGGGAGGACTGGGTTTGATTTCCCAGTCCTCCACATGCAGCTGCTGGTATGACCTTGGGTCAGTCACAAGTTCTCTCAGAGCTGTTCTTTCAAGGACAGTCCTCGAAAGAGCTCTCTCAGTGCCACCTACCTCACAGGGTGTCTGTTGTGGGGAGAGGAAGGGAAGGGGATTGAAGGCTGCTGTGAGACTCTGAGCGAAGGGCAGGGTGTAAATCCAATCTCGTCTTCTCCCCTTCCCAAATCCCGCCCTCCCCAGGCTCCACCCCCAAATCTCCAGGAATTTACCAACCCGGAGTTGCTGGGGGGGGGATGTGAGTGCGAGAGCTGGCGCAACAGAAGACTGGGGAGGAGTAGCCCAACCCAGGGGGACGAAGTGAAATACTTGTGTTTTTATATGCGTGCATTGATAATGCAATGATTTCTATAAAAGATAACCGGGCAATCAAATTTTAAGTCCAAACCTCGGTATATTTTTATAGGAAGCAAACTCGTTCCCACCTAATTAGGCTATGAATGTCACACTCGGCGTCTGGTGGAACTTGAAGCGGCATCAGCCATCAAGGGCAGGGAGGCCCGGTTGGTGAGGTGACTGAGGCGCCTCAGCGGCGTCAAGAAGAAAGTACCGCCTACAGCAGCACCAGAGGATGTGGTGTGATGGACGCTGGTATGGAGGGCTTCAGGAGGGGATTGGGAAAGGTCAGGGGCAGTGTTCCCTCTAAGCTGAGTTAGTGTGAGCTAGCTCACAGTTCTTTAGCCTCCAGCTCACACATTTTCGTCTTCGCTCAGGAAGGAATGGCTCCAGAGCAAACTAATCTGTGCAGCAGCCAAATGGCTCGCTCACAACTTCAGTGCTGGTAGCTCACAAAGTGGAATTTTTGCTCACAAGACTCCACGGCTTAGAGGGAGCATCGGTCCAGGGGCTTGTTGGCCACAACGGCCTCACAGAACCTCCAGGTTCGGAAGCTCTCCATCTCCCTGACTGCCAGAAGGTGGGCAAATTGCCAGGGAGAGCTGTTGCTGTCTCGTGAGCCGGGTGACTGCTTTTGAAGCACAGAGTGCCAGAATGCCGGGGACTTTGGTCTGATCCGGGGAGGCTCCGACCCCCCTCACACATGCTGGGAGCAGCGGCAGGAAGAAAGAATCCATTGTCTTCTTAAGTGGCAACTTAATTAAAGCTGCTGGAGAAGACCACCACCCCAGGGGGCCTCCTTGTCAGGGAGGAAATTGAATCACTTCTGAGCCCCCAGGAGTTAACTCTCTCCTTCCCGGCTTGGATTTCTCTCTGAGAGAAGAGGGGACCCCCCCCAAGTGCTAACTAGGCCTGGAGGGGAGCACCAGTGAGATGTGTGGTGCTGTCACATGACCCTTCAGCACCCGCAGGCCTGGAGCACTCCTCCTGTCAGTCTCCTAGGGTTGGACCCCTGTGACCTCCAGCCATTCTTGGGAGCAGGATCACTCCTCTGTGGCCTCTGCCAGACAGGTCTCGTTGGGTTGCCAACTCTAGTTTGGAAATTACCTGGAGATTTTTGGGGGAGGGTGGAGTCTGGGAAGGGTGGGATTTAGGGAGGGACCTTGGCAAGGTATATGGCCGTAGAGTCTACTCTCCGAAGCAGCCATCTCCTCCAGGTGAACTGAGCTCTGTAGCCTAAAGATAATTTGCCATTCCAGGAGATCTCTAGGCCCCACCTGGAAATTGGCAACCCCATGGAGCCTCAGGGGTCCCTCCCCCAGCCCAAAGGACTTCAGGGCACAGCAGGAGATTCTGAAAGGAACTCTACAGACAGAGGTTCCCCTTGAGTTGGAGAGGGCGAGGTGACCCACTGTGGCCACCTGGGTTAGGACCAAAAGGGCCAGTCATTTTAACTGACTGCAACAATGAGACTGAATCTCACAAGTCGGCTGATTTGATCTGAATGTATCAATTTTGTTTCTCTCGCTCGTGAGAGCTGAACTTTTATTCTCCCACCATTTTCTGTTTTCTTGTGCAGAATTTGTCCCCCCCCCCCCAAAAAATGTGCACATTTTTCAAAATTAATTGTGCATCTGTTGCATCCAAGTGGCATGAGAACAGCAACAGAGCCAAAGCCATTGACAACAGGGTGTGGAGTCACGGTGGGCCAGATTGTTTCCTCTCTGAAGGATTAAAGTCAAGTCTTTTACTCTGAGAGGGGAAGGAGATCTGAGTTTTCTGCCTTAGGCACCCAAATGTCCTGGGTTGCTTCTCACCATCCAGACCATTGGCTCCCCCGAAACTGACCTCACCTAACTCAATTTCTCACCCTGTAACTTCAGGTTCCCCAGTGTGGTGCCCAGGGGCTGCATGGTGCCTGCCAACACCTTTCCGGGCACAGCCAAATGCTTTTAGAAGGTGGATAGAGCTAGGAGCTGCGGTGGCTCAAGTGGTTAAGACACTGAACTGCAGGCTGTGGAAGGTCAGTAGTTCAGCAGTTCGAGACCCGAGAGTACCGCATGACGGACTGAGCTCCCGTCTCTAGTTCCAGCTCCTGGCAACCTAGCAGTTCGAAAGCAAGAAATTGCAAGTAGATAAATAGGTACCGCTTCGGTGGGAAGGTAACAGCATTCTGTGCACCTTGGTGTTTAGTCATGCTGGCCACATGACCACAGAGAAGTCTTCGGACAGCGCTGGCTCTTCGGCTTTGAAATGGAGATGAGCACCACAACCCTAGAGTCGGATTCGACTGGCTTTCGAGCAAGGGAACCTTTACCTAGAGCTAGGTGGGGCTTTTGCCAGCAGGGTTTCCTCCGTGTGTGTGTGTGTGCACGCGCATCCCATGCCTGGAAGTCATGGCAACCTCTGGCGACTCCTACTGGGGCACAGAGGATATTCAGAGCAGTGGCTTGATAGCCTGCCTCTGCCTCCCGGCCCTGGTATTCTCTGGAGGTCTCCCATCCAAGCACATGCCAGGGTCGGCCCTGCTCAGCTTCCGAGATCGGATGAGATCGGGCTTGCCTGGGCTATCCAGGTCAGGGCTCCCAGCAGGGTTTCTGATTGGCTGTGTGCACTTTAAAAGGCATCACATTCAACAGAGCTTCTGCCTGAGATGTTGCCAAGACGCTACTGGAGTTATATACAGTCTCTCTCCCTGACATCTTGTGGTTGGCTCTGCCACCTGCGGCAACCATTTCGGGGCTGGCTCCACCTCCTGCAGCAGCCATTTTGTGACTGTCCCCACTGGTGCGTGTCAGAATTCTGGAGGCGCCTGTGGGTGGGCTCAGAAAGGTCAGGGACTTCTGCTGTAACCACACAGTAGAACTGGTGAACGAACGTTCCCCCGAGAGCAGCTTCAAAGCCCTTTGCAGTACACAAGGTCTCCTTAGGACACCTCTGAATGGCAGGCCGGGAGTTTCGCCCCCTTATTGTGAGGAGAGGGCTGAAGTGGGAAGGAAGATGCCTTGCCTACAATCACCTTCTCAGTGGGGCTGAGATGAGGGTTGACACAAGGCGCTTGAGCGTCATCTTTGAGCTGCCCTCGCTGCACCGTGTCCAGACCAGGCAAGTAAATAGGCCAGGATCAATAGGCAGGTGTTCTTGGCTTGCATCATGCTAGGGTTGCCAGCTCCAGGTTGGGAAATTCCTGGAGACTTTGGGGGTGGAGCCTGAGGAGGGTGGGGTTTGGGGAGGGGAGGGACTTCAGTGGGGTTACAATGCCATAGAGACCACCATCCAAAGGAGCCATTTTCTCCGCGGTGCATGGACCGATGGAGTGAGCTCCCGTCTCTAGTTCCAGCTCCTGCCAACCTAGCAGTTTGAAAGCAAGAAATTGCAAGTAGATAAATAGGTACCACTTCAGTGGGAAGGTAACAGCGTTCTGTGTGCCTTGGTGTTTAGTCATGCTGGCCACATGACCATGGAAACGTCTTCGGACAGCGCTGGCTCTTTGGCTTTGAAACAGAGATGAGCACCGCAACCCTAGAGTCAGATTCGACTGGCTTTCGAGCACGGGAACCTTTACCTTTACTAACTTATCTCTGTCACCTGAAGACCAGTTGTTAACAGCAGGAGATCTCCAGCTACTGCCTGGAGGCTGGCAACCCTGCATAATGCACAGAGTCTGCAGACTTTGGCGCATGATTTCAGAATCAGCCCTGAAGCCTCCCGGATCCGCAGGATGAGGCCGGCCACTTCCTCTCTAGCAGGCTTGGGCAAAGGCCAGGCGAAGGAGGACCCTGGGGGGCAGGCCCGTGGCTGTGGCCGGCCTGCCTGCCCCCCTTCTCGTTTCCCGAGGGCCCCACATCCCCCCTCCTGCACAGGCCTTCGGGTGCCTCCTGGGCATGAGATTTCGCTCACAATTCAGCTCGTTCCTTGGAAAACAGGAGGAGGAGGAGGAGGAGGAGGAGGGGAGAACTTTCAATTACCGTCAGCCGCTGTTGCTTTCACACAATCTCGCTGTCATTTACGGTCCCTTCGCATCCAGCCGCAGTGAAACCTTTTCATTCCCTTTGTGAGAGTGGGTAAGGGCACTGCGACGGCTGCGCTGCTGGAAGCGGGGCGGAGAGGAGCTGCGGGGGAGGGCAGCCAGGCATCTCGACCGACCGGCTGGTGCTCGCGTGAGCTGCCGGGCGGGGTGGGAGGGAGCGAGCCCCCTACTAGCTCGCTCCCTCCCACCCCGCCCGGCAGCTCACGCTGGGGAGGGTAGCTCAAGGGCCCAATGCTCCCTCTAAGTTGTGGAGTCCTGTGCGCAAAAATTCTCACTTGTGAGCCTCTGGCATTAAAGTTGTGAGCGGGCAGTTTGGCAGCTGCATAAATCAGTTTGCTCTGGACTGGAGCTACCCTTCCTGAGCGAAGGCAAAAATGTGTGAGCCAGAGGCTACAAAACTGAGCTAGCTCACGCTGACTCAGCTTAGAGGGAACACTGGTCCCAGGCCTGGATTGGCAACTCCCGCCTGGGAGAGTTGGCGTGGAGCCTGGGGACAGGGCCAGCTCCAGGTGTCTGGGCGCCCTAGGCAGTAAGCCTGGGGCGCCCCCACTGGGGATGCCAACCTCCCGGTGGGGCCTGGAGACCGGGGGGGGGCAGCGGCTGAGCGCTGGCTTTCCTGGAGGCTCCGCGGCTGTGGGACCCCAGGAAAGCCGGGAAGGGGGCGGGGATCTGGCGGCAGTGGCGGCAGACACCTGGTTAGGGTGGGGGGCGCTTTGGGGGGGAAGTGGGCCACCCCCGGGAAGGAGGCCGGGGCGCCCTAGGCGAGCACCTAGTTCGCCCAATGGGCGATCCAGCCCTGCCTGGGGAAAGTGGAACTTGGGGACCGGAAGGAGCTCGCTCGGTGCGGAGGGGATGCTGTGGAGTCCACCCCCGATTTCTGTAGTCTGGACATCGGTGGGAATTCTGGGAGGTCCCCAGACCCCGGCTGGAAGGTGGCAACCCCAGGGCAGGTGAAGTTCTGACCGGTCCTGGGTCAATGCTCCTTCCAAGTCGTGGAGTCTTGTGAGCAAAAATTCCACTTTGTGAGCTACCGGCGTTAAAGTTGTGAGTGAGCGACTGGGCTGCTGCATAAAGTAAGTTTGCTCTGGAGCCATCCCTTCCTGAGCTGAGACAAAAATATGTGAGCCAGAGGCTACAAAACTGTGAGCTAGCTCACACTAACTCAGCTTAGAGGGAATGCTGCTCCTGGTTTATCTCCTGATGGCAGAACTTTCATGTTTGCTTCAACATATGAAACCAGTTAACAGATTCAGGCACCAGCCAGGACTGGGACCAATTCTAGGGTTGCCAGCTTCCAGGTGGTGTCTGGAGAATCTCCTATTCCGACTGATCTCCAGGCGACAGAGATCCGTTCACCTGGAGAAAGTGGCCACTTTGAATGGTGGATTCTGTGGCATTCTACCCCATTGAAGTCCCTCCCCAAACTCCACCCCCCTCAGGCTCCACCCCCAAATCTCCAGGTATTTCCCAACCCCAGGGCTGGATCGCCCATTGGGCAAACTAGGTGCTCGCCTAGGGCGCCCGGCCTCAGGGGCACCAAATGGCGCCCCACTCCCCCCCCAAAGCACCCCCTGCCGCCCTAACCAGGCGCCCGCCGCCGCCGCCGCTAGATCCCCGCCCCTTCTCAGCTTTCCTGGGGGCCCCGCAGCCACGGAGCCCCCAGGACAGCCGGCTCTGGGAGGGAGGGAGCGGCGGCTAGACCCCCCGCCCCCTTCCCAGCTTTCCTGAGGGTCCCGCAGCCGCGGAGCCCCCAGGAAAGCCGGTGCTGGGAGGGAGGGGGCGGAGGTTTAAACCTCCACCCCTTCCCGGCTTTCCTGGGGTCCCACAGCCACGGAGCCCCCAAGACAGCCGGCGCTGGGAGGGAGGGGGTGGCGGCTAGACCTCCCCTCCCCCTTCCCGGCTTTACTGGGGGTCCCGCAGCCGCAGAGCCCCCAGGAAAGCCAGCGCTGGGAGGGAGGGGGCGGTGGCTAGACCCCCGCCCTCTTCCCTGGCTTTCCTGGGGGCCCCGCAGCTGCGGTGCCTCCAGGAAAGCCAGCGCTCCGCCGCCGGCCCCCGGTCTCCAGGCCCCACCGGGAGGTTGGCATCCCAGTGGGGGCGCCCCAGGCTTCCTGCCTAGGGCGCCCAGACACCTGGAGCCGGCCCTGCCCAACCCAGAGCTTGCATCTCCAGCACCCAATAGTTGCATCGCCAAGAGATGACTGGCATGGGTGAAATAGCCCTCAGAGTTGTAAAGATCTTGGTCTTCTAACTTTCCCTTAAATACCCGGTTTTGAATGGAGTAAGTTCACACTTTCTATGGCCCGTTGTCAAGAAATTAAGCAACAGGCCTACATGTCTGAACCGGTTCCTGGAGAAAAGTCAACCCTGTCTTTGCCTAAAGGCAGGAAGAACTTCTCACTTTGAAATCTGAGCTCTGATGGTTTGGCTTTGTCTGGCCCTTTCAGCAGGATGTCTTCATAGATGGGCTTTTGGTAATAAAGATTTTCCAAGATCTGGATTGTCTAGACTTTGCTAGACAGTTTCCCTGCAAGCTAATTAGAACAGGCCTTGCCAAATGTGAGCAGCCAGTGCCCAGCCAACTTCCTCCTGCAAGTTCCTTTACCTGTAGATAAAAGATAACCTTGTGTTTTTGAAGAGTAAAGATGCACAAGTAAAGGCAGGCTTTGCAAGACCTGGGCTCTTTGGCTGACAGGTTAAACAAAAGCTATGCACATTAGAAATTAAGGCAGGGGTCCCCAACGTGGGGCTCATGGGCAATATGGTGCCTGCTGACACTTTCTAGGGCCCCACCAAGCATTTTTAGAAAGTGGGTAGGGCTGGATGGTAGGGGCTGCAGTGGCTCAGTGGTTAAGACGCTGAACTGCAAACCGAAAGGTCGGTACTTCAGCAGTTCGAGACCTGAGTGCCACATGACAGAGTGAGCTCCCGTCTCTGGTCCCAGCTCCTGCCAACCTAGCAATTTGAAAGCAAGAAACTGCAAGTAGGTAAATAGGTACCACTTTGGTGGGAAGGTAATAGCATTCTGTGCACCTCAGCGTCTAGTCATGCCGGCCACATGACCACGGAAATGACTTTGAATAGCGCTGGCTCTTTAGCTCGGAATCGGAGATGAGCACCACCCCCTAGAGTCGGATTCAACTGGCTTTTGAGCAAGGGATGGGGCTTTTGTCCTGTAGGACTTCTGATTGGCTGTGCAGATTTTTTAAAAGATTTTTTTTAAGTTGCTTTGGCAGCAGCTGCCACCACAACACAAAAATCTTCACTTTGCGACTGAAGATACGTGTATGCAAGAAAACATATTTAAATAATAGGTTAATTTTAAAAGGCGTCTCAAAGGACTTTAGGAGATTGGAGAGGCAGGGCTTCCCTTTGCACAAGCCAAGCTGATTCATTCGCACAAGGCTTGGTCTTCTACGCATGTAACAATTCTAGCTTTAATTATGTTTTCCAACAATTTCATGGGGCAGAAGTTAGGTCAAATCAAGTAGAATAACAGTTTGAGAATGTGCAGAGCTTCTGCCTGAGATGCTGAAGAGTTACTGTTAGAGCTATGTATGGCCTCACTCCCTGACATTTTGTGGTTGGCTCTGCCTCCTGTGGCAGCCATTTTGTGGCCGGCTCTACCTCCTCTGATGGCTATTTTGTGATTGTGCTGACCCTTGCTTTAAGGACCAGAATCACAAAGATTTCAGTTGTACTTTTCTAGAATGGCCAGTTTGAAATACCTTAATGTTTGGGGCCAGCAGAAAAAGAAATTCCTAACAATATTTAGACAGACAATTAAAAATCCCTTAAAAAAAACCCTAGAAGCAGAAAACTGGCCAGAGAGGTGGTTGAGCCTTTAACAATATTTAGACAGACAATTAAAAATCCCTTTAAAAACCCTAGAAGCAGAAAACTGGCCAGAGAGGTGATTGAGTCAGTAGAACACCAAGAAGCAAAAGGACTGTTAAAGGAGGACAGGGAGATTTTAGAGAAGATATAGTATTTTTCCCACATCCGTCTTCACTGTGGAAGATGCTCATTTTATGACATTTATAGATCACCTTTCTCCCCAATGAAGATCCAAAGTGACTTACATCATTCTCAGGGGTGGATGAAGGCTCACTGGGGCCCTCAGCACTGACCAGTCTTGGTGTCCCCCCTCCTTTCCACACTGGCCCAGTCCATTTTAGTTGATGACCTGTCTGACCAGATATACAATACAGGTGGCAGCAGTACAAAAATTTATTCATACGATAACACAATATACTGTACAAACTAAGCCAAGCTTTGGCTACATAAAGTTTGACTACATGAATGCGTGATTTCGTTTGTTTTTCTTTTCTTTTCACCCTTTCCCCAACTTTGTGGTACCTACCCCCTTTGACCCTGGTGCCCTAACCACATGCTCAGTCTGCTGAATGGTTAATCTGCCCACTGATCATTCTCCTCTCCTCCATTGTGAGGTCGGTTAGACTGAGAATCTGTGAACTGATCAAGGGCATCCAGCAAGCATCCGTGGCAGACTGGGGATTCAAACCTGGGTCTCCCCTTTGTTTGACACTCTAACCCGCTGCACCAACACTAGCTCTCAATGATGTTGGTCAGATATCCGTGCCAGGACCATTTTTGTTTTTGTTGTTAGGGAAAGCACCTGAGGAATTTACATATGATCAATTAGCAGATGACTAGCTCTCGGGATGGCATACATCCCGAAGAGTACAAATGTAGATCTCCCAAAAATATGTAACTTGGGCTGCGATCACATGAACAATTAGCCATGCCATAGCTGCAAATGCCGGGCAGATTTAATGGGCGCGGTCAGATGTGAACATCTGTCCAGCGCCCCGCACCCGTCGGCAACCCGTTTGGCTCCACCACAAGAGCGGAGTTAAAAGACACTAAGGAAAGTCTACTATCAAACAGGGTGCTATGGGCCACGGATGGCCTTTCCCCTGTGTGATCGCGCCAGCGCACTCTCATGGCGTCAGGATGGTCTGATCAGACCATCCTGACTGCTATTTCCTCCCCATTCCCAATATGCACATCATCACATACTGCCAGAGGAAGCCCTCAGTGTGGAGATGTGATTCATTGATCCCCTGTTTAAGTGTATTGGAAACACATGGCAAAAAAATCCTCGATTCACCCGCAGTTTGCGTCTGATCGTGCAGTGGCGGGCTGCCCCCACAGCTCCCACGGACTGTGTGATCACGTAAATGCAGGTCAAACTGCTATGGAGCAAATAGCCTTGCTTCCCCCCTGTGTTATCTCACACGTGTGACCACAGCCTTGGTCACTCAATTTACAAGAAGATGAGATATAAACATAATTTTAAAGAAGAGAGATTGGAATGGATTATAGAAGACAGCACATTCTCAAACTGTTATTCTAATGAATTTGACCTAACTTCTGTCCCATGAAATTGTTGGAAAGCATAATTAAAGCCAGAATTGTCACATGTGTCGAAGAACAAGCCTTCTGAGAATAAGTCAGCATGGCTTGTTCAAAGGGAAGCCCTGACTCTCCAGTCTCCTAAAATCCTTTATCAACAAGAATGTGGATAAGGCTGAACAGGTAGACATTAGTGTTCCAAAAGGCCTATGAAAAAGTTCTCCCCCGAAGTCTCTCGACTAATTTTAGGAGTCATGAGAAACAAGGATGTATCTGTTTGTGGACTGGCATTTGGTATATGTAGGAATGAAAGAATCATTCTTGCAATGAAAGACATATAGTATATGTGGAGGTCAGTGTTCCCTCTAAGCTGAGTTAGTGTGAGCTAGCTCACAGTTTTTTAGCCTCTGGCTCACAGATTTTTGTCTTAGTTCAGGAAGGATGGCTCCAGAGCAAACTAATTTATGCAGCAGCCAAATCACTCGCTCACAACTTTAATGCCAGCAGCTCACAAAGTAGAATTTTCACTCACAAGACTCTACAGCTTAGAGGGAACATTGGTGGAGGTTCCTCCAAAGAAGATCTGCATCAGAGCCACTGCCGTTTACGTTAAGTCACAAATGAACTGAAGTGGCCAGAGTTGCACCGAAGGGCCCAGGATGGTAAAAACCAACACAGATGGTGAAGAACTCCTAAATCTCTCCAAACTGGGAAGCGGCAACAATGTGGAAATGATGTTCCGTGCCACTATGTGTAAAGTGATGCAACTATAATTTCACTGATGGGTTTACCTGGAAAGAGTCTTTGGAGTTATAGCTGAGAGCTCAGTGGCGACGGCCACTCTTTGTGTGGCATGGAGAGAAAAAAGGCAAGTTCTGTGCTCGAAATGATCAGGTAAGGGCCTGAGGATAAAAGTGCCAGAACCAGAATGCCTTCCTATAAATCTCCAGTACGGCCACATTTGGAATACTGTGCACAGTTTTGTTTGCGCTCACCTGGAAAATGATACAGAACTGGGAAAGGTGCAGGCAAAGACAACCCTTTCCAGATGTTGGAGCAGTTTCTCTGTGAATAAAGGCTAAGGTTTGGGGGCGGGCTATGGTTCAGAAGAATGGGGGGGGGGTTGATAGGGATTTATACAACGATGAACAGTATGGAGAAAATAGTCACCATAGTTCTAAATCTGTGTCTCACCCAATGAAAATGGTGGGTTGTAGATTCTTGACAGGTAAAAGAAAATATTTAAGCATACAGCCTCACAAGGACTTCCACAAGACTGGCTTAGATGGCTTTAAAGGAGCTTAAATTCTTGGTCTGTCATTAAATTTGTTCCACAATGGTTGTCGAGCCTCCATATTCCAAGACAGTGACCTCTGAATACCCCTGGGGGGCAGCCATGCTTTGCATCTGGCCTCCCTAGAAGCGTCTTGATGGGTAGTTAGGAAAACCAGGATGCTGGACTAGACCAGTATTGGCAGCAAGGATCAGGAGGGTCTCTTTGTCTGTTCTTAACTCGCCAGGAAGCTTTCTTGCCCAGGCCCCATCAAAATGACCTACAAAAGCACACAACTGTGTCCTTGATAGGATTGCCAGCCTCCAGGTGGGGCCTGGGGATCTCCCGCTTTTACAACTGATCTCCAGCTGACAGAGATCAGCTCCCCTGGAGAAAATGGCTGCTCTGAAGGGTGGACTCTGTGGTATTCTACCATGCTGAGGCTCCTCCCCTCCCTTCCCCAAACCCCGCCCTCTCCCAGATCCACCCCCAAAGTGTCCAGGTATTTTCCAACCCAGACCTGGCAACCCTAGTTCTTGAACCGGTTCCTTTCATTTCAATAGGCTTACGATGATACAATGTCCCAGTGGATTGGGCCCTTTTCATTTGGCAGGACTTTCAGCTGTGAGGATGCTAAATCATCCCATCCTGCTCTGAATAGCTTTGTCTCCAGCACTTGACCCATGACGAAAGTGGCAGTTTCAAGGGCTTAAATCCCCTCCCCTTTCGGATTTCTCGAGATTGGCTGGATGTGCCGGAGACCTCTTGGATTTCAGTCCACCCACCACAGCATTTTTGTGCATAAAGGCTACCCTACTGTTGTGTATTAATATGAACTTGTCAGTGCTAGCGAGACCAGGCGGTCAAGCGCGCCTTCGGGTGTTTGAACAATAGCTGATTCGGATCCTAGGGCAGACCAATAGGATTGCCCGGATCCTAGAGTAGACCTATGACGGACTCCTCCACTGTAAATAGCCTATCACTGGTATTGGCAGGGCTTTTTTTGTAGAAAAAGCACAGCAGGAACTCATTAGCATATTAGGCCACACACCCCATGTTACCAGAAGTGTGGTCATCCAGCCACACCCATCTTGTGCTTCTTATTCTGTTCACCTTGTTTGTTGTCAAAACCCAGGGCTTTTTTTGGTAGCAGGAACTCCTTTGCATGTTAGGCCACACAGCCCTAATGTAGCCAATCCTAATGAGTTTCTGCTGTTGGGTGCGGCCTATTATGCTAATGAGTTCCTGCTGGGCATGGCCAACTCAGGAACCAGCCGGAACTCCGTTCCTATGTGTTCCTGCCCCAAAATAGCCCTGGGTATTGGGTTGTGTGTGTTGGGTGTGGAGACTGCGGGGATATAAGCAAGGCTCAGACCTCGCTAGTTTGTCTTTCGTTTTGCTTGCCAAATAAACTATGAGCTGATCACTACTCAGTGCCTCCAAACTCCGTACTTTACACCTACCTAGCTGGTTGTAAGGGTCACCAGCAGTGCTCCCTCTAAGCTATGGTGTCTTGGGAGCAAAAATTCTACTTTGTGAGCTACTGGCATTAAAGTTGCAAGCAAGTGATTTGGCTACTGCATAAATTAGTTGGCTCTGGAGCCCTCCTTCCTGAGCTAGGACAAAAATCTGTGAGCCAGAGGCTAAAAAACTGTGAGCTAGCTCACACTAACTCAGCTTGGAGGGAACACTGGTCACCAACTCTGGCTTGGGAAATTCCTGGAGATTTTGAGGGCGGAGCCTGGGGAGGGTGGGGGTTGGGGAAGGGAGGGAAATCAGCAGCGTATAATGCCACAGAGACCAGCTTCCAAAGGGGCCATTTTCTCCAGGGGAACTGATAGTTGTCGGCTGGAGACCGGTTGTAATTCCAGGAGATCTCCAGCCACCACCTGGAGGTTGGCAAGCCCACTGGTTGTCCCCCTCAGGGCTCTGTGCTGCAGGGAAGACTGCCCCCTGTGCACGGAGGCGGCATTTAATCTTAACGGGTATTTCTTACAGAAGCTGATGCCCCCGTCGACGTTGTTGGGGCAAGCAAGGGGGTTTCCCTCCCCAGCATCCATGTCCTCTCCCCAACCCACCCCAGGGACTCGAGCCCGTAGTAAACCTTCACTAGATTAACTCTGCATTTTGCTATTTGATTCCCACCAATTGGCCATTATGTAGAACAGGATAATGCCTCCCCTGAGTCCTCTTTAATTTTCTTGTAGTATCTAACTAGTATAATGTATCGTCACATGTTGTCTGCTCGGTCCTTTCAATATTAATTTCCTGGTGGTATTCCAGCCGGGCTGCTGCCCGCGGGGTCTGAGCGCCTTGCCTAGCTGCTGAAAGCAAGAGGTGCTGGGGCATGAGCCCCGCCTCAAAGCCCCGCCTTTGGACTTGGAACTTCTCCCTCCGAGGCCCCGATCCAGGAAGCATTCGGCCCTCGTTCCTTGGAGGCCCAGGGATTGCACCGCTGATGTCCTCTGCAGCTCTGGAGATGGTAAGGGCCACAGATCACACCTAGCTAGGGTTGCCAACCTCCAGGTGCCGGCTGGAGCGCTCCTGGATTTACAACTAATCTCTAGACCAGGAAGAGCAGTTCCCCTGGAGAAAACAGCAGCTTTGGAAGGTGGACTTTATGGCGTTACATCCTTGCTCAGCCTCCTCCCCTCCCCTCCCCAAATCCTGTCCTTCCTAGGCTCCACCCCCAAATCTCCAGGAATTTGCCAACCTGAGCGCCTAGTCCGGCCTCTTGTTTCCAAAATCCTTTCCTCTCCTTTCCAGAGCTCCTCTGATCAATAGATGTTGAGTAATGACTAAAAGAGGACTCAATTCGTTTCTGAAGGAAAATATGATGGACAGGAATTTAGCAACCAGAACCTCTCAGGTTGATGCTTCAGCGAAACTCTCAAGTGGAGTGGGAAAGTCACCACTCCCCCTACTGCCTGTCCCCAGTATCTAGGGCTGCCAACCTCCAGGTGATGGCTGGAGATCTCCTGCAATTACAACTGATCTCTCCAGGTGACAAGAGATCAGCTTACCTGGAGAAAACAGCCACTTCGGTGTAGTGGTTAAGTGAGTGGACTCTAATCTGGGAGAACTGGGTTTGATTCCCCACTCCTCCACTTGTACCTGCTGATGTGGCCTTGGGTCAGTCACAAGCTCTGGCACAGCTGTCCTTGAAAAAGAGCAGTTTCTGTCAGAAGTTCTCTCCGCCCCACCTGCCTCACAGGGTGTCTGTTGTGGGGAGGGGAAGGGAAAGGAGTTTGTAAGCCGCTCTGAGACGCCTTTGGGTAGTGAAGGGCGGGGTATCAATCCAATCTCTTATCTTCTTCTTCTTTGAATGGTGGATTCTGTGGCATTATACCCCACTGAAGTATACGCATCTCCAAACCCTGCCCCTCCTCAGGCTCCACCCCAAAAAATCCCCAGATGTTTTCCAACCCAGAGCTGGCCACACTAAGCACAGAGGCCACTGTCTCTAGGCAGGGGGGGTTCCCTTTGTCTGTGGTGGCCAGCCCCCCTAAGACATCGTCCGGTCCTCAGACCATGGTGACCGATAGCCACTCCTAAGTCTGCCCACCCTCTGTGAACATGCCCAGTCCTTTAAAGAAAAGGGACAGTGGTCAATGCAGTGTCTGCTGGCAGTGAGTTCCAGAAACGAATTATACCTTGGGCAGAACACTACAATATCATTTCCAGTCCTGACTCTACAGCCAGGCAACGGCCTTTGGTGAACAGAACCACCGCCACGATATGGCTGGAGTGAGAAGTTTGGCTCCTTCCTGCATCGCTGCTGAAAGGCCAAACCATGCAGGTGGATGAGGGTGTTTGACCGCCAGCAATGAGGTTACCGAAAGTAAAATGGGGATCTGAGTTTGGCACAGAGCTGGGCAGGTAGCCAGGTAAGGGATTAATCTCAAGAAGTCGGGTAAGGAGTTGATCTGGAGTAACCAACAGAATACAATGGTGCAATCTGATCAGGGACTCTGGGGACTGGGAGGCGACATCAGGGAAAGGCGTCTTGCTGGCCCTCCAGAGGAACTGCTTGGCCACTGCATGAGACAGGATGCTGGTCTAGGTGGAGCACCGGTCTGACCCAGCAGGGCTCTTCTTTTTTGCAGTCCAGTGTGGCCCATCTCTCTTCTGGGCTGCTACCGCTTCCTGGGCAAATCACATGGATGAGCTAGGGTTGCCAGTTCCAGGCTGAGAAATTCCTGGAGATTTTGGGGAGTGGAGCCTGGAGGGCAGGGTTTGGGGAGGGGAAGGGAGGGCCCTCGGTGGAGCATAGTGCCATAGAGTCCACCCTCTGAAGCCGTCTTTTTCTCCTGCTGAACTGATCTCCGAGATCAATTGTAAAAACAGGAGATCTCTGGGCCCCACCTGCAGGTCGGCAACCCGAGATCCCGTCCAATCAGTGAACAGGAAGATGTCCCTGAAAGAAACTGAGGGCAACTGACAGTGACGGGGAAGTCGATGTGTTTGCCGACAGTCTTATAAGGCGGTGTCGCAAAAGCCCTGAGGATGTGGCGACGTTTTGCAGGACTGCTGGGAAATGGGAGCTCGGTTTGGGCTCAGCCCCGCTTTCGTCTCCCCTGCTATATTCCCAGCTCAGGGCTTCTCGGTGGAGTCGTGTGCGCGCCGTTCCATTAACGAAAAGAAGCCAGCCTCCTTTGCTCTCCGCATTGTGAATATTTCACTCGGCTCCAGGTTTTTGATCATGTTTCTTGCTAGAGCAGAGCCTTTGAAAGGCCAGCACCTGCCTCTGCTTTTAACTCCAAGCACAGGAAGAATTAATTCATGATCCATGAAACACTAAATGCCCGAGTGAACCGAGCTGCCATCCACGGCGCCTCTGGGAGGGAGGTCAGGAAACAGTGCTGGGGAAAGTTGCTGACCAGAGCGACTCTTCCCCCCCCCCCACATGCAGGGAACACTCTTTCCAACAGTGCTGGTTCAGGAGAATCTCCTGCTGGGTGAATCTACTTGCAACACTTTGGGATGCCAACTCTGGCTTGGTAAATTCTTGGAGATGGGCAGTAGGTTCAGGACGGACTTTACCCAGAGAGTGATTAAAATGTGGAATTCTCTGCCAGAGGAGGTAGAAGAGGGAGGAGATTGGATTTATACCCCACCCTTCACTACCCGAAGGAGTCCCAAAGTGGCTTACAATCCCCTTGCCTTCCCCTCCCCACAACAGACACCCTGTGAGGTTGGTGGAGCTGAGAGAGCTCCCTCAAGGACTGCCCTTGAGAGAACAGCTCTGAAAGAACTTATGACTGACCCAAGGTCACACTAGCAGCTGCATGTGGAGGAGTCAAACCCGGTTCTTGCAGATTAGAGTCCGCATTCTTAACCACTATACCAAACTGGATCTGTAGTGAATAAACAGGAATAAACAGCTTGAAAAGGGGATTGGATAGATTCATGGAGGAGAGGTCTATCAATGGCTACTGGCCATGGTGACTGAGGGGAACCTCCACATTCAGAGGCACTAACCCTCTGAATCCTGGAGTCAGAAGGCAACATCAGGGAAAGGCCTCTTGCGGGCCCTCCAGAGGAACTGGTTGGCCACAGCGTGAGACAGGATGCTGGACTAGGTGGAGCACTGGCCTGATCCAGCAGGGCTCTTCTGATGTTCTTATGAGATCTGCAACACTACTTGGGCAGAGACTTTGGTTTCTCTTAGACTCGATGGTATACCACAAAGTGTACTTTGTTATATTAGTCTGTCCTCAGATGCCACTGTTTTCTCCAGGAGAACTGGTCTTTGCTGTCTGAATATCATTTATGATTCCAGGAGAACTCCAACCCTCACCTGAGGCTGGCAACCTGAGGGACACTCCACATCTCCCACCTCACTTTATATATTTCTAGGGCCATTCCAGAGGCTGGGACCACTGAACTCACGCAACCAAATAGCCGACACATGGCAAGCCTGTCCAGTCCCATTAGTACTCATCTCTGTCTCATGGAACTCTCTGCCACAAGATGTGATCACAGCCACTGGCTCCAACTGGGATTTTAAAAGACGAGTTGGTTTTTATACCCCACTCTTCTCTACCTTAAGGGGTCTCAAAGTGGCTTACAATCGCTTTTCCCTTCCTCTCCCCACAACAGACACCCTGTGAGGTAGGCGGGGCTTAGAGAACAGCTCTGAGAGAACTGGGACTGGCCCAAGGTCACCCAGCAGGCTTCACGTGGAGGAGTGGGGAATCAAACCCGGTTCTCCAGGCTAGAGTCCACCACTCTTAACCACTGCACCATGCTGGCTCTTTTAGAAGACTGGAAGGAGGGAAGGTCTTCCCCCATGACAGCTAAACTGAACCTCCATGTTCAGTGTTCAGAGGCGGTAGACCTCTTGTAGATGGCAGGGGCAAGCAACAGGGATGCTTTTCATTCAAAGGCATCTGTCCATTACTGGGACTGAATACTGGCCTATTTCGCTCTAAGCCAGCAAGGCGAGGAAAGGGCTCCTGCCCCGTGCCATTCGGGGGCCCAGTATATAGACGGATCCTGCCGCGTCCTTCCTCAGCTGGTGAAGACGGAGCCTCCAGGAGTAAGTAAAGCAGGAGCAGACGGGAAGCAGCTGCTTCAGAGAGCCTGCCTCATTTGTTACTGTCGGCCTCCGGCACAGAAAAGCTGCTTCGCAGGCAGAGTTTTCCTTTGCAGGCGCGTGGCTTGCGTGAGGATGTCAAACTCCGCTCCAGGACTCTTTGCTGACTCAAGCTGGCCAGGGGCAGCTCTTCCCGGCCCCCTGTCTGTGCTCACCCTACTGAGTCCAGGCGGTTGCGGGAGGTGAGGCCCCCCCTTCCCAACACCCCGCCCTTTGCAGACTCAAGATTGCAGGGATCCGACGGGGGCTGTCCCCATCACGCAGCGGCTTTGGAATCAAAGTCTATTGTTTTAATTTCTACTCAAGCGTTCATTAGGGAAGCTACCGAATTTTGCAAGCCCACTGTTTCAAGTGCAACATCCCTGTTTTGGCTTTGCTTGCGTGACTCGAACTCGGGGGAAGTCTGTTGTTGTTGTTCTATTCTTGGCTCACGACACTATTTTCTGGTGCCTCGTGCTGATTCCCCCCCCCCTTAATTATCCAAGCAGTCCTTTTGCCTCCGTTGTGAATAAATGGCACCCCCCTACACACAAACACAGATCAGGACTGTCAATGACCAGAGAGTGAAAGGCAAACATTTCTAGTGCAGATGCCCAGTGAAGCAAACTGGGGCAACAGCAGCAGTTCTCGGGGATTAGCCGTTGACATCCCGTCCCGGATGTTTGAAGAAGGAAAGGCCAGGGCTTTGCTGGGATCCAGAGACTGGCCCAGCATTACCCAAGAAGGTATTATGGGGAAGGGCTGTGGCTCACCAGAAGAGCATCTGCTTGGCGTGCAGAAGGTCCCAGGTTCAATCCCTGACATCTCCAGTTCAAAGGATCAGGTAAGGTGAAAGACCTCAGCCTGAGACCCTGGAAAGGGCACTGCCGGTCTGGATTAGTCCCAGGTAGGGTTGCCAGTTTCAGGTTGGGAAATACCTAGAGTTTTTGGGGGTGGAGCCTGGGGAGGGGAGGAGTCTGTGGAGGGGAAGGACTTCAGTGTGGCGTTGTGCTATAGAGTCCACTTTCCAAAGCAGCCTTTGTCTCTAGGCAAGCTGATCTCTGTAGCCTGGAAATCACTCATAATCCCAGGAGAACTCCAGCTACCACTTGGAGACTGGGAACCCTAGCAGGGACGAATCCAAACAGATTTTTAAAAAGAAAAATAATATTAAAGGGGGGGGGGGTGTCTTTGGGCCCTCTGCAAAATGCTCTTCATGGATAACCACATGAAAGCTATATTCAGTGGGTTGGTCTGAAGCAGCAGAACAGAGTTCAAGCCCCGTGCAGGCCTGTAGCTACAGTGGGGCATCTCGGGGCTAGCCCCCCCGACTTGCTGGCGAGGCCCACTGGCTTTCCATCTAGCCCAGGGTGCCATGGCCTTCTCCCCCAGATTAAATTGATTAGCCAGTGCCCCCTGAGGAATTTAAATGCCCCCTGACTTAAAAAATCCTGGCTACAGGCCTGGCCCTGTGGCACCTTTAAGACCAAAAAAGTTGAATTCTGGCTGCAAGCTTTCATGCACATGCCCGCCTCTTCAGATACCAATCGAAGAAGATACCATCTGAAGAACTGCCTGCCTGCCTGCACTGCAAAAGCTTATAACACCAAAGCTGTAAACTTAGTTCCAAAGCTAAATGAAAATATGGGTGCGGCGGGGGTGGGGGAGATGTGTGCAGGTGGCCACCAGCTGAAGCCGAGCCACCAGAAAGCCACAGCTCCGCCTGCCTGCTTGCACAACGCGGAACCCCAAAACGCAACATTTGTCCGAACTGGACGTTAAGAAAGCAAAAACCCTGCTGCACGTATACTCTCAAGTATACGGTTCTTCTCTACCAGGTCCTCAGCTCCAGTTCGCATATCTCGCCCCGGGGACAGCCGCGCTTGGGGCAGCCTTAGGCCCGCCAAGCCGGGCTGGGCCTCGGCTCCCCCACCTGCAGTCTGCAGGGGGGCGGCTCGGTGCCTTGACAGAGCTGTTGGAAGAATCCCAGCCTCCAGGCCGGAGAAGAGGCTTCGAGCGCTTGAAAGGCCCGCTCCACAAAAGGCTAAGCGTGTGTTTTGGAGCCAGCCGGCGTTCCAAACAGAGGCTGCGAGGGGGGCGGGAGCCGCTGCTGCTGCTGCTGCAAACCAGCAGCCGCTCGGGTGGGGGTGCTCTCATTTCCTGTGGGCAGCCTTTGAAACTGCCTTCCAAAGCGAAACCCGGGGCCAAGATGGCCTCGCCAAAAAGCGCCCCTTGCTGAGCGCTGCAAACGTTCGAGAAGCCCCGCGCAGCCAGCCGTGCAAGCGGCAACCAGCCTCGGGTCGCTCTGCAAGCGCCGGCGACGCCGCTCCAGCGACGCCCCGCCAGCCGGAGGGGGAAGCAGCCGTCAGTCAAGAGCCGGGCAGGGCCCGTAGTTGTGGAAACCGCTTCTCTCTCTTCTCCCCCACCCGCCTTTCCCTTCTCCCCAGCCAGGCAAAGATCTCTCTCCCCGCCCCGCCTTGTGCCCAATCTGCCTGCCGTTTGAAGATCAAGGCGTCTGCAAACAGCCGTCTGCCAGCAAAGGAGCCGGGGAAATAAACAAACCGTGGGGCCGGCAGAGTCCCTGTTCAGCCGGCGGAGGGAGGCGGCGGAGAAACCCACAAGCTGCGTGTTGGTTTTTGCTGCCGCTGCTGCTGCTCGCCGGCGAAGAGAGGCCCGGAGGCCCTTCAGTCCTCACGCGCGATCGCAGAGGTCAGTTCAGGCGCCCGAGAGCGGCTGTCCGACAGGGCGAGCGCGGCGGGAGCGGACCGAGGCGATTGATGTCGCCAACCTCCCGGCGGCACCTGGAGAGCCCCCGCTATTACGATCCAGATGACCGAGATCAGTTCCTCGGGAGAAAATGGCTGCTTTGGAGGGTGGACTCCGTGGCGTTGTAGCCCACGGAGGTCCCTCCATTCGCCAACACTCTTCCCCCCCCCTCCGCTCCACCACCCAAATCTCCAGGTATTTCCCAGCTGGCAACCCTACAAGGAAAGAACATGAAGAAGGATATGAGTCTAGCAACATCTCTCAGTAGCTCAGGCAGAGGTAGGCTGCTGCTGCACATGGAGGTTTTGGTCAATGGATGGCCATTGGTAGGCCTTGCCTCCCCTCTCAGAACTTCAGGGATGCAACCCGGGCGGCTGTCTTCTGACTGCTGTCCATCAGTGGGGCCTAAGGTTGCCCGCTTCCAGGTGGGGGGGCCTGGAGACCACCTGCTTTCGCAACTGATCTCCAGTTCACAGAGATCAGCTCCCCTGGAGAAAATGGCTGCTTTGGAGAGTGGACTCTATGACGTTATACCCCTTCCCTCCCCAAATTCTTCCCTCCCCAGACTTCCCCCCCCCCCAAATCTCCAGGAATTTCCCAATTCAGAGCTGGCAAACCTATGAGCACAAAGACACTCGCCGTGTTAGGAGAGAAGTCCCCATTTCCTCCTCTGGATCGAGCTCACGGGGGAAACCCTGTTTGTTCCTTTCTGCAGCCCAAGGAAGGTGTGCCCTCGGCTGCCCCGTGTGCCAGACACAAAGCCCCCTTCCCGCCTCTGCAGGGAACAGTTTCCCGAGTTTAAAAAGACCATAAAGCTCCAAAGGAAAGCTTAATCAGATGAATATGCAAAGCAGGGGGAGGGAGTCAGCCCACCTGAGGCAGAGGGTGACGAGGAAAGCCGTGCTGGACGACTGAGGACCGAAAGCAGAGACAAGATGAGCCGACTCAGAACAGCGGAAAACCCCACAGGAAACCCTGTTCCTAAGGCCTCTCTCTGTCCACACATGCAGTTTCTGTATCACCCCGACAGTTAGGGTGGCCAACTCTGGGTTGCGAAGAGGCGTGACCTCAGCAGGGTCCAGGGCCACAGAGCCCTCCCTCCACAGCAGCCCCGTTCTCCAGGGGAACTGATCCCTATTGTCCAGAGATCGGTTGTGCTAGCGGGAGATCTCCAGGCCACGCCTGGAGGGGGTCAGCCCTAGCGATGCCAGAAAGGCCGGCCTGGTCTCTCTTTGCAAGAGACGAGAGTGTGTAGCTGTCCACTCGGCCAGAGGACCCAAGGGGCCAACAGGGTTCCAGAACATCCCTTAAAGCTGCCAGCTCTCTCTGGGCTCCTCCTCCTCGTTCCCAGCAACTTGCGTTTTGCCTACTGGCCGAGCTCTCTCATGAGGCAGCCTGCTTCCTGGCTTGCCTCTCGAACATGGTTCTAGATGGGTCTAGGCTTGGCAGTGTGAAGAGACTCCTCCACAGGGCTGGCCTGCCCATTGGGTGCCCCTGGGTGATTGCCCAGGGTACCAGAGGTGGAGGGGTGCCCAAATCAGCCCTGTTGCCATCCTGCCCACAGCATCAAGGTCTGCCACAGAAAGCAGCAGCCCTAGGCAGTCCAGGTTCCCGTGCTTGGCCTATGGTGAGCTCCTTCCCTTTCTCCCTCCCTACACTGGGGGTGGGACCCTCCAGGGAGGTGTGGCACCACAGCATGCCACAGCCCTCTCACCAGGGAGGGCAGGGTGAGTGGGGGGCAGCTTCCCCATAGTGCAGGGAGTAGGGCCACCAGGGAGACCTCCCACTGGCAGCCCCTGGGTCCCACCACTGCTCAGTTTGGTGTAGAGGTTTGATGCCCCACTCCTCCACATGCAGCTGCTGGTGTGACCTTGGGTCAGTCACAAGTTCTTTCAGAGCTGTTCTCTCCAGGGCAGTTCTCGAGAGAGCTCTCTCAGCCTCACCTACCTCACAAGGTGTCTGTCGTGGGGAGGGGAAGGGAACGAGGATTGTAAGCCGGTCTGAGATTCCTTCGGGAAGTGAAGAGTAGGGTATAAATTCAGTCTCTTCTCAGTAGCCATGCCAGAAAGGCCTGGCTGGTGTTCTGTCTGCTGCTCAGCGTGACCACTGTGCAAGAGACCAGAGGGTAAGAGTACCAACTCGGTAAGAGTACCAAAGGGCCCAAAACGGAGAAAATGCAGGGGAAATCAGCATTGCTCCAAGGAACCCAGAAGTGACATCATCATGCAGGTAAGACGCTCTAGGATTCCACTGAAACGGGGCATTACCCCTGGGCATGATGACATCACTTCCAGCTTTGCACAGGAAGTGAGGTCGTTCCGTGAGAATGAGGTTAATTTGCACTTCCATGCAAATTGTCGGGAAAAACATCAACAACCTCAGATATGCAGACGATACCACTCTAATGGCAGAAAGTGAAGAGGCCCTAAAGAGCCTCTTGCTAAGAATAAAAGAGGAGAGCGCAAAAGTTGGCTTGAAGCTCAGCATCAAAAAACCTAAGATCATGGCATCCGGCCCCATCACTTCTTGGCGAATAGAAGGGGAAGTCATGGAAGCAGTGACAGAATTTATGTTCCTGGGATCCAAATGACTGCAGCCATGAAATTAAAAGACGCCTGCTCCTTGGGAGGAAAGCTATGGCAAACCTAGACAGCATAATAAAAAGTAGAGACATCACCCTGTCAACAAAAGTCTATATGGTCAAAGCAATGGTTTTCCCAGTAGTAACGTATGGCAGCGAGAGTTGGACCATAAGGAAGGCCAAACGCCGAAGAATAGATGGTTTTGAATTATGGTGCTGGAGAAGACTCTTGAGAGTTCCTTGGACTGCAAGGAGATCAAATCAGTCAATCCTAAAAGAAACCCTGGAAGACCAGATACTGAAGCTGAAGCTCAAAATACTTTGGCCACCAGATGAGAAGGAAGCACTCACTGGAGAAGACCCTGATGCTGGGAAAGATTGAAAATAAAAGAAGAAGGGGATGGCAAAGGATGAGATGGTTAGACAGTGTTATTGATGCAACAAACATGAAATTAAGCAAACTCTGGAGGACGACGGAAGACAGGAGGGCCTGGCGTGATGTGGTCCCCCAGAGGTCCCCCCCACTTGACTGTGCAACAAAACAACAAAAGCCCACCAAACCTCCTGCTGGTAACCAGCATGTGTCTGTCTAGCAGAGGAGTGGGAGGGTGGTGGCAACATTCCTGCAGTGTGGGGCAGGTGGCAGCTTCCCCTTGGTCGGGAGGGAGGGGAGCAGGAGGGCCTGGCGTGATGTGGAAGAATCATTTGCTAGGGTGCCGGGAGAAGTCCTGGCCCTGCTATCCCAGTGATGAAACACAGAGAGGATGCCGACTCTCAGCCCCCTAACAAGGGCCTCTTTGCTGTCTCTCTTGTGCTCCCCCTCCCAGCCCATCCATAAATCTAGAGAAAGATAGAATGAGCTGACGGAGGCAGCAGACGAATTCCCCAGCCTGTGGCGCCCTTACTGTGTTATCCCCGACCCAAGTTTAAATTAACGCCGGGCAGCTTCGGAGGCAGCAAGAAATCAGTTTCCTAAGGACGCCAGCAAGGGTCAGGAGATCCTGCCACGGCACCCGGTAAAAATGAAATACAGCTCGCCTCGGCCTCCGCGAGATTGATGAGGCTACAGCTGGGCGGGCAGTGCAGAGATGTGCCTGGTGAGAAATCTCAGGAAGGAACGGTGCGCACAGCACACCAGAGAAGCGGGTGGAGCGAGGCGCATGTCCCTGGGATGTGGGATGAGCGCTCCAGCGGGGCTTGCCCGTAGCCAACACCAGGCGGCCCAATCAGAAAGCTCCTCATGGGAGACTTGAGCCCCTTTGCCAAGGGAGAGTTCAGCTGAAAGGGGCGAATTTCAACCAGTGCTTATGTTCAGAAGGTCTCAGACTCCGGTGGGTTGTCAGAACAAAGCCTGCCAATGAGCGTTGCCAGCTCCAGGTTGGGAAATCCCTGGAGGTTTTTGGGGGTGGAGCCTGAGGAGGGCGGGGTTTGGAGAGGGGAGGGGCTTCGGCAGGTACAATGCCACAGAGTCCACCTTCCAAAGTGGCCATTTTCTCCAGGGGGTCTGTTCTCTGTTGCCCGGAGATCAGTCGTAATCCCAGGAGAACTCCAGCTGCCACCTCCAAGTTGGCAAGCCTACTGCCAGTAATAATAATGATGTCTTCCTGACCTGCAGCAAACATATGAAGCAGCAGCCGGGCCACTGGTCTCGCCAGCTCTGAACTGTCTACCAGGACTAGCTCTCCGGGGTGGGGAAAGCCCTTTTGCAGTATCTGTAGATGCAGATGCCAGGATCGAACCCAGGCCCTTCCACATGTCAAGCAGATGCTCGGAAGTGATATCACTGCGTCGCCAATGTCAGGGGGTGACACTCTAGTTTTTGGGCAGAACTCTATGGGTTCTTTGGCTTCAAAACCAAATCCCTGTCATCGTGACAGGGATGTCACATGCTGATGTTCCTGTTTGGGGATGGGGTTTCCCCCACTGGCCAACTGGCTGGTGGCTGATTGGAGCCCCCAAAAGTGGGGGAACTCTCCATGGGACTTGGCAGCCCTAGCTCCAAAGCAGTCATTTTCTCCAGGGGAACTGATCTCAGTCACCCAGAAATCAGTTGTAATTCCAGGAGACCTCCAGGCCCCAGCTGGAAGTTGGCAACCCTAAATAATATGTATCTAGCAGGACCAAACTGTGTTCTCCCAATTCCCACATAGCTCTATTGCTATAAAATGCAAAAAGTCAAGATGTCCCTGTTCAGTCCCTTGGATCCAAGAGCTGTCCTTCAATCCCCATCAGAATCTGGGCGCTATTTTGAACATGGAATGCATCGGCAAAGTAGGACGCCTGCAATCTGTCTAACTTTCCCCAAGAGTAATTCTCTATTAATGGCATTCAGTTAATAAAATGTTGATATGATGGTGCAAGCTCATATTGGCTAGTGCTGTGACATCATTTCCAATGAGCAGAAGGTGGAAGTTAGGAATATGAGCTGGGAGCCATCCAGGAAGTCCCTGGGTTTAAATCTTATGTCAGCCCGAACGTCGCAAAGTGTCCTTAGGCAAGCCCCACTCTATGGTCCAGCCCCTCCCCATGTAATGCCAAATAGCGAAGGTATTAACTTTATAAAGGACACCGACAAACACAATTATAGGGGTTTTGAAATTTAAAATACAAACATGCTTAGAACAGTAGCACTCTTGCCATATTTTATTTAACAGTCTTTGATAACTGACACTTCCCAAACCTTCCCCCTACCCTTAAAAGATGTCTACGTAAAAAAGAAAAGTGGGGGAATAGTGGGATTTGGCAATGCAATTTTTTAAATAAAACATCAAGAAAAAGCACAAGAATCACAGCAGAGACTAAAAATCCAAACTAAAAACATAAAACACTCTGAGCCTAGGAAAACATGAAATTGCTGGGCATTGCAAGCTCCCCCCCCCAACCAGGTCTCCTCAGAGTGGCAGTGGCTCTCCAGTGTAATGTCCCCTTTTGGTTGTGGGTTCCCAGGTTAGAGTACTCACTCAGGCACCTGTTCTCAGGTCCATTCAGCAGAGGCAAGCTGGCTCAAAACATCAGCCCTTTACTTGCAAGCAGACAAATTCAATTGTCATACAAACACTGGAAACTGAACCTCCACTCCATTGAAATACATTGCTGCTCAAAAAAAAGTTGCAAAGAAAATGTGGAATGGGTTTTCCATTAAGGTTTCTGGGCCCAGAGAGACTGCTCTGGGACTGGAATGACAGCCCCCAGAGTGGAATTCCATTCCCAGAACGCAGCTGCTACTCCCAGGGACTGTCATTCCACTCTGGGGGCTGTCATTCCAATCCCAGAGTATTCTATCTGGGCCCAGAGACCTAAAAGGAAAATCCATTCCCATTTTCTTTGCAGCTTTTTTTGTGCTTCAGCCCAGAGGAGCTTCCTGCTGGAGGAGAAACTGCAAAGACAAGGCCCAGTCAGCTGGGAGGTTTGGCAGCCCTGATCTCTCTTGCAAGGGTGAGGACAGGCAAGGGAGGGGGTGGGGGTGGAGAAGAGAGCATAGGCCTGATTAAAGCCCTGGGCAGGCCGCTTCTGGCCCATGGGCCTTAGGTTTGACACCCTTGCACTATAGGATAAATCATCCTGGCCTACCTAACAAGATTACATGGGTACATTGAGCTGCCTTATACGAATCTGACCATTGGTCTATCAAAGTCAGTACTGTCTACTGAGACTGGCAGGGGCTCTCTGGGGTCTCAGGCAGAGGTCTTTCCCAACACCCTGCTGACTGATCCTTTTAACTGGAGATACTGGGGATTGAACCTGGGACCTTCTGCATGCCAAACAGATGCTCTACCACTGAGCCACAGCCCCCCATAAGGACTGCTGATACAGTTACAGAAAGCACTTAGAATACACAAAAGAAGAAGAAGAAGAGATTGGATTTATACCCCACCCTTCACTTGGAGTCCCAGAGTGGCTTACCTTTCTCTCCCCACAACAGATACCTTGTGAAATAGGTGGGGCAGAGAGAGCTCTTTCGAGGACTGCTCTTGAGAGAACAGCTCTGAGAGAACTTTGACTGACCCAAGGTAACCCAGGTGGGTGCATGTGGAGGAGTGGGGAATCAAACCCGGTTCTCCGGATAAGAGTCAGCCGTTCTCAACCACTACAACAAACTGGCGTTGTTATCAGTAAAGCAATGTGGTGGGAGTTAGTTTTAGGACAGAAAGGGAAACAAGCAAGAGGCTCCTATAATGGCGAAGGGTTTGAGGAAGCAGATTTCTGCCCGGACTTTCTCCCCTTGTGCCAACAGTCAGGTTGATGTTGAATCCAGAGCCGTGGACTTGGCCGGCTTCTCAGAAGGGTTAGAAGAGACTACGAGGTCTGGCAATGATGATGACTTGTTAGCTGTGACAGCTGATCATCTGTGACAGGGATGGTGAGCGGATGCCAAGGAGCATCAGTCCCCTTCTCCCGTCAGGGAACTCTGCCACCCTGATTTTTCTCTGCTGAGGCACCCCTGGGGGTGGAAGTGCCCTCGCCGCTGCATCGTGTGAGCCCTCCAGAAAAATCAAAGCATACTGCATGTTGCGAGGGAAGACCAGCAGAGACAAGCGGGTACTCTTGCAGAGACACATCACCACATTTTCCCCAAGCGCACTTTAAAAAAAAACAACTACAGGATTCTGACCATCTCCTGCAAGAGGGGATTGGCTGGGCACAGCTTTCCACACGGAGTGGGTATGGAGTCGCCCAGCTTCCACGGCCAAGAACTCCAGGCATGACGGTTCATCTCCAGATGGCAGAGATCAATTCCCAGAATTATAACTGATCTCTAGGCTACCTAGATCAGTTCCCCAGGAGGAAATGGCTACTTTGATGGGCAGATGTCATGGTGTTATACCACAGGGAGGTCCCACTCCTCCCCAAACCTCACCCTCCTCAGGTTCCACCCCCAAATCTCCAGGAATTTCCCAGCATGGGGTTGGCAACCATAAGCAAGGGGAAGCTGCCGCGCGCTGGGCTTTTCTCGCCGACTGCCAAAGGGGCAGGAACTCCCGACATCCTCTAATTAAAGCTCCATCTCCTGCAAGCACTTCTGACTCCAAGGAGAGAGCCTTGATAGCAGATGGCAAGGCGAAAGCAGGCCTGATTTGTGCTAAAGAAGGGGAGGCCCAGTGTCCTCATTCTGCAGGCATTTGGAGGGAGGCAGAATCTGCCCCCCCTTTGAAAGTGAGGGCAAGCCCTCTCCTCACTATCAGGCGGCGGCAGCCTCTTCCCCCACCCAGAAGGACACAAAGTACAGTTCCAAAGCCGAGAGGAGGACGGTGCTCTTTGACAGAGAGTCTAATTGCCCACCGGCCTGGCTCCCGAGGGACAGCCTGGGTTCTCTCCATCACTCAGAATCGAGACTGGCTGTCTCCAGGCAAAAGATCTTCCCCGGCACAATTTACTGAGGATCTGCCGGAGGAAACCTGTGTAAGCACGCACGTCTTCTCCGGGACTGTGGTGGAAAAGCTTTTTACTTTTCGAAGTTCTTTTCCAGGAGTCTCTGGGAAATTATGTCTGCGAGCAGGGCTACCAACCTCAAGGTGGGGCCTGGAGTTCTCCCGGATTATGACTGATCTCCAGACAGCAAAGAAAGACCAATTCTCTTGGGGAAATGGCACCTTCAGAAGGCAAAGTCTATAGTATACCATAGAGTCTAGGAGAAACATTAGTTCCAGAAGAAGAGCCTTGCTGGATCAGACCAGCGGCCTGTGTCACAGAGTGCCAACTGGTTACTCTGGAGGGCCAACTGGTTACTCTGGAGGGCCAACAAACAGGACGTAGAAGCCATTGATGCTACTCCTAGCACTAGTATTCAGAAGTTTGCTGCCTCTGAGTATGGAAGTTAGTCTTCATGGCTCAAAGCTATTGATGGACCTCTCCTCCATGAACCCTCTTTGAAAGCCAGACATGCTCATATGGCCATCTCTACGTCCACCAGTGTTGAATCCCACAATTAATTACTGGTTTAGTAAAGCAGTATTTTGTCTGTTCTGAATCTATCACCCATCAAGTTCACTGGGTGCAAGAATTCTGGGAGAAGGAGAAAAACAGCTCTCTCTGCCCCCGTTCTCCACTCCACACATAATTAGATAAATCTCTATCATGTCCCCACTCATTCATCTTCCCAGACCCTCTAGCCTTTCCTCATAGGTAATATGCTCCAGCCACTTAATCATCCTGGTTGCCCTCTTCTGCACTTTCTCCAGCTCTGCAATATCCTTTTTTTTGAGATATGGTTACCAGAAGAACTGCACACAGAACTCCAAATGACGCCTCGCCATGGATCTTTACTGGGGCCTTACAATACTGGCCGTTTCATTTTCAGTTCCTTTCCTAATAATCTCCAATACGTGTTTGCCTTTTTTTCCACTGCCGCCGCACAGTGAGTCAATGTTTTCACCAAGCTCACCACTACAACCCCAAGATCTCTTTCGATCTTTGGACAATTCAGATCCCATAAGCATATATTTAAAGTTAGGATTTTTTGTTCCCTGCTGGTGTGAGCCAGTTTGGTGTGAGAGCCAGTTTGGTGTAGTGGTTAAGTGCACAGACTCTAATCTGGGAGAACCAGGTTTGATTCCCCACTCCTCCACTTGCACCAGCTGGATGACCTTGGGTGAGCCATAGTTCTGGCGCAGCTGTTCTTGAAAAAGAGCAGTTTTGGTCAGAGCTCTCTCAGCCCCACCTACCTCACAGGATATCTCTTGTGGGGAGGGGCAGGGAAAGGAGTTTGTAAGCCGCTCTGAGACTCCCTTGGGTAGTGAAGGGTGGGGTATAAATCCAATCTCCTCCTCCTCCTCCTCTTCTTCTTCTTCTACCTTATATTGCCTACATTGACCTTCATTTGCCACATTATTGCCCACTCACCCAATCTAGAGATTCTCCTGGAGCGCTTCACAACCCAACTTGGTTTTCACCACCACAAATAACTTGGTCTCCTCTGCAAACTTGGCCACTGCACTGCTCCCTCCCCCTATTTCCAGATCAATTACGAACAGATTAAATTGCACCAGCCAAAATAGCAATCCTTGTGGGACGCCACTGCTCATTTACATCTATTACAAGAACGGTCCATTTATTCCGACCCTCTGATTCCTGTCGTTTAATTGATTTTTAATCCATAAGAGGACCTGTCCTCTGATCCCACAACTGCTAAGCTTACTCAGGAGTCTTTGGTGAGGTGCTTTGTCAAAAGCCTTTTGAAAGTCCGCAAATATGATGTCGAAAGGGTCACCGTTATCTACGTGCTTGTTCACCTGCTCAAAGAACTCCAAAAGGTTGGAAAGGCAGGACTTCCCTTTGCAGAAGCCACGTTGATTTCCTCTCAGCAGGCTCTGTTCCTCTATGTTTAATAATTCTCTTTTTAATTAAAACAACAGTTTCTTCTAATTTACCTGGCACACATATAAGGCTAACTGGCCTGTAATTTCCTGGATCCCCCCTGGATTCCTGTATAAAAACTGGCCCCACTGCTGGACCTCCTGATGGCACCTGGTATATTTTGGCCGCTGTGTGACAGAGTGTTGGACTAGATGGGCCATTGGCCTGATTCAACATTGGCTTCCCTTATGTTCTTATGTTCTTAACTGGTATGGAGGCATGTAAATTGCATGTACTGGTTAGTAGAGCAACAGTTTCACTTTCATGCTCTTTAAGAACCGTTGGGTGTGCGCTGTCTGGACCTCGGAACTTACTGATTTTCAATTGGCCTAGTAGCCTGAGAACTTCATCTCTAGTCATCTCAACTCAACTCCATTTTTTGGTCTCCCTTCTCAAAAACAGCAGCTCTGCTATGGCTATCTGCCTCCTTAGGGATGCCAGTCTCCAGGCTGGACCTGGGGATTACAGATCATCTCCAGACTCACTGCAAAGATCATTCCCCCTGGAGAAAATAGATGCAAGGAATTGATTCAGTGTCTCTGCCATGTCCTTGGCTTGCTTACGTGATCCTTTTCTTCCCGGAGAAGTGTGCATGCACACGAAAGACTTGAAGAATTAAACTTCGTTGTTCTTAAAGCTGCCACCGGGCTCAAACTTGGCTCTGCTGCTTCGGACCAACATGGCTACCCAACTGACTCTATCTTTTCTTCCTTTGTCATTGAAAGGCCCAACTGTCTCCCTGGCCAGCTTCCTGCTCCTTATATAGTAGAAGAAAGGCTTCTTGTTTTTATTAATGTCTTGGCAATCCACTCCTCACATTCTCTCGTCGCTTGCCTAATTGTCAACTTGCATTTGTTTTGCCAGGACCTGTGCTCCGCCTCATTTGGGAAAACTGTCCACTTTTTAAAGAAAGCCTCTTTTGCCTTTTATTGCTTCCCTGACTCGGGCCATTAACGACACAAGCAGTAAGCTTTCCTAACTGTGAAGTATGCATTCTATCTGGACCTCAATTAGCTTGGTTTTGAATAGCTTCTAAGCATCCTGGAGAGCGCTGACTCTCTTAATTCTCCCTTTTAACTTCCTTCAGACTGAGTCCTCTTATTTTTGTGACGTTCCCTCTTCTGCAATCAGGTGTGATTGTTCTGGACTTTGGGGGCAACTTTCCGTCGACTCGAACGCTGAACTTAATAGCATCGTGCTCACGGCTCCCAAAGACGTCACCTTCCCGCTGATCTCCCTCCCCTCCCCGAACTCCTCCGCCCCCAGCTGCCCCCCTCCAAATCTCCAGGAATTACACAAGCTGGAATCTGAACCCTTCCTGTAACGGACAGTTAGGGATGCCAACCTCCAGGTGGGATCTGGGGATCCCCCAGAATTACAGCTCACCTCCAGGCTACAGAGATCAGTTCCTTCGGAGAAAATGGCTGCTTTGGAGAGTGGACATTGAACCCTCTGAGGTTTCTATCATCCCTGGGCTCCATCCTCAGATCTCCAGGAATCCCCCAACCTGGAGTTAGCAACCCTACCCCCCTCACCCCCCCAGAGGTGGCCAGGGACGGGCAAACCTAGGGAGAGTGGCAGTCTGGTAACTTCCATTTCAATGTATCTGAGGAAGCGGGCATGCCCACGAAAGCTTATACCTTGAATAAAATTTCATTGGTCTTAAAGGAGCCACGAGACTCGAACCTTAATCTCTCCCTGTGTATGCATCTTTATAAAGAATACTGTGGAGGTTCTAACGAGGCCTCCCTTGCTGTGGGCAGATCCTCAATTGTAGTTTTATAAGCAGCAGTGGGGGGGTGCCCTTTGGATCAGGGCCACGGTGCCGGTAAACGGAGCCGTAACTGTTTTGCCCGTGACCAATCCTTCGCCTGTCTCCATCGCCTCCCGAGACTAACACCATCCCGCGACGGGTAGGAACGGCTTTGATCAAGGAAACCGTGTCAGCTTTCCTGGCAGCCTTGATCCAAACTGATCTCTCCCCCATCACTCACCACCCCTTTTAAAGCTAAACTGCACGTAGGAGGAATCCAATCACATATCCCCGGCGTAAGGTGTAATTTGGCCCAATAGCCATCATTCCACCTTGTGGCGGTGAGTTCTACAAGTTCATTATGCTCTGAGTCAAGGAGCGCTCTCTTTTGTGTCTGCTGAATTGACTGCCCATCAATTTTCACTGGGTCAAGAAGAGAAGATTGAAGAGGGGAAAAAACCTGCCCTGTGTCTGCTCTGAAGTTTCGGAGGGGGGTTGTTTTCCCTCTGCACTTTTTTGCAGCCGTACCAGGTCCTTTCAGAGACAGGGTGACAGGACTGTTGCAGCCAGGGCTGGAGGGGAAGTGATGGGCTCAGGAAGTGATGGGCTCAGGGGCCACCCGATAAAAATGCTCGCCCTGCCCCAGCCTTGCCACACTTAAGGCTTGCTTGGAGTCGCTTCTTCTTGGCAAATGCGATCTCTGTTCAAGGAAAGTTGCCATTTGACCTCCCGCTTGCACAGTTCAGGCCTCTCGGCGCCTCGGTCGGCTGTATTATGTTTCGGCTCTCCCTCCCTCCAGATAATGGGCCCCATCCATTGTGAGACGGCCTGTTTTGCTTCCATCGGCAAGCTGCGAACCGGAGGCATTCACGGGGAAGCAGCTGGGGGTGCCGGGCCTGGAAATCAGGCTTGCTTTCATTCATTTAAAGGCACACCACGCAAGGTGAATTTTGCAAGAACAAAAGGATGCCGATCCAGCACAGCAAGGGGCTGGAGCCACCAGAGGGAGACCAGGTTGATAAGGAAGTGGAAGGAGAACAGAGGCAGGTGGAACCTGCAAGGGAGAAGGAAGTGCACAAGGAGGGGAGGGGCAGACCTGGACATCGCCCTGACCTGGACAGCCCGGGCTAGCCGAGTCTCATCAGATCTCAGAAGCTAAACAGGGTCGGTGCTGGTTGGCACTTGGATGGGAGACCAGCAAGGAAGCCCAGGGTTGCTACGGAGGCAGGCAGCAGCAGACCACCTCTGAAACGTCTCTTGTCTTGAAATCCCTACAGGGGGTCTCCATAAGTCGGCTGTGTTTTGGGTTTGATTCTTAAAGAAAGTTTGTATTAAGCAGAGTAAAAATCATTCTAGTCAGTAGAGCAAGTATTGAGAGACTGAGTCCATGTGAATATAAAAAGTATAAAAGTTTACTTTAACACTAGCATGGGGAAAAGGGTACTTGGGAAGTAAAATAACAAAGAGCTACATTGCTACATCCTTATAGCTAGATAGACAAGACAGGAATGGTGGCTTCTCCTTCTTCCACAAGAACTAAGACAGGAAGGAGAATCCCAATATGCTAAATACCTGATACATTGATTTCCAATCAGATAGCTAAGGTTCTTACAAAGTTCCCGGGCATTCTACTGAGTAAATACATTGGTTACAAACAAACATGTGACTTCCTGTTTACCAACACTAACAACATTAACCCTGAAAATACTGAAGTGTTTTAAACTTGTTACATCCAACATTGTGACTTGATGGCCAAAGAAAGGGAAGGGAAAGAACACCCTGCTCCTGCGTTCTGAATGTGCGGGTGGGGCCAGGCCACAGTTGTTCATCAGGGAGGGAAAGGTAATGTGCTCAGAACAGGGGTCTTTTCGTAGAAAAACAGCTGCAGGAGCTCATTAGCATATGGTATGCTAATGAGCTATTAGGCTATTAGCATATGCCATGCCCCCTGACATCACCGGAAGTGATGTCAGAAAGGAAACAAAAGGGGGGGAGGCATCTTCAAAAGCCTCCCCTTCCCTTCCCCAGCTGGCCTGGGTGGGGGAGCTAAGAGAGAAGGGGTTTAAAGTTTAAACTCCTTCTCATGAGAGTTGGGCCACAGAAGGAGGAAAGAGGGAAGGAAAGAGAGAGAGTAGAGAGAAGGAAAGAAGGAAGGAAAGAGGGAAAGAAAGAGAAGGAAAGGGGAGGGAAAGAAAGAGAGGGAAGAAGGAGGGAAACAGGGAAAGGAGGAAAAAAGAGAAGAGAAGAAGGTGGGAGAGAAAGAAAGAAGAGAGAGAGAAGAGAAGAGAGAGAGAAGAGAGAAGAAGAGAGAGAGAAGAGAAGAGAAGAGAAGAGAAGAGAAGAAGGAGGGAAAGAGGAAAAGGAGAGAAGGAAAGGAGGGAATGAAAGAAATCCGGCAGCAATTCGGCCCCATTATATCCTATGGGCCATTGAAGTCAATGGTGAAAACATAGGGTATATTCTGGGGGGTGGAGGGGAGGGGGTTTGAGGGAGAGGCTCCAAACTCACAGGGTATCTGACGGAGCCTCTCCCCAAGATACCCACCAAGTTTCAAGAACATTGGATCAGGGGGTCCAATTCTATGGGCCCCCAAACAGGTGACGGTGACCCCATTCCCTCCATTGTTCTCTATAGTGGGGAAAAAATCCTAAATCCTGAGCAACGTGCCCGCTAATTTATGGAGTCTTGTGAACAAAAATCCTACTTTGTGAGCTACTGGCATTGAAGTTGTGAGCAGGTGCTTCAGCTACTGCATAAATTAGTTTGCTCTGGAGCCCTCCTTCCTGAGCCAGGACAAAAATGTGTGAGCCAGAGGCTAAAAAACGGTGAGCTAGCTCACTCTAGCTCAGCTTAGAGGGAACACTGAATTCCTGAGGTAGGACCTGCCAGTCATTTTGGTAGGAGGCTGGGATGAAAATAACCAGTGGGAAGGTAAGGAGCTTTGTTGGGCATTTGGTGTTGCTGTGGATTTTGTAGTGAACGCATTCGGGAGTTGGACACACCGCTGTCATCATTTGAGAGCCGAAGGACCAATGTGCTCACCTGCCAATGGACCATCTTAAATGGCCGTCAGATAGCTTTGCATTCTGTGCAGTAGCCATGGGGATGGAGTTTCATTTCTTCGCCTTCCGGGGGCCCTTACGTGTGCCCAGTAGTTGACATAGGGTTGCCAATTCCCAGGTTGTATCTGGAGATCTCCTGGGATTTCAGCTGATTTCCAGGTGACAGAGACCAGCCCGCCTGGAGAAAATGGCCACTTTGGGAGGAGAACTTTATGATTCTATGATTCTATGGTATTATACTCCCACTGAAGCCCCTCCCCTCCCAACCCCCCCTTCCTCAGGCTCCACCCCCAAAATCTCTAGATATTTCCCATAAGAGAATGTAATAGAAGCCATGTTAGATCAGGCCAGTGGCCTATCCAGTCCAACACTCGTGTCAAACAGTGGCACCTCCAGTGCCATCAGGAGGTCCACCAGTGGGGGCCAGAACTCCAGAAGCCCTCCCCTCTTGCCCCCCAAGCACCAAGAATACAGAGGATCCCGGCCCCAGACAGTGTGTTCCATCTATACCTTGTGGCTAACAGCCACTGATGGACCTCTGCTCCATATGTTTACCCAATCCCCTCTTGAAGCTGTCTATGCTTGTAGCCGCCACCACTTCCTGCGGCAGGGAATTCCACATGTTAATGACTCTTTGGGCAAAGAAGTACTTCCTTTTATCCGTTCTAAGCCCTACTACTCATCAGTTTCATGAAGTGCCCACCAGTTCTTGTATTGTAAGAAAAGGAGAAAAATACTCTTTCTCTGCCTTCTCTATCCCAGGCATAATTTTGTAAACCCCTCAGTCTTGGTTTCCCCAAGCTAAAGAGCCCTAACCTCTTTAACCTTTCTTTATAGGGGGAAGTGTTTCATCCCCTTAATCATTTTAGTTGCCCTCTTCTGCACCTTTTCCAGGGCTACAATATCTTTCTTGAGGTGCGGTGACCAGACCTGTATGCAGTATTCCAAATGAGTCTGCACCATTGATTTATACAGGGGCATTATGAATACTGGCTGATTTGTTTTCAGTTCCCTTCCTAATAATCCCCAGCATAGCATTTGCCTTTTTAATTGCAGTTCTGCATAGAGTTGATATTTTTCCAACATGGAGCTGGCAGCCCTAAGGTGAAATCAGTTCTCCACCAGGATCATGGATGGTCAGATCAGGTTCTTAAAAGACACTGGGGGGACAGACTATGCCTTCTATAAGGCTGTACAAAAATGCGCATGTGTGAAAAATGTCGATAATATGGACTTTAAACACCAATTTGGAAGATATTTTTTAAAAAATGAGTGTTTATTCATAATCTCTGGCTGACAGATTGATTTGCTTTCTGTTTATTTATACTGTTAGTTGCTGAGTGGCATCAGCGACAACAGGTCTATGAGGAGGAGGGGGTGGAAATAAAACTGCCATCCGGCTCTTTGAGAATGCGCATGTGTGATTACACTGCAGTGCATTGTGTTGTTTGAATACTTGAAAAGTGACCTGCAGAACAGACTTGAACTGTTCGCAAACAGCAAACTGAGCGTTGGACAACCGGCTCCCTCTTCATGACTGGCAAAGAGCTGAACCAGCAGATGTTCAAGTATCCCATTTCTGGATGGACTCTAAACAGGGCTGCAAGTGGGGATGCTGAATGGAGTTAAATGGGATTGGTGCCCCAGGAGGGTTACCAGCTCTGGGTTGGAAAATACCTGGAGATTTTGGAGTTGGTGCCTGGGGAGGGACCTCAGCAGAGTATAATGCCATAGAATTCCAACCTCCAAAGTGGTCGTTTTCTCCAGGGAAACTGATCTTGGTTGCCTGGAGATCTCTAGGTAGCACCTGGAGGTTGGCAAGCCAGGGGCTCAGATGCTGAGCTACCGAGGCTAAGAAATGCACCATTATGGTCAAAACATGATGTGGGGCTGGCGCATTACCCCTGGAAGCCCCAACCCTGCATTAGGCCTGGTGCTGTTGGTTGCCACGGAGCCGTGTTTGGGCTCAGAGTTCGGTCAGCCGCTGTCCGTGGGTGCCGGATCGTCACTGGCAAGGGAACTCTCCCGATTAGCTTCCAAATGGCACGATGTTTGTTTATGCCAATCTGGGCAATTTTAGCTCTTGTTTTCCCCAAGCTGTTTACCAACGTGGTTTCCTGTAAGCCCAGGTTAATCATCCTCTTCTCCCCCCTCCCCTTCCCCCTGCAATCAAAGCAAACTCTCGTCTGCTCGTTTCCAAAATTAAAAGCAGATTGCTGCCCTTTGTGCCCGGGTGTCACTCTAAATAAGATTGATTCCTTCGCCCGTCATGTCAGGCGCAGTGGATTTAAATGGATTGGTCTGGATTGCAGGATGGGACTGGTCTCTCTCCCCCCCTCCCCCTCCCCCCCTTATTGATCCCTGTAAGTCTTTAATTCACCAAAGGCCCATCAACGTCCTCAGGTGAAAGATTGTCAGGCTCAATATTAATTATCATAATGAAGCCGACTAAGCATCAGCACTTGGCTTCCAGCCCTGGGCTGCTTCACTCACATCAATGGCTGCAAAGGGAAAGCAACCAAGGACGCCGGAGTGGCCACGAGGCCGCCTGGGACTGTGGTAGGCGCATGGGCGAGGGGATTTGGGGGCACTGCAACTTTCCCTGCCCGTGCAAGGTAAACTGCCTCTCTTCTACAACGGTTATTCGTGGGGTTTTCAAGGCAAGAGATAAACAGAGGTGGTTTGCCATTTGCCTCCCTCTGCGTAGCAACCCAGGTCTTCCTTGGAGGTCTCCCTTCTAAGCACTAACCGTGGCCAGCCTTGTTCAGCTTCAAGCTCTGACAAGCTCAGGCTATTTTGGGTCACTGAGGCTGCCAGTATCTATTCCAGACAATCGCAAACAGCATGCAAAGCCTGTCTTTTGCACCTGGCTTGTCTAGGAAGGCAAGAAATATGGGAGCGCCACAGCTTGACTAGTGGAGTGAAGTGTGAGCTGCGAGTCCCCGGTTCGAGTCTCGCCGGGTAAGGATTGGGTCGTGCCCCCTCAAAAGCTGCTCGACAGTAGCTTCAAGACTGACCAAAGGTGATCCTCCTGCACACGATTAATTAGTCTCTGGAACTCATGGCCGCTAGCTTAGGTGGCTTCTTGACAAAGGACTAGACAGGTTGACAAAGCCCGGGAATGGGTTATAGTTGTGTGAGCCCCATGGAGCCTCACCCTACAGAGGCAGTTCATGTCTGGTCCACCGACGCAAGCGGGCAAGTAGACGTGAGCCCCCGGCAATGCTTTCTCTAAGCTGTACAGTCTTGTGTGCAAAAAATTCTACTCTATGAGCTGCCGACATTAAAGTTGTGAGCAGGCAATTTGCATAAATCAGTTTGCTCTGGAGCCATCCCTTCCTGAGCGGAGACAAAAATTGTGTGAGCCGGAGGCTACAAAAACTGAGCTAGCTCACATTAGCTTTGCTTAGAGGGAACACTTGGAACCAGGTATTTGTGCCCCGCTCGTGGGCTTCCCAAGGCACGCAAATGACTGTCGCAGCCAACTTTCCTGCTTGGCAATTCCTTGCGCATTTAGCGGCTTCACGGCTCTGCTGGCAGAAGTTCAAGTAGAGCAGCCTTTGCTTTTCACAGTATCCCCGTGCTGGGAAACGCAATGGGAAGGGGTGTCTGATCAGAGTCCATATGGGAAGCTGGCCTGGACAAGCAAGGGCGGCTGTCGTGGCCGACTTCCTCACGTCGCCTCCGCTCTTCTAGGAGCGGCAGAAAGCAAAAGGCCAAGGAGGGAACAAGCCAATTAGGGCTGAGGTTTGGGGTGGTGTTTGTGCCGCCTGTCAGGTTCACAAGATGCTTGTCCTTCCGCTGGATGAGAGGGCTGACGGGGAACGGCACGCAGTCACTCTTAGAGAGGGCTGGCAAAACAGAGAATTTCCACAGCAGGCTGGCATAGAGGAGAGAGGAAAGGGTCCTAATGAGCAGCTGTGCCAGCAAGGGGTGCCATCTCTGGGTTGGGGGATTCCTGGAGATTTGGAGGAGGAGCCTGGAGTGGGAGGGGGAACTTAGCAGCAGGCCCATAGTCAGGACTCTGTGGCTGGTCGGGCAAATCTTTTTCCAGTGGGGCTGCCATTATTTGCAATAATGAAGGAGGGGGTGCATCCCTCTCCCTCTCCTCCTGCAAGATTTAAAGGGCCCCTCAGCCGATCAACAGGGAGCGCATGACTTGCTGATCAGCAAGAGGGCCCTTTAAATCTTGCAGGGGGAGGGAGAGGGGTGCGCGCTACCCCTCTCCCGCTTCTTCTCAAAAGCATTTCCTTTAAATGCTCTTGGGAAGAAGGGAGCCTTTAAGAAGCGGAGGACCCTTTAAGGAAGGGGGCAGAGCCCCCAGTAGCCCTACTGTCACTACAGGCCAGCTTAGTGGGTTATACTGCTACATACCCCACCAGGAGCTGCAGTGGCTCAAGTGGTTAAGACGCTGAACTGCAGGCTGTGGAAGGTCAGTAGTTCAGCAGTTCAAGACCCGAGAGTGCCGCATGACGGGGTGAGCTCCTGACTCTAGTTCCAGCTCCTGCCAACCTAGCAGTTCGAAAGCAAGAAATTGCAAGTAGAGAAATAGGTACCACTTCGGTGGGAAGGTAACAGCGTTCTGTGCGCCTGGGTGTTTAGTCATGCTGGCCACATGACCATGGAAACGTCTTCGGACAGCGCTGGCTCTTCGGCTTGGAAACGGAGATGAGCACCGCAACCCTAGAGTCGGATTCGACTGGCTTTCGAGCAAGGGAACCTTTACCTTTACCCCACCCTCCAAAACAGCCCTTTTCCCCAGGGGAAGTTATCTCTGTCACCTGGAGATCAGTTACTGTTCCTGGTGATCACCAGGCTCCAGCTGGAGGTTGGCAACCCCAGCATCAGTGGGCTCTGGACCTCACTCAACCTGAATTCCAGGTGAGGAGAGAAGCGGAACACATGGAAGGGGCACTGTTGCCTTGCTAGTGCCGCCCTTGTGCAGACCGCTGGTTCAGGGGCTCGATTTCCTGTGCAGTCGCCAGGCGGCCTTGCAGGGAACATGTAGGGGACGGAGGAGGTGAACCACTTAGGATTCGTAAAAGAAGGCACATGACTGTAGGAAGGCGCTGCTCCCCCCCCGCCCTTCTTCATGTTTGCCTGTGGGGCCACAGTGAGCCAGAGGTTCCAGTTTTGCGGTCAACTTTCCTGATCCATTTGAATATTTTAAAGATCATTTTGATGGGAAAACGACGATTCAGAACGCATGAATTTAACCGGCAACGATTGTGACGATGCTGTCCCTTTGCTTGTGGGTTCCAAGGGTGCAGTCCTTGTTCGGGGTCCCAATCTGCGACGGGGCCCGGTCTTAAGGTGGCGCTCAGCGGAGACAGGCGGGCTTGCAGCAACTTCTTTTTCCTGAGGCCAGAACACGGGCACCGTTTACGAGGATGTAAGGACATCAGAAGAGCCCTGCTGGATCAGATCGGTCTTCCGTCTGGTCCAGCATCCTGCCTCACACAATGGCCAACCAGTTCCACTGGAGGGCCAGCCACAGGGCACGGAGGCCAAGGCCTCCTGGCTCTGGGATTCAGAGGTTTAGTGCCTCTGAATGTGGAGGTTCCCCTCAGCCACATCTCCTTTTAAAGCTGTTTATCCCTGTAGCCATCACCATATCCACTGGCGGCAAATTCCACATTTGAATCACACTCGGTGTAAACTATTCTTCCAACTGGCACACATGTCTTGCTTAGACCTAAGCCTACAAAGAAAAGAACTCCACCCCATAGGACCAAACTACACCACTGGAATGGTAGAGGGGGGACGGGACCAGTCCACTGCAAACCAGCCCTGTGTACCAGGGGCCTCCAACCTTTTTGAGCTTGTGGATGTCTGGAATTCTCACACAGTGTGGTGGGCACAGCCACAAGATGGCTGCCACAGGAGGCGGAGCCAGCCACAAGATGGCTGCCAAGGCTTACTTTCAATTCCACAGTGAAGACCCTTGTGCAGTGGTGACAGCCGCTGCCCAGTCGCTCTGCTTTCCTTTTGTTTAGCCTGCAGAGCCCATCGGACCTCCGAAGGCCAATCAGAAGCCTTGCTGGGCAAAAGCCCCACCTGGCCCTGCCCACTTTCAGCAGGCACCTCAGTACCCACGGGCACCATGCTGGGGATTTCTGAGTCTCATAATGTACATATGTAAGCAGCACAACAATGAGGGTGTGGATGAGAGACAGTTTGGTGTAGCGGTTAAGAGTGCGAGCTCTATACTGGGAGAACCGGGTTTGATTCCCCACTCCTAAGAACATAGGAGAAGCCAATGTTGAATCAGGCCAATGGCCCATCTAGTCCAACACTCTGTCACACAGCGGCCAAAAATACCAGGTGCCATCAGGAGGTCCAGCAGTGGGGCCAGGTCACTAGAAGCCCTCCCACTGCTGCCCCCCCCCCAGCACCAAGAATAGAGTGCCTCACCTGCCCCAGACTGAGAATTCCCATCTATACCCTGTGGCTAATAGCCACTGATGGACTTCTGCTCCATATGTTTATCTAATTCCCTCTTGAAACTGTCCATGCTTGTAGCTGCCACCACCTCCTGTGGCAGTGAATTCCATCTGTTAATCACTCTTTGGGTGAAGAAGTACTTCCTTTTATCTGTTCTAACCCAACTGCTCAGCAATTTCATGGAGTGCCCACGAGTTCCTGTATTGTGAGAAAGGGAGAAAAGTACTTCTTTCTCAACCTGCTCAATCCCATTCATAATCTTATAAACCTCGATCATGTCACCACTCAGCCGTCGTTTCTCCAAGCTGAAGAGCCCCAAGCGTTTTAACCTTTCTTCATAGGGAAGGTGTTCCAACCCTCCTATCATTCTAGTTGCCCTTCTCTGCACTTTTTTCAGTGCTATAATATCCTTTCTGAGATGTGGCGACCAGAACTGTACACAGTATTCCCAATGAGGTCGCACCAATGATTTATACAGGGGCATTATGATACTGGCTGGTTTGTTTTCAATTCCTTTCCTAATAATCCCCAGCATAGCGTTGGCCTTCTTTATTGCAGCTGCTGTTGTGACCTTGGGACAGTCACAGTTCTCTCAGAGCTGTTCTCCCAAGGGCAGTTCTCAAGAGAGGGCTCTCTCAGCCCCACCTACCTCATAGGGTGTCTTTTGTGGGGAGGGGAAAGGAAAGAAGATTGTAAGCCGCTCTGAGACATCTTCGGGGTAGTGAAGGGTGGGATATAAATCCAATCTCCTCACCTTCTCCTGTCCCATCCCCGTGATGGAGAAGCAGAAGCAAACCAGGGGTCGAGCTGACAGGTGAACTCCAGCAGCACCCCCAGCCCAAAGTTGACCCAGCTCAGTTCTTCCTGGCACATGAGAGAGGGCCTGCTTTGGCGCTGAGGGACTATCAAGGGACCGCCCTCCAGCCCTGACCTGGATAGCCCAAGCAAAGCCCAATCTTGGAAACTAAGCATGGCCGAATGTGGCAAGTGTTTGGATGGGAGACCTCCATAGAATACCAGGGCCGGGAGGCGAGAAGCAGGCTATCAAGCCACTTCTCTGAACGTCCTCCATGCCCCGGTAGGAGTTGCCAGAGGTCGCCATGACTCCCAGGCATGGGCACACAGACACACATGCACACACACACACACAAGGCAAAAATACGAAAAGGAAAAGAGAGGACAGGCCTCCCATGGTGCTTGTGGCTGCGTCTGCCAAGGTGAAGAGACGGAGATGTGGCTCAGCTGAGCTGTGCCGCTCGGGGAGGGTGGGGGCTGTCTTGCAATTGCAGGGTCCGCAGCTCCATCTTGTAATTTCCTGGGGGGAGGTGAGGCTCTAAAAGGCCTGTCAGGAAGCCATTTGGACAAACAGTCATTATCGCGGCAAGGGCCAATGGCGCCCTGCTTGCACGGGCGGCCACCAGGCCCAGGCTGAGCGTGCTCGTCTGATGCGCGTGCCGGTTTCAAAGAGGCTCTGGTGCTCTGCCAGGGAGGCCGGCGGACCTCGAGGCTCCGAACCGCCATGCATCCAACCCTTTCGCTGGGGCTGTGATTTCTTTTCCCCTTTGCACACAAAAAAGCTAACGGGAGGTGGCCTGCTGGGAATTACTTTCAGCGTGGGTTGATTGGAGGCAACAGAAAGTCCAAACGCAGCATGCCCAATGAGAGGGAAATTGCTGCCAGCGTCTGCACACAGCAAAGGCCGGTGGGATTATCTGGCCAAAGCAGTGGCTGTGAGCTGGGTTGCAGGATCGGGGGGGTGGGGGGTGGAGGTGGGGGCAGGACCCTGCTTTGGCAGCAGTTTTTCATTCCGCTGTGCAAGGACGGGGAAAGGTACATCGCTGGTCGCAGACGGAAACGCCGAGCTGGACGGTGCCCCTTGCTTGAGACGTGGAGGAAGAGACAATGGGCCCTGCTGAATGCACACCAGTTCCCCTGTGGAACTCACCACCACTGGATACAGCAATGGCAGGGAGCGTTCATGGAGGAGGGGTATGGGCCCTACTGTTTAAACAGAACCTCCATGTTTAGAAGCAGACTATCTCCGAGTACCAGATGGTTTTGATAGACCACAGAGGAGGGCTGTCGCCTTCCTGCCCTACCTGTGAGCTTTCCAAAGGCGTCCAACCTGTACAACCAGTACTGGAAACAGAATGCCCAATCTGATACAGCAAGGATGCTTCTTAGGGACGGATGACAAAGAGGGCGTCTCGTTCGTGACCGGAGAATTGCGCATAATGCGATGCTTCTGCAAAACAAATGTTCACCGCTTGACGAGCCAAAGGAAAGAGCAACGAGAAAGACCAACAGGACTGGGGGTTCCTTCTTTAGGGCGAAAAGGGGAGGGAGCTGGGGGCGCTGTTGTTGGCCGGGGGGGGAAATGATGGGGGGAATAGAGGGTCAGAAAATTATGCACACTCTGGAGGAAATGTATAAAGAGAAATATTTTTTTCCTTGCTCCCCAAACCCTAGAATTCAGGGCACCCGATGAAGCCGAGGGGCCGCAAATTCAGCAGAGAGACAGAAATCATTCTTCCGGTGGTGCGCCATTAACTTCGTTGCAGTGGCCACTCGCTTAGACAGCTCTCAAGAAGGGCTGAATTAATTCATAGAGCAAGGCAGGTCTGTCTGTGGCTATGGGCCATGCTTGCTCAATGGAACCTCCCTTGTCAGAGGCGGTGGACCTCTTAACAGGGTGGTGGGTGGGGTCTGAGCAGCAGCAGAGTTAACTCATCGACTCACCTTCATGCCCTGCTTGTGGACCTCTTACAAAAGCTTGCAAGAAGGCTTTAAATGAATTCATAGAGTGAGGTGGGCCTCTCCCTGGCTATTGGCCAAGCTTGCTAAATGAAACCTCCCTTGCCAGAGGCAGTGTACCTCTTTAAGAGAGAGGTTCGGTGTAGTGGTTAGGAGCTGCGGGCTCTGATCTGGAGAGCCGGGTTTGATTCCCCATTTCTCCACACAAAGCCAGCTGGGTGAGCTTGCATCCCAACCTCATCTCACAGGGTGTCTGTTGTGGGGAGAGGAAGGGAAAGGGAATGTAAGCCACTCCCAAGACTCCTTTGGGTAGTGTAAGGTAAAGGTTCCCTTGCTCGAAAGCAAGTCGAAGCCGACTCTAGGGTTGCGGTGCTCATCTTCATTTCCAAGCTGAAGAGCCAGTGCTGTCCGAAGACGCTTCCGTGGTCATGTGGCCGGCGCGACTAAACACCAAGGCACACGGAACGCTGTTACCTTCCCACCGAAGTGGTACCTATTTATTTACTTGCAATTTCTTGCTTTCAAACTGCTAGGTTGGCAGGAGCTGGGAGCTCACTCCGTCATGCGGCACTCTTGGGTCTCGAACTGCTGAACTACTGACTTTCCACAGCCTGCAATTCAGCGTCTTAACCACTTGAAGAAGAAGAAGAGATTGGATTTATATCCCGCCCTTCACTGCCCAAAGGCGTCTCAGAGTGGCCTACAAACTCCTTTCCCTTCCCTCCCCACAACAGACACCCTGTGAGGTAGGTGGGGCAGAGAGAACTTCTGACAGAAACTGTCCTTGAGAGAACAGCTGTGCCAGAGCTTGTGACTGACCCAAGGTCACATCAGCAGGTGCAAGTGGAGGAGTGGGGAATCAAACCCGGTTCTCCCAGATAAGCGTCCACACACTTAACCACTACACCAAGCTGGCCAACTTGAGCCACCGCAGCTCCTTTGGGTAGTGTAGGGTGGGGTATAAAACCAACTCCTCCTCCTCCTTTTATTTATTTATTTGTTTATTATGAGATTTATACCCCGCCCTCCCTGCGAAGCAGGCTCAGGGCGGCTTCCAGTCAATATAAATACATACATAAAACATATTTAAAAATACGCCAATTAACAACAGATTATAATTACAACTATAAAACCATTACAAATACAAAATAGAAGTACAAAAATGCAGGCGGTGGTTAAAACCATTGGACCGATGTTTCACAATATCTGAAGAGCTGATGTTCCTTACTTGCCAACTCCAATGGCCCCTGCTTGGTAATAGGTGCTAGATGTTCCTGATCAGGCAGCTGCTCAGTTGTAGCATTGCGGGCTGGGCACTCCAACGGCAGCGGCCCCTAATTGAATGCCTGGCGGAAGAGCTCCGTCTTACAGGCCCTGCGGAACTGAGAGAGGTCCCGCAGGGCCCTGATCTCCTCCAGGAGCTCACTGCACCAGGTAGGGGCTGCCACCGAAAATGCCCCAGCTCTAGTGGCAGCTAGCCTGGCCTCCCGTGGGTCAGGGAGGGTCAAACGATTTTGCGACCCAGACCGTAGTGCTCTCTGGGGTATATACGGGGAAAGGCGGTCCCGTAGATATGTTGGACCCCGGCCATATAGGGCTTCCTCCTCTTCTTGTTCTTCTTCTGTCAGCAGCAGAGAAAGACGGTAACCTTAATGCCCTGCTTGTGGACCTCCTACAGAGGGATCTGGGTCTGATCCACTGAGGATCCTCCATCGGGGAGGTTGTCTGCCCTTGAGCTGCAGAGTCCCTGCTTTGGCAAGAAAAAACCGACTTGGCTCCTTCCCTGCTTGGTCCTGCCTGAAGTGTGCTGCTTCTGCTTACGCCTGGCCTGATGACTGGGCCTGCCACTCATGCGCAACAGAGGGAACTCCTGGTGGGGCTCATTAACTCAAGTCCCCAAACCGCCGGAAGGGGCTCAAGATGGCTGCGACAAGCTTGCAGCTGCTCTGCCCCTCTGCGGCTGTCGCCTCCGGCACACTACGGACCCCCTTGCCAATAGGCTCATGTGCAGGCCAGCAGGGCTCCCGGATGGCTCTCTTGAATGACATTCAAGACTTGCTTGGGACTCTGTTGGCAACGGGGCGTGATACGTATGCCCAAGCCCAGGGGGCCATGGTGGTTCTCCTGCTGCCTCTTCCAAGCCCTGCCCACCCCCAGGTGAGAGAGCAGCATGACTGCCGAGCTAAGAAGGGGTGGCTGTGGGGTTTGCTTCAAGTTGCCAGCTCCGGGTTGGGAAATACTTGAAGAATTTGGGGTGGAGGCTGAGGAGGGCGGGGTTTGGGGAAGGGAGGGGATTCAGTGGGGTATAATGTGGTGGAGTCCACCTTCCAAAGCAGCCATTTTCTCTTGGGGAACTGATCTTTATTTCCTGGAGATTAGTTGTAATAGCGGGAGATCTCCAGCTACCACCCGGAGGTTGGCATCCCCATGTTTGCCTCTTGGATGCCTTTGTGGGCACAAATGGCCAAGCAGATGGAAGCCTTTCTTTGAGAGTATGGGCCACCAGGCACCAGCTGTTGATGGACAGAGACTCAAGGAGAAAGAATATCAGTATGTAAGAGAAGCCACCAAATGAGAAGGGAGCACTCACTGGAGAAGACCCTGATGCTGGGAAAGACCGAAGGTCAAAGAAGAATGAGACGGCAAGGGTTGAGATGGTTAGACAGTGTCATCAAGGCAATGAACATGAAACTGAGCAAACTTCAGAGGACAACGGAAGACAGGAAGGCCTGGTGTGATCTGGTCCATGGGGTCGTGAAGAGTTGGACTCGACTGTGCGACTGAACGACAACAAAGAGAAGCCATGTTGGATCAGGCCAATGGCCCATCCAGTCCAGCACTCTGTGTCACACAGTGGCCAAAACCCAGGTGTCATCAGGAGGTCCACCAGTGGGGCCAGAACTCCAGAAGCCCTCCCACTGTTGCCCCCCCAGTACCAAGAATACAGAGCATTAAGAACATAAGAGAAGCCAAATGTTGGATCAGGCCAACGGCCCATCCAGTCCAACACTCTGTCACACAGTGGCCAAAAATACCAGGTGCCATCAGGAGGTCCAGCAGTGGGGCCAGGACACTAGAAGCCCTCCCACTGTTGACCCCCCCCAAGCACCAAGAATATAGAGCATCACTTGCCCCAGGGTCCCTATCTATACCTTGTGGCTAATAGCCACTGGTGGACCTCTGCTCCATATGTTTATCTAATTCCCTCTTGAAGCCATCCATGCTTGTAGCCTCCACCACCTCCTGTGGCAGTGAATTGCATTGCCCTTACCTGGATAGCCCAAGCAAGCCTGATCTCGTCAGATCTTGGAAGCTAAGTAGGGCCGAGCCTGGCAAGTATTTGGATGGGAGACCTCCAAAGAATACCAGGGTCAGGAGGCAGAGGCAGGCTATCAAGCCACTTCTCTGAATGTCCTCCGTGCCCCAGTAGGAGTCTCCAGAGATTGCCATGACTTCCAGGCACGGGCACACACACACAATGCAAAAAAAGAATACAGAGCATCACTGCCCCAGACATAATGTTCCATCTATATCTTATAGCCACCGATGGACCTCTGCTCCATAGAATCATAGAATGTTAGAGTTGGAAGGGACCTTGCAGGTCATCTAGTCCAACCCGCTGCACTCTGCAGGAGCATAGCCGAAAGAGAGCCCTACATACCTACAACATACCCGAAAGATGGTTGTCCGGCCTCCGCTTGAAAACATCCAGCGAAGGAGCATCCACCACCTCCCGAGGCAGACTGTTCCACGGCTCAACCACTCTTACAGTTAGGAAGTTTCTCCTGATATCTAGCCGGTATTGACTCCCTCATAATTTCCACCCATTAGATCTAGTCTTGCAATCCAGAGCAAGAGAGAACAGATCTGCTCCATATGTATAGTTTGGTGTAGTGGTTAAGAGTGTGGACTATAATCTGGGAAACCCGGGTTTGATTCCCCACTCCTCCACATGCAGCTGCTGGTGTGACCTTGGGTCAGTCGTAAGTTCTTTCAGAGCTGTCCTCTCAGGGGCAGTTCTCCAGAGAGCTCTCTCAGCCCCACCCACCTCACAGGTGGGGAGTGGAAGGGAAACAGATGGTAAAGCCTCTCCAAGACTCCTTTGGGTAGTGAAGGGCAGGGTATGAATCTAATCTCCTCCTTCTCCTCTTCTTCTTTTCATCCAGTCCCCTCTTGAAGCTGTCTACGCTCGTTGCAGCCACCACTTCCTGTGTCAGTTAATTCCATGTGTTAATTACTATTTGGGGGAAGAAGTACTTCCTTTTATGTGCTCTACAGCTCCAGCTCATTAAGTGTCCTTAAGGAGTATCCTGGAGAGGGGAGACTATTGCTCTGACAGCTGTGGGGTTGGGGACAGGAATGCCTGAACACATGAAGTTGCCTCATCTGCATCAGACTGTTGCTCCCTCAAGGTCAGTGTTGGCCACTCGGACTGGCAGCAACTCTCCAGGGCCTCAGGCCGAGGTCTTTCCCATCACCTCCTGCCCAGTCCTTTCCAGGGGAGACGCCACTGAGCCACAGCCCCACCTTTCAAAAACACACAAAGCGGCCTGATGCTGAAGCAGCCCATCGGTCCATTCGGTCAGTACAGTCTACTCGGACCACCAGTGGCTCTCCAGGGTCTCAAAGTGGAGAGTTTTCACTCACATCACCTGCCAGCTGGCCATGCCAGGGACTGAACCTCCACCATCACCTACTGCCTGGCCCTTTGAACTGGAGATACCGGAGACTGGGCCTGGGACCAGTGTTCCCTCTAAGCTGAGTTAGGGTGAGCTAGTTTCTTAACCTCTGACTCACACATTTTTGTCTCAGCCCAGGAAAGACGGCTCCAGAGCAAACTGATTTATGCAGTAGCCAAATAGCTCGCTCACAGCTTTAATGCCAGCAGCTCCCAAAGTAGAATTTTTGCTCACAAGACTCCACAGCTTAGAGGGATCATTGCCTGGGACCAGTGTTCCCTCTAAGCTGAGCTAGTGCGAGCTGGCTCACAGTTTTCTAGTCTCCGGCTCACCCATTTCTGTCTTCGCTCAGGAAGGATGGCTCCAGAGCAGCCTATGCAGCGGCCAAATTGCTCGCTCACAGCTTTAATGCCAGGAGCCCACAAAGTAGAATTTTTGCCCACGGGACTCCACAGCTCAGAGGGAGCGTTGCCTGGGACCTCCTGCATGCCAAGCCGAAACTCTGCCCCTGAGCCACAGCCCCTCCCCAGTTGGGCCAAGGGTCGGAATGACCACTTGAAGCTTAGAGCCCGCAGGGCAGCCGCTGGGCATGCGCAGAGTGCCTTTCCCTTCCTGCTAAAGGCCCTGAACCAGTTGGTGGGCGAGCGGAGGAGAAAGGGGGGGCCGGCGTCGCAGGCTGGAGAGCCCCGGCATGTCTCGTTTTTGAAATTACGCCTCAGCAGTATCGATCGCAGCCACAGCGGTGGAATTTTGGGTTTGGCGGCCCAGTTAAGAGGGGAGAAAGTGAGACGTGTTGGGCGAAGCCCCGGAGGGTTCCAGCTGCTTTTTTTCTCCAGATGGCTTCATCAAATGTGCTCCTCCGTCCCGGGGGTGGGAGGTGGGGGTTCCAGCCCCCTCTCGGTGTGCTCAAATGCCCGTTTTCCCTCCTCTGCTCCTCTCCCCTCCCGGGCCTGGAGGATTTCTCAGCCGCTCAGCCTGCTCTGCCCGGGGCCTGGAGGCGCGTCCAGAGGGGGGAATTAAATCTAGGAGGCTAATGAAGCCGGCGTCGGGGCTTGAAAGGCCAGGCGGGTGGGGGGGGGGTGCGATTCCCCCATTATCTCGGCGGCCTCCGCGCCGGGCGGTAATGAGAAGGACGGCGCGGAGCCTGGGCGGCCGAGGCGAGGATTGAGGTCAGGCGGCAGGCCGGCGAGAGCCTTCTCATCTGCGCGGGAGGAAATGGGGCCTCGGGAAAGTCGAGCGGGAGCAGAAGAGACGGGGAGGGGAGAAGGCGAGGGGGGCGGCGGCGGCGCCGGAGAGCTCCGGAGCGAATGTCAGCGGTGCGGGGAGGGCGCGGCGCCTGGGTGCTCCTCGCTCCAATTGCGGGGCGGGCGCCTTTCAGGCTCCGGAGAGGGGCCGTCGGGTCAGACCCCAGCGCTGGGCTCTCGCTGTGCGGCCCAAGAGAAGAGATTGGATTTATACCCCGCCCTTCACTACCCGAAAGGGTCTCACAGCGGTTTACAATCTCCTTGCCCCTCCCGTCCCCACAACAGATACCCTGCAGCCAGAGCCACAATGGCTGGTTCCTGGAAAGAAAGCAAACCACCTACAACCCCCTCTTGGGATTACTTTTTATTAGAGAAATGTACCGTCTCCTTCGAGGAGAGCCGTAATGAGGGGAAACTGTACTATCCATCGGAAAAAATTGTCACTTTTTTTAGAGAGAAAAGACCACTTGATATAAAGTTAGTTAAAAAGTTATAAAGTTAAAAAGCAGTTAACATTCCTTTCATAGTCAAAGATCGGTACTTAGTCAGCTCAGTCCTTTTCTTTAAATTGCCTCCCGAAACAAAATATCTATGTAATTAGCACTACTCTACTAAATAGTATATGGAGCTGCGGTGGCTCAAGTGGTTAAGACGCTGAACTGCAGGCTGTGGAAGGTCAGTAGTTCAGCAGTTCGAGACCCGGGTGCCGCATGACAGGGTGAGCTCCTGTCTCTAGTTCCAGCTCCTGCCAACCTAGCAGTTCGAAAGCAAGAAATTGCAAGTAGATAAATAGGTACCACTTCGGTGGGAAGGTAACAGCGTTCCGTGCGCCTTGGTGTTTAGTCATGCCGGCCACATGACCACGGAAATGTCTTTGGACAGCGCTGGCTCTTCGGCTTTGAAACGGAGATGAGCACCGCAACCCTAGAGTCGGATTCGACTGGCTTTCGAGCAAGGGAACCTTTACCTTTACTTTACTAAATAGTATAAGGGCACATTAAAATGTGTTATTAAACTGTTTTGTAAAAAAAGAATGCTTTTCTTAATGTAGCTCACCGAGTTGACAATGTTTGTATTGCTCTGTTAAACATTTGAAAATTTTAATAAAAATAATCTTTTTTTTAAAAAAAACACCTGTGAGGTAGGTGGGGCTGAGAGAGCTCTTTCGAGAACTGCTTGTGAGAGAACAGCTCTGAGAGCACTTGTGACTGACCCAAGGTCACACCGGCAGCTCCATGTGGAGGAGGAAACCCGGTTCTCCCTGATTGGAGGCAGCACTCCTAACCGCTACACCAAACTGGAGGGAGAGGGCCTGTGATCCCCAGCTCTCAGAGGCCAGCTGTGCCCGCTGGGTGCTCTTGGCCACCGGCAAGGAAGGGGTGGGCTTGCCAGAAGAACCTGCTGGATCAGATCAGTGGTCCATCAAGTCCTGTCTCACACCATTGCTTGCATCAGCGTAGAGACCCTGGTATTCCTTGGTGGTCTCCTGTACAAATGCTGACCAGGATCGGCTCTGTCAAGATCTGATAGCTTGGGCTATCCAGATTAGGGGGCCACAGGCACCGATGGCTTTAAAAGGGCATTAGTGAACCACCTCTGAACCACCTCTCTTGTCTTGGAAATCCTACGGGGCTCACCGTAAATTGACTGCGACTTGATAGCAAAATAAAATGCCCATTGCCGTCACGGCGTTGTCTGGTAGCGAGTTCCACGTTTCAGCCACTCATCATGTAAAGAAGTCTTTCCCTTTGTTCATCCCGAATCTGTTGCCCATCAATTGCATCATCACCCATTGCCTCTGGTGCTCTGCATTGGAGGGGCGGCCTAGCCACGTTCTGAAGCTGGCACTTTGAGCCCTGTGGTGAGGAAAACGGCTCTGATCTCTGCTGATTGCATCAAGACGTTTCATATTTCAGATGCTATCCTGCATTTCTCAGACAGCGGGGATGCAGATCATCCCCAAATGCCCTCAACAATAATATGCCACCCAAGAGGCACCCAATGCAAACTTAGCACAGTGGATGGACCAGGAGGACGTGACATCTGGTGGCAGTGCACAGCTTGTGCAGTGCCACAGGCTGCAAGACTCTGCCAAAGAGTCTGTGCCAAGGCCAGACTCTCAGGGGAGGGGCCAGTGCTCATCCCAGGCCACCAGTTCCCCAGCTCTTGCTTTGTTTCCTTTTCCAAAGGTCCAGAGGAGGTACCAGGCCTGGGGCTTATCTGGAATGAATCACACCAGCCTTTTGCATGAGAAAGGCTGGCAGGATCCAGCTCCCAGTGTGAAACCCATGCACTGCACTACAGAAACCAGGCAGAGTGGATGGGAAATGCGCCGGCCTCTCCAAGTGCAGCCTTTGTCAGGACGTTAGGGGGCCATGGGGCCATAGCTCAGTGGTAGAACATCTGCTTTGAGTGCAGAAGGTCCCAGGTTCAATCCCTGGCATCTCCAGTTGAAAATAACAGGTAGTACGTGATGTGAAAAACCTCAGCCTGAGACCCCGGAGCGGGGCTGCCAGTCTGAGTAGGCAATACTGACCTTGATGCCTGCCAGTCTGAGCAGGCAATACTGACCTTGATGCCTGCCAGTCTGAGTAGGCAATACTGACCTTGATGCCTGTCAGTCTGAGTAGGCAATACTGACCTTGATGCCTGCCAGTCTGAGTAGGCAATACTGACCTAGATGGACCAATGGTCTGATTCAATAGAAGATGGGGCTAGATGGACCGCTGATTGAACCCAGGAGCATCTGTGGGTTCCTTAAAAGTTACACGACTTTACCTATTGAAGACATATAGAAGAGGAAGTTGAATTCATCTTCTCCTAACATAAAACTCAATTGTTTGCTTGTATGCTTAGGTGTATTACAGCTACGGTCGGCTACTTTTATGAAAGTCTATCAGATGTCAATGCTCCTGTATTGTATTGAAGTTGCTAAAGTTAATAACAATTATAAATTCCAAAAAAAGGTCACACGGCAAAAGCACGGGGCCCGAAAGCCAGACTTCCCGCGGCCCTGCTCCGCCCCGCCCCCTGCGACTCGCCACTCTTCCTTCCCTTTGCGTTTGAACCTTGTGATTATATGGAGCTTTGAAGAAACACGTTTTGACCCCAAGCCCTCCTCTACAGAGGTGCTAGCTTGATAATAACGGATCTATTTATCAAAATCGAGACCTTTTCCAGACAGCAGAAGGCCTCAGATATAACCACGATGGTGCTGATAGGGAAGACAAGCGCTCCCTTCCTTTCCTGGAGCCCTTCTGGCCCGACCCACCCTCCGACAAAACAAGCTTTGGAGCCTAGTCTATTCTTCACAATCCCCAGGTAAAAGAGAGGCCGGGACCTCTTCCCCAGCTGCCTCCACTGCCTGACTCTCTTTATGCTCGGGAAATGGAGCCTGACACGAAATCCATATCCGCCTTCTCCCCTCTCCAGCCCTTTCTCCCTCCTCCCCTCCTCACGGTGACAGCTAACCATCGATTTGCATCCCGTTTATCGCCCCGTTTGCATATTTGAAAGCGTTAAGCAGGCTGCTTCCGACGATATTTCTTGATAGGTCTTAATGCGAAATCTTTATCACCTGTAGTGTCTGTTGACACAGTTGGGGGAGGTAAGAGAGCCTGATGAACTGGTCTGGGGTGTCCAAACACTGGAATTATTGTGAGGAGGAGGAGGGTTTATTGCCTTGTACAAAATTTATATTGTGCCTTTCTGTCCTCACACGGACCACCGAGGCAGCAAAGAAGCCAAACCGAACCACATCTTGAAACCATTAAAACCAACCCCCCCATAAAAAGCACATATCATTAAAACAATTAAAAACAGAGCTAGAATGCATGCAAAACCATAAAAACAGCAATTAAAACGTTGGTCAGGAAGGAGGTACCACTGAGGAACTGGCAAACGAAACATCCACAAAAAAGTCTTCACCTGCCGGCAGAAGATGACATTGGAAGGGGACAGACTAATCTCCCCGGGAAGAGATGTCCAGTGTTTTGGTGCCACAAGCAAGTAGTAATGTTATTTATTTATTAATATTACTTTAGATTTGTGAATTGCCCAACCCCTGCACACACAAGGCTCTGGGCGATGTACAACAGTTAAAAACAATGTTAAAATTAATAATATCTAGAAGTCAATTACATCATCTCAGATGGCATCAATAATTTTCTTCATACCCATTCTGGACTGTGTTGTTGTCTTGTGGGCAGGGCGAGAAGGGGGCCAAAGCGCAAAGATGGAGGAAAAGAAGGAGAGGGTGCCAGCCATGATGGAACCGTTGCTGTCCTCAACCGAAAGCCTGGCAGAAAATCTCTGCCTTACAGGCCCTGCAGAATTGCATTAAATCCTGCATTAACAGCAGCAGCAGTTAGTAGTAGTAGCAGTAGTGGTACTAATGTCATTCCAGATGCAATTGTGCATGGACATGATGCTTTGCCAAACAGGATAAGCGAAGAAAAGATAGGCTGCCACCCTGAGAAGCTCCCAATTGAATAGTGAGGGTAACAACAGAGGAGGAAAGGAAGAAGGCGAGCAGCAAAGATGACCAAGGAGGATTGTGGGCAGGTCAGACGTACACGAACACCCGACCTTGTAGTAAGTAGGCTGCCCCGTCGAACACTGGAAATGTTCACTTTTTTCTCAAGCAGTTGAAATTGTCCCAAATTATACTGTGAATCTTCCCCACGTTCTTGCACCATTTCCCCAGGTCTTTCCCTGGGACCTTTGTTCTACTGGGCCTTCCTTTGAGCATTCCTTGCATCCGCCAGAGGAAGAAACCCACCCCGTAGATGCAATGAGGAGGACACCCTGTCTTGGGCAGTGCCACCTCCCAGCCCTGCAGACGCCATGAGACGGTGCCACGGTCACCCACCAAACCTTGACCCATGTGTTCACCTTTACATTCACTTCTGCATTCTTCCCCCCAAAAAGGTGCCAGAACTCTCAAGAGGGAAATGAAGTTTTCAATCTGTATACTGAAAAGTTAGGAACTTGTAAACCTTTTAAAGAGAATTTTGCCAAAGAGGTTCCAGAACTCTGTTCCAGCATGTTCTCCCAGAAAAAAGGCCTGCTTCCTGAGCATCCATCTCTCTCTGTCTCTGTCTCTGTCTCTCTGTCTCTGTCTGTCTCTGTCTGTCTGTCTCTCTGTCTCTGTCTGTCTGTCTCTGTCTGTCTCTGTCTCTCTCTGTTTTTCCTGGTTCCTTCCTGCCTCGGCAGTCTCCGTTCCTTTCTTTGTCATGCTCCCTCCCCATGATGCGTGGATTATAAATCTCTCCTCTGTCAGATTAAGTTTAAATCCTTCCCCCTACTTTGCCCGATCTGCTTATTCTCCGACACATGCGCACTTGATTCCGCGCAAGGCTGATTTCTGCACCTCCGGCCCCACCTTTTGCCCCTCTGCACGCCCCAGTATGTACTTTCAGCTTGGCCTGGGTACCTTCCACACTCTAGGAGAGCCCCCTAACTCCTCTCTTTCATATCTCCACCCCTTATATACCGGAGTGACTTGTGCTGTTATTGACATGAACATTCAAGGGCAGGTTGCCTAGCGATAGCAAAAGTGCCCGCCTACTTACCAGCTGGGTATTTTGAAGGGTGGTGTAGTCAGCGTAGATTCTGAAGGCTCTGCTCTCACCCTACACATGCACCCAAATCTAAGGGATTCCAGCAATGCATAGGCTAGCTACTGCGCTTTGGAGACAGAATTGGAAGGGGAGGGAGCTTCAGAAGGCATGTTTATATCCCTGCTATGCTGCAATGGCCAAACTCAGACCTGATTGAAAGAGTGGTAGAAACATATTGTAAAAGAAACCCCCCCCCAATCTGTTGCTAAGGAAAATTCTATGTATCCTCCTGCTCTACAACTGTTTGTCATTCTCTGGGATTCCACCTCCGTCCCTCTCCTCTCCTCTCCTCTCCTCTCCTCTCCTCTCCTCCTCTCCTCTCCTCTCCTCTCCTCTCCTCTCCTCTCCTCTCCTCTCCTCTCCTCTCCTCTCCTCTCCTCTCCCCTCCCCTCCCCTCCATTTATTTGAATTATGGGTTTCCTGAAAACGACATCAGGACACATCAGACCCCAATTAGGGAAAAATGAAACATTGCGCATCCAAGCCGTGACCCCAGAATCGCAGAGCCTCCCATTTAACAACAGAACAGCAACTTTATATTGATTCTGCTGTGAAGAAAAGGAAATGTTAACTATTTGCCATTGTGTTATTCAGAGCTATAGGAGATTCCCGAGCCTGTAAATAAGCACGACGGAGTATTGCAGATCCCAGAGTAAGAGTAACGCCACACCGTAAACAAGAGTCCTGAAGAGAGTGTCATAATTCTTCCCATTAAAGGGAGTCATAATTCAAGAAAGAATGAGATTTATTTGACGATAATTAAATTGGGGTCTTGTTGACCCCAGTATCAGATTAGTACATTCTTTTTATAAGCATAGGTGGGTATTAAACATGTATCACAGAGAGAGAGGGAGAGGGAGGGAGAGAGAAAGAGAATGAGAAAACACTCTTGGGACAATCTACGGTCTTGAGTTTATGCAGCTGCTGGTGGGGGGGCCACTTTCCAATTAAACCCACTTGTCAGCCTATCACACACTTCAGAGGCTTAATATGCCTGGACACCCATGTGCAGGTATGTGCACACAGAACACAACAAACAAACGTGTGCCACAGAAATGCACAGATGAACACTTGCTAATTTCCTCCCGTGAATACACATGCTTCCTTGCCTTCAGGGGGAGATGCGGCCTTTGTCTTAACACCCCCCCCCGCAATCAACGGTTAGTTTTATTTCAAAATCTAAATTAGCTTTGCACTGGTCTCTCCCCTCTCCCCCTTCCTCTCTTTGGTATCACCCCCCCTGTTCCTTCGGAGAACATAGTTCCCCAAAGAGCCTCCTGACGTGAATCCCATTTGAATATCATGATGTTAAGGAAGTTCAATTTGTCTACAAAGTGCTTCACTTCTGGGGAATTGCTTTATTGCATTAAACATTTATGGAGTAGCTGAGAATTAAAGAAGGCAAATTGAGCGGTGGAAAGGTGTTGCAGGTGCCAGGGGATCACTGAAACGGAAGGGGTGGGGGGACGCTGTCTGTGGATCCCAGCTGGTCCAGACTCTATCCCAGATGCCAGTGGAAACGACATGCGCACGTTCCACACACCTGTTTGCCTCCTCTGGCCATCTGGGGCTACTTGCAGCCTCAAGTGGAGCGATTTGCTGCATGGGCTGGCATATGCTCCTTTGGCACTTTGGATCCGTACCATCCTGGCCTGTTGAGGTACAGTGTGACGCTCTGTGGGGCTCTGTCTGTCTCCACTGAGATCTGGAACTTGGACCTCATGCCTGGAAGGCCATAGGAGACAAGCCACTGAGAAGGCAGCAGCTCCTGGCCAGACAATGGCCCAAGGGGGAAAGGGAACGCTCCCCCATCCTCGCCACTCCATTTCAGGCTTTTTAAAAAAAATATTATCTCCTCCCAGCTGATCCTGTCTTGGTTGGCCTGATGCAGTTGCTGTGAGCCCAGCCCCCGTGTGCGCGCGATGAAGGGAACAGACGACATGTTGCCACGCCATCGACGTCTGCCGGTGGACAATAAATACTGTTCAAATAATGGCAGAGAAACTTTATTAAATGAGAGCTCCAGAAGGATGCACCAATCAAGTTAAAGTTCCCGATCCATCTGTCAGCGGTCACGCACAGCAACTGTTGTGCCTCATCAAGAGTCTGTGCACAGACTCCTGTGACTGTGAAATATGAAGCCTCTGAATTGGGCGTCCATGTTTTCTTTTCTTTTCTTTTCTTTTTCTTCTCTTCTTTTTCTTTTGCTGTCAAGTCGCAGCCAACTTACGGTGACCCTGTAGGGTTTTCAAAGCAGGAGACGTCCCTATGGGGTCCACCATTGCCTGCCTCTGCGTAGCAACACTGGACTTCCTTGGTGAGCACATCAATATATGAAGCTGCCTCATACTGAATCAGACCACTGGTCCATCCAGGTCAGTATTGTCTACTCAGACTGGCAGCGGCTCTGCAGGGTCTCAGGCAGAGGTCTTTCCCATCACCTACTGCCTGGTCCTTTTAACTGGAGATGCCGGGGATTGAACCTGGGACCTTCTGCATGCCAAGCAGAGGCACCACCGCTGAGCTACAGCCCCACCCTTGGTCTCCCATCCAAGTACTAACTCAGGGCCAACTCTGCTTATCCTCCAAGATCTGACGTTCCACCTCACCCCTGGGCCATCCAGGGCAGGGACAGTCATGGTATACAAACACGGAATGTGTGACTCTTGCCTGATTAACAGACCTGTTTGGTCCAGAACTTCTGCCTGCTGTGCTGGTGACCCTGGGTGGAGGAATGTACCTTCTGAGCTTTGCCTCAGGTAGCCAGGCTGGCCCTGATGGAAGTTCTCTGGGAGGAGGACTCTCCTTTGCTTCGGGCAGATAAGGTGCTGCCTCTGGACTGCTGAGCTGGGAAGAGGAAGTTAGAAGAAAGTGTGTGGAACAGAGAATCATGCTGAGTTTCCAGAGAGTTTTGCTGCAGCAGTCCTGGCAAGAAGGAGAAGAAGAAGAAGAGAAGAGATTGGGTTTGTACCCCACCCTTCACTACCCAAAGAAGCCTCAGAGCGGCTTACAAACTCCCTTCCCTTCCCCTCCCCACAACAGACCCCCTGTGAGGTAGGCGGGGCTGAGAGAGCTCTGACAGAAACTGCTCTTTTTTCAAGGACAGCTCTTGTCAGAACTATGGCTTGCCCAAGGTCACATCAGCAGCTGCATGTGGAGGAGTGGGGAATCAAACCTGGTTCTCCCAGATTAGAGTCCACACACTTAACCACTACACCACTTAACCGTGCAGGAGAAGAAGAACTAGAAGAAGAACTAGAAGAAGAAGAAGAAGAAAAGAAGGAGGAGTTGGTTTTATACCCCACCCTTCACTCAGAGTCTCCGAACAGCTTACAGTTTCCTTTCCCTTCCTCTTCCCACAACAGACACCCTGTGAGTTAGGTGGGACTGAGGGAGCTGACAGAAACTGCTCTTGAGAGAACAGCTCTGAGAGAACTGTGACTGACCCAAGGTCACCCAGCTGGCTGCATGTGGAGGAGTGGGGAATCAAACCCGGTTCTCCAGATTAGAGTCCACCTGGCCCTGCTGTAACATTTGGAAGTAACGTTCTCCATTGCTCCAGGACTCCCCATGCCCCCTGCCGTGGTGGCCAAGACTGCAGAATGGCAAACCACGAACGTTCCACTCCTCTCACTCTCCTGCTGCGTCTAAAGCATGGAACTGGGTGGCTGGTTTGGTGCAAACGGTTCGGTATGGTGCTACCAAATCCCCACTGGCAGCAGGACTTGTAGCAGAGGAGGAGGAAGGTCTGGCCACCACCACCAGTTTGGCCCCAGCCCCAGCAAGCCTGATTAGCCAAGACAGGGCCAAAGGTCCATCCCATCCAGCACCCTGTTTTCAGGTCTGCATGCAGGGTCTGAAGGTGAGAACACCCCCCCTCCAAAGTTTCCTTGCCTGCAGAAGATTCCTTCTAGCCCCGGGAGGCTTTGGAGAGGACGTGTGTCTCCTTTCCCCTTCGGCTTCCTAGCAATCCATCTCCCCAGCGCAGAGTAGGCTGGTCAGGGAAGCAGGCAGGTATTGCCTTTCTGCTAAAAATAATCCCCGTGTTTTACAGCTCACTTCTTTGGTCGGTGCATTTCAGCAGCACTTTGTAGATGTAAGGGCCGGGAGTCTTGTTCTTTTGCCTGCTTGGCACCCACGGTTGGGACTGGATTATCAAAGAGCCAAGCCCCCAACCCGGCATAGAGCTCTTTTGGAGATGCTGGCCTAATTGTTACTGCCTCAGGCCAGGCCTGGGCGGTAGCTGTTTGCTCACAGAAGAACCCCTCTGAACCGTTTAAAACGTTACTGTTTGGGCTACCCCTGTGGTCGGCAGCTGCCGTTGCCAGATCTACTGAATTTCCAAAGTGCCTTTGATAAAGAGAGGCGGGGGGGGGTGCTTGGCCGTTGGTGCAGCCAAGGGAAATGGGAGTGGGGGAATAGTGTTATATAAACATTTAATAAAGTCTGTCCATTAATAAAAAACATTACGAGAGACTTTCCTCCACCTTTCTTCCTGTTTCTGTGTTGTTGTTTCTGCTGCTGCTGCTGCTGCCGCCACCGCCATTGCCGCTCCTTGGTGGAGTCTCCTTCCAGCAAGCTCAGACCACCCGCCAATGTTCCCTCTAAGCTGTGGAGTTCTGTGAGCAAAAATTCTACTTGGTGAGCCGCTGGCATCAAAGTTGTGAGCGAGCGATTTGGCTGCTGCAGAAATTAGTTTGCTCTGGAGCCCTCCTTCCTGAGCAAAGGCAAAAATGTGTGAGCCAGAGGCTAGAGAACTGTGAGCTAGCTCACACTAACTCAGCTTAGAGGGAACACTGCCACCAGCCCAAATCCTCCAAATGTACCAGGACATAAAATGGCAGGGCTGTTCTCTACTGACCTCCCTCAGGATGGAGCAGGCGCAGATCCCTCGCTGGGCTCAGGGACCCGACCCACAAACAACACTAGGTCAATTGCTCCTCTGAAGGTAAGGCAGGAGGCGCAATGCCAAGAGGATCCACGGCACTGCAGGTTGTGCCTTGGAGGCAGGGCAGCTGCCTTTTGCAGCCTCTCTTTGGCACTCACCAATGAAATGACTCACCGTGCCATCCTAAGCAGAGTTCCAGCCTTCGCTGACTGTCATAGATTTAGACAGGTGGAAGGCTAGCCTAATCTTGTAGGATCTCAGAAGCTAGGCAAGGTCAGCCATGGTTAATACTTGGGTGGGGGACTGTCAAGGAAGTCCAGAGTTGCTACGCAGAGGCAAACCAGTTCTGTTCATCCCTTGTCCTGCCCTGCATGGTCTGGGTCAGCCGGATCTCATCAGCTCTTGGAAGCTAAGCAACATTGGCCCTGGTTAGTACTTGCCTGGAAGACCACCAAGAAGGTCCACAGTTGCTACAAGAAGGAGGAGGAGGAGGAGGAGAGGCAATTGGATTTCCACTCCACCCTTCACTACCCAAAGGAGTCTCAGAGCAGTTTACAATCTCCTTTCCCCTCCCCTCCCCACAGCAGACACCCTGTGAGGTAGGTGGGGCTCAGAGAGCTCTTTCGAGAACTGCCCTTGAGAGAACAGCTCTGAAAGAACTTGTGAGTGACTCAAGGTCACACCATCAGTTGCATGTGGAAGAGTGGGGAATCAAACCCAGTTCTCCCGGATTAGAGTCCACACTCCTGACCACCACACCAAACTGGCAATAGCAAACCACCTCTGAACGTCTCTTGCTTTGCAAACCCTACAGGGTCTCTCCAAGACAGTTGTGACTTGACGGCACTTTCCCACTACTAAGTCGGCTTAAGGTGACACTGTCTGTTGGACTTGGAAATCTGTTGGGTCACCTTCCTCTTGTCCCGGTCTGGCCGACAAGCTGTGATCTTCCACCTGCACCTGCTGCCATTATAGATCTGTTCTGCCAACCTTTGCTCCACAACCTGTGGGGTTCTCCACCAGGCTGGGCTATGAATGCAGTCAAAGAAGAAGAAGAAATTGGATTTATACCCTGCCCTTCACTACCCAAAGGAATCTCAGAGCGACTCACAAACTCATTCCCCTTCCCCTCCCCACAACAGACACCCTGTGAGGTCAGTGGGGCTGAGAGAGCTCTGGCACAAACTGCTCTTTTTTTAAGGATAGCTCTTGTCAGAACTATGGCTTGCCCAAGTTCATCCAGCAGGTGCAAGTGGAGGAGTGGGGAATCAAACCCGGTTCTCCCAGATTAGAGACTGTGCACTTAACCACTATACCGAACTGGTGTTTCTGCCACAGGGATGTAATCAGACCTGCTCTTTTTCAGTTGAGTGAGGATAGGGAAGGCCAAGTCCAGTCCCCAAGCTTCTCTCTTGCCTTCACCATTTGTAAACTCTTGAAAAGACCACTTCAGACAGCTATGGAGTAAGAGAAAGGACACATTCCCTGTCCTCTGGCCCTTTCTCTGGCTTAATCTGGACCAAAGTCCATCACTGAAACAGAAGAGTCTGGGACTTTTCAGTTTAGAAAAGATATAACTAAGGTGGGACTTGATAGAGGTTTATAGAATTATGCACGGGGTGGAGAGAGTTCACACAGATAAATTTTTCTCCCTCTCCCCAAATACTAGAACTCAATGAAGCTGATGGGCAGTAGGTTCAGGACAGACAAAAAGAAATACTACTGTATTAAGTGTGGAATTTGCTGCCAGAGGATGTAGTGATGGCCACAAGGATAAACAGATTTAAAAGAGGATTAGATAGATTCATGGAGGATAAGTCTATCAATGGCTACTAGCTATGGGTGACAAAGAGGAACCTCTACGTTCAGAGACACTAAACCTCTGAATCCCAGAGCCAGGAGGCAACATCAGGGGAAGACCTCAGCCTCTAGGCCCTGTTGTTGGCCATCCAGTGGAACTGGTTGACAGCTACATGCGACAGGATGCTGGACTAGGTGGACAACTGGTCTGATCGAACAGTACTCTTCTTAGGTTCCTGTCAGGGCCTCCATGCCCTGTTGTCCCTCCAGAGGAACTGGTTGGCCACTGTGTGAGATGGGATGCTAGACTAGATGGCCCATTAGTCTAATCCAGCAGGGCTTGTCTTATGTTCTTAACCTATTTTTAACCTATTCTACATACCTCTAGGTTATAAATTCAAGGAGGGGGGGTTAAGTATGGTTTCTTGTTGCAACAAAAGCAAAAAAAAAAAAGGAAGTCTAGTGGCAACTAACAGTTACATAACCTATTTTATACACATAAATAAATCTGCTAGCATGCTAGTGACATACAGACCCCTCTAGGTAGAACTGGACAAGCAGTCCTTCTTTGTTCATGATGGAATGGAAGGGGGAAGTTTCCTGGAGTGTTTCTGCACATCGATACCTCCTCCCTCTCCACAAAAGCCTGTATGGATTTTGATTAACATTGTATATTATTAAATAAGCAGCTAAACTTCCTCTCCCCCCGACATCGAAAGAAATGTCCAGAAATCAGCTTGGAGCAGTTTTCACTGTTAGATCCTTCCGAATGCCATCTGCCTGCTTGAAGGGAAAGTCTCAGTGCTTGCATCAAATCCCACAACCTTGGTAGGAGGTTAAAATTCAATTTAAAGCAATTTTTAGAGGGGGGACACATTAAAATGAGTCAGGGCATAAGAGCAGATTTCTGGAAGCCGAGATGGGTTGCAATCCATTAACTGTATTAAATAAAAAAGGATCACTGTTTGAATTTAATTGTGCATGATATCTGGCCCAGAAGGATGTCGGGCTGAGAAATACAGCCCCCATTTGGGATAGTCAATAAGGTCTGGAAATAAAGATGCTGAGCTGAGACTTTTGTGGGCCCAGCCCAGTAGGCAGTACTGGCTGACCCACAGGACAGCACAATTCCAGGGGGCCCGCAGCGCTGAGCAAGAGAACCCTCTCAGAGGAACACATTTCCCTCCCTTCCCCAGGCCTGTAGGACTCTTTGGTCTGAGGCACAGGGGAAATGTTGCTGATCCCCCGCCCCCCGCATAATGTTTCCTGATTGCAGCTCCCTTTCCTTCACCCTGTACAAGTGCATGGGATGAACACAGGATGTGCAATTGGGAAACCCCCTTAAGGAGAGAAGAACTCAGTTCCGCCTTGCTGTCACGCAAGAAGATGCCGGCTGGGTGGCAAGATTCCTTTTTTGCCTAAGGCAACAAAATTGCTCAAGCCAGCCTAGTACAGGAAAGCAGGGAGCCCTTATCTTCACCCAGGGTGGCTGAGCTGTTCTAAGCCCAGGGAAACACTGAAATTGTGACCGAGGGCTACTCTTCTGCTGCGGGTCTCATGGCTGGGCTGCTGGCTGTCTGCCAGGCAGGGATCTGTGCCTTCACAGCAAGTCCTCCCCTTCTCCCCCCCAGCCCCACCCTAGCTCTTCTGCAGAGGCTGGCATGGGATGCCACTGGCTTTTAACTATAATATAATGATAATTAAGTTCTCTTCCCCCCCACCACCTCTCCTATGAGCACCATTTGCTGCTGAGGCAGCTGCCTACAGCCTTGGCATTTATTGAGCGCAAAGTAATAATTTATTGTCCTTTGTATGCTCAAAAGCCATCTTCATTATCCTGCGAATTTGAAATGCGGAGAGAATAGATGGGAGTTTTTAGATCAGCGTTTTCCAGGGGCGCTGATGGGTGGGAGTGGAGGAGGGGGTGATGAGAGTGAGTGCTTAGGAGCTGACATCAGAAGGGCACTCTGTCAAAGCCCTTCCTTGGCCAAGAACCTCCCCCCTCTTCCCCCTTGCCTTGCTAGCTTATATACCACCACCACCACCACCCGTATCCTGCTAGTCCGTTCCTCACTTTCATTAAGGGGATGGAAATGGAAAGTCTCCCAGTACGATTCCCAGCTGCATTAAGTGGAGGGGCCAAGACGATGAAGGGAATGTGTGGCAGTGAAGACCGTCTACTCTGAACAGCTCAAAACTTGGAAGAAGCAACTCTGAAGGGTGGTCTCCCAGCCCCCAACCCCCCAAAAAGGCAACTTATCTTGACGGAGAAAGCCAGGAAGGAGAAAGAGGGGGAGGCAGGCTCTGTTCCCTCCCCCACCCCAGCCCTCAGAAAAAAAGTGGGCCGACCCCGGGGCCAAGCCCAAATCGGGGAGGGGAGTCCCTACTGGATTGTGGAGGCCGCTGTACTCGGAGCCTTACGGTAAGGAGCTGTTCTTCAGCACTCCGCCAGCCCCGCGATTCCCGGCGCAGACGCTAGGAGCTGTCCGCGGTCCTGAAAGAGGAGCGTTCGCCGGCGCCAGGATTTGGGGCTTTCGCTCTCATGTAGAAGTGTCTGCTTCGGCTCAGCTGGTCGCGGCCACTTCGGGCTGCATTCGGGGCCAGCAGCTCAGCTCCGCTCTCCTCCGCCGGAGCCAGAAGCCGCTCGGCCAGCCCTGGAGGGGAGAACACCAGGCGGCTGCATCCAGGCGAGGGCAGAGGAGGGAGCCGCGCGAGGAGCCGCCTCCCCCGGGCAAAGTACCTCTGAGCGGGCATGAAGGGGTCTCCCGCCCTCTGTCTCCTCCTGACGGCGCTGCTCGGGGTCCGAGCACAAGGTAGGCGGTGGCTTTGGGGTACAACCCCCCCCCTCGGGTGTATTCTTTTTGCACAGGGCAATCCAGGATGTGGGCGGGTGGGGGGATAAACTGATTTCCCCCTCTATCATTCATCCGCCCACCCCAACCCCCGGTCCTCTTTAGCATAAATCACGTTCTTAATACGCCCCCCCCCCCGATATCCTCTCCTCTCCTTCCCTTCCCTTCCCCCTTCCAAGGCTGAGCAGATCATGAGCCAATAGCTTCAGGGGCTCTCCTCGTAATTATTTGCCATGCGTGGTAATCTCATTTTTTCCCCTCCGAAACATTATTATTATTAGTAGTAGTATTTGGCTAAGCTGTGAATACAAAATAACATTTAATCACGTTCAACCGTCTTTGCAAATAATTGATTTTGTTTAATTTTCCCCCCTGTCTGTACTACGAGCGGGGAAGAAAGGAACCCTGGCAGCGGGTTTAATTAAGCGGTAGAATAAGCTGGTCTCTGTGTTGTGAACGGGGTGTCTCCAGATGCCTCCAGCTCACCCCCTCCCCCGGTCGAAGCTCCCGGCTCGGAAACTGCCCGAGCTCTCCTACGCTGGCAAAACCCGGAGCCCACTTCTCGGACGAAACTTCTCCCAAGTTCCTCTCGCAAAGACTTTTTGGGCAGACGCTTCATTTAAAAAGCAGCTCTCCCCCTTTCCATCCTGGGATCCAGGTCTTCTCTTGGAATTCCCCCCTCCCGGCATTGTTTGAGGTGCTTTCAGACTGACCTCCAGCGCTCCCTTTTACTCCCAATGATGTCTTTGCGTTTTACCTTGGCCGCCCAAGGTTCGAACCCGTTTAATTTCAGATCAACCCGTGCCTTGTTTACCTCTAATCTTGCTCGAGAATCGAAACAAAGAGGGCTTAGGGAGGGCGGGGGGTGGTTTCCTCCAAGGCTTTGAGCTGGCAGGTCCAGATTAGAAGGCTAGGAGAGCAGAATGTATTGTTACCATTATTAAACTATTACTAATTTCTCGGTGCTTTTCATGAAGAAAATACTTAAGAATCAATGGCGAGGGCTTGTGGGGCATTTCCTGAGGCGTCTCCGACTGTATACAGAGCACATTATTTTTCCTTTTTTTTAAAGGAAGAATGAGAATGACTTTCCACCAAGGAGCTCGGGGGTGGCTTACCCTCATTAAACAAAGAAAACAACTTGGCAACACATTTCCCGATCCCTTCTGATAGTGCCATTGGATTGATTTTATTTTGATATTCTATTTCTATGAAGCTGTAAAGAGTGCCCTCCGCTCCCCCCACCCCGTAAATTGCTTTGTGGACAATCATTAAAAGCAGCACACAAAATATCACCAATTAATACAATAATACATAAAATAATCTTAGGAATTCCAGTAAGAACAGAATGGGAAGCAGTTGCTTCTTCTTAAAAAGATGCTTAAAAATAAAGGTCTTTCGGGCTCCGGGGCAGGGGTGGGATTGGCTAGCACCCCTCCCACAAGCCAGGTGATGCCTTGGCTGCAGATGCAGTCCCCTTTCGGTGCCTCTTCTTCCTCTTCAAGGGATCCTGCAGCATCAGGACCTCCTCTGCCCAATTCCCTGGCACAGGGCTGGTTCTCCTTGGGGACCCCACACACTGGCTTTCAGGGAGCGCTGAGAGAGGGCGACCATTTGGATCCCTCCCACGCACACACAAAAAGTGTTTCCAAAGTTGACTCCATGTGTTGAAAATAACACCATCCATAAGTTCAGTAGGCTGTGATATCTTGTGTCAATAAATGCAATAAACGCAAAGTCCCATCCCCCCCCGTTTATACTGAGAGAATAAGGAAGGCCATAATTCACACACATGCATCATAATTTTAAAAAGTGGTAGAAGCATAATACCTTTAATGATGATGATGATGATGATGATGATGATGATGATGATGATGATGATGATGATGATAATAATAGGTGGCAAGTTTCCCATATTTCTCATTTCCTTAGATATATCCATTTGGGGGAAGGGGATTTCCAAAAGAAGCAAGGGTGGTGTCTTACGTTTGGGAGGGAGGACACGCAGTGATGGGAGGGCAAGATTTGCATCAAGAACTCAAAACGAAACTGTGGGACAAGCACATCGCTCAGGATTTCATCCCCTGAAAATATAACTCACAGTACCTAGTTGCTCCTGAGGAAACAGCTGATGTGGGTCTAAAACAGCACCGTCTGCCCTCCCCAAACGCTGCCCTGCAAAGAGCTCTTAGTTGCAGAATCCCTCCCGAGGATTATTTTATTTTTAGCGGAGGGCTTTAGAAATAACTGAATGGCCTGAGATTTCCACTTCCAGGATCCCGTCCAACCTTTCAGCCAAGGAAGCTTTGGAACCCTGTGCCAGTTTCCAGGCATGTACCAGATTGTTCCCCTGGACTTGGCACAAATTAATCCAGAAGGGCTTTGGGACTCCAGGTCACCAGAGCAGATTCAAATCGCCTGCAGGTATGCGTTGATGAGTGAGGGGAATCCACCCGGATTATACGGTCAAGGGTTGTAGAGGAGGGACTGACCTGGGAGCCGTGATCTTGTAAATGTACCCTGAGCCCTTCATTTACTTAGATGTGGCATTTGTCGAAATTAAAGTCCACATGGATTTTGGAATTTAGGGTTGTCGGGGCGTGTGTGTAGGTATTCCCCTGCTCCTGTTATGTGGCAAAAATCTGTGATGTGATGAATGGGGCAGGCTGGGGGAAGACAGAGAGAATGCTCTGCTCTGGTCAGTGGAGGGGTTTCTTTGTGTGCTCTGCAGGGCTGGATCACATTATTTTATGGCCCATGACTTGAGGCCCAGGCTGTGCTGCATCATCACAGGGGTAGTTTGCCCTCTTGTTTTCAATTAGCTCTGACTTGGTTGTCCAGTTCCCAAAAAAGGGGAGAGAGGCCTGGCTGCTTCCTGGGGGGGGGTGTTTCATGCACTCTCTGCATGGATGTGTTCTTAACGCTTTGGGGATTGCGTACGTCTAAGTCAGAAGATGGTTCCATGCTGTGAATTCTCAGAAAGAAGATTGCCACAACACTGTGGTGCATTTCCCCGGGGGAGTCTTTTTCCTTGCAGATCTCCCTTGGCCGTAGGACTTTCCCTCAATGGTCGATAGTCGGTAGATTTTTCCATGTTCATCTTCCCCAGGGGTCATAAAATGCCTCTGTTTAAAGAGGTGGGGTGGCGCCCTGGAAAAGATGCCGAGGGCAGAATTTCGGGAGAGTGCCAAACCGGGGAAGCCTGCCGGATTAATTGCTCTTCTGTCCTCATCACTGCCGCTTAGGCCTTGATCCTCTTCTTGGCCATTAATCGAGGACGGATGGATGGATAGTCCGTTGGGGAAATCAGAAGCTCGGATACGTTACAAATCCCTTATTTGGGCTCCGCTGATCCCAGTGAACAGCTCCAATATTAACTCTCTTGCTAGGGACGGTCACACCATATGCTTGATTTAGTCCCAGATCGGTGAGTTATTGCGCTCACAAAGACAAGGGAACTCTGGAGAAGGCGTTAATCTCCTCCATGAATTTTCTTTGGATGGATTCACCCACCTATGGGCGCAGTTCTCTTTGCTCTATCTCTTCGGAGAGCTCTGAGGGAGAAAAGATGGATTGTGTGAGTCGTCAAGGGGCATAAGGGTGGCAGATTTGTTTGAAAGAAGAACAGGAGAACAGGCCAGGTTTTCAGTGGGTTCAAAAATGGACAGGGCGCCAAACCAGCTAGTGGGCTATTCTAATTTTATAAAAGTTTCTGTTGAGATCAGTTGGGGAAACTGCCAGAAATTACTAGAAACTACTGGAACCTTCTCACTTGATTTGATTTAGGTAGCTTGGAGAACTTTGCTCCCAGTGTACAATGTATCGAGATGGAACCTGGCTTGTTGTAATTCCTTCATGGGAAAGAAACACGTACAAGAAATATTTGTCTGGAATGGATTTTCCAGAAAGTTCTATGGGCAGGATACTGGGGAGAGAGGGGATGAGTAGAAGGTATTCCCCCTTTCCTCACCCCAGTTTGAAATGCTACAGCTTGATTGGCCGAAAGTCCAGAATGGAATAAAAAGTATTTACTTATGTAAACACATAATGATGGGACTCACTGTTGCAACCTTTAGCGACAGCCGCTAGCTTGAGAGCCAGTTTGGTGTAGTGGTTAAGTACGCGGACTCTAATCTGGGAGAACCGGGTTTGATTCCCCACTCCTCCGCTTGCAGCTGCTGGGTGACCTTGGGCAAGCCATAGTTCTGTCAGAGCTGTTCTCTCAAGGACAGTTCTGGAAAGAGCTCTCTCAGCCCCACCTACCTCACAGGGTATCTTTTGTGGGGAGGGGAAAGGAGTTTGTAAGCTGCTCTGAGACTCCAAGTGAAGGGCGGGGTACAAATCCAATCTCCTCATCCCTTCTTCTTCTTCTCCTCCTCCTCCTCCTCTGACTCCTCCTTCTTTTCCTCATCTTCCTCCTTCTAAAATAATCTGGCAAATCAGCAGAGAGTTAGACTTCCAATGGCTGTTAAATCAAGATAACAAAATGGAACATCCAGGCTCAGATGCCGTCTACTTCTGAATATTCGATGCTACTGCGGACAAGCAACGGGAGCGGGGGGGGGTATTGCCTCCGTGCCCTGCTTATGAGCTGCCCAAAGGCATCCAGCTGGCTGCTGCTGAGAAGAACAAAAGCTATATAAGACGGGTCCTTGCTTGATCCAGAGAGGCAGTGATCACCGTAGTTGAGCATAAAATGGCCTCAAGCATGGAAGGAGACAAACCAGGCCCTGCCCCTACAAGGAATCGGTCTCTGCCTATTTGAAGAACTCTTCCAGTATCCAGGAAAAAAACCAACAGAAGTATAAATTAAAGGACAAGCATGTGTGTTTGGACTCACACACAAGCACTGATGTGAAAATGCTACAAGAAAGCTGGAAGGTGGAGAGCAGCCAGGCCCATAGCTACACTGGGGCATCTCGGGGCCCAGCCCCCTGATTTACCGCCAAGGCCCCCTGACTTCCCATCCAGCCCAGGTGCTCCCTTGGGGGGGTGTGTGTGCGGAGTGCCCCTTGACTTATTTAAAGGCCCCCCAAATTTAAAAAATCCTGGCTACAGGCCTGAGAGCAGCTACTGAAGGGGGGAAAGGGGATGTGCCATTCATCTGCTCAAGTCCCAGCAAGCTGATAGAAACCTGGGAGGCAGTGTTCCCTCTAAGCTGAGTTGGTGTGAGCTAGCTCACAGTGTTTTAGCCTCCGGCTCAGACGTTTTTATCTTCGCTCAGGGAGGATGGCTCCAGAAGAAACTAATTTATGCCGTAGCCAAATCGCCCGCTCACTACTTTAATGCCAGTTGCTCACAAAGTAGAATGTTTGCTCACAAGGCTCCACAGCTTAGAGGAAGCATTGGAGGGGAGATTTGGAGAGGGTGAGAGAGGGTTTTGGGACTGGTTCCCCCTCCTTGATTCCCTTGAGGACCTCAGTTTGCTTTGCCCTCACCCTTGTACCACTTTCCATTTACAAATCTTTCCTGGGAAAAGGAACCAGTTGTTCATGCCAACAAAACTATTTTTCATATGCATTCTGCTGTTGGGAATCGGCCTCAGACCTCTTCCGCAGACCTTGGTCTTCTCTTCCGGGTGGCTTCCAATGAGTACCCGTGTTGCACAAGGCCTACAAGAAGGACTGCCAGTGCCGGATCAGACCCAGGTTCATCTAATGCTGCACTCTCCGTCTTCAGCAGTGGCCAAACAGAGGTCAAAAGCAGAGCAGGACGGACCTGGGGCAGACTGCCTCTGAGCACGGAGGCTCCACTGGGCCGCTAGGCCTAACAACCTCAGATAGCAATTTCCTCTGTGATGCAGGAGGGACTCTGTTGTGGTCTTACGATGAGATAGGTTGGCCGACAGGTTTTCATTGAGGAGTCCATGCCAAAAATGATAATTTCACATTAGATTTAATCAGTTTCTGGGAAATGGTGATTAGAGCCACATCCAGCAGCTTGGGTGGTCCTTGGGCACCTATAAACGTGGCTGTGGCTCTGAGTGAGTGGATGGGTTTGCAAGAGAGAAGGGGACAGAGGAGGAGGAGATAATAGAAGACCAACTTGAGAGGGGCAATTGGGGAACAGAGAATCCCCCCCCACGAGTCCCATGTGCTATTTCAAGGGCCCGTGAGGTGGACTCTCCAGCAGCGAGGGACCAGGTCACACAGAGAGTCATTCCCAAGGCTCCAAGGAAGTCCTTCATCTAGATATGCCCGAGGCCATTCCTCCCCCAGCCATCTCCATGGTTGCCCCCGCTGCTCGCGCTGATGGGGAATGAGCTCCAATGTAACTGTTCTGAAAGCCGCAAGCTTCTATCAGCTCTGTGCCTGCAACAGGTCCTCCCCAAAAAACTGGGCATGAAAGTGCAGGAAGTCCTATAAGACAGCCCTTGTGCCCTGCCCTCTCGTCCCAGAACTATAGTTCCCAGAGTTCCCTCTGGTGAAAGAATGCATTGTAGTCAGAGTTGCCTTTCCTCTGTAGTCTGGATGGCGGTTAGTAGGGCAGTGGCCCTGCCACTGTGACAGGTCCCCGGGACCTTTTGCAACTCTTTTGCTATCGAGGCTGGATGATAGACTTGGAGAGAGATGAAAGCATGAAAGCGGAATGACATTGCTTCCTTTGGTGGTGCATAACCAGGACTGTTTGGGGGCAGGAACGCACAGGAATAGAGTTCCGGTTGGCTTATTATGAGTTGGCCATGCCCACTACAGCCAAAACCTCTGCGTGCCTTTCTTGGCCTGTTCAATGCCTCCCTGTGCCTTCCTCGGCTTGTCCAAGGCTGGCTTGCCTGGGCTCCCCACAGCCGCGGGGCACCCGGGTAAGCCAAGTGAAGGCAGTTTAAACTGCCTTCCCTTCAAGGGGGAGCTTGCCTGGGCTCCCCACAGCTGCTGGGCACCCGGGCAAGCCAAGGGAAGGCATGGGGGTATGGCCTAATATGCTAATGAGCTGCACGGTCAGGGTGTGGCCTAATATGCTAATGCGTTTCTGCTGATGGGTGTAGCCTATTATGCTAATGAGTTCCTGCTGGGCTTTTTCTACAAAAAAAAGCCCTGTGCATAACTATCCCTTGCACACCCATCACATGGTCATCTCTGCTCAAAGAGGTTTTGTCTCTTTAACTGAGGACAACAGAGGGTGAATGGTCACACTGCAAGCAACTGCTGCGGCCTGTTCCGCTGTGGTTGCTTTCAGGCTAAGGTCCATCCTGGAGGTTCTCGAAGGCTTATGAGGGTTTGGGGCTCTTTCTGTAGTAGGAACTCCTTTGCACGTTAGGCGACACACCCCCTAATGTAGCCAATCCACCAAGAGCTTACAGAGCTCTTCTTACAGGGGCTACTGTAAGCTCTTGGTGGATTGGTTACATTAGGGCCGGGTTCCTCAGTTGGAAGTCCCATAATGGTGAACAACCCTTCCTGGAAGGCAGTTCGGTCTGGACGCCATCCCAGCCCTCCAATAGTCTCCATTTAATTTTTTTAATGAATCAATTTCTCTGGCATCAAGCCACAGCTGGCTTACGGCAACCCCGTCGGATTTCCAAGTCGAGAGTCGTTCAGCGGTGGTTTGCCATTGCCTGGTTCTGCCTAGCGACCCAGGATCTCCCATCCAAGTACTAACCAGGGCAGACCCCGCTTAGCTTCTGAAATCTGATGAGATCGGGCTGCCTGGGCTCTCCAGGTCTGGGCTTCCCCCGTTTGATGGTTCTGAGCAAACATCAGTCCCTGTTTTCTCCCTAGTCTCGCTTCGCTGGAATACCTTCTTGAGATGTCATAAGGGCAGGCCTGACCTGGATAGCCTGGGCAAGCCCGATCTCATCAGATCTTGAAAGCTGAGCAGGGCCGACCCTGGCAAGTATTTGTTTGGGAGACCTCCAGAGAATACCAGGGCTGGGAGGCAGAGGCAGGCTGTCAAGCCACTTCTCTGAACATCCTCCGTGCCCCAATAGGAGTTGCCAGAGGTCGCCATGACTTACAGGCAGAGGCACATGCAAAAAATGCAAAAAAACACACCCCAAAACCACATCCCAAAATGTCATAAATGCACAAGTTGCTTGAGGCGCTGCCATTCGTCAGGGATTTCAGTCCCTCTCCAAGGTCTGTGAGGATGTACCTAGTCTCTAGTGTGCATTTCCATATGCACAAATGCATGAACACTAAGGCACTGTGCTGTGTACAACCTGCCACATCCAGTGTTCCCTCTAAGCTGAGTTAGTGTGAGCTAGGTCACAGCTTTTTAGCCTCTGGCTCACACATTTTTGTCTTAGCTCAGGAAGGATGGCTCCAGAGCCAACTAATTTATGCAGTAGCCCAATCACTCACTCACAATTTTAATGCCAGGAGCTCACAAAGGAGAATTTTTGCTCACAAGACTCCACAGCTTAGAGGGAACATTGGACATCCCTCACAACACGTACTTGAGATACATGGAACCTATATAATATATTGCAGGACAATGTTGTTGCTGTTTCGCTGGTACATCTGAAGCCGGAATTGAATCGCCTCTGGGTTTTAAAGCGGTGGCTTGTTTACTGCGAAGCAGCCTGACCCCATTCCTCACCGTAAACCCTGCAGCCCACCAACCATGCAATAAAGGCTTCATCCCAGTGTGAAGAGGGGAGGCTGCTGGTCCTGGATAGGACAATGTTGGGTGTTTCCATGCATGCCCCCTTTGGCCTGCAGAAGGTCCCAGGTTCCATCCCCAGCATCTCCAGCCAAAAAGGTCCAAGCAGTAGGTGATGTGGAAAAAACTCAACCTGAGACTCTGCTGCTGCTGCCGCCGGTCTACATAGACAATACTGACTTTGAACATAAGAACATTAGAAGAGCCCTGCTGGATCAGACCAGTCGTCCATCTAGTCCAGCCTCCTGTCTCACACAGTGGTCAACCAGCTCCTCCGGAGGTCCAGCAACAGGGCACAAAGGCTGAGGCCTTCCCCTGATGCTGCCTCCTGGCTCTGGGTTTCAGAGACTTGGAGCCTCCGAATGTGGAGGTCCCCCTCAGCCACCATGGGGGAGTAGCCACTGATAGTCTTCTCCTCCATGAATCTATCTAACCCCCTTTAAAAGCTGTTTATTCCTGCGGCCATCACTACATCCTCTCTGGCAGCAAATTCCACATGTGTAAAGACTTGGGTGGACCGAAGTTCTGGTTCCAGGGGCAGATTAAGGCTCACTGGTGCCCTCAGCACTGACCAATCTTGGTGCCCCCCTCCTTTCCACACTGACCCAGTCCATTTTAGTTGTCGAACACATGCATTTTACTTTTAAACATAGCCTATGACACCGCACCCCGCCAACAAAAAATAGAAGATAACCCTAGGGTGCCCCATGATCAATTTGCACTAGTTTTATCAATATTTTTTTAACAAATCTTCATTCATTTTTTTTCCTTTTCACCCTTTCCCCAACTTTGTGGTGCCCCCTTTGGCCCTGGTGCCCTAAGCACGTGCTCAGTCTGCTTAATGGTGAATCTGCCACTGACTGATTCAGTCTAAGGCAGCTTCACATGTTCACGGCTTCCCCACCATCGTGGAGCCGCAGGAGAGCCCTCCTTCACATGCAGGGACAGCAAGGCTTCCCAGGTGTAGTTGGCCTCCCAAGTGCATTTTCCGTGTGCCTGGAACCTGCCGTGAAGTCCCCTGCAGTATTCTGTGTCAGATACTCGGGGTTTCTTCAGCAAAGTCAGAAGTGCTGTTTGCGGGTTGGACGTTTCCCAGGGTGTCTCTCAAACTGCAGTCCCGTCACACCCCAAGACTGCCCTCTTGCCATGGAGGGGGGGGTCTTTCTTTCCAACCTCTTCCATCTTCAGATCTTCAGTGTCTCTGGCTGTGCCTTCACTGCCCACCTGCAACCGCCCCCCCCCCATGCTCTTTAGTCATGCCTTGCAATGCTTAGTGCTGTCTAGGGTTGCCAGCTCCAGGGTGGGGGAATACCTGGTGATTTGGAGGAGGGAGCCCAAGGAGGGAGGGGAGGGGAGGAGCTTCAATGTCCTAGACCATTTCTTATGAGGCCCGGATCTGACATCAATGAGACCTTGTTGGGCCGGGCCACGTGTGTGTCATAAAATGTAATGCCAGGTAGCGGAGATATAAACTTTATGAAGGACACAAACACAAAGGTTTTTTTTAACTTAAAATAAAAACATGTTTAGAACATCAGCCCTCTTGCAATATTTTGTTTATTTAACAGTGTCTGGTGACTGACGCCTCTTGCTCTGAATTATTGCATCAAAATGTCTGCGCTGCTGCAATCTCGAGCGTGCTGTTCAGGTGTGTATCTGTAAGCTGCAAACCTACGATGGCGCAGCCGCAGCAGAAGTGGAAGAAGCAGCAGAAAACAGCCGGTTCCACTGTGGGCCTGATAGAAGCCCCCCAGGGGCCTGATCTGGCCCCAGGGGCCACATGTTTGACACCCCTGCCTTAGAGTCCACCGTCCAAAGTGGCCGTTTTTTCCAGGGGAACGAATCTCTATTGCCCAGAGGAGATTGATTGTAATCCCAGGAGATTCCCAACCCCCACCTGGTGGCTGGCAATCCTAGAGCTGCCCAGTGCTCCGTGACTCTCAGGGCTTTGAGAGACGGGCTCTTTGCAGTATTGGACGGAGCCCCTCGTTCACCCTCCCCGTGAGACACGAGGTGTTCATGGCACAAAACCTGACTCAGTCCTCCCTCCCTCCCTCCCCCCGCTCACCTGCCACTCATCTCCCAGTTCCTTTTAGTTATCAGCTGACATTAGTCAGGCATGCTGCAGAGAGTGGGGGGGGGGCCTTCTCGGATGTGGGTGGCTCGAAAAGAACCTGTGCCAGTGGAGAAGCGCTGTGGCTTTCTGCTCTGGAGGGGAGGCGGCGCTTCTCAGCCGATGCCTCAGGGCAGCCGGAGAGCATCCTCAGGGAGCCAGGACGGTGGGCTAAGCTTTTAGTCAACTTCTGGCGGCTGGGAAGGAGCCAGCAGGGAAGCGAGCGGCATCTGACATCTCCAGGGGCCGGGAGGAGGAACACGAGTCGATCGGCGTCGAAGGAGCCGCAGTCTTGCTTTTGCCCCCCCCCCCCCCCAAGGCTAGCGGTGCATGTCTTGGACGCTCGGACAAGAAACGTCTTCAGCAGAGAAGATCCCGTGGTTGAAACGAGAGCTCACCTTTGAACCAGGTTCGCTGGTTCTCCTTGTGCCGACCGTGTGAGGCTGGGGATGTCCGTTCCCTTTGAGGGTTGCCAGCCTCCAGGTGGGGCCTGGGGATCTCCCAGAATGACAGCTCATGTCCGGACTATAGAGATCAGTTCCCCTGGAGGAAATGGATGCTTTGGAGGGTGGAATCTGTGGCACTGTGCCCCACTGAGGAGTCTGTCCTCCCCAGGCTCCACCCCCAAATCTCCAGGAATTTCCCCAACTGGAGCTGGCAGCCCTGGTGCCTTTGGTAGAAAGGTCTTGTTTCCACACTCTCCAGCTGGCCTGATTTACCAGGGACAGTCTCTGTTTTCTGGGACCTGACTGTGGAGATCTCCCAGTCTGCCATTTGATAAGGTGTCGGGGATGTATTTTAAGCATCTTCTTAGCAGGCAGCGAGGGGCACTCAGCGTCTTCCGGGCACGGGCCTCCTCCCTCTGAGTTTTGAGAAGGTCCATCTAACTGTGCAAAGGCACAACAGTTCTCATGCAAGTACACCAATGTATATGCACAGGCACACAATGGTCCTGATGCACATACATAAAAATGCATGCGTGCATGGCCACACAGCATGGCGTGATGTGTTGGACTAGGATCTTGGAGATCCAGGTTCGAATCCCCACTCATGCCATAGAAGCTCGCTGGGTGACCTTGGGCCAGCCGCACACACTCAGGCCTAACCTACCTCATGGGGTTGTTGTGAGGATCATATGGAGGAGAGGAGATTGATGTAAGCTGCTTTGGGTCCCTGTTGGGGAAAAAATATACATGGCGTATAAATGAAGTAAATAAGTAAATAAAGCAGTGGTTCCAATGCACATACATGAAACTGCATGCATGCACACAAAATGATTCTGATTTATAGGGCTTTTTTGTAGAAAAAGCCCAGCAGGAACTCATTAGCATAATAGGCCACACCCAGCAGCAGAAACCCAGCCGCATACTAGGCCACACCCCTGATGGCACAGCTCATTAGCATATTAGGCCACACCCCCCACGTCACCAGAAGTGTGGTCATCCAGCCACTCCCAGTTTTTGCTTCTTATTCTGTTTACCTTGTTTGTTCAAAACCCAGGGTTTTTTTGGTAGCAGGAACTCCTTTGCATGTTAGGCCACACACCCCTCATATAGCCAACCCTAATGAGTTTCTGCTGTTGGGTGTGGCCTGTTATGCTAATGAGTTCATGCTAGGCGTGGCCAACTCCGGAGCCAGCTGGAACTCCATTCCTGTGCGTTCCTGCCCCAAAATAGCCCTGCTGATTTACATACATGACAATCTATGCATGCGTGCACTGTGCCTCTGATGCACAAACATGAAGACAGATACATGCACACATAGCGATTCTGATTTACATACATGACTATCTATGCATGCGTGCACCTCTGATGCACAAACATGAAAATGCATGCCTGGGCACATCCCCGTCTCCATCCAGCCCCAAAGACTGACTATTGCAGAATGTCTTTTGCATGGCAACGTTGTCATTATAAGTAGTACTGGAATCCATTGTGAGATTAAGTGTCCTCTTAAATGTTGTGCGTTTGCTTTTAAAGGTGGGGGAAGAAAGAGTTGTGGGGGCTGAACACGCCTGTCTTCTGAAGTCAGGACAGGATGGGCTGCCTTGAAGGGAAGGCAGGCAACACTCAGCTGGCCAAAAAGAGCCCCCCTCCAGTAAGCCCAGTGCTCAGTGGGTGGGGAGGAGGCAGAGCGAGGGGTCCCCCGAGTGAGAACAGGGTTGCATTTGAGCCGCACAAGGGCCTCTCTGTTTCCGTCTGGGTGCACCGTTGGAGGATCTGTGTTCTGCGCTGGCCAGAGGCCTGGCCGAGAGGCTTCTTGGTACTCCCCGGAGGAGGCAGCCGGGATCGGCGGCAGGCCTCTAAGCGTTTTATGTGTGGAGGCAGAGCGGGATGGGGGGGTGGGGGGGCCGAGGGGGAGGCATGCGCTGGCAGGTTGAGTTTCTCTTTTGCTCTGAGTGCATGAAAATTACAGCTTTCCAGAGATATCTGTATTTTTAGCTCAGACCGTGTGAGTCGTAATTAATCTTGCTAAGGGGATTGGGGAATGCATTTCATCTTTCTCCTTGAGAGCTTAGAGTGGTGCGTTTTCCACCAAGTGGCTCCCAGGAACAGGGGTGGTGGTGGTGGGGGGTTTGGAAGGACTGTTACCAAAAAAGAGCAACAACAATTTTTTAAAAAATTAGAGGACGTCTCTTATTTGTAGCTCAGCTGCCTAACCCCGTGCGCCACGTGGGGACCTGGTCCCAGCTGGGAGACACCCGCTAGCCAAGAAGGGATCCGGCGGTAGCAGAAGTGAGAGGCGGTATCGGGGAGTGCAGAGCATCAGCCGAAGATTGCTAGGCAATAGGGTGAAATCCTCAGAAACTGAAAGTGTTACAGATCCCCGGGACCTGCAAGGAATTGAGAGAAGGGGGAATAATCCGGACATTCGCCACCCCCAAGGTATCTGTCTCTGCATAATTCACGAGCACATAAAGCTGCCTTATAACGAATCAGACGCTCTGTCCACCAAGGCCGGTACGGTCTACTCAGATTGGAAGCAGCTCTCCGGAGTCTGGTTAAGGGCCTTACACCCACATCGCCTCCTACTTGATCCTTTTAACTGGCGATGCTGGGAATTGCACCTGGGGCCTTCTGCCTGCAAAGTCGATCCTCTACCTCTAAGCCAAGGGTATGCAATGATTTGGGGCCAAATGCCGCCCTCATGCAAGGTCTACCTATGAGGCTGTTGGTGTGCCAGCAAGCAGAATGGGAGGGACAAGAGATGAGGAGCGGCTGGAACTCAGTGGTAGAACATCTGCTTGGTATGCAGAAGGTCCCAGGCTCAGTCGCTGGTATCTCCAGGCGGAAGGACCAGGCAGATGTGAAAGACTTTTAGCTGCGACCCCGGACAGCCACTGCCCTTGGCACGACCGCCCTTGGTGGGCTGATTTAGGATAAGGCAGCTTTCTGGGTGTTCATACGTGTTGTCCAGATGTGAGTGAGGCCAGCCAAACCCCAGCAGCCAGGCCAGCATCTTGGGGCTGGATTTGCCTCGGACCCAGCCGCAGGGGGCTGTGCAGCCCTGGAAGGCAACGAGGGGCAGAAGCCATGCCTTCCCCCGTGCCCCCAGCCCCAGCGGTGCTGCCAGTGCCTCAGTGGCCTGGGTGGAGATCTGGCCCTGAGCGCCAACCACATGGTCTGCTATACTGCTGTTGGCGCATGTCCCAAGTGGGTTGCCCACCTCTAAGCGAAGTTCTCGGGGACTCCCTCCCCCCCACTCCACTGCTCTCCAACTTTCCAGACCATGTTTAGTTCCCATCAAGCCATTTTTTAACGGTCCATTTTTCTGTGGGATGACACTGGAAGTCCCACCCCCTGCAAAGCTGGGAATCCTCCAGTTAAGGAGAGACCCTCTGCCTTGTGCCCTCAGGGTGATGCTAAAGGGGTCTGGCTTAAAGGCACTGCAGAAGAACGCCAAGGCCCCATCCTACAGGACCTCCAGGGTTTCTCTTCTGCTTTCGTCTCTCTTCTGGGGGGCACCAGGCAAGGTCTTCAGCCCACCGGCCCTGCTGGTGTGGAGCTGGTGCTCGGTGCCCAGATCCGCAGATGAGGGGCCACGCCTCGAGAGGGAATGAGCATCGCAACTAGCTCCCGTCCTTCATAGGCACTTGCACAAACTTCCCCAAGACTCACAGTGGGCTCCGCCAGAACTGACACATTAGTACTCATAAAAGGTAAAGCGAAAGGCTCCCTTGCTCGAAAGCCAGTCGAATCCGACTCTAGGGTTGTGGTGCTCATCTCCGTTTCAAAGCCGAAGAGCCAGCGCTGTCCGAAGACGTTTCTGTGGTCATGTGGCCGGCATGACTAAACACCAAGGCGCATGGAACGCTGTTACCTTCCCACCGAAGTGGTACCTGTTTATCTACTTGCAATTTCTTGCTTTCGAACTGCTAGGTTGTAGTACTTGTACTCTCATATAATTTGCCCTTGGACTGGCAGTTGTTGTCCCAGATAAGTGACGGGGGGGGGGAGAGGGAGGTGTGTGTGTGTGTGAAGGCACACCATTGGCCTCCCATCTCTCCTACTTGCCTCAGAAAGGTTCCAAAGCATGGAGCCGCCGCTTCTCTTGGCTTGGCTGCTGAGTCCTCCTGCCGCTAGGAATGCATGCTGGTTCCTCCAGTAAAGACAGAGTGGAATGCTGTGCTCTTCTCGGGGGCTGACATCTCTGCTCACGGGTTATTGCAGTGTTGCAGGAACGACTCCAATTTGCCCGGGGGGAACCTCATGCACACACACTCTGCTGTGTGCTTAGCACAGTGGTGAGTCTGGCCTTGAATGGGACGTATCCGGAAGTAGTTTCTCCTTTTCTGGAGCTTTCTGAAGCCTGGGGTGGGAAACGAGTTCTGGGACGAAGCCTGGATGAATCCCTGGCTCACAGGAAGAGCCTTGGCTCCCCTCTCCCCGCCCCGCTCAAAACTCATCCTGGATTTAGTACCACCCTCAAGATGCCAGCTTCTTGGCAGAGGTGAGATTCCTGTTTATTTCTATTTATTTTTATATTATTTTGATTTATAGCCCGCCCTCCCTGCAAGCGGGCTCGGGGCGGCTTACAAATCGGGCACATGCCAATACATAAACGAGTTAAAAACAACATGAAAACAATCATTTACACGATTAAGTGCTCTAGATGTTTCGGTCTTCAGTAAAAGATGGCATCTTAAAGGTGGTACTCCCGGTTCAGCGGGGTCAGCTCCACGCAGCGCTGTCATTCGCTCCTCACAGGGCCAGTTAGTAATGATGGTGAAGATTGTGATGGCAAAAGTAGTGGCGGCTCCTACTCAAAAGCCCGGCAGAAGAGCTCCGTCTTGCAGGCCCTGCGGAACCGCACAAGGTCCCGCAGGGCCCGGATCTCCTCCGGGAGCTCGTTCCACCAGGTAGGAGCCGCCACCGAAAAGGCCCTGGCCCTGGTGGCAGTAAGCCTGGCCTCCTTGGGGCCTGGCGTCACCAGGAGATGATGTGTCCCCGACCGTAGTGCCCATTGGGGAACACGTTTGTGTTGTGCACATTGGGGAACACGTTGGGGGACACGTTTGTGTTGTAACCCTGCCCTTGAGGGGGGCTTTCCTCTTGGTGAGAAGAGCCAACAGAGGGGAGCAGAGGCGGCCTGGCGAACTCCGTCCCTTGCCCAGGCAGGTGGTCTGTCTGAAACAGACCCATTTCTGAAATGTGCCGAGCTAATTCCCTGACTCCTCCAAGAAGGCTGTCGGGCCCCGTAAGGTTTTCAAGGCGAGAGACATTCAGAAGCGGTTTGCCTCCCTCTGCATAGCGACCCTGAGCTTCCCACCCAAGTACTAACCAGGGATGCCCCTGCTTGGCAGCTGTGATCAGATGAGATCAGGCTAGCCTCAGCTCTCCAGGGGAGGGTGCGAGGATAAGGTTGCCAGCTCGGATTTGGGGAACACCTGGAGATTTGGGAGGCAGAGCCCGAGGAGGGCAAGGTTGGGGGAAGGGGAGGGACTTCAATGGGGCATAATGCTATAGAGCAGGTGTGTCAAACATGCAGCCCAGGGGCTGGATCAGGCCTCCGGCGGGCTTCTATCGGGCCCGCAGTCGAACTGGCTTTTCTGCCGCTCCTTCTTCCAGTTCTGCCGCTGCTGCGTCATCGTAGCTTTGCAGCTTACAGATACACACCTGAACAGCAGACTCAAGTCTGCAACAGCGCAGACATTTTGAGGCAGTAATTCAGAGCAAGAGGTGCGTCGGTTCTCAGACACTGTTAAATAAGCAAAACATTGCTGATGTTTCAAGCATGTTTTTATTTGAAGTGAACAGAAAAGCCCTTTGTGTTTGTGTCCTTCGTAAAGTTTCTGTCTCCACCACCTGGCGTTCCATTCGATGACACACATCCAGCCCTCACAACGAATGAGTTTGACACCCCTGCCGTAGAGTCCGCCTTCCAGAGCGGCCATTTCCTCCAGGACAACAGATCCCTGTTGCCTGGAGATCCGTTGTAATCCCAGGAGATCTCCAGCTACCACCTGGAGGTTCTACAATGAGGGGGGGAAATAACCACATCTGCAGGGCTATTTTAGGGCAGGAACGCGCAGGAACGGAGTTCCGGCTGGCTCCCGAGTTGGCCACACCCAGCAGGAATTCATTAGCATAGTAGGCCACACCCAACAGCAGAAACTCTTTAAGATTGGCTACATTAGGGTGTGCGTGGCCTAACACGCAAAGGAGTTCCTGCTCCAAAAAAAGCCCTGGGTTTTGACAGCAAAGAAGGTAAACAGAATAAGAAGCAAAAGGTGGGTGTGGCTGGGTGACCACACGTCTGTTAACACGGGGGTGTGGCCTAATATGCTAATGTACTGTGCTGTCAGGGTGTGGCCTAATAGGAAAATGAGTTTCTGCTTTGGGGTGTGGCCTATTATGCTAATGAGTTCCTGCTGGGCTTTTTCTACAACACAAGCCCTGCACACCTGTGTACTTTTCACACTGCGTTTCCCCTGTTCCTCTGGACCACCTGGAGGTCAGCGACTCTGTGCAAGGAGGCCACCAAGTGCAACACAGGGCAGCCTGGGGAAGAGGGCTAGCTGTGCCAGGAGAAATGACAGGACACGCCTCTTGAAAATTCCTCCTTCGGCCCGGTTGCCTCGCTCCCTGGCTCGAGTGGCCACTTATTCCTGCCTGCCCAGTCTGCCTTTCCACCAGTCTTTGTGTCTGCCTTGCCGTGTTTGGGGAGGGCAGTCAAGGACGCGCGGGCTCACGCTCAAACCTGTTTGCACCTCGCCTCCCCCTTCCCGAAGGTGGCGAGCAGCCGAAGGAGAGACAGACGTGGTTAATAGAGGGCAGGCGGTGCGGCGTCCGGGTGGGAAAACGCCTGCTGCTTCCCTTCTGAGTCCCAGGCCCCCTCCTCTGTTTGCTTAGATGGCGTTCTGGGTCTGCCTCCTGATTTCCAAAGAAAACCCGACACACACAGCTCCCAAGAGGCTGTTGCGTCTCTCCCAGCCGCTATTCTCTCCCCGTTGCTTGCTGAGTGAGACAGGGAAGCTATTTCTGTGACCCCCACGCCCCCCAAAAAGTGGTAGGGAGTCTAGGGTTGCCAGGTCTGGGTTGGGAGATTCCTGGAGGTTTGGAGGGGGGGTTTCTGGGGAGGGTGGCGTTTGGGGAGGCAGCGCACCCTCCAAATCTGTCATTTTCTCCAATAGTCCTGAGATCAGTTGCAATTCCAGAAGAACTCCAGCCCCACACCTGGAGGTTGGCAACCTTAGACTCTTCAGCTGGATTTGGGCTCCCACTTGCCTTTTTTATGGATTTGTGGGGCTCCTGGGAGGGCCTGAGAGCTGCCCCACCACGAGCATGATGGAGACTGGCAGGGTTGCAAAGAGAAGCGGCGCGGTTACGTAAAGAGCCAGATGTTGCCGGCAATAATCCCGCCATGTAAGCAATATTTAAAAAGACATCAACCCAACCGGCAGGACCTGGCCCCATCACATCCGGGTCCCCTGGGCCTTTCCAGAGGGGCTCTGTGGGACCGCAGGTGGGTGCTGGGTCTCTTGGCAGTGGCCCGGGCTGGCCTCCCTTCTCAGGGCCGGAATTAATTGAAACGGAAGGTTAATCCGTTTCCCCTTTCGTCATCAGCTTGGCTGTCTGCCAGAGCTGTACCGAGAAGACTGAGAAATCATAGGCTGGAGGTCTAATGGGCCACATCTGGAACATGTGAAGCTGCCTTGTGCCAAAGCAGAGGGATGGGCCATCTAGGCTGGGCTTGTCTAATGCCACAGGCAGCAGTTCCCTCGGGTCCGGGGCAGAGTAAGCTCTTTCCCTGCCCCGTTCCCTGAGATACAAATGCCAGGGTGGGAATATCGGACCATCTGCATGCTGACCTCCTGGGGAAAAGCCCCGTCCCCACTGGCCAGGTGAATGACAGATGCCCGTTGGTAACACCCTTTCTGCAAGGCAGGTCAGCATCTTGACTTCCGTGGCATAGACGGAGGGGTGGGGGCTCCAGCTCAGCCTCTGAAGGTGGTGGGTGACAAGGAGGCAGCATGGGGCTGGCGCCCCTTTGGACAGCAAGGGGAAGGGCACATTTCGGAACAACCCCCCCTCCCTCCGCTTGTTCAGTTTGGTTCAGCTTATTCGGGTTTAACAGCCCATAGGCCAGACACCACAAGACCAGTCTTAAACATCAAAAATCACAGTAAAACAAAAAGTTTCGCCACGCCTGCAATGCAGCTTTTGCAGAGGATACTCAGCAGTAACTTTAATCTTGAATTTTCGAGAATGGTCCAGTACTTCAGTAAGGTAGCCATTTTTGAAGAAATCTCTCCCTGGCTGTTGCATACTTCGGACAGTCGAAAAAGATGTAGGGCAAAGGACAGTCACAAAAGCGCTGGCCTGGAAGTGTCCTAAGGAAACGGCCCTTCATTCCCCTTGCTTAAAACACCCTGTTAATAGAAAGCTAGTACTGCAAACAGTGTTCCGTGTGCTTTGGTGTTTAGTCATGCCGGCCACATGACCACAGAAACGTCTTCGGACAGCGCTGGCTCTTTGGCTTTGAAACGGAGATGAGCACCGCAACCCTAGAGTCGGATTCAACTGGCTTTTGAGCAAGGGAACCTTTACCTTTACCCTTATTGCAAACAAGGGAGGATAGGAACCCCCCCCCCACTGGTGCCGGTTTTCTTTCGGCAGGGAGTTCTTCATGTATGCAGAGCTGGAACCCACTGCCTGTATTCTGAAGTTGCACAGTTCATCCTGCCTTGACCAGGAGGACCTGGGCTACCCTGAACTCCTCAGACCTTGGAAGCTAAGCAGGCTCAGCCCTGGTTAGTACTTGGATGAGAGACTACCATGGAAGTCTAGGGTAGCTGTGCAGAGGCAGGCAATGGCCGACCACCTCTGTTCGTCTCTTGCCTTCAAAACCCTCTGAGGTCACCATAAGTCAGCTGTGTCTGGATGGCGCTTTCCACCACCACAGTCCATTCTGTGACCCGGGTGAGGGGGTCCATTACATTCTCCTGCATGGCGAAGCAAGCGATGATGCAGCAGCAGCAGCAGGACTGGAAGCAGGAGATGGCCAGTTCCACTGCGGGCCTGATGGAAGCCCTCCAGGGGCCTGATCCAGCCGCCGGGCCGCATATTTGACACCCCTGCCTGAGGGTTTTCAAAGCAAGAGATGTTTCAGTGGTGGTTTGCCACTGCCTGCCTCCCCATCACAACCCTGGTATTCCTTGGAGGCCTCCCATCCGAATACTAGCCAAGGCCGACCCTGCTTAGCTTCTGATTGGGCTAACCTTGCCTATCCAGGTCAGGGCCCCCATTCCATAGCCATGTCATTTTGATATGAAAAATCCCATTTCTAACACCAGCTCTCCTGGTTTGGGTTGACATGGCCATCAGTCGTCCTTACCTCCCCAAACAGAGGAACAAAATTTGATAGAAATATTACTGTTGAAATGAACACCTGGTTTTCTGTGCATAAAAGAAGTGAACAGAGGCAGGGGATTTACCAGACGAAACAGGAGAGGCAAACAACGGTCTCCCTGGCCATGCACAAAAACGGAAAACAGTGCTCTGCCCTGAGACTCATCCATACAGCTCTCCTGAGACATCCTTATTCTCTTCCTTTTCTGCTAGTCACTGGCAACGGATGTGGGGGCCTCTGTCAGCAGGTGCCAGCCAGCCTAGGAGGGGAATGCAGAACAGTTTCCAAACTGCCTGTGTTAGAAGAGGCAGAAACAGCGCGGCATGTCCTGAGGTCAAATTCCTGGGGGCCCGCAGAGCTTCTGTGCCACCTGTGCCAGCTGCTGTGCCCCTACCAGTTTGATGTAGTGGTCAAGAGTGTGGGTTTGATTCCCCACTTCTCCACATGAAGCCAGCTGGGGTGCCCTTGGGTCAGTCACAAGTTCTTTCAGAGCTGTTCTCAAAAGAGCAGTTCTCAGTCAGAGCTCTCTCAGCTCCACCTACCTCCCAGGGTGTCTGTTGTGGGGAGAGGAAGGGAAAGAAGATTGTAAGTTGCTCTGAGACTCCGAGTGAAGAGCAGGGTATAAATCCAATCTTCTCCTCCTCCTCTTTGTCTTCTTCTTTGTCATCCTCTTCTTCCACCATTCTTTTGGAAATGGAGAGCTGGCTGTATAGACCTTTGTTCTCCATAGCATCCTACCCCCCAAAGGAAATGGATCCTGCGTACAGGTTGTGGACCGTGCTAAGCTGTGGAGTCTTGTAAGCAGGAATTCTAATTTGTGAGCTACCGGCATTAAAGTTGTGAGCAAGCAATGTGGCTACTGCAGAAATTAGTCTGCTCTGGAGCCATCCTTCCTGAGCGAAGACAAAAATGTGTGAGCTGGAGGCTAAAAAACTGTGAGCTAGCTCACACGAACTCAGCTCAGAGGGAACACTGGTTGTGGAGCACTTCCCAGGGAGGGACGGAGGGACGGAGCAACGTGACATCAACAAGCCTGCTCTCAATCCCCTCCACCATTCCCAGCATAACAGTCCCTTCTGATGGGCCAAGAGGGTTGTCAAAATGCATCGCTACCACTGCAGCTCAAGGGAAGTCCTTCCTGAAGGGGCAGATTCACAACAGAAAGAAAAGGCCACCATCCCGACTCCTGATATTTGGGGGGGCTGGGGCAGCCGAGGAAGGGAAGAAGCCCTCCCGATTTCCAGGGCTGCTTTCAAATCCAGAAGCAGCCCTGGTGGAAAGTGGATATGTTGAGGATAAAGCCTCCCAGCACCACCCGGATGAGATAAAGCCAAACTGCAAATGTTGCCGCTGCCCGAGTTTAATCTGGAGATTAGTTTGTAAAGGACGCTCGGCCGAGTCTGTTCCATTTCAATTGGGGCGGCATTGTGATCGGTCCGCCGGGAGCACCTCTTGTCTTAGCCGCCATCTCCCGAGCCCCGAGCTCCCGTTGCCTCTTCCGCCACTACCACCGCCAACACCGTGTGTCGTGCATGCATGGATTTATAGCCCGCCTTTCTCGGGAGAACCAAGGCAGGCTGGTGGTGGAAAGTTAGGGTTGCCAGCCTCCAAATGGTGCCTGGAGACCTCCCACTATCACAACTGATCTCCAGGCGACAGTGAACAGTTCCCCTGGGGAAAATGGCCACTTTGGAAGGTGGACTCTGTGGCATTCTACCCCATCGAAGCCCCTCCCCTCCCCAAACCCCGCCTTTTTCACACTCCACCCCCAAAATTCCCAGGTATTTCCCAGCTCAGAGCTGGCAACCCTGTGGAAAACTCTGTCAAGTCGGAGCCAGCTTATGGCAACCCTGCTGGGTTTTTGAGGCAAGAGGCGAACACAGCTGATTTGCCATTGCCTGCCTCTGCCTAGCAACCTTGGACTTCCTTGGTGGTCTCCCATCCAAGCAGGGCTATTTTGGGGCAGGAACGCACAGGAACGGCGTTCCGGCTGGCTTCCGAGTTGGCCACGCCTACAGCCTCCCCCTTGAGAGCCAGTTTGGTGTAGTGGTTAAGTGTGCAGACTCTAATCTGGGAGAACCGGGTTTGATTCCCCCACTCTTCCACTTGCACCTGCTGATGTGACCTTGGGTCAGTCACAAGCTCTGGCACAGCTGTTCTTGAAGAAGAGCAGTTTCCGTCAGAGCTCTCTCAGCCCCACCTCCCTCACAGGGTACCTGTTGTGGGGCGGGGAAGGAAAAGGAGTTTGTCAGCCCCTCTGAGACTCCTTTGGGTAGTGAAAGGCGGGGTATAAATCCAATCTCTTCTTCTTCTTCTTCTTCTTCTTCTTCTTCTTCTTCTTCTTCTAATCATCTTCTTCTTCTTCTTCCTCCTCCTCCTCCTCCTCCTCAGGTTCCCCAGGTACCTTGCAAGCTGCAGGGTGCCTGCAGAAGCCAAGCCGGTCCAGGGAGGGAAGGCAGTTTAAATTGCCTCCCCTCCTTGGGGCGCCTGGGGAAGCCGATCCTGGGAGGGACCTGTGCTGTCAGGGGTGTGGCCTAATAGGCTAATGAGTTTCTGCTGTTGGGTGTGGCCTGTTATGCTAATGAGTTCCTGCTGGGCTTTGTCTACAAAAAAAAGCCCTGCATCCAAGCACTAACCAGAACAAGAAGGAGAGCTGGATTTATACCCCGCCCTTCGCTCAGAGTCTCAGAGCAGCTGACCATCTCCTTCCCTTCCTCCTCCCCCCAACAGGCACCCTGTGAGGTAGGTGGGGCTGAGAGAGCTCTTCCAAGGACTGCTCTTGAGAGAACAGCTCTGAGAGAACTGTGACTGACCCAAGGGCACCGCAGCTGGCTGCATGTGGGGGAATCAAACCCGGTTCTCCCAGATCAGAGTCCACCACTCTTAACCACTGCACCAAACTGGCTAAGGCCTGACCCTGCGGGGCAGACCCTTGCTTAGCTTCGGGGATCTGATGAGATCAGGGTAGCCGGGGCCATCCAGGTCGAGCAAAGCAGATTCCGCAGCGTAAAGCCATGTGATACATATTAGCATGAGACGTCTAGTCGGCAGTGCAATAGGACTAGGATTACAAATGCCCCCAAAAGGTATCAGGCGTGATCTGTCAAACAATGCAGAAAACGGAATTACCAGAGTAGGAAAGTGAGAGCCGGATGATGCATACAGTAAACATATAATACGCACCATAAGCAGTAGCATAGAATACAGGCTCTTTTTAAAAAGCACCTTCCTGAACTATTTCGTTGTACTGCAGTTCCATACCGTTCCCTTCCCTTCACCAAAACGCCCTCCTGAACAATTCTGTCTTAAACCATTTGCGGAATGACAGAAGTGTGGGAGCCCTCTTGGCCTCCTCCAGCCAGCCGTTCCAGAAGCTGTGGGTCTGCAACAGAATCGGCTTGTGCACAGGCAGTGGCTGCTCTCGCTCATTCACAGAATGGCACTTGTTTTCTCCAAACAAGCCAAGCTGTCGCAGGAGAGTCTTCGCAGGAGCGGAGTTCCTGCAGACGGGAGGGCTGAAGGCTGTGAAGGGCTCCCTGGGTGACAACCGACCAGTCCCTTGAACGGAACCCGGGTACCGGCGGGGGGGTGTCAGTGGAGTGACTGAAGAATGGCTGTAATACGCGTGCCCTACCTAGCTTCCGATAGTAACCAAGGTGCGGCACGTGGAACCAACTGGAGTTTCCAAGCTGACTTCAAGGGCAGACCCCTGTTGAGAGGGCTAAAGTAGTTTAGTCTCAAGGTCTCTGTGGCGTGGATCCAGGTGGCCAGGCCAGTCAGTGGTTCCACCCTATCATCTCATTCCCTGTCCCTACGTGAGCTTCTCCCCCCACCCCCATATCTCTTTTATTACTCCCTTGGCCTTCCTATCACCTTTCCCCCATTTATCCCATCCTTCACCTCTTGCCTCTCCGTTTGCTGGCCGTTGGCTCTCCGCAGCCCTCTCCTGCCCCTAGCCCTCAGCAAGAGTTCCCCCATTTCTTTCCCAGTTTGGTGTAGTGGTTAAGTGCGTGTGGAGTCTAATCTGGGAGAACCGGGTTTGATTCCCCACTCCTCCACTTGCACCTGCTGGATGACATTGCCATAGTTCTGTCAGAGCTGCTCTTGAAAAAGAACAGTTTCTGTCAGAGCTCTCCCAGCCCCACCTACCTCACAGGGTGTCTGCTGTGGGGAGGGGAAGGGAAAGGGAGTTTGTAAGCTGCTCTGCGACTCCTTTGTGTAGTGAAGGGCCGGATATAAATCCAATCTCTTCATCCCCTAAAACTTGGCCCTTGCCCCTGAACCAACGATCTGCCTGCTCTTCCCGTCTTCCTGACAGGTCCTCCTCTCCCAGTTTCTGCATCCTTCAAAGCAACTGCATGGAGGATCTGAGCCAATTTTGGTCCTTAATTACATATCCCATTTCTGATGTTTCCGCTCCACAGCTCCAAGCGAGCTCTGAGCATGTACTGGAGATTCATCCCAGAATCCAGCGTATAACCACAGCCAGAACGTCCACAACTGAGTTTCAGAGGCAAGGTTTTGCAGAGCTTCATTTATCTAATGATAGACGCTGGGGCTTGTTTCTTGCTGAATATCAGGCCTTTCCACCAATCAAGTGAAAGCATGGTGTCTTGGTGAAGAGCTGCAGAATCTAGTCTGGAGAACCCGCTTTGATTCCCCGCTCTTCCCTTTGAAGCCTGATGGCTGACCTTGGGCCCGTCACAGCTCCCTCAGAACTCTCTCAGCCCCACCTGCCTCAAGGGCTTGTTGTGGGGAGAGGAAGGGAAAGGCAATTGTAAGCTGCTTTGAGACTCTTTAAAGTCGAGAAAAGCAGGGTACAGAAACCTCCTCTTCTTCATGGATTCCAGGTGTGTACGGTCTGGTTGAGAGACTACCTAGAGATGGGGTGAGGATACTCTAGACATGCTCAGAGGCTCGCTCCGGGTATTCCACGGCTTGGCCTCGATGTCGCTGCTGGTTCGGGGACACGATTTGAGCTTACATTATGCCGTGGTGTGAAGATTCAACGGCATGCCCTCTGCACTAGTGTTCCCTCTAAGCTGAGTTAGTGCGAGCTGGCTCACAGTTCTTTAGCCTCCGGCTCACACAATTTTGCCTTCGCTCACGAAGGATGGGCTCCAGAGCAAACTAATCGATGCGGCAGCCAAATCGCTCGCTCACAACTTTAATGCCAGTAGCTCACCAAGTAGAATTCTTGCTCACAAGACTCCACAGCTTAGAGGGAACGTTGCTGTCTGCACCTGGTGGAACATGCCCGTTCTAGTGAAGAATCTGGATGAACAAAGCTCGGGATGATCTCTTTCTTAAGGGCACAAAAGACTGAGCCCAGACTCCCCACCCACCCCCTGCAACTTATTCCCAGGCTTTCCCGTGAATGCAATCTCTTCTCTCCCCGCCCCCCGCTGCCAATACAGCAGAGAGAGGGAAGGCATTTGCTTCTCCGTCACTGAGCTCTGCCACACAAGCGAGGAACCTGTGTTCCAGCTGCCCAGCCAGCCGTGTCCCGGGTTTCCTTCCTCCGGCAGCTGAGCCCCATCCAGCCAGCGACGTCTCCCACGGAAGGGATGCAGAGGTGGTGGCCCTGCATGGGGTAGGCCAGCCAGCTCCACTTCCCACTGACAAGCTTTGGGGGAGCACATGGGGCAGGGGGTGGCTGGCAGGAGCACATCAATCGGGGAAGTAGGGAGCCAGGCTGTTTGGTGCCCGCAGTGTCAGTTTAATGGTTTTTAATGAGCAATTACCTTTAGTCATTCCCCTAATTTCTGAATATCAATAAAGTTAATTAAACTCGGCATGATTCATTCTTTGTAGCTGCCAAAGCTTGAAAGGTAGGGAAGGCGCTGTGGCGAGAGCGGCGGCTGGTGGGCATCGGGTCACGGGCACAGGCGGCACGGCCAGGGAAGGGAGGAAGGGGTTGGTGTCAGATGGGCACGGCACGGAGACAAGGCTGGCTCTTTCCCAGGGAGAGTCCGCTGGAGGGATGGACCTGCGAGGAACCTTGGCTTTTGATGTGGAGGGGGCGAATGGCCTGGCCTGGCCTTGCTGGGAGGGGGGTGCGAGATTTGCCCCTGGATGACCTGGTGGAACAAAGCAAATCAGACCGGCCAGGTGGCTTAGAGAGTCCTGGCCTTGATGCCTGGCGTGAGGATCACAAGCCGCTCTGTCACCTCCCCTGCCAGAGGTCGCCTTTGAGTGCCTGCTGCCCTCCGGGTAAAAAGTGTGCCGTGCTCCGAAACAAAAGTGGCTGGTGGCCAAGAAGACAACGGCAACCGGCATCAAAGGGGCTGCCCTTCTCGCTAAGGCAGGCGTTTCCACAAAGCGGGGCAGAAAAGATCACCTCGCCCACTGACCCGGAGCCAGCCTCTTCGTGTCCTGAAGTGGCCGAAAAAGGCCAGGGTTGTCCAGAAATTGATGCGGGCAGGCATGAGGAATGGAGTGTGGCGGAAAATGCTGTGTGGTGGGAAATCTACCCTGTTGGGCATAGTTGGGCTAAGGCCAGGCATGTAGCCAGGATTTTTAAAGTTGGGGGGCATTTAAATGTCTTAGGGGACCCACTGGCTAATCGAATTACCCAGCTCCTTCCCCGCATCTGCCACCACTTGGGGAGCCTGGGCTGGATGGGAAGTCGTGGGGCCTGGCTTCTAAGTCAGGGGGCCTAGCCCCAAGATGCCCCATTGGAGCTACAGGCCTGGCTAAGGCACAGCTGGACACTCCGTTTGCATGGTTGCAAAGTTGCCAACTCCGGGTTGAGAAATTCTTGGAGATTTTGGGGGTGGAGCCTGGGAGGGTGGAGTCTGAGGGCGTTGAGGGACCTCAGCAGTGTATAATGTCATTGAGTCGTCTCTCCAAAGCAGCCATTTTTCTTCCAGGGGAACTGATCCTTATAGCTTGGAGGTTAGTTGTGATACCAGGAAATCTCCAGCCCCTTCCTGAAAGTTCGCAACCCTACTCAGCAGTAGGAAGGCAGTAACAGGGAGTTGGCAGTGCAGTGGGTGGGGGGAGCTGTAGGGAACAGGGGCAAAGGCCTGCTTCTCAGCAAAGGGGTCGTCGTATGTCCAAGCAATGCCCTTTCAAATAGGAGGCAGGTTGAGGGGTCTCGTGTCCAAGCAATGCCCTTTCAAATAGGAGGCAGGTTGAGGGGTCTCGTGTCCAAGCAATGCCCTTTCAAATAGGAGGCAGGTTGAGGGGTCTCGTGTCCAAGCAATGCCCTTTCAAATAGGAGGCAGGTTGAGGGGTCTCGTGCGATTCCGTGTTCCGCCGTGCAAACGAATAACCCCTGCCCATGGAAAATCAGAAGCCAAGGAAAGGGTTTTAGCTTAGATATCTTCCTAGCATGCTGGTATTCTGTGTGGATTTGGGGGAAGGGGTGTGGGATATGTAGCCTGAAGTGGCATTGCCAGACAGAGCCAATAAGACACATGCAGGGCTCTTTTCGTAGCAGGAACTCCTTTGCATATTAGGTGACACCCCCCCAATGTAGCCAATCCTCCAAGAGTTTACAGTTGCCCCTGTAAGAAGAGCTCTGTAAGCTCTTGGAGGATTGGCTGCATTAGGGGTGTGTCGCCTAATATGCAAAGGAGTTTCTGCAACAAAAAGAGCCCTGACACATACACATGAAGAGCGAGATTCGAGAGCAGTCGCACTTTAAAGACCAACAAGATTTCCAGGCTATGCCCTGACCTGGATAGCCCGGGCGAGCTGGATCTCATCAGATCTCGGAAGCTAAGCAGGGCTGACCTTGGCAAGTACTTGGATGGGAGACCTGCAGAGAACACCAGGGCCAGGAGGCCAGAGGCAGGCTATCAAGCCACTTCTCTGAATGTCCTCCGTGCCCCAGCAGGAGTCGCCAGAGGTTGCCACGACTTCCAGACACACACACATACACAAAATGCAAAAACACACACATAAAAGATTTCTCGGCTATAAGCTTTCCAGCCTCAGAACTCCCTTCTGACTCTCAAAAGTTGATCCCCTGGAAATCCCATTGACCTTTAAGGTGCCACAGCCCTTGACTCTCACTTTTCCACTGCAGACCGACATGGCCGCCCTTCCTGAGACTAATGCATAAACGGGACACGGGGTTCTACAACTGGATCTGCCAGCCTTTCTTCTTCTTCTCTGGATGAAGCAAAGCTGGGGGGGCAGGGTATTTCGTCCTGTCCCTGATTCTAATCAGGAAATTGGTGCAGAGGGAAGAGGGTTAAACATCCCTCCCTCTGCTGCTCCAGTCAGACTGGCGGTTCCTCACCCCGTTCCTGCTGCATTTTATTTATATGGATTTTGTCGAAGGCTTTCACGGCTGGTGTTCATTAGCTGCTGTAGATTTTCCGGGTTGTGTGGCTGTGGTCTTGGCATTGTAGGACCTGACGTTTCGCCAGTAGTTGTGACTGGCATCCTCAGAGGTATAACACAGAAAGAGGGAGTACACTCTGTATCAAGGTGAGCAGAAAAATGGTAGGCAGGTAATTTATATCTACCCAGGAAGGTGGGGTAGGGCTGAGTCATTATTCTTGTAGGAGTTCTCCAGGCTATGAACATGCTAATGGAGGAGCTTTCCTGAGGAGGTTCTTTTGTCTATGGATTGTTTCCTGAGGAGGTTTCCTGTTTCCTGAGGACGTTCTTTTGTTTCAAGAAACAGGAAACCTTCCTGAGTAGATATAAATTACCTGCCTACCACTTTTCTGCTCACCTTGACACAGAGAGTACTCCCTCTTTCTGTATTATACCTCTGAGAATGCCAGTCACAGCTACTTGGCGAAACGTCGGATCCTGCAATGCCAAGACCACGGCCAGACAGGCCAGAAAATCTACAGCAACTCTATGGATTTTATTCATATGGATACAATACGACTCCCAGTCAGAATTAGGCAGTGTCTTGGGCTAGGGTCCCTCTAAGCTATGGAGTCCTGTGAGCAAAAATTCTACTTTGTGGGCTACTGGCATTAAAGTTGTGAGCAGGTGATTTGGCTACTGCATAAATTAGTGTGCTCTGGAGCCATCCTCCCTGAGCTAAGGCAAAAATGCGTGAGCCGGAGGCTAAAGAACTGTGAGCTAGGCCAGGTGCAGGATCCACTCCCATAAAGGTTGGATCCAGGCAGTGTTCCCCCTAAGCTGAGTTAGTGTGAACTGGCTCACAGTTTTTTAGCCTCCGGCCCACACATTTTTATCTCAGCTCAGGAAGGAGGGCTCCAGAGCAAACTGATTTATACAGTAGCCAAATCGCTTGCTCACAACATTAATGCCAGTAGCTCGCAAGGTAGAGTCCTTGCTCACAAGATTCCACAGCTTAGAGGGAACAGGGCCAAGTGGAGGCAGTGCTGCTTGCTGCCGAGCTCAACTGGATCGGCTCTCAGAGCAGCAACCCTGGTCCTTCACAGCGAGTTTACCCTTGTCATCATTTCGGTTCCATCGACGGTCACTGAAATTGGTTTCCTGATTTTCAGTGCTATCCCTGATGCATTTTTATGCAACGGTTGCAAAAACAGTGTTGAAAAAGGTATGCGTTTTAGTGAGGAAAATCTGGCCTGTGGAAAGAGGCGTTGGTGCAAAAACAGAAATTGGTTTCTCACAAGAGAGAAACAAAGGTCACATGGGCCAGATAATGCAAGGGGGAGGCGTGGCTTTTTGCGCCAGTGCACTTTGACCCGCCCGAATGTGATCAGACACGACGGCGGGGAATCGGGGTTTCAGTTCGTTGGCCCGCGTTTCTGGCGCGCTTCAACACAGCGAGGGGAGCGCGCTGGGGCGATCAGATGGAGGAAGTCTGTCTGTGGCCCATCACAAGCGTTAGATAGTGGACTTTCTCCGGTACCTTTTAACTCCAGATCTTCGGCTGGACATAACAGGTTGGCAATGAGTGTGTGATGCTTGCCAGATGTGCCTGTTTGATTGCACCCGTAAATGCCACCCGGCATCCATGAGTATCCCGTGGCAACTTCTGCATGTGATCGGGGCCAAAGTCAAAATGCAGATGCTCCAAATGAGCCAACCTTTTTTCCCTTTTCCCTTTTCTTTTTTTTTTGGAAAGGACCGCCTTTGCAGCATCTACATAGGATTTGGGGGGCATCAGGTAAAGAACAAAGGGTTGGGTGAAATCCTTCTCGGATGGGGAATGGATCTCCCAGAACTCCCCAAGAGCTCACTCCGGGCCCCTTATAGGAGTCCACGGCTCGTTCCTCTTCAGGCAGAGCTACTATTTCTTGGGGGCAACATGAGTTCCTCTCCCCAACCCCTCATTGATGCTGCTTCTTTAGGCATGGTAGCCAAGTTGCTATTGGTCAGAGTTGCAGGATCTCTCCATGAGACCCCACAACCAGGCTGTCAGGAAGACTATACAAGCAATGGTTTCTGCCTTTCAATAATAGTGCCTTGGGATGAGCGGCAGACTCTGAAGGGACGTCTCAGAAGAAAAAGAAGAGATTGGATTTATACCCCGCCCTTCACTACCCAAAGGAATCTCAGAGCATCTTACAATCTCCTGTCCCTTCCCCTCCCCACAACAGACACCCTGTGAGGTAGGTGGGGCTGAGAGAGCTCTTTCGAGGACTGCTCCTGAGACAACCATTCTGAAATAGCCTGTAACTGACCCCAGGTCACACCAGCAGCTGCATGTAGAGGAGTGGAGAATCCAACCCAGTTCTCCCAGACTAGAGTCCATGCTCTTTTATTTCTTAGTGGCAGAAAATACCAAGCCCCAGAGCCCAGTATATCTCCCCACCAGTGTTCCCTCTAAGCTGAGTTAGTGTGAGCTAGCTCACAGTTTTTTAGCCTCCAGCCCACACATTTTTGTCATAGCTCAGGAAAGAGGGCTCCAGAGCAAACTAGTTTATGTAGTAGCCAAATTGCTCACTCATAGCTTTAATGCCAGTAGCTCACCAAGTAGAATTTTTGCTCACAAGACTCCACAGCTTAGAGGGAACATGGCTCCCCACACGGGTTATTCCCATCCTTTTCCATTCATGCAAAAATGGCATGGGAGGGGGGGGAGTTTGAAGCCTCCTCTCCTACATGCCGCAGTTCCGGTCTGAACTGGGCCCCCAAATGCCTGGGAGTTCACTTCTGAGCCTGCAATCCATGTCACAGATCAAACCAAATGCCTCTGGGCAATTCCGCACTTGCAGGGCCATCCACAGGAAGGAAATGCCCGGCCCCCTTATCGAGGCTGGTTGAGGTCTGGAATCGGGCAGCTGGAGCTTTTCATGGCAGGGAGGTCAGCGACATCGCCCGTTCAATAACATCTCACTAAGCCTCTGCTGAAAGGACGGGAGCCCTGACCAGAACGGCCCAGGCTAGCCCAATCGATCTGGATGGATCTCAGATGCTAAGCAGGGTCGGCCCTGGTTAGTATTTGGGTGGGAGACCACCGAGGAGTCCAGGGTGGCTACGCAGAGGCCGCCAGGGGCAGACCACCTCTGAACGCCTCTTGCCTTGAAAACCTTCTGGGGTCACCACCAGGTCAGCTGTGACCTGACAGCACTTCCCACCCCCAAAAGGACAGGACAGCTCCCTCCAGGCTGTTGGCAAGCCCGGTCCCTGCCCTAGAAACTCCCCATTGCTTTTAAATAGTAACCTGTAGGGAGCCGGTGCTCCATCCCAGTCTGGGAAAAGTCCCCGAGAGCTTCCACTTCACCCCAGGACTCAGAACATCAGCAAGGGCCTGAACATAAGAGAAACCAATGTTGGATCAGGTCAATGGCCCATCTAGTCCAACACTCTGTCACACAGTGGCCAAAAATACCAGGTGCCATCAGGAGGTCCAGCAGTGGGGCTAGGACACTAGAAGCCCTCCCACTGTTGCCCCCTCCAGCACCAAGAATACAGAGCATCACTCGCTCCAAACTGAGAGTTCCTATCTACACCCTGTGGCTAATAGCCACTGATGGACTTCTGCTCCATATGTTTATCTAATTCCCTCCTGAAACTGTCCATGCTTGTAGCTGCCACCACCTCCTGTGGCATTGAATTCCGTGTGTTAATCACTCTTTGGATGAAGAAGTACTTTCTTTTGTCTGTTCTAACCTGACTGCTCAGCAAGTTCATTGAGTGTCCACGAGTTCTTGTATTGTGCCTGACAACAAGATACACCATCCTGGCATGTGCATGTGTGTCCATGTCCCAAGTCTGCCATGCGCCCTGTCTACCAGACATGCATGGCAAGCTCCATGCTCAGAAGTGAATCCCCGGGCAGGTAGGGGCCCAATTCAGATCGGGACCAGAGCACATAGGACAAGTGGCTTACGCCCTCCCCCCCTTGCCACTTTCCGATTTGAAAAGGACCCAGTGAGCTGCTGTTTGTCCCATTTGGAAAACTCCTGTGTGCTGATGGGAAAGGGACACAGCCTGGTTACACGATCATTTTCCCACTGGGCCAAATGCCAGGATGGGAAAGTGGTGGGGGAGGAGCTTAAGCACCATGGTTGTGACCCCAATTGGTCCCTGAATGCCAAGGGATTCAGTTCCCAGTAATTGTCGGGCAGGCAGGGCCCATGGCGGACATGGGGTGGGTGACATGAGGACTATGCAATTACAGCCACAGTGTCAGCCCCAAGGCTCGCTGCTTGCAATGGGTTCTGGCGAGGCACTGGCGCTGTGACCAGGACTGTCAGTGGCTGCAATCCAGTTTGAAAAATGAAGTTTGTGTTTTCCCACCTGCATCCCTGAGCCTAGAGCCTGAAACCGGCCCCTGGATCAGCAGGCTTTCGAGGCTGTCAGTTTCAAGATCGGGGCATTTAAAGCCAATCCTGTCCCTTCTGAAGATGAACATTCTGAAATTCAGAGTTTTCACATGGATCCGTTTGTAGCATCAGTCACGTACCGCCACGTCTGAAGACTCTCCTCAAGAAGAGGGAGGCCTCATAAGAAGCCATGTTGGATCAGGCCAGTGGTCCATATAGTCCAACACTCTGTGTCACACAGTGGCCAAAACCCAGGGGTGTCATCAGGAGTTCCACCAGCAGGGCCAGGACTCCAGAAGCCTGCCCACTGTAGCCCCCTTAAGCACCAAGAATACAGAGCATCACTGCCCCAGACATAAGAGAAGCCGTGTTGGATCAGGCCAATGGCCCATCCAGTCCAACACTCTGTGCCAAAACCCAGGTGCCACCAGGAGGTCCACCAGCAGGGCCAGAACTACAGAAGCCCTCCCACTGTTGTCCTTCAAGCACCAAGAATACAAGCCTCATTTAGCTCAGGCTAAAATTAAACCATTTTAATGTGGTTTGGGTCTTTGCATCCCTGAACAATGGCATGGTTGAAGGGTCCCTTAGGGCTGCCAACTCCTGGTTGGGAAATTCCTGGAGATTTGGGGGCAGATCCCAAGGAAGGGAGGGGAACTCAGCAGAGATGTGATGCCATGGAGTCCAGCCCGCCAAAGCTCCCATTTCATCCAGGGGAACTGAGCCACTTTGGTGTAGTGGTTCAGGAGCACAGACTCTAATCTGGGAGAACCGGGTTTGATTCCCCACGCCTCCACAGGCAGCTGATGGTGTGACCTTGAGTCAGTCACAAGTTCTCTCAGCTGTTCTCTCAGGAGCAGTTCTCGAGAGAGCTCCCTCAGCCCCACCTACCTCCCAGGGTATCTGTTGTGGGGAGGGGAAGGGAAAGGAGGTTGTCAGCCACTTTGGGACTCCTTCGGGTAGTGAAGGCCGGGTATGAATCCAATCTCTTCTTCCTCTTCTTCTCCTTCAACTCCATAGCTGTAATTCTAGGCCTCACCTGGAGGTTGGCAACGGCAACCTTAAGTGAAAAACGCTGGAAAGGGCTGGATCGGGACCGGACCAGGGTCGGAGGACCCGGAGGGCGTGTCTAGCTGCGCAGACCTGCAGCCATCAATCTCCCCCGACTGAATGCGCTGCGTCTTCGCGGGACCGTCGGGCGGGGGGGCTGCCTCTGGATGCCGACGGCTGCGGCCCAGAGGCCGGCAGAAGACGAGCGGGAGCTCCCCTCTTCTTTGTTAGCCGCCCGGCCATTAGCCAATCTGCCTCGGATCCTTCGAGAAGGCCGGTGCGCGGCGCGGTTAAGTGCATTTAATTCCCTGGCACGGAGAAGAGGGCGGGGGGGGGGGAGAAGCCAGACAGAGAGCGAGCCAGGCAGCCCCGGGGAGAAGGTGGTTGGCCGTTGATAGGCAACCGAGCCCGGGGGGGGGCGGGGGGAGAAAGGCTGCTCCGGGTGCCCCCTGCTGCTCTCCTTGGGCCTGCGCCCGCCTGTCTCCAGGTTGCCACCTCTAGTTTGGGAAAGCCCCGGAGGTGGGATGTGTGTTGGAGCCTGGGGAGGGGAGAGACCTCAGTGGGCTACCGCGCCGTCGAGTCCTCCCTCCAAGGTGGTCCCTTCCTCCAGGGGAACTGATCTCTATACGATTCCGGGAGATCCCCAGGCCCCACCTGGAGGTTGGCAAACCTCCGCGCTGCGGCCCTCCGTGCGCCCCTCCTCCCCTAGCCCCTTGGCCGAGCAAGTCTCGAGGAGCCCTGGGCCGATCCCGAGACCCCGGCGTCTGAGCGCGCTTCCCGGCCAGGGGAGGGGGACGACAGGCGGCGGTGCGGGGGGAGGACCTGGGACAGGACCACCCAGCGGGACTCCCGGCCAAGCCAAGCCTGAGCCAGGCCGCCGGAGGAGTCCTCCCGCCCTCGGCAGCGGGGATAATGGGCCGCCCCCCCTCGCCGGGCGAGACGCTCCTCGTTCGGCCGCCGATCGATGCCCTAAACGCGCCCGATTGAAAGATTGCCTCCGCCACGCCGCCCATAAACAGAGGCGCCCTAATGGGGACAGCCGCGGCTCCTCTGCCCTGACTAGGAGGCGGCGGGGTGGGGGGCTGGCGGGCTGGCTGGCGGGGCCACAGAGCTCCCGAAACCGCCTCTCCTGATTCCAAAGTGGGGGGGAGAGAAATCTGTCCCTGCCAAGTATGGATGCCAACCTCCAGGGAGCGGCCAGAGACCTCCTGCTCTTACAGCTGATCCCCAGAGGACAGAGATCACTTCCCCTGGAGGAAATGGCCACTCTGGGGCATTATATCCTTTTGAAGTCCCTCGAGCCCCCCCCCCAACAAAACCCGCCCTCCTCGGGCTCCACCCCCCAAATCTCCAGGCATCTCTCAACCCAGAGCTGGCAACCCCACTGCCACCAGACCCCTGCCTTGCAAAAATTGGGTAGCGGGTAGGGTTGCCATCTCTGGGTTGGGAAATACCTGGAGATTTGGGGGGCGCCTGGGGAGGGAACTCGTGAGGATGCCATCGAGTCCACCTGCCAAAGCAGCCCAGGGGGACTCATCTCGGTCGCCTGGAGAGCAATTGTAACAGCAGGAGATTTCCAGGTACCACCCGGAGGTTGGCAGCTCTAGTATAGCAGAGGGGACACCACCGCCGCCGCCCCTGATTCTGCTGGTGTTTTCCAAATACTTCAGAAGTGGTCTGCAGAGAGGCCAGAGTGGGACGATGGGGGCTGCTGGGAGGGAGGAGATCGAGACGGGGAGGTAGGTCGGCCCAGCCCTCCTGGGCATGGGGCCTCTGGGGCTGAGCTCCAGTCTGTTTTCAGCCTCAGTTCGTTTTATTGCATTAGCTCAGAGCCATAACAAAACAACAAAACAAGGCGCTCGCAATATCCAGCAAAATCCATAAAAGATCCATTAGAAGATTAAAATACGTGATAAGCCTTTTCAGCACCAAGACTTAACCTTCAGGCTTGTGAAAGTGTAAGACGGGGCCTTTGGGTGGGTGCAGAGTGCAGGCTCTCCTACTTAGGGGAACTCTGGGGCTTCGACAAGGAGCCCCTGGGATTGAGGACTGAGACTAGCGTGCCATCGGAGGCCCCCCCTCCCCAAGCACAGCAGGGAGAAAGGCTCTCGTTAGGGTTGGCAGCTCCAGGTTGGGAAATGCCTCGAGATTTTGAGGGTGGAGCCAGGGGGCGGGGTTTGGGGAAGGAAAGGACCTGAAGCTGATGGGCAGTAGGTTCAGGGCAGACAAAAGGAAGTACTACTTTACCCAGAGAGTGATTAAAATGTGGGATTTGCTGCCAGAGAACGGCCACAGGAATAAACAGCTTTAAAAGGGGATGAGATAGATTCATGGAGGATGTCTATCAGTGGGGAACGTCCGCATTCAGAGGCACTAAGCCTCCGAATCCCAGAGCCAGGAAGCAACATCGGGGAAGGCCTCGGCCTTTGTGCCCTGTTGTTGGCCCTCCAGAGGAACTGGTTATTTGTTGTGTGAGACAGGATGCTGGATCAGATGGGACTATTGATCTGATCCAGCAGTGCTCTTCCGGTGATCTTATGACTTCAGCATGATACAGTGCTATAGAGTCCACCCTCCAAAGTAGCCATTTTCTCCAGAGGAATTGATCAGTTGTAGTAGCAGGAGATCTCCAGGCCCCACCTGGAGGCTGGCAACCTTTGCTTGATCCTTAGGTGAGGCAGGCCCAGCAGAAGACTGAGGAGGAACAGGGCTTGATGGGCATACATTTGGAGTCCTGGGTACTAGCTCTCAGAAGGGGTCATGTGGAACTTAGAACAGGCCAAAAAGAGCATCCCAAAATAGTCTGTAAGAAGTCCAGAGCATTTCAGTCTAAAAACAAGATGGGTTGAATAAAGTGAACAGAAAGGATTTTTTTCTCCCTCTCCCATAATAGTAGAATTCAGGGGCACCTAATGAAGTCGAAGGGTTAGCACCCAGCAGGACCTGATAAAAGTAAGGGCTTCTTCACACCAATGCCTAATTAACCTGTGGGACTCACTGCTACAGGATGTTGTGATCGCCACTAGGTTAAAAGACTTATTTATTTATTTATTTGTTTGTTTGTTTGTTTCTAAACAGGCTCAGGGCAGGTTACAACATCTACATAAATACCATAAATTTTAAAAACACATTATAAGCCTATAAACAGTAATCATAGCTTGCCATAGGGAGAGTCTGGCCCATTGATATAGGTAGGTATGGCTGGTTATCAGTGGGTAGGAGACAGCAACCTCGGGTTGAAAAGCATAGCTTGAAAAGCAACCTTGAAAAGTGTGCCAGTCCAACTCATGCAGGCAAACACGACAAACTCCACTGATGGCTGTCAGCCACGATAGCTAAATGAAACCTCCATGTTCCGGAGCAGTCTGCCTGAGAATGATGACTGCTGGGCGCCGACAGCATTGGGGACTTTGTGCCTCCACTTGTGGGCCTTCAGGGGCATCTGGCTGGCCACTTTAGGAAACAACTAGATACACATTTGGTCTGATCCTGTAGGAAACAACTAGATACACGTTTGATCCTGATCCTCCGGTTTAATTTTGAAGTGGCAGGAAATTCAAAATCCTGCAGGAACGTTCTCCTCAGAGCAACATAACCCCAACTGTGCGCGCATGGGACAGATGCTCTCACTTCCAGTGCATCTGCTCAGCCCAGCGCAATGTGGGCTTGTGAGTGTGTGTTTACCTGCTCCGTCCCCTCCTATGTAAATCATGCACTCGGGCATGATAGAACAGCTCTGGCGTTGTGCTGCTGCATGTTGTGGCACGGCCCTGGGCCTTGTAATAAGAGCGGCTGCGTGCTGTGGGTGTCTCTGCAGCCCCTTGCTGGTGCAGGGAAAGGTCTCCGCTTGTGGGGGCGAAGGGCCCGGCGGAACCTTTGGAATTCATTGAAAAGCCATTATGGGGAGGCTCGCCAGCACCGATTCCCATGGGGGGCTGTTGCATATATAATTCAAGCCCAGTAACAAGATGTGCTGGAGGGTTAAAATATTAATCAGCCCGGAGAACATCGCTCTGGCTGGGGGAGGGGGGAAAAATGGAGCGAGGCGCCTGAAATTTAAGACTGGTTGTTGCTCAGGTGATCGCTCCAGTGACCGAATGTCTTTCCACACTTCCATCCCCGGTCTTTGCTAAATCCAACTCCACACACACACACACACACACACACACTCCCCGCTGCTGGGCTTGTCCAGGTGAGGATGGTGTGTGGACTCAGAGTTCTTTGCGGATGCCTGATTTAAGAGAACGCAAGCCAGCATTCTCCAAGAAGAAGGGCACCTTCACCAGCAGCTGCGGCTTAGCCAAGCACAGGCACCTCTGCCTTCTTTAAGGAATCAATTCCCCGCTATGTGTCACCACCAAATAAACAGGTTAACGGAACAATTCCACAGAAGAGTCTGCCTGCTGTATCTGTGCATGAGTCACAACGCAGACCTCACCTCCTTGTCATCAGCCTCTGCAGACAAGGGGGGGTCATTTTGGTGTAGTGCTTAAGTGCGCGGACTCTAATCTGGGAGAACTGGGTTTGATTTCCCACTCCTCCGCTTGCACCTGGCTGGATGACCTTGGGCAAGCCATAGTTCTGACAAGAGCTGTCCTTGAAAAAGAGCAGTTCTCTCAGAGCTCTCTCAGCCCCGCCTACCTCACAGGGTGTCTGTTGTGGGGAGGGGAAGGGAAAGGCGTTTGTAAACCACTCTGAGACTCCTTTGGGTAGTGAAGGGCAGGGTATAAATCCAATCTCTTCTTCTTCTTCTTCTTCTTCTTCTTCTTCTTCTTCTTCTTCTTCTTCTTCTTCTTCTTCTTCTTCTTCTTCTTCTTCTTCTTCTTCTTCTTCTTGACATGTCTTTGCAATGGGAGTGATAAAGTCATGCAGGGTTTAAAAAGAAAAAAAGAGGTGCCAGAACTCTCAAGGGGGAAATGTACTTTTCAATCTGTATACTGAAAACTCATGAACTTTTAAACATTTCAAAAAGAATTTTGTCGAAGAGGTTCTGATACTCCGTTCCGGTGTGTTCCCCCAGAAAAAAAGCCCTGAAGTCATGTATAGAGAGGTGCAGAAGAACTGTCTGCTCTTCGAGGAGGTTGTTTGTTGCTTCTCTGCAGGAGTCACTGCTCTACCTTTGTCTCTTTCTGATCAGCCGTGCTGATGGGGAGGGGGCTCAGTAGCAAAGGACCAGCCTTCCTTGCCGGAGGCCCTAGCCTCAGTCTCTGGCATCTCATGAAAGGATTTCAGATAGCAGGTGCCCCACTAGACAGACATCCTTTCATTCACATGTGCTGCTCAGACAAGGGGAATGGGTGGAAACATTGCGAGGGTGGGCTGGCAAACTATTTGGGGAGTAAGAGTGGACTCTGCTTCCCACTTTGATTTGGAAACAAGTGCGCCTGGACTTCCTAACATTTGGGAAATGCAGCATTCGGGGATGGGGGGGCTGTCGACCGTTTCCTCCCTTCAGTCCCACCCTTTCCCAAGGCCTGTAGGTGGGAGTCAGTACTTAAGTCCTAATAACCACGATAAAAGCCAATGAAGTAAAATGCCCGTTCAGTGTAAGGTCAGAGGGAGGAGGGTGATGAAAAAGGCTTATCATGCCAGATGACCCAATTAAACTGACTCTGTCTATTTACCGATCCTTTTGGATCCTACCGTAGCTCTCCAGACTGCATCCACCAAGGGTGTCAAACACGTGGCCTGGGGGCTGGATCAGGCCCCTGGAGGGCTTCTATCAGGCCCGCCGTGGAACTGGCTGTCTTCTGCTGCTTCTGCCAGCTCCGCTGCTGCGTCATCGTAGGTTTGCAGCTTACAGATACACACCTGAACAGCATACTCAAGATTGCAATGGCACAGACATTCTGATGCAATAATTCAGAGCAAGAGGTGTCAGTTCTCAGACGCTGTTAAAAAAAACAAAATATCGCAAGAGTGCTAATGTTTCAAGCATGTTTTTATTTGAAGTAAACAAAAAAACCCTTTGTGTTTGTATCCTTTATAAAGTTTCTATCTCCGCTACATGGCGTTACATTTTACGACGCACCTGGCCCGGCCCAAAAAGGTCTCATTTATGTCAGATCCAACCCTCATAACAAATGAGTTCGACACCCCTGGCATACACCTTTCTCCTCGCTCATACTCGCAGGGACCCTGGGAGGAAAGTCAGGCGGAGACAGTTACTGTGTCCGAGTCACCCGACTGGCTTTCATGGCCGTGATGTGGCTAGTCGAACCTAGATCTCCCTGCTCCTAGCCCAGCACTCTAACCACTGCACTGCATCAGTTTTTGTTTATTACTGATCTCTCAGGGAGTCTTTAAAAACAAAAACAAAAACAGACAAATCCATGGAAGATTGAAAAGCCTGAGAACAAGAATGTTTTTTGCTGGATAAGACTCAGGCATGTCTTCTCTTTGTTGCCAACAGCATCCACGATCGGACAGAAATGGGGAGAAGATCCTAAAGAAAATTCTACACCGTAGAAAGATGTATATAAGTGCTGTCAAGTCGCAACTGACTTACAGCAACTCCATAAATGAGGAGCACAGACTCTAATCTGGGAGAACCAGGTTCGATTCGCCACTCCTCCACCTGCAGCTGCTGGTTTGACCTTGGGTCAGTCACAAGTTCCTTCGGACCTGTTCTCTCAAGGGCAATTCTCTCAGAGCTCTCTCAGTCCCACCTACTTCATAGGGTGTCTGTTGTGGGGAGGGGGAAGGGAAAGGAGATTGTAAGCCGCTCTGAGACCCTTTCGGGTAGTGAAAGGTGGGGTATAAATCCAATCTCTTTTTCTTCTCAATAAGAGGCTTTCAGGAGTGAGAATCCTGAAGCAAGTGAGAATCAGAGGTGGTTTGCCATTGCCTTCCTCTGCAGAGTCTTCCTTGGTGGTCCCATATTCAAGTTCCAATCCTGCTTAGCTTCTGAGATCTGCCGAGATCTGGCCCATACCATGCCGCCTTCCCTCCTTCCCATAGAATTAGCACTCCGAATGGTGTGAATTATTAAAACTATCCTTTAGCTGCTGTCCTTTGGCCATCCAGCCAGTGAACTGAAGCACAGGTCAGAAATTTTACAATGTGAAGCTCAGCAACTGTTGCAAATTGCTCCATATTGTTAACTCTGGAATCGTGCTGGATTTTTAACCACCAGCTCTAGCAATGCAGATATAATGAAACACAGAGTACCCATTTTAGAAGCACATAAAAACAGTACAAACCTCGTCGCCAACGTATTTCCCCCCGCAATATCTGAACACATTTTGACTCGCTAGTTTTCCTCAACAGCAGAAACTTAGCAATGGACACAAAATCAATCCCAGAAGAGCAAAATCATCCATCTTCTGGGCAATTGTGGCTCCCATGACGGGACCAAACAATGAATCTGGGAACCATCCTTTTTCTCGGAGAAAACGGGTGTCAGAGACAGGCTCGTAATGGAGGTTTCGTTGTAAATAAGCTATATGGACATGTGATATTATATATATATATGAGAGGAAATGAATACAGAAAATGTGTTTGACAGTAAGGAAGAAAAATCGAAGACCTGCAGAGGCAGATGGGTCCTGAAGGGACTTTTGTTGGTTTGTTTTTCTTTATTTCCTGCCTCTTCAGAAGAGAAGTGCTGGGAATATATGGTTCCAACAGATGGTGCTTACTCTACCAGAAGAGACCGTTCTTGGGTGTTTGTTTATTTACTTTCTTTAACCCCCCTCCTTTTTTCCCACTGGGGACCCAAAGTAGCTTACATCAATTTGGTGTGGTGGTTAAGAGCAGTGGACGCTAACCTGGAGAACCGGGTTTGATTCCCTACTCCTCCACATGCAGCCAGCTGGGTGACATTGGGTCAGTCACAGTTCTCTCCGAGCTGTTCTCTCAAGAGCAGTTCTCTCAGTGCTCTCTCAGCCCCAGCTACCTCACAGGCAGTGTTCCCTCTAAGCTGAGTTAGTGTGAGCTAGCTCACAGTTTTTTAGCCTCTGGCTCACATGTCTTTGTCTTCACTCAGGGAGGAGGGCTCCAGAGCAAACTCATTTGGTGAGAGCCAGTTTGGTGTTGTGCTTAAGTGCACGGACTCTAAGCTGGGAGAACCGGGTTTGATTCCCCACTCCTCCACTTGCACCTGACTGGATGACCTTGGGCAAGCCGTAGTTCTGATAAGAGCTGTCCTTGAAAAAGAGCAGTTTCTGTCAAGAGCTCTCTCAGCCCCACCTACCTCACAGGGTGTCTGTTGTGGGGAGGGGAAGGGAAAGGAGTTTGTAAGCTGCTCTCAGACACCGTTGAGTAGTGAAGGGCGGGGTATAAATCCAATCTCCTCTTCTTCTTCTTCTTCTTCTTCTTCTTCTTCTTCTTCTTCTTCTTCTTCTTCTTCTTCTTCTTCTTCTTCATGCAGTAGCCCAATCGCTCGCTCACAACTTTAATGGCAGTCGCTCACAAAGTGGAATTTTTGCTCACAGGATTCCACAGCTTAGAGGGAACACTGCTCACAGAGTGTCTGTTGTGGGGAGAGGGAGGGAAGGAGATTGTCAGCTGCTCTGAGACACCGAGCGAAGGGCGAGGTACAAGTCCAGTCTCTTCTTCTTCATTCTCCTGTCCTAAATGTTATCCTCCCGACAGCCTGGGGAAGCGGGTGAGGCTGAGAACATGTGACTGGCCCAAGTTCACCTGCTGAGATTCTATAGCAGAGTGGGGAGTCAAACCAGGGTCTTCCAGATCAGAGACTGAAAGGCCCTGGCCATGCGTGCCATAAAATCTAATACTATGTACAGGAGATGGGAACTTTATAAAGGACACACAGGCAAACCCAATTAATGACATTTCTTTTTACTCAAAATACAAACATGCTTAAAACGTTAACACTCTTACATTATTTCCTTACGGTATCTCCCTGACGCCCACCCTCCCATTTCCACTGCCCGTTACTCATTAGCACTGGGAAAGTTTACAAGGACATAATGCACAGCCTCTGTCATCTGGCGATAAAGGGCCCTGGACTGGCTGCTCCCAGTCCACAGGCTGTATGTTTGACACCCCCGATCTAACCATTAAGCCACCCTGGCTGCTGCCATGTGTTATGATGTGCTATGATGCCTAATGCATTTCTGCCTACCTGGGATGGACGATGTGCTAACTGGATTTATTTCCTGAACATTTCCAAGCAGATGCTGCAAATGGGATCACATCCAGCAGTTGAGAGGTTTTTCATGTAACCCAGGTCGGCAAGGAGAGTTTTTTGTTTCTGCTCTCAAGTCACAGCTGACTTATGGTGACCAGACAGGGATTTCAAGGCAAGAGACTTTCAGAGGTGGTTTGCCACTGCCTGCCTCTATATAGTAGCACTGTTATTCCTCGGTGGTCTCCCATCCAAATACTAACCAGGGCCAAACCTGCTTAGCTTCCAAGACCTGGCAAGGTCTGGCTAGCCTGGGCTACCTGGCTCAGGGCAAGAAGAGTTATTCAATGAAACATGTTCTCCATAAATAACAGTCATAGAACTCCTTTTAATAGGACCTAAATATCACAAAATGCAGAGCAAGCTTTGGAGTTCCCCAGCACTCTTCACCAGCCTGGATTTTTAGTACAAAAGTGGGGACAGAGAGAAAAAGATGTTTTTTTGGAAGGACGGAAAGACCCCGACGTCTGTACAGACTGAAAATGGAGGGCGTTGCAGATTTAATTGGAATAGGTGGTACTGGGTGTAAAACAGGTTTCAATATGCACCACCAAATGTTACCGGGAAAGAGAAACAAAACTAAAACAAACAGTTTCTCTTCCCCCTGAGAGCATTAAAAGCCTGCAGAAGTCAACCTGATGTCTCCCCAGCACCGATTGTAAGGAACAAACGGGTCTCTCTCATAAGGCAGGCTGGCAGCAGGAACACACGAGGGCCCTTTTGTTGACGAAAGTGGAGGTTAATTGTAGGCAACGCTGCATGTGCTTGACAAATGATAGCCGAGTATTCCATTACTGCTGCCTCAGTAGGACTGGGGGGGTTAATAATCCAAAACTGTTTTATTCTTAATGATATGGAACAATTTGCAATGCTGCTGTTTAGTGGACTTTTCTCACATTGGTAAAGAATATTTCTGAAAGACCGTCTTGACACCGATAAACCTGCTCTGCCCAATTTAAGATCCTCAGTCTTGTATCCCGCCAGGTGACTCTGGGAAAAGCAGATGCCCCGAAATCTGTCCCTACTATCTGGCACTCAAAGTTAGACTGCCTCCGCGCGCTGTGGAGGTTCCACTGGGGGGCCATGGCGAAACCTCATTTTTCATGAATGTATCAGATCCTTTTAGGAACCGTCTGAGCCAATTAGCCAGACTTCTCAGCTTGTGGCCCAGAGCCTCATAATCAAATTGCCAAATTCTGTAAAAAGAGATTCCTTTGCCAGCTCCTCTGCTCTGCCGGGGGACCCTAGCACAAGGAAAGACACCTTGGCAGCTGAATGGAACCTCCTTGCTCAGAGGCAACGTGCCAGGGGCTGGAGAGAGCCATCACTTCTAGGCCAAGCGTCTGTTCCCAAGTTCGGGTTTAGGTCCATCAGCCATTGGCTATTATAGGGGGAAATGAATGAACAGGAAAGACAGAAAAGGGAGCAAGGTATTTGCCTAGATTTCATCACAATCATTAAACCAGTTGGGGGGTGGCATCTCAGGTAAGCATTTCTGGACTTTGACAGATCATTGGGTGATGCTTTGATCAATCACTGGGGGACTTTGACAGATAACTGGGTGACAAATCATTGGGGGACACTTTGACAGATCATTGGGGGCCTTTAACAAATCATTGGGGGACACTTTGACAAAGCACAGGCTACCAGAAGAGAAGAAGAAGAGATTGGATTTATACCCCGCCCTTCACTGCCCAAAGGCGTCTCAGAGCGGCTTACAAACTCCTTTCCCTTCCCCTCCCCACAACAGACACCCTGCGAGGTAGGTGGGGCTGAGAGAACTCTAACACAAACTGCTCTTTCAGAAACAGCTGTGCCAGAGCTTGTGACTGACCCAAGGTCACATCAGCAGGTGCAAGTGGAGGAGTGGGGAATCAAACCTGGTTCTCCCAGATTAGAGACCGCGCACTTAACCACTACACTCACGCTGGCCCCTACTGGGACTACAGTGCCGCACTCCAGGGACTTTCGATCCGGTCCAGCAAGGCTTTCTGTGCTGATGCTCAGTCTCAGTCTTTGAGTCCCTACCACGGACATGAGATGTAGAAGAGGCCAGCAACACCTAAAGGTTGTGATGGGAGGCATTGAAAAGGCTGGCTTGACAACACGTCTTCTGCAGGGGAGAAAGAAACAAGTCGACAAAAGGGGAGGGGGAGACTCAGCATCAGAAGTGCTGGCCTACGTTTGCACCCAGAATATCCCTGTCTCAGACCCCAGCATCTCCAGAGAAAGGAGCTCGGGTAGCAGAGGCTGGATCATTATCTGCCCCAGAACCAGGGGAATGGGCAATGCTGAGACAGGCAAGGCCATGGTGGGCCTCAGTGGAAGGCTGGTTCACATGATCCCAGTGGTGAGATGTTGGCATTTACAGGTTGTTTACATTTCAGTCATTATAGGGTTAACAGATACCGCTAGATGTTTTTCGTATGCAGGATATCATGTATTGCTACCTATAACCACTTAGAATAGATCCAGGTAATCAGCCGTGTTGGTCTGAAGCAGCGGAACAAATTTAGAGCCCAGTGGCACCTTTATTTGAAAAACCGTGCACGCACATGAAGGCTCATACCTTGAAAAAAAAAAACCTTTGTTGGTCTTAAAGGTGCCACTGGACCCTAAATTTTGTTCCACTTAGAACGGAGATTAGTTTGCCCAGTGGGAGTTGTTTACCCTGATTAAGGGACCTGTAACCCTTCTATTGGTCAGTTTGCATCTTGTTTGTAGAAAACTCTTTGATCTTGCATGCATCGTGTATTCACAAGTTTTATAGCTGGTCTTCCACTCTTTGTCCTGGGAAAGAAGAAGGAGAGGAGTAGCCATTACTATTCCTGTAGCTGTGTGTAACTGATACAATGTCGTTAGCAGCTAGGATGTATTCTTTGTTTATTTCTCTCCAAAAGTTCCTCTGCCCTTTCATATATATATTTTTAGTAATCTTTTAATAATCAAATACATGGCGTATGGCTCTTGCTTATGCATCTAGTAATATTTAGAGGCTCAAAAATCCAACATGAGGGTGTGGGGGTGTGGGGGGTGGCATAGCTCCAGGACAGAGCATCTACTTTGCACACAGCAAGTCTCAGGATTAGCCTCTTGAGGGTGGGCAGTGGTAGCTGGGAAAGTGACCAGGCAGTTGTTTCTGGTCAGAGAAGGCGAGACTGGGCTGGAAGGACCAGCGGCCTGACTCAAGAGGAGACGTATCATGTGGCTGCCTGGACGTAGGAGAGAGCTGGGGCTGTCAGTAAGCAGATGCTCATAAATTTATGGGCACATTCAGGGCTCTTTTTGTAGCAGGAACTCCTTTGCATATTAGGCAACACACCCCTAATGTAGCCAGTCCTCCAAGAGCTTACAGTAGCCCCTGTGAGAAGAGCTCTGTAAGCTCTTGGAGGATTGGCTACATTAGGGGGGGTGTCGCCTAATATGCAAAGGAGTTCCTGCTACAAAAAGAGCCCTGGGCGCATTCACACACACTAAATAACACACTTTCAATCCACTTTGCAACTGGATTTTTACTGTGTGAAATGGCAAAACGCACTTGCAAACGGTCGCTGAAGTGGATTGAAACTGCATTATTTAGCACGTGTGAAAGCGCTGGGAAGTGGGGATGGACGCCGACTGATGCAGGCTCAGAGATTTCAGAACTTGCCTTTTGCCTCCTTGAGGACTAGAAGCCTGCCTTTACTCAAATGACAGCTGGGGTTCGCCGGATGCTGGATGCCACACCTGATATCAGCTATTGCTCATGACAGTATCTGTGATTAATGAGAAGATCAGTAATGTGGGAAAAGAGCAGGAGAGAGAGACAGAGAGACAGAGAGACAGAGAGAGATTGGACACCCCACCCTTCACTACCCTAGGGAGTCTCAGAGCGGCTTACAAACTCCTTTCCCTTTCCCTTCCCCTCCCCACCACAGACAACCTGTGGGGTAGGTGGGGCTGAGAACTGTCCTTGAGCTAGAGCTTGTGACTGACCCACGGTCACATCAGCAGGTGCAAGTGGAGGAGTGGGGAATCAAACCCGGTTCTCCCAGATTAGAGTCCACACACTTAACCACTACACAAAACCATGAAACCATCCCTGCTCATCTCTCCCTGCAGGAAGCAACATCAGGGGAGTCTTGGGAGTGTACTAGGGTGAAGAGGCCCAACATGTCCTGATAAACCATCTGGTAAACTGGGGGTGCATCCTAAAGGATGCCCCACAATCTCCAGCCATGCCCAGGGGGATCTGTGGCAGAAAGGCAAGGAGGAAAATATTCCTGGGGAGAGCATTAGCAAAAGAACATGTGCAAGAGTGAGATGATGGACGGACGGGGACAGGTGAGGACCCACAGGTGAGGCCAGAGGGCAGCTCCAGTGTGAAATTCAGGGTGGTTCTGGTCCTTGTTAGGTGTGTGGATCCAAACTGAATTTTCAGTGGGACACAGACAGAACACTGCTCCCTGCTCTCCCTGATATGCTGTTGGAGGGGCCATGGCTCACTGGCAGAGCACTTCCTTGGCATGCAGAAGGTCCCAGGTTCAATCCCCAGCACCTCCAGTTTAAAGGGTCAGACAGGAGGTGATGTGAAAGAACTCAGCCTGAGACCCTGGAGAACCCCTGCCGGTCTGAGTAGCCAAATCCTGACCTTGATGGACCAAGGGTCTGATTCTGTGGAAGGCAGCTTCATGCGTTCATAGAATCATAGAATGTTAGAGTTGGAAGGGACCTTACAGGTCATCTAGTCCAACCCCCTGCACTCTGCAGGAGCATAGCCGAAAGAGAGCCCTACAACGTACCCGAGAGATAGTCATCCAGCCGCTGCTTGAAAACGTCCAGCGAAGGAGCATCCACCACCTCCCAAGGCAGTCTGTTCCACTGCTCAACCACTCTTACAGTTAGGAAGTTTCTCTAGATATCTAGCCGGTAACAACTCCCTTGTAATTTCCACCCATTAGATCTAGTTTTGCAATCTGGAGCAAGAGAGAATAGATCTGCTCCATCTTCCACATGACAAGCCCTTCAAATACTTGACTGCAATCATGTCCCCTCTAAGCCTTCTCTTTCCCAGGCTAAACATACCCAACTCTTTCAGCCTTTCCCTGTAAGACTTGGATTCAAACCCTCTCGCCATCCTGGTCGCCCTCTTCTGGACACGCTTGTTCATGTGTCCCTGGCAGGCAGGAGACCCCCCCAGGAATGGCACCAGAGGCAAATCTGGGGTCACAGCAGCCAGAAGAAGGATCTGGGGGGAATTGCTCTGCCCCTTCCACTTGCAAAAAATTTAGTCTGGATGTGACCCAGCATGTTGTGCCAGTGAGAAAAGTTGTTCTTTCTTTTCTGAGCGTCGCACGGAGAGAACGTGGCAGGCCCTGGCAGCTGGCATCTCCACCCATCTGTGCAACCGGCATAGGGCCCAGCTGCCAACATGGAGGTGTGCCAAACCGAAGCACGATGGGAGAGGCAGCTGGGTCGACAAGGGGCTCCACAGTGCTTTCCTAACCTCTGCCCTTCCCCACGCCCAGCAGGCTGTCTGTCACCCCAAGTTGGGGCTGGCAATCAAGCCTGCCTTACATGGGGCTGGACAGAGAAAGGGAACTTTGGCCTCTAGCTTGGGCAGCTTCAGAAAGGCAGTCGTTGAATGCAGGAAGGCGGACAGCTTCTGTACCAAATGCTGTTAGCTGCAGCTGCTGAATCTACTTGCTTGAGAGCCAGTTTGGTGTAGTGGTTAAGTACACGGACTCTAATCTGGAAGAACCGGGTCTGATTCCCCACTCTTCCACATGCAGCTGCTGGTGTGACCTTGGATCAGTCATAAGTTCTCTCAGAGCTGTTCTTGAAAGAGCAGTCCTCGAAAGAGCTCTCTCAGCCTCTCCTATCTCACAGGGTATCTGTTGTGGGGAGGGGAAGGGAAGGAGACTGTCAGCTGCTCTGAGACTCCTTCGGGTAGTGGAGGGCAAGGTATAAACCCAATCTCCTCCTCCTCCTCCTCCTCCTCCTCCTCCTCCTCCTCCTCCTCCTCCTCCTCTTCTTGTGGACTATCTGCCTGGCTGCGGTTGGCGTAGCAGATACTGGACCAGATAGATCTTTGCTTTGATCCAGTAATTCCATTCATTGTTGCCATTGTGGTTGTTTTAATCATGAAAATGTTGTCACCTACCCAAGCTGTTGGGCCTGCTGTCATTTCTGGAAAATTAGCATTTATACAGCGGGGTGAGGTGTGCATGTTTTAACTGTTCAAGCACATTATTTATACCCAGTTACGGCAGGCACAGATCTTCATTCCTCTGATAGAAGATGAGAGAAAGAGGGACACTTTGCCAAGCCCTAGTTTTCATCTCCTGGCAGAAGCAAGGGTTTGATTTTTTGTGGGGGGGGGGGCCTTCCTCATTCACAGCTCGCCTTCTCAGCCAGAAATATCAGCTGGGGGAGGTGAACGCGCATGATGTTGCCTTATACTGAATCTGACCATCAGTCCATCAAGGTCAGTATTGTCTACTCAGACTGGCAGCAGCACTCCAGGGCCTCAGGGAGAGGTGACCTAATTCTTTTAATGGGAGGTGCCAGGGATTGAACCTGGGACCTTCTGCCTCCCGAGCAGATGCTCTACCACAGCGCCACGGCCCCTCCCAAGCTCTTGCGAAGGGCTCCGATTGGCTTGCCTTAACTTCTGATGGCAGTGACACCAAGAAAATCAGGGGGAAACGCTGAAATAGTCGCACGAATGTAGAACTTTTTCCCTTCCCTGAAAGCAAGTTGTTGTTGAAGTCTGGGATTCAGTGAGTGATCTACAAAGTGCCCGGTTCAAATCTCAGAGAAGCCTTTGAGCACCTCTTCACAGCCACAAGGGTGACTCTGTGTATAAAGGATTGACAAGTCGCAGCAGATTTACAGTGAACCCAGCAAGGGGCTTTCAAGGCAAGTGAGAAGCAGAGGTGGTTGGCCGTTGCCTTCCCCTATATAGCGTCTTCCTTGATTGTCTCCCTTCCAAGTACCAGCCCTTTTTAGCACCCAAGATCTGTCAAGATCAGGCAATACCATACTATCTTCCCTCCCGCCAGGAGAACTAGAAGCTTTAAAAAAATACCGGAAGCCGATTTTCTAAGAAAGTCCAGCTCAACGGCCTTCCGCGAGTTTCTGATTCTGCCTTCTGCAGGGTGTAGATAACGATCTAAGGAAAAGGGCTGTGGCTCGGTGGTAGAGCCTCTGCTTGGCATGCAGAAGGTCCCAGGTTCAATCCCCAGCATTGCCAGTTGAAAGGACCATGTGGTAGGTGATGGGAAAGACTTCCGCCTGAGACCCTGGAAAGCCCCTGCCAGTTTGAGTAGACAAGTCTGACTTTGATGGACTGCTGGTCTGGTTCAGGATAACCAGTGTGTATCATGCAGGACACACAATAAGTGTGTTATCACCCAGGACTGTAAGGATCTTCCTGCAAGAATCACTTTGCTGACGTCACGTCTTTGAATGCTCTTTTTTTTTAAAGTCAGGTGTCTAGACAGAAATAAAATCATAAGGGCAATACCTGGTGGACGATGGGCAAAATGAGGCCGAGCAGGGCATTTAGGGTTTGCAGAATGGGGATCGGTGCCTTGCAGAGGCCTTTGTCCTTATCGCTATGGGAATACACGATGCAATGAGATGCGTGGAAGTTGCAGAACTTGCCTTTCCTGGGTGCGGAGCTGTGATTTCCTTCCTTTGTGATGCAGATTATGCACAGAGTCTGATGGAGTTTTGCCTGCTCATGTAACCGCCCCCCCCCATAGATTACAAGGTCAAACTGCATTGCTTTTCCCACTCCCACTCCCTCCCTGCACAGCTTCTGAGGAGCTGGCTTATCTCATACACACATAATCGCGTAGGGACCGTGTTGCTGGCGTGCTGGCAGAAGACATCCTGCGCTGCCGGGGGCAAACGTTGCTGTCCCCCCCTGAAACAGGAAGACGTTAAACCCTGCAACCCAGTGGAGCTGGCAGGAGGTGCTGGCCAAGTCGGCCGGGGCGGGAAAGAGCTTTGGGGCCCTTTCCACTATTGCTTGGAAACAGAGAGAGAGAGAGAGAGAGAGAGAGAGAGAGAGAGAGAGAGAGAGAGAGAGAGAGAGATTAGAAAGGCAGCCACAGGAATCCAGGGTCACTATTTCAGATTTCAGCGAGGGAAAGCGATTTTTAGGATCATGGGGAGGGCAGAGCTCCTTTCAGCCATTTTTTAAAATTGATTGATTGATTTTTTTGCCATCAAGTTGCAACTGCCTTTCGTTGAAGAAGACCATACATTTCTCTAGTAAAAAGTAATTCCAGGCTACGGCAATCCATGGGAAAAATGGTCACTTTTTTTTAGAGAGGAAAGACCTCTTGATATAAAGTTAAAAAGCAGTTAACATTCCTTTCATAGTCAAAGATCGGTACTTAGTCAGCTCAGTCCTTTTCTTTAAATTGCCTTCCGAAACAAAATATCTATGTGATTAGCACTACTCAACTAAATAGTATAAGGGCACATTAAAATGTGTTATTAAACTGGGTTTTTTTAGAATGCTTTTCTTAATGTCGCTCACCAGGTTGACAATGTTTGTATTGCTCTGTTAAGCATTTGAAAATTTTAATAAAAATATTTTTTAAAAAAAGTTGCAACTGACTTGTCAAGACCCTGTAGGATTTTCAAGGCAAGAGACATCAAGAGGTGGTTTGCCACTGCCTGCCTCTGGCCCTGGTCACACGTGCCAGATAATGCCGGGGGGAAGCGAGGCTATTTGCCCTGTAGTAATTTGACGCACCACTGCACAATCAGATGCAATTCTTTGCCGTGTGTTTCCGGTGTGCTTCAACGAGGGATCTCTGACACAATGAGAGCGCGCCAGTGCGATCACATGGAGATGTCCATCAGCGGCCCGTCACAAACCTGTTCGCTACTGCACTTTCCCAGGTATTTTTAACTCCGCTTCTTCGGAGAGGTGAGACAGTTTGGCAACGGGTGCGGGACGCTTGCCAGATGTTCCCGTGTGATCGCGCCCGTAATATCCGCCCGACATTCGTCCCTCTCACGCTGCTAATTCTGTATGCGATCGGAGCCTCTGTGTAGCGACCCTGGGCTTCCTTGGCGGTCTCCCATCCAAGTACTAACCAGGGCCGACCCTGCTTAGCTTTTGAGGTCTGACGAGATCCAGCTAGCCCAGGCTATTCAGGTCAGTGGGGAAAAGAATCTTAAATTGATCAAATCAATATTCTTCTTTTAAGTCATGATTTTTCAGATCATGGGCGCAAATTGTTCCACCTACTCATTCTAATGATATAGGAAAGCCTGTCAGCCTGCTTTGTTTCATTCCATTTTGTTGGAAGCAAAGTGTTCTGTGACCTTATCGTGAACAGCCACTTTATTCCCCAGCACTGCAGAATGACAAAAGAGAGCCACAAAATGTGGGTTTAGGTGCAGGACTGGACTCTCTGAGGAACTCTACTTCCTGTCTTTTTAAAACTTCTGGTCCTCGTGGCTGTGAAGGTATGCTCAAAAGGATGTGGCCAGTGCCTAGCTGACATCTCAAAACCCTACAGAGCTGTGCCCGTGATAAGCAGATCCATAATCAGGGCTTTTTTTGTAAAAAAAAAAAAAAAAAAAAAGCCCAGCAGGAACTCATTAGCATAACAGGCCACACCCAACAACAGAAACTCATTAGCATATTAGGCCACACCCATGACATTACAGCTCATTAGCCTATTAGGGCACACCCCCATGCTACCAGAAGTGTGGTCATCCAGCCACACCCACCTTTTGCTTCTTATTCTGTTTACCTTGTTTGTTGTCAAAACCCAGGGCTTTTTTGGTAGCAGGAACTCCTTTGCATTTTGGCCACACACCCCTCATGCAGCCAATCCTGATGAGTTTCTGCTGTTGGGTGTGGCCTATTATGATAATGAGTTCCTGCTGGGTGTGGCCAACCCGGGAGCCAGCTGGAACTCCGTTCCTGTGCGTTCCTGCCCCAAAATAGCCCTGCCCGTAATAAATGGTTTCATTTTTAGAAGACTTGTCTGCTGCCTCGCCAGAGACCTGTTCGAGTCAGGTCTCAAAGTAAAGGCAAAACAAATAGAAAACCATTAAAAATGCATAAATATTATTGAACCCAGCCATAGAACAAACCAAGAGTTCTGTCAAAGGAATGAAACAATATTTGGTAGCCTCAAATGGTATGCATATAAACAGCCCTTAGGCAAGAAGTGTACCATAAGAACTGCTTTAAATAAGACGGAACCCTCATTTAAAAGCCTGGATGAAAAGAAGGCTTTGGGGCGGTCACCTAAAGGACAATAAGGTTGCCCAGGCAAGGCTGGAGGGGTGGAGCCTTCCAAAGGTGAGGTGCCACCACGGAAAAAGTCCTGTCTCAGGTTGCCACCCACTTTGCCTCTGCAAACAGCAGCACCAAAACAGAGCTTGGGAAGCTGGTTTTAACCAGCAGGCTGGAGAGTGTCGGAGAATTAATGCGGTTATGCCGAAGAAGAGAAATGATTCAATCTCCATAATTTATACACCTTGTAGAATCGTAGCGTGCCTTTCTGTGCGGTTCATATTCAGCTCTCGAAGGCTTATAGTGAAAATTTCTCAGTGGGCAGAACCAGAGAGTTAGCCCAAGAGGCTTCCCTAATGTCCTCGGCAGGGGGAGGACAGAGGTGCCCCCCTGCCCTTCTTGAAGCCCAGTTCAGGCTTGTAGGAAAAAGAGGTGGCAATAAGGTGCTGAAGCTGGGGGGGTGGGCAGAATGGACTGCACCCCTCCAGACTGCAAGTGTGCCTACGTGGCGGTGGAGGTGTCCAAGTTCCTTTGCATGAGGTTGCAAAGTTCCCTTTGCATAAAATATCCCCTGCATATAGAGAGTCCATATACACACTATTTTTAAAAAATGTATTTTGTTCCCTTTATTCGTGACCAGCCCATTCTTCCGACGGAGACACAAAGCAGCCTGCATCGTTCTCCTCTCCTCCGTGAAATCCTCCCAACGACCCTGTGAGGCGGGTGAAGCTAAGAGTGTGTGACTGGCCCAGCAAGTTTCCATGGCAGAGAGGGGATTTGAACCTGAATCCTAGTCCAACGCTTTAACTACTCTCAGTCAGCAGACCTAGCTTTAGCTATGCTAAGAAGAAGAACAGGAGGAGGAGGAGGAGGAGACTGGATTTATACCCCGCCCTTCACTCAAAGTCTCAGAGCGGCTTACAAACTCCCCTTCCCTCCCCACAACAGACACCCTTTGAGGTAGGTGGGTCTGAGAGAACTCTGACAGAAATTGCTCTTCTTCAAGAACAGCTGTGCCAGAACTATGGCTTGCCCAGAGTCATTCAGCAGGTGCAAGTGGAGGCGTGGGGAATCAAACCCGGTTCTCCCAGATTAGAGTCCACGCACTTAACCACTATACCAGACTGACTCTCAGAGGAGAGTAGCCCTGGGCTGGATAGCCCAGGCTAGCCTAATCCTCTCAGGTTGGCCTTGGCTAGTATTTGGAAGGGCGACCTCCAAGGGATACCAGGGCCGGGCGCAGAGGCAGGTAACATCAAGCCACCTCTCTGAAACGTCTCTTGCCTTAGAAACAAGTCTAGATCGCCACCTGGTGGTGCATAATGCTAAAAGAGCTAGGACTTCTCGCTGCCAGACAATCTTAGACCCTCCCGGCTATTCTACACATAATGCCATATGATACTTAATTAAGCAGAGGAGGGAAGACTGTGGGCTAGGGTTGCCAGCGCTGGGTTGGGAAATACCTGGAGATTTGGGGCGTGGGGCCTGGGCAGGGAGGCGTTTGGGGAGGGGAGGGACCTCAGCAGGATACGACGTCGGAGAGTCCATCGCCCAGAGCAGCCATTTCTCCAGGGCAAACTCCCTTCCCCTCCCCACAACAGACACCCTGTGAGGTAGGTGGGGCTGAGAGAGCTCTGACAGAAACTGTTCTTTTTCAAGAACAGCTGTGCCAGAACTATGCCTTGCCCAAGGTCTTGGTCATCTGAGACCAACTGTAATAGCAGGAGATCTCCGGATGCCACCCGGAGGATGACAGCCCTAACCGTGGGTTGTTCAAAGGCCGTGGGCTGGATGAGATGAGAGATTTTGGTGCCCAAACCCCAAAGCACAGTCTAAGCACAGCCTAGGGGACCTTCTGCCCCAAGACTCTGTCTTTTGGTCTTTGCTGCTCCAGATGGAATTTGCAGCCGAGTGTCAGAAACCACAGGGAGGTGTTGAGGCAGGGCCAGGGCACAGGTGCAGGTTCCACAACAGGCAGGAGGTGCCGGGAGCCCAGAGCTGTGCAAGGCGGCAGCCCATAATGTGTGGCGGGGTGTTGTTTGTACATCTGTGCGCCGTCGAGGCTCCCCGCTCCTTAGGAGAAGCCAGCTGTGGCTTTTGTCCAGGCCCTCGACGGCGCTAGCCGATTGTCTACCCGGCGGGGCAGCCGCGCTTTCTTCGGGCTCTCTGGCGTTGTTTGAACAAGGTTCTTTCAAGCCGGCCGGGGAATTTAGACTCCTGAGTAATTTCGCTTCAAAAGGATCCCGGAGTTTCAGGCGCGGGCTGTAATTATTTTCCCCTTATCTCTCTCGCTTTCTCAGGCTCGCCTCGGCACACAACAGAAAGGGGGGGGAACAAAAGGCTGAAAGAATGCCGAGCCGGGCTAGGAGAGGCATCGCTTTCAAGGTGCCTGCCAGGCAGGATTCCTCTCCCCCCACCCCATTCAGAAACACTGGCGGGGGAGGGGAGAGAAAGGCCCAGGCCTGGCCAGGGTGGGCAGCCCAGCAAGGCCTCTTTAGGGAGCACAGGGGCGTGGCACCGTGGAGAGGGCCCCCTGGGTGGGCACCTTGCCCAGTATACAGCAGAAGGCCTGCATCATGCCCAGCATCTCCAGCTAAAAGGCTGTGGAGGCAGGGAAAGACCTTCCTCTTCCTCCGGCAGGGCCCCTGTCGAGCAGCTGCCAGCCAGAGCCAAGGATGCGTAGCCAGATGGGCCAGTGGGGCTGGCTGGGCATCAGAAAGTTTTCCAGGAGGCGAGAGAGGAAAAGAAAAGAGACAAAAGAGGCCTCTGCCCGGAGAACCTTCACTTCTCAGCGTCAAGAGCTGGGAGGTGGACCCAAATTGCTCTTCTGATGCCAAAACCTGGGGGTTGCTTAAAGACATGGGGTTGTGCCTGTGTTCCCCACTGGCTAAAGGAAGTATCGCTTCTTCGCCCAGCACGTTAGTCGCTTATAGGATTCTTGACTATTGGCTCGAAGACAAGGTTTTAGAAGGGGGGACCCGGTGAAGGCTCTGGAAGCGTCCGATGGGGCAGGTAAACATGCACGAGCCCGATCGGTCCTTTGGATAGGAGACGATTGCCTGTTGCCTGTTACAGCAGGAGAGAAGCGTTGTTTGTAAAATATCATAAACTGGGTGAAGAACGGTCTTTATAGAACTTCCCTGCACGAAAGCAGACTACCAGTCGCTGTGGGACAAAGAGGGGAAGGCTGCTGTCTTTCTGGGATGAAGGACATCTGGCTGGCTGGGATCAGAGGCAGAGAGTTGGACTCGCCCCCCCCCATCTGATCTTGCCCTCCTTGGGTTCTTAAGATAGGCAATGCAGGGAAAAGGGAGGAAGAAACCATGCCAGAAAAAGGTCATGCCTCTTGCACTCCGTGTGTTTTCCTTGCCCCTTGCTTCTGCGTCTGGTGCGGCGAAAGAAGGTCCAAACGCCCATCTTCTTCACTTTTCCAAAGAGCCGTTCGAGGTCGTTTGCGGGGGGGGGGGGCTTGACTCGTATTAGCACACTTTGGAGGCTTCATCTGAAATAAAAGAATCCATATTTATAGAAATGGTCTTCTGACTTTGTTACTTCTATTTGCCTCTTACTTGGCTGGAGGGGAAAGTGCACCCAAAACTGGGGGTTCTGGAGCCTTAACTGCAAACCGTAGGAATCTCAGAGCAGGGGATGCTACACTTTACCCTGCGCACCACCCCTGGCAATGGGCCAGGGGGAGGAATGGATGGCTGCCACCCCATCTCCTGCTGCAGGATGGCCCATGGGGTTGGCTACAAAGGTGTTGCAGTGACCCATTCAGCAGCAATCAGGTAACAGAAGGGGCCGGTGGGGCCGGGGCTCAGGGGCAGAGCACCTCCTTGGCATGCAGAAGGTCCCAGGTTCAATCCTTGGTGTCTCCAGTTCAAAAGGGGTTGTAAAGACCTCTACTGGAAATCTGTTTGGGATATTTACAAGTTGTTCACACTTTCAGTCATTACAGAGTTCACTGTTATAGTTAGTAAGTGGGAAATTACCTAACTAACCTATAACCAATTAGAAGTAGACATGAGTTAGCCCCGGGGGAAACCATGGGCGTAGTTTAGTCGAATGGAGTGGTCTGTAATCTCTCCATTGGATGTCAACAGGTTGACTAGAAGAAATGCTTTGATCTCGCATGCATCTATTTGCAACTTTTATGGCAGCTCTTCCGGCTCTTGGTTTTGCCAGCAAGAAGAAGAAGCGATTAAAAAGTTGCCTTTTAAGAAGAAGAAGGGGGGATTGGATTTATACCCCGCCCTTCACTACCCAAAGGAGTCTCAGAGAGGCTTACAAACTCCTTTTCCCCTCCCCACAACAGACACCCTTTGTGTGAAGTAGGTGGGGCTGAGAGAGCTCTGACAGAAACTGGTTTTTTTTTTCAAGAACAGCTCTGACAGAACTATGGCTTGCCCAAGGTCATCCAGCAGCTGCAAGAGGAGGAGTGGGGAATCAAACCCGGTTCTCCCAGATTAGAGTCTGCGCACTTAATCACTACACCAAACTGGCTCTGTAACTGTAACTGTAAAGAAGTAGTCTGTTTAGGTTAAATAGGGACGTAGCTTTGTTTTCTCCAACGTTCCCCTCCCTAACTAGATAAAGTCACTCTCGCTTTCTAAACAAACACATGGCATGGCTCTCCGTTATTTTGCTCTGCATTTTGAAGAACCTCTCAACAAAATCCTAGAGAGCCGCTGTCAGTCTGAGTAGACAATACCGGCCTTGATGGATCAATGGTTGGATTCAGTAGACGGCAGCTTCCTGTGAGGTCATGTCAGTTCAGCGGGGCTCTCTGGCTCTTCCTTCTAAGCGGCTTGTGTCTTGGGCCCACAGACAGAGAGGGCCTTTGGCAGTCCTGACACAAGTTATGGCAGCACCTACACAAAGGACGGACTCTGATGGTGCAGAGGAAGGGGCCTTGCTGGGTCCTGCTGCCCTGGGGGGGGGGGCTCAGGCCTCTTTCTGGAGCACTCCCTCCCTTCTATCTCAGCTAAGAGACAAACCTATTGTTCCTTTTCTGTCCCAAAGAGGAGGCAGGCCCAGTGTTCCCTCTAAGCTGAGTTCATGTGAGCCAGCTCACAATTTTTGAGCCTCCAGCTCACACATTTCTGTCTTCGCTCAGGAAGGATGGCTCCAGAGCAAACTAATTTATACAGTAGCCAAATCACTTGCTCACAACTTTAATGCCAGGAGCTCACAAAGTAGAATTTTTGCTCCCAAGACTCCACAGCTTAGAGGGAGCACTGGGCAGGCCTACTGCTCTCCTGCATCCCAGGGCTCCGGTGACAGAAAGCAAAGGTGCCAGGAAGACTAGGGAGCACTTGTCATGGAAGTTGTTAAAAATGATGTGATAACATTAGACTAATCATCAGAGCTGGTTAGCAACACCATATGGCGCTTGTCCCCACCCGCACCCACCACAACGGCAGCATCTCCCACTCACAAACAGATGCCCAGAAACCAGAGGAGAGTTGTGTAGAGCTTCTGCCTAGGGGCAGTCTACCTATGGGGGGGGGGAGTGAAGTCCTCATTCCTTTCAGCATCTTCTCTGCAGCCTCCCCTTTTATTGACTTCCTTTATGTTCCCCCTTTCTCCCCAGTAGAGAACAATGCTCCCTCTGAGCTTTGGAGTCTTGTGAGCAAAAATTCTACTTTGTGAGCTACTGGCATTAAAGTTGTGAGCCAGCAGGGCTATTTTTGGGCAGGAACAGGGCGGGCTCCAGGTGTCTGGGTGCCCTTGGCAGGACAGCCTGGGGTGCCCCCCACTGGAGGTGCCAACCTCCCGGTGGGGCCTGGAGACTGGGGGCTGCGGTGGAGTGCTGGCTTTCCTGGGGGCTCCGCAGCTGCAGGGACCCCAGGAAAGCCAGGGAAGGGGGCGGGGGTTCTAGCCACCGCCCCTCCCTCCGAGCGCCGGCTTTCCTGGGGGCTCCGCAGCTGCAGGGCCCCCAGGAAAGCCAGGGAAGGGGGCGGGGAGCCTAGCCTCTGCCCCCTCCCTCCCAGTGCCGGCTCTCCTGGAGGCTCCGCAGCTGCGGGGCCCCCAGGAAAGCCAGGAAAGGGGGCGGGGGTCTAGCCCCCTCCCTCCCAGCGCCGGCTTTCCTGGAGGTTCCGCAGCTGCAGGGCCCCCAGGGAAGCCAGGGAAGGGGGCGGGGGTCTAGCTGCCGCCCCCTCCCTCCCAGCGCCGGCTTTCCTGGGGGCTCTGCAGCTGCGGGGCCCCAGGAAAGCCAGGGAAGGGAAGGGGGTTTAAACCGCCGCCCCTTCCCTCCCAGCGCCAGCTTGCTTGGGCGCTCCGTGGCTGCGGAGCGCCCAAGCAAGCCTGGGAAGAGGCGGGGGGCTTTTCGTGGGGGGGGCACCTTTTGGTCCAGGTAGTGGGCAAGCCGGCCCTGGGCAGGAATGCACAGGAATGGAGTTCCAGCTGGCTTCAGAGATGGCCACGCCCACTACAGCCAAAACCTCTGCATGCATGGCTACAGAGGGAAGGCCTGGAGAGCAATCCCCTCCCCCTGACTCCAAGGCTGCGGGTGGGGGGCCCTGGAAGGATCAGGGAGGCATTTAAATGCCTCCCCCTGCCTTCCCCGGCCTGTCCAAGGGCTGGCTTGCCAGGGCTCCCCGCAGCCACCCAGCACCCAAGCAAGCCAAGGGAAGGCATGGGTGCGGCCTTATATGCTAGTGAGCTGAACTGTCAGGGGTGTGGCCTGATATGCTAATGAGCTTCTGCTTTTGGGCGTGGCCTGTTATGCTAATGAGTTCCTGCTGGGCTTTTTCCTGCTGCCAGCCATTTGGCTGCTGCATAAATTAGTATGCTCTGGAGCCATCCTTCCCGAGCGAAGACAAAAAATCTGTGAGCTGGAGGCTAAAAGACTGCGAGCTAGCTCACACTAGCTCAGCTTAGAGGGAACACTGGTGGGGACCGAACCCCAAGCCTCTGACAGCATTTTCTCCTCCACCACTGCGTCCCCCCCCAACAGCCCTGCCAGCCTCCTGCTGCCTCCTCTCCTCCCCCCTCGCCGCCCAAGGTTGCCTGCGCCTTCAGGCGGCTCTCCTTCCTTCGCGCCTGACTTCTGGGCCCCTTGCGGGCTTCATGGGCTCTGCAGCTCTTCCAGACAGGAGGCGGGGAGCGGTGTTCGCCCGCGGGGCTCTCTGGTTCCGGCGCGCCTGGGAAGGACCCGAGAGAGACCTCCGATATTTGCCGCGCCAGGAAGGGGCGGAGAGGAGGACTGTGTTCCCGGGCGCCCGGGGGGGGGCTCCACCTCCGAGCCAGCCCCACCGATTTGAGAGGAAGCTGCAGTCGCCCGAGTCCCCGCCGCAGAGGGAGGCTGCAAGGGTCCCACCAAGACCACCCAGCAGGTCCCCTTCCCGCGCCCCCGTCTTCCCCTCGCCGCCAGTGCGGCTGAGGCTAGCCGGGGGGTACCCTGAGGCTGTCGGGCTGGGCTCAGTCCCGGGGCGGGCCGGGGCGGGTGTGGGGAGAAGAAGGCTGCTTGGCTTCCAAGCCCCTCGGGTAGGCGGCGTGCAGGGCCCATGCGGGGTGTCTCCGGGCTGCCGCGATCCCAGAGCCCCCCAGGGGGCCGGACGTGCCGACCCGGGGAGGGCTGCCTTGCCTGTCGCGGAGGGGGGGGGCTTCTTCGTCTGAAGACCCCGGAGGGCTCCTGGCAGCCCCGGCCGACCTCCTCCCTCCCCTCCCCCGGCGGCCCTGAGCAGGGGGGGGTCGGCGGCGGGCCCCACTTGGGGAGCGGCCTGGGCGCGCCTGGCTGGGCTGCTGCTGCCGGAGCACCGGGGGCCTGGCTGGCGAGGCGGGCGAGGCGCAATCTGTCATCGGCGCTGTTCATGGAAATTGCTGTACAAATGCATTAGCTCCGCAGGGAGAGGCGGCGAATTGGAATTACGCGGAGGTGGGGGGGGGCGGGCGGCGGGGCCGGGGAGGGGAGGGAGCCGGCAGAGGCGGGAGGCAGGCGGGAGCTGCTCGGACGACACCCCCCCCCCTCCCGTCCGAGCGGCTGCGGCGGCGGCTGGGCCCCGATCCGGCGGGGGCAGGAGTGCAGAAGCCCCGCTCTGGTGGTTGTACAGACCGCTCGATCTCTGCTTAGTCCTCGGGGGAGGCCTGCTGGAGTGGAGGCGGAGGCGGGACCCGATTTCTGGAGGTCAGCTCTTTGGGTTGCCATCTCCAGGTTAGGGTATTCCTCGGTATTTGGGGGGTGGAGCCTGCAGTGGGCAGGGTTTGGGGAAAGGAGGGTCCTCGGGGGTGGCATAATGTCCCAGCGTCCCTCCTCCAGAGCAGCCATTTTCTCCAAGGGAACCGATTCCTGTCATCTCTGGAGACCAGCTTTGATTGCGGCGGGAGATCTCCAGGCATCACCTGGAGTTGGGCAGCCCTAGTCCTCAGCATCCTGGAATTAGCAAACTATGGAAATGAACGGGGCAGATCTGTCCGCTTGGCATCCCAAAGCGGTTTTGCCAGCTTCCGCCGGGATATGGATCGCTTTGGATCCAGAAGTGTAATTATTTGTATTTTTTTTTTAAATCAAAAATCGATGGTCATTGTTTAAAACTTCACGAGCACATGCTCTCAGGGAAGGAGGCAAAGCAGTCTGTTCCCAACTTGTACTTCGAAACCAGGATTATGGTAAAAGTTTCAGAGTACGGGGAAAAGTTGCACATCAATGAAGCCTGATTTATTTTTGCCAAAACATTTATATCCTGCCTTCCTTTTGGTGCAAGGCGGCCTACAATAACAACTTATCTGAAGAAGTATAATGTATTTGACATGCCTGCACAGAACGCATACCTGGAATAAAACTGTGTTGGTCTAGGGTGCCCGGGAAGGAGGAGGGATGTCTGTAACTACAGGCTTGGAATGTAGGGAAGGCATGCCTCGCATGGCCTGGGCAGCTCATCTCACCAAATGTCCTTGGTCTCCGCTCTGTTTTCTCTGTCTGAGACAGCTTTGGGGCAGTTTGGTTATTTACTCCTTTTGCACTTCTCCTGCGCCGTGGCCATTGGTGATGGAAGGGGGCTCAGACTCCAACTTGCTGCTTCAGACCCACGGCTACCCACCCGCATCTGTCTGAAGACGCGTGCCTGCACACAAAGGCTTCTGCCCAGAATTAAACTTTGTCGGCCTTAGAGGTGCCACCGGACTCGAACTTTGTTCTGTTATAAGTTTTGTGGCCCTCCTTTCAGCTTGTTCAGGGGCTTGAATAGGAATTATGTACTGCCTCTGAAGAAGTGAGCGGCGACTCACGAAAGCCCATGCCCAGCCACACATAAGAACATAAGAGAAGCCAGTGTTGGATCAGGCCATCGCCCCATCCAGTCCAACACTCTGTCATACAGTGGCCAAAAATACCAGGTGCCATCAGGAGGTCCAGCAGTGGGGCCAGGACACTAGAAGCCCTCCCACTGTTGACACACACCCCAGCACCAAGAAGACAGAGCATCACTTGCCCCAGACTGAGAGTTCCTATCTATACCTTGTGGCTAATAGCCACTGATGGACCTCTGCCTCCATATGTTCATCTAATTCCCTCTTGAAGCTGTCCATGCTTGTAGCCGCCACTGCCTCCAGTGGCAGTGAATTCCATGTGTTAATCACTCTTTGGGGGAAGAAGTCCTTCCTTTTCTCCGTTCTAACCCGGCCGCTCAACAGTTTCATTGAGTGCCCATGAGTTCTTGTATTGTGAGAAAGGGAGAAAAGTACCTCTTTCCCTACCTGCTCTATCCCATGCATAGTCTTATAAACCTCGATCATGTCACCCCTCAGCTGTCATTTCTCCAAGCTAAAGAGCCCCAAGCACTTTAACTTTTCTTCATAGGGAAAGTGTTCCCACCCTTTGATCATTCCAGTTGCCCTTCTCTGCACTTTTCCCAAAGCTATAATGTCCTTTTTAAGATGTGGTGACCAGTCCTGTACATAGTATTCCATGTTGTTAGTCTTTAAGGTGCTCCTGGAGTCTTGCTCTTTTGTACTGCTCCTGTACCCTTAAAGGCCCTTCGCCAAAGGGGCTTTCCTGTCCGGTGGGGCGAGGGACTGATCCTGCCGAACCGCATGAGTGTCCGACTGCTGTTAAAATCACAGGAGGAAGTAACTGTAATAATCTGACAAAAAAAACCCCTTATGATAGGAATGTGTGTGTGGACGGGGGGGCACGTCTCTTGTCTTGCTTCGCCGCTCCAGCTCCGCACCAGTCAGCCACACCCAGGAGCTGGCAGCCGAGAGTGCCAAGATCAGGTGCCCAGAAAGGCCATAAACAAGGATCAATGGGTCGTAAAAAAAGACAACATTGGATTAATTCAATCACGCGGGGATGCCGTGGCCACCTGGCTGGAATTAGGGACATCTGGCAGGAAGGGAGACCGGCTGGTTCCTTCATGGGGGCAGGGAGGGCTTTCTCCTTAATGACCCTCCGGATTCAGCAACACATCCTGGGGCTGGGAGGTAGGGAGGAGGCTGCCCTTAGGCAACGGAGCCCTGCTGGGTTGGGCCCAGGCTCCACCTGGGTTGTGACTCCTTGTCCCTCAGCATCTGGAGGGCCACAGTATGCTGCTTCTGTACAAAGAGGTTCGCAGTTACCTGGGTCTGTGCTGTTAAAGAGCCAATGTGGTGTGATGCTTAAGCATGTCGGACTAATTAATCTCTGGGAGACAGGTTCAAATCCCCACTCGTGCCATGGTAGCTAGCCAGGTGACATTGGGCCAGTCACGTGGTCTCAGGCTAACCAACCTCCGAAGATTGTTGTCGTGAGGATAAAAATGGAGGGGAGGAGGAGGAGAAGAAGAAGAGGAGGAGGAGGAGATTGGATTTATACCCCGCCCTTCACTACCCAAAGGAGTCTCAGAGCGGCTTACAAACTCCTTTCCCTTCCCCTCCCCACAACAGACACCTTGTGAAGTAGGTGGGGCTGAGAGAGCTCTGACAGAAACCGCTCTTTTTCAAGGACAGCTCTGACAGAACTATGGCTTCCCCAAGATCATCCAGCAGCTGCAAGTGGAGGACTGGGGACTCTAAACCCGCTTCTCCCAGATTAGAGTCTGCACACTTAACCACTATACCAAATTGGAGAAGGATGCGAGTTGCTTTGGGTCCCCATTGCGGGGAGGGGGAAGGATGGGGTATCCATGAATTAACTGAATAAGTAAAACTTCCCTGTCGCAGCGGATAGATGTTGATACAGTGTCCTTCCCGTCCCTAACAGGGTTCTATAAGTTTATGAAAAGGAGAGGAGAAAGGAACTCTCCCCCTTCTTGGGTTGCCAGGAATTGGGCTTGGCCAAGGAGACATTCACAGGAAGCTCTTTTTCATACAAGGCATTATCGTAGGGCTGCCAGATTCCCCCCCCCGATTTGACGGGGGTTTCCCTATTAGGGAGAGGGCTTCTTCCCACTGCCAGCCAGCCAGCGGGGGAGCCCCGCCCCCAAGAGCAACCACCTGGCCTCCCACCCACCTCTTCCCAACAGGGTGATAGAGTCACACTGCTGGGGAGAGGCAGGGGCTGTGTGGCTGTGCTCCAAGCCCCGAATTCGGGTCCCCCCTTCCCAGCAGCATTTAAAGATTCACTCCCCAATGTGATGACATCACTACCATGTGACATCATCATGTTGGGGACATCCCCACCCCCTCCAGTAATGCCCCCTAAAGTCCCCCACTGGGGACTCTGAGGGATTTGGCAAGCCTATCAATATGTCCAATTCTTAATAGGGCCAAATCTGTGGATACTTACATCAAGAAGCTGGGGCCGAGAACAGGCAAGATTGATCTTTACACAAACCTGTAAAATGCCCCAGGGTTGCAGAAAATCCTGAGATCTAAAAAAACAAAAATGGGAACCCCTGAGATCTAAAAAAAAAAACCCAAAATACACAGAACCTGTAGTTTTAAGACAGCAATGGCCTCTGTGACTGTTGCTAGGCAACCACAACAGTATTGCCAGCCTTCAAGCCCTGGTTTCTGACAGTAAAAGGCAGGGCTAGGGGCAGGGCCCTTTCCAGGGCTTGTTTGGCCTTTAAGGGAAGACTCATGGGGCCAGGCCCAGCAGCTACCACTGGGTGACTCACTACCACACCACTCACATGACTCACCCAGCACCTAGCTTGATACTGTATAACAGCAGCCACCCCACAAAAGCCAGTATGGAGTAGTGGTTAGCATTTCAGACTAGGATCTGGGAGACCTAGGTTCAAATCCCCGTTCTGCCACGGTGCTCAATGCATGATTTTGGCCAGTCACACATTCTCAGCTTAACCTACCTCACAAGGTTGTTGTGAGGATAAAATGGAGCAGAGGAAAAAGATGTAAGCTGCTTTGGGTCCCCATTGTGGTGACAGGTGAGGTATAAACAAAGTAAATAAATATAGCAGAAGATAGGGGGCAGATAAAAAGATGATGGGTGAGTGGATAAGAGGAAGAGAAGGTAGCAGGAAAAGATGAGGATGTAGAAGCTGCCAGGAAGAGGGAAAGAGGAAATAGTATGGGGACATCGATACAGGGGAAATTGAGGTGCTCCCTGCAAGTCCTTGAGGCTTCTGCATATAAAACTGGGCCTGGTGCAGCAGCTGACACAGGGGTGTAGCCAAAAAAAATTGGTTGGTGGGGTGTGGGGAAATCTGGAGGGACACCCCAGCTGCACTGCTGCTCCTCTTGCAGCCGCAGAAGCAGCTCTGCCTTCACTGCGACCTCTAGTCCTCCTCTAGTCCTCTAGTCCTTTCAATTGGAGAGACTCGATTCCAGGTTGCTTTTCTGTGTAAGCCGGGGGGGGGAATCTCTGACTCTCTCTACTTTGCAATTTGGAAATTTTGTTTTAATTTTTGCAGTTTTGTTTTATTTTATTGCATTTTTTAAAAAACCATTTATTTTTCAGCCTGAAAAAAAAGAAAAAACTTTTATCTTAATTTTTTTTATTTAAAAAAAATATTTTTAATTCTTCTTTGAGTTTTTTTTTTTTGAAGGGGCAGCACTCATCTGGGGGGGCATTGCCCCCAAAATGTTTCCCATGGCTATGGGCCTGAGCTGGCACCACATAACTGGGTGTAGTTCCCCCAGGTAGATGCTGCCAGGGGAGGGGAAGGGGAGGAAGCTGAAGATGGGGCGGGTAAAGGCTGGTTGGTTGGCTGGTGGGTGAAATGGAGAAAAGGAATCAGGACAAAGGGAGATACTATGGAGGCTTTCGGGGAAGGGAAAGAGGAAGTAATGAGGGAGGGAAAATTAGATCCCGGTAGGGTCCTCTGCTTGTGCGACAGCCAGTGACTTGGAAGATTTTTTTTAAATTAAATTCATGAGGGACCATCTGGTCACCATCAGCAGCTGCTTCTCCTAACCAGTAAGTGGAACCTCCAGGTTCAGAGGCAGTATACCTATCCTTTGAGTATCCTATGCTGGAAGGGAACGGAGGGAAGAGCAAGGCCTTCCTATTCAGCTAGTGAGCCCCTAAAGACGCCTGTCTGCCCTTGAGGAGAAGATGCTGGAAGAAGAGGTGGTTCTTTGACGGGCATCTCCTCAGTGCCAGGAATTACTGGGGGAGACAGGATGGAAGAAAGGATGCTCCGCGAGGAGGGAAAGATGTCCCCGCAGCCTCTGCCTGCCCTCCATTCCTCTGTGCCCTTCCCCCCCGAGCCCCTGGAGGGTTCTCTCCGGCCAAGCCTCCCCCAGCCCTTGTGCGCCGCCCTCCTCCGCAGGGTAGCTCCATTACGGCGACACGACTGTAATTTCCAAACATTGTATTTGATCTGTCATCCATCATTTGTCATTTCTTGCCTTCCTCCCTGATGCTCCGGGGAGCCCATTGAGACGACATGAGACAAGTGTCAGCGGGTAAATGACTGTTCAATTCAAGGAGAATCGCGCAACATGCAAGGTCAAATGCTTCCCGGAAAGCCGCCGCATGAATATTAATCCAGTCCGGGCTTGGGAGCACCGTGCTGGAGGGGAGGGGGAGGGGGAACAGCAGGTGGCCTGGGGGGGACGGACAGAAACGGACCCGCCTTGCTTCAGTCCCGTTGCAGAGACCCTTGGCATATCTGCTGAGATTGATGCAAAAGGGAAAAAAACGGCCAAAACAACCAACCAACCAACCAAACACTCTATTGCAGAATTCAGCCCCTTTCATTTTGTCCTTTTTCAAAAGAAAGAAACAAGTCGCTGTCTCTCATGACAGCTCGCAGTCTTCCAGCCAGACGGGGAGCTGGGAGCTGAATCCGATTTCCAGTGATTGAGGCCAGGGCCTCGGGGGCTTTTGTCCTTAGCACGCTAACAGCAAGCCGCCGAAGCGCAAGAGGAGGACAAAAAATGACACCAAATGTTTTGTGCAATCTGAGAAGGGAAATATGCAAATAGGCTCAACAACAGCAGCAACTTAGAATTATGCAGTATTTGCACGGGGTGGGGGGGGGGCGGACAGACAGGCCTGTAATTTGCTTTTTCTGTTGACAGGCAGCATGAGAATATTTCCGGTCTATGCATTCTTACAACAGCCCTAAGAGTCCGGTCTGTACAGGTCAAGGACTGGACTTCGCTAGGGCACACTTTGGGCGTCTGTTGAGCTGCCTTGTAGAGACCGCCCTCTTTTGGTTTAGATCCTTAATGTCTGAAGGTGTCGGTCCCCCATGTTGGCAGCCAACGGCTTTCCGAATAGTCTCCGAAAACCTGGGTTTTGCTGCCGGAACGTGTGGGATGGCACACCAGGGGGTCAGTTTATCTCCACCACCTGCTCCTTGTGCAACTCAGAAGCTCTAGTTTCCTTTCCTTGGTGTTCAGACTAGCAAAAGGAAAAAAAGGTAAAGGTGGGGTTCTCAAAACGGTTCCGTTTCCTCGTGTCCATCCCCGAAATAACACAAGGCAAAACGGAGCCTTGTGGATTCTTGTTCCATGAGAGGAGGAGGCCTGATCTGAGTCATGCCCCGGCTAGCCTTTTTACCCTGCCTCGGATAATCCGGAGGACGCCTCGAGTCAAAAGCAAAACAAAATCACAGGATCATCAAGCCTCGAGACAAACAAACAAAAATCGAGCAATTACTCCTTTTGTGTTTGCATCCGGCTTCCTAGAAACATGTCTACAGGCTTTTATTAGAAGGGGGGGAAACACCTGTCTAGTGCTGTGGAGGCCACATTAGCTGGAGCTTGTCTAGAGCTGGGAAGGTGAGCAGGGTCGACCCTGGTTAGCTCTTGGATGGGAGACCCGGGTCCAGGCTAGCTGGGCAGCAGCAAACCAAACCCCAGGAGGGGTGGCTGAGAGTCTCTTGCGACTGACGGCACTTAAAGATTATTCTATACAGTTTGTAAAAGGGGTATTTGGGAGGGGGGCTGTTTTTGTTTTTCAACAGATCGATTGGGTTGGTTGGGGAGGAGGCAGATGTGGCCCGCCAGATGCATTTAATAAATATATTTCCTTGTAAGCCATGTGTGTAGAAAGTGCCACAAAGTCTCTGGCTGCACTCAGACGGACAGTTCAGCCCGATACAGTTGCTTTTCCCTAATGGATAAAACCAGCTGGTTCACACAGCCATATCTGGCAGCCGTTCCGCAGTCGTACTCACCCCGTCATAAGACGAGTTGGAGATGGAGTAAATAGACAGCAGATGAATTCTGGTGCTAACAGAACCCTGTGCATTCAATCCCACGTTGCCAGATGTCTGAACAGCCCCCCCCCCAGTGTGCACTCAAAGTGGTTCAGAAGTGTGAACTTGTAGTTGCAGGTTCGCCGTCTTTTTCTTAATGGTAGAGCATCGCATGCATGCACATGCGCGCCTGAAAAACTTTCTAAAAATGTCAACGTTGTTATTGCTTTCAAAAAATACTCCAAGACCAGACTGTGTGCTTTGTGGCTGATGCACAGCTCTGATCTGTATGGTCAACCAAAGAAGAAGTGTGTAGAAGAGGCCAGAGCAGGGTGATCGAAAACCTCCATCACAAAATGAGACAAAGTAATCAGCCGCGTGCCCATACCGCACCAACCTGCCAGTCTGACCGCAGCCTCAGCCGACTTAAGGTGATGCCAATAAATGGCTTTCAAGGCAACTGAGAGGCAGAGGGGTTTTGCCATTGCCTTCCACTGCAGTCTTCCTCAGTGGTCTCTCTCCCATCCAAGCACTGTCCAGGGCTGGTGGTGCTTGGCTTCCAACATCTGATGAGATCGGGCTATACCAGGCTGCCTTCCCTCCCTTGCTGGTGGCTGAAACCTCTTAAAGAGGGCTAAGGGAAACAGGACAATCTGAAGATAGTTTCAGAGGGAAGCCATCTTGGTCCACAGTAGAACAGAACACAGGTTGAGTCCCCTGGCCTCTTTAAGCAGGGCTCTTTTTGTAACAAGAACTCCTTCGCATATTAGGTGTAAAAGGTTCTCGTGCTCGAAAGCCAGTTGAACCCGACTCTAGGGTCGCGATGCTCATCTCCGTTTCAAAGCCAAAGAGCCAGCACTGTCCGAAGACGTTTCCATGGTCATGTGGCTGGCATGACTAAACACCAAGGCGCACGGAACACTGTTACGTTCCCACCAAAGTGGTACCTATTTATCTACTTGCAATTTCTTGCTTTCGAACTGCTAGGTTGGCAGGAGCTGGAACTAGAGACGGGAGCTCACTCCGTCATGCGGCACTCTCGGGTCTCGAACTGCTGAACTACTGACCTTCCACAGCCTGCAGTTCAGCATCTTAACCACTTGAGCCACCGCAGCTCCTGCATATTAGGTGACTCACCCCTAATGTAGCCAATCCTCCAAGAGCTTACAGTAGCCCCTGTAAGAAGAGCTCTGTAAGCTCTTGGAGGACTGGCTACATTAGGGGTGTGTCACCTAATATGCAAAGGAGTTCCTGCAACAAAAAGAGCCCTGCCTTTAAAACCAGCAAAGTCGTATTCTGAGCAGAAGCTTCCATGCGCATGCACACTTCTTCAGATACCAGGGATTAAGGTTCCAGGGATTAAGACTGCCACATCCAGCCAGTTGTCTGGTTGCCGATTAGCGGCTGCCCTTGCCCGGGCAGCCTGTCCTGTCTCATTAGTGCCACTGGCCGTCGCCGGCCAGCCCTGCCTCCTCCTTAATGCCTGCTTATCATCCCGGGCTTTAGCACCTGCCAATTCCAGCCAGCCTCGGCCCAGTGCTTCCTGGATGGGCGGTGGCAGTGATGGCTTGCGGGGCCCTTCCTTGAAGATGGGTGGGGCGGAAAGAGAGGGCCATGCCCTGGGAATGGCAGTGGGGGGGCGCTCTTCCTCCAGCACCCCCACCATCAATCATGGCCACGGCAAGAGGGGAGGGTGCCTAGCCAGCACACCGCTGGGCAAAGAGCGAGACTCAATTGTTCCGAGCCCACCCCCAGACTCCCTCCACCCAGGTCCGGATGGCTGGCCCCCCGTTCCAGGCCTTGGTGCAGATCCTCGGTGCTGCTCCATCACACAGAAGTCCACCTGGGCCTGGGATCTTGTTTCCAGCAGAAGGCCAGCAGGTCCACCGGTAGGAGAGGAATGCAAAGGTCTTCCCGTCCCAGCGATCTGGGTAGTGAGGTAGACTGCCTTTGAATATGGGGGTTTGGTTTCGCCATTGGGATTCCTCTGGCCACCTTCCCCCAAATGACTCTCGGGGAGCCCCCGGTTAGGGGAGGAAGCATGGCAGTCCTGGAGGGGCAGCTTTGGACAAAGGGCCAAAAAGTGGGGAGCAAGGCAAGGGACAGCCCTGACTACAAAGCTTCCCTCCCCATCCTCAGGAGAAGAAGAGGAGGAGGAGGAGATTGGATTTATACTGCACCCTTCACTACCCAAGGGAGACTCAGAGTGGCTTACAAACTCCTTTTCCTTCCCCTCCGCACAACAGACACCCTGTGAGGTAGGTGAGGCCGAGAGAGCGCTGACAGAAACTGCTCTTTTTCAAGAACAGCTGTGCCGGAACTATGGCTTGCCCAAGGTCATCCAGCAGGTGCAAGTGGAGGAGTGGGGAATCAAGCCCAGTTCTCCCAGATTAGAGTCCGCACACTTAACCACTACACCAAACTGGTTGTCTGCCGGCCTTGTTGACCCCTAGGTCGATGTGCTTCAGAGAAGCAACAGAGCAAAGTTTGAGTCCTGTGGCACTTCTAAGACCAACAATGTTTAATTCTGGGTGCATAAGCTTCCGTCTGCATGCAAACGTCTTCAGGTAGATTCAGGTGGGGAGCCTTGTGGGTCTGAAGCAGCAGAACACAGTTCGAGTCCGGCGGCACCTTTAAGACCAACACTGTTTAATTCCGGGTATACGCTTTTGTGGGCACGCACACTTCAGATACCAAGGAGGAGCAGTTCTTTGGCAGCCTTAATCCGGTACCTTGGTGCAACTCTGCTACTGCTGGGCTGCACCGCCACTTGCAAAATGATGCCACTTGCAAAATGATGCACTTCTGAAGAGCACACGGTTGTGTGGGAAAGAGGTGCTGGCTTTTTGGTATGGGGATTCCCGGGGGGGGGAGCGCAATCATTCCCTCCCCCTGACTGGGGCACCGTGATCCACCAGCCCTGCCCCATAGCCCAGGGCCATCCAGTCAGAGGCAAGCAGGCCAATGCGATGCTCCCTGAACCGTTGGATATCCGAGGCCGGGATTTCCACACCTGGCTGGTCCTGTTCGGATACCACCATCGCCACCCCCACCCCCTTTGATTTCGCTTCTCCCTTTGGGGAAATGAACCTGCCACGCTTCCTTTGTGCGCCCGTTTTGGCTTCCCTTGTGCTGAAATCGCCCTTGTTAAAATGAACACTTTCCCCGGCATCATTTCGGCACAACGGAAGTGACTCCCGAGGTGGCTTTTGATAAGCGACCGTAGTCTTATCGCAGCGTCTATTGTTTGTACCGCCTTGCTTTGACTGCTTTGTCTTCTACCTTTGCAACCCACTTTCTGCATAATGGGATGTCAGGCCTTCAGACGGGCTTTTTGTTTGTTTGTTTGTTTGTTTGCAGTGTTTTCGAATTGTGCAATCTTGTCGCACTGCACACTGGATCTTACGATGCCTGGCTGAATCCCTCCCCCCCCCCATTTTGTAATCCGCTTTATTAGTTGCTGCACATGAATGACATAAAAGTGGTGTGAAATGACATCGGAAGGGCTTGAAAGGGATCGGGAAATTCTCCGCAAGGAAGGAGGGAGATCTGGACCCAGGATGAAAGATCAGCTCCTCCCTAAACCAAGGCTGGTCTTTTGCCACCGGGCGGGCGTTACAACCTGGCGGCAGGCGTTCCTTTCATACCTGCACCAGTTAACATAGAGAATGCAAATTCCTCTTCCAGTTTGGTGTAGTGGTTAGGAGCGCAGACTCTGATCTGGGAGAATTGGGTTTGGTTCTCCCATTCCTCCACATGCAGCTGCTTACGTGACCTTGGGTCAGTCACAAGTTCTTTCAGAGCTGTCCTCTCAAGAGCAGTTCTCGAAAGAGCTCTCTCTGCCCCACCTACCTCACAAGGTGTCTGTTGTGGGGAGGGGAAGGGAAAGGAGTTTGTAAGCCACTCCGAGACTCCTTTGGGTAGTGAAGGGCGGGGGTATAAATCCAATCTCCTCCTCCTCCTCCTCCTCCCCTAGGTATGAGTGCCAAACTGGACTGCTCCTTCAATTGTGAAGCAGAGACTCATGCAGAGACTCACTGGGGACCTTCCCACAAACACACAAAGCTGCCAGGCCTACGCCAAGTGTCTATTCTCAGGAGGCAGTCCAGATACCTCCTACCTGATCCTTTATTTCATTTGAAGTGTCAGGGATTGAACTCGGGTCCTTCTGCAGGTCAAGTGGCTCCTCTGCCACTGAGCCACCCCCCCCCCCCAGTTAACTCAGAGAATGCAAATCCCTCTTCTCCTGCCCCTCTGTATGAGAGCCAAACTGGGCTGGTCCTTCGGCTGCGAAGCAGAGGCTCAGGCAGAGGCTTGCTCCGTTTGCTTGCCCCATTTAGAATGATCTGATCATGCAAGTGGCAGAATCCAGCCCTTATTGGAGTTGGTTGTTTATGCCAGGATTATTCCTGACATGGAAAGGAGTTGTGCGCTCTCTCTCTCTCCCCCCTAAAAAATGATTAAGCAAAACAGCCAGTTTCTGGGAGCTCAGTCCCCTCCACCCCGTGTTTCACAGCGGAACTTCTAACTGGAGGGACGGGCATGGTAAAAACGTCACCTCTCTTCCCATCCCTGCTCCAGCATCCACAGTTCGCCCCCCAGCCTGCTTTCTGGCCATTAGGAAATGCAAGCTGTTCTCCTGCTTTCTCTGCCCAGGCAGCTACGTCGGGCTTCCATGTTCAGAGGCAATACACCTGAATGTCACCACTGCAGATGGCCGTCAAGGCCCGCTTGTGGATTTCTCCAGGTCCTCGACCTGAGTCGAGAATACTGGGCTGCAGAGATCTCTGGATCTGATCCAGCAAGAGAGTTCCGGTATTTTTAGGCACTGCATTTCTTGCAGCCAGCAGGTTGAGCATGTTTGTTCGTGCTGCGCTGTTAGAGCTGCGGCAGCTAATGCTCCTGTGCGCATCTGGGTCACGGCGCCATTCTCTCCTGATGGGGCCGTTATTAGTATTTCAATTTATTTACCCGTTTTCCCAGCACACAAGTGCCCATTCAGTAGTTCCATCTCATTATCGGTGCCATCAAGGGAGCAGCAGGGAAAGTTATAGCAGTGAGTGATGGTGGGAGAGGGGAGGGCAGGTCGGAGAGTTGGGGGGAAGAAAGAGTGGGGGGCTGAGGGTTCCCCAGTGGCCAGAAACAAACCCAGCTAGCCTTGGACCCAGGTTAGCAGGGGATGCTTCTCCCAGTTGTAAAAGAAGCATTATCAGATGCCAGAGTCCAAAGGGGTCTTTTTGGGGGGAGCGCATCCGAGCGCAGCTCCAGGAGCTCAGGAGCCAAGCCCCGCCCCCAGCGGCGTCCCGGGGAGTCTTTCAGGCAGCCGAATGTCAATTTCAGCTCCATTATATCCTATAGGCCATTGAAGTCAATGGTGAAAACATAGGGTATATTCTGGGGGCTGGAGGAGGGGGTTTGAGGAAGAGGCTCTAAACTCACAGGGTAGCTGATGGAGCCTCTCCCCAAGATACCCACCAAGTTTCGAGAACATTGGATCAGGGGTCCAATTCTATGGGCCCCTAAACAGGTCGCCCCTATTCCCTCCATTGTTCTCTATGGTGGGAAAAAAGTAACTTTTTTTCTCACCATAGAGAACTATGGAGGGAATAGGGGCAACCTGTTTGGGAGCCCATAGAATTGGACCCCTCGTCCAATGTTCTTGAAACTTGGTGGGTATCTTGGGGAGAGGCTCCATCAGCTACCCTGTGAGTTTGGAGCCTCTCCCTCAAACCCTCCCCTCCAGCCCCCAGAATATACCCTATGTTTTCACCATTGACTTCAATGGCCCATAGGATATAATGGGGCCGAATTGCCGCGGAATTTCTTTCATTCCCTCCTTTCCTTCTCTTTTTCCTCTTTCCATCCTTCTTCTCTTCTCTCTTTCTTTCTTTCCCACCTTCTTCTCTTCTCTTTTTTCCTCCTTTCCCTGTTTCCTTCCTTCTTCCCTCTCTTTCTTTCCCTCCTTCTTTCCTTCTCTTTCTTTCCCTCTTTCCTTCCTTCTTTCCTTCTCTCTACTCTCTCTCTTTCCTTCCCTCTTTCCTCCTTCTGTGGCCCAACTCTCATGAGAAGGAGTTTAAACTTTAAACCCCTTCTCTCTTAGCTCCCCCACCCAGAACAGCTGGGGAAGGGAAGGGGAGGCTTTTGAAGATGCCTCCCCCCTTTGCTTCCCCTTCTGACATCACTTCCGGTGATGTCAGGGGGCGTGGCATATGCTAATAGCCTAATAGTTCATTAGCATACCATATGCTAATGAGCTCCTGCAGCTGCTTTTCTACTAAAAGACCCCTGCCGGCGAAGCTTGATGACGCAGGGACACGGAAAGGTTGGGAAAGTTGGCAATCTACTCCTGACATGTCTAGGGAGTCAGAGTCATGCCGTGAATAAAGCGTCAGACTAGGAACTGGGGAACCCAAGTTCGAATCCCCACTCTGTTGTGGAAGCTTGCTGGGTTACCTTGGGCTGGCCGTGTGCTCTCAGCCTGACATACCGCCCAGGGTTGTTGCGAGGACAGAACACAGGAGAGGAGGACAAGGCAAACCGCTCTGGGCCCCCACTGGGGAGAAAGGCAGGATAGAAACAAATTAAACAAAAACAGAAATAAATACCTGTGTGCCAGATGTGACTGTCCAGGGCCCGGCTCAGCGGGGGGAACTCTGTGCATCTCAGCGATCTCTCCTTCCAAAGTCCAATTTACACCATAGAAATGTGCAGGCCTTGGCCCCCAGAGCTGGTGTTGAATGCCAGGGCTCATTGCAAGGCAGGATTGCCAAGTACCTACCATCTGCTGGGGGTGGGGGAGGGATCTCCTGGCACGCACCCAACATGCCCAGTGCAATGACGTCACCTGCAAATGATATCATGGCTCCAGACACATCATCTAGGGGGTGCTCTAGTGTCTGGCCAAAAACTCTATGGTCACCATCAAGTTTTTAGCTGAACTCTAGAGCGTCCTCTGCATGTCAGGTGTGGTGGAGCTCTTTGGGGCCGGTGGTGGATTGGGGCCCCCGAAATCAGGGGGAACCCTGCCCCCATTGGGGGATGGCAACCCTGTTTCAAGGGGGTGTACAAAACCTAACCAAAATGCTTTAGAGCTGGGACAAATTGCCCTCCCCCCCCGCCTTGACAGTAAGGAACCTCAACCCAATCCCACATGAGGGTTGCGTATCTATGCCTGGCTTCCAGATTGGAAGGGGAACCTTGGGGGGGGGTGAGCATCTTTAGCTCGTAGTTCTCTGCACACTTTCCTGGCCTTCAAAACCTTGGCGAGGGCTTGCACTGAAAAGGAGCTGGCAGAACACCCCTCCCCTCCAGTTAACAAGCCAGTGGAGGAGTCTGGGACGCTGTGCTAATCCCCTATTAAGACCTTAAAAGGAATGCTGGCGCCTTTCCGTATAAACTCATTAACTTTTATGGGGTAATAAATGGATTCTATTAAAACATAATTCCCTCCATGCTGGGGGCAAGTTAACCTCTTTAAGCATCAACCGTGGAGTGGATTCCTCCGTTCTCCATCCCGCGGGGACGGCTGGCACCATCTTGGTGGCATCAGTGCCGGTGAGCGGCCGCGGCACCTCTGGCTGCTGCCCTCGCTGAGGTTGCCACCGTTTTTAGCCATCTGCTCCGGTGCCTGTCAGCGGCACCCGGGAATTTGGCAAGGGCACCTTCTCCTGGCAGGGAGAGGGAGGCCCCAGAGCCAGCTGTGTGTGTCATTGGCATGGTCCGTTCTGGGAGCAATTCGGAGCAAATCCCTGCCTCTCTGCTCATGGCAAGGAATGGGGACGTTATGCTCATTTCAGGTTCCGGTTGTTTTGTAGCTTATCTGTTTCCATGGGTGGTGTTCCCAGCTAGTTTCTTGATGTATGTATGACATGCCAGATAACGCCAAAAATAGAAAAGAAAAAAAGCACACGTTGAATGGGGCCTGCTGTCGCTGGTCTGTGTACGCAATTGGGATATTTGGTTAATAGTGCCAAGTTTTGCCCAGTCACAGAAGCGTGATACTGGGTGCAGTCGATAAATCAACCAAGAAGTACATTGCGAAAAAGGTAAGTTGATCCAGTTCACATTCAGGCTGCAGTCAAAGGAAGAGAAAAGAACCCTAACCTAGGCCCCGGTCATACAGGCCAGAGAATGCGGGGGGGAGGCGTGGCTGTTCGTCCCGGAGCAAAATAAGGCACAGTAGCCCGACCACACGGTCCACCGAGTTCCCATGCTCCAGCTCTGAGTGCCGATCACACCACGATGCTGCAGTGGGGCGAAAAAGCGGAGCAGCAAAAGCACACAAGCCGCCCTGGTGTAATGTGCGCATGCGCCGTTGGGTGTCTTCCGTGTGCGCATGCGCCATTTGGCATTGGTGCGCATCCCATGGAAACTTACAACATCTGGTTTGCCCTGGGACATGGGCGGGTGTCAGATGCTGCGGGATAGTAGCACTTCCGTGATCAGACGCCGGCCTTTGCCCCGGGGGTTTCCAGAAACTAGTGCTCCTTTCCTGGTAGTTTTTTATTCCGCAGCTTCGGAGGGAAGCTGTGCGTTGGCCACGGGAGTGCTACGCCTCCCAGATGTGCCTGTGTGATCCCACCCGGAAACCCCGCAGGTCTACCGTGTCTTCGGCAAGGCAAATGCTCCGTGTGACCGGAACCCTAAAGAGTCATTTCCAGGCCCATAGCCAGAATTTTGTGGCTTGTAGGGCAAAAAAAATTTCTGGTGGGGTTGCCATTATTTTTATGTCAGCTCCAATCTGCCCCCCAAGCCCGACTGCCGGCGGCCGCTCTCTTCCTTCCCCTCCTGCAAGATTTAAAGGGCCCTTCAGCTGATCAGCGGGGAGCACATGGCCCACCGATCAGCTGGAGGGCCCTTTAAATCTTGCAGGAGGGGAGGGAGAGGGGTGTGCACCATCCCTTTAAATGCTTTTGAGAAGAAGCGGGGGGGGTGCAGCCCCCCAATTCTTCTAAAGAAATATTATTCTCAAAAAATTCGTGTGGGGCTGGCCCTGTAAGGAAGGGAGTGGAACCCCAAATAGCCCCAATTAGCTATGGGCCAGGTATGAGGGCATTGTCTGTACAGGAGAGACCTGCAGAGACTCTGTCTCCATGGAAGGCCATGTGCAGAGAGGGAGAGGACAAAGTAAAAGAGAGGAGAAGGGGTCAGAGGGCAGCTCACAGGTTAAGACAAAGAGAGGCATCTTATTCAAGGAGATAACACTGATACACACTTCGTGTGATGTAGCATCCCCCAACATCCAGGCATGCAGAGTCGCTCACTCCAACGTGTGCACCATGGCCCAAGGGTGGGGTTGTGTTGCTCTTGGTCCTTTGTCCTCATGGTGGCTTCTGAGCATGGACCCCAGTGGCATCACTGCCAGTTAGCATGCCCAAGAAGGAAGGTGGGCCAAGGCCCTGTGAGGACCTCTGCCACTTTAGAGAGGGATTGGATGATGACATTCCAACTTCAGGAAGGTCTGCGACTGCTGGGAACTGGGCTGCCAGCTTTTCCATTGGGTTGTTTAGCTGTGCCTTCAGCAGCAGCAGCATGATGCGCAAGCGTGAGCCAGTGATCATATTTATCACCACACTGGGGAAATCGGCAGACTCAGATGCTGTTCAAGACATGAGAGCAGTCCAGGTTAATTCTTCTCGGTCAGAGGTTTAGTGCCTCTGAATGTGGAGGCTCCACTCAGCCACCATGGCTAGCAGCCATTGATAGACTCAGGGCTATTTGGGGGCATGAACGGAGTTCCGGCTGGCTCCCAAGTTGGCCACGCCCAGCAGGAACGCATTAGCATAATAGGCCACACCCAGAAACAGAAACTCATTAGGGTTGGCTCCATTAGGGGTGTGTGGCCTAACATGCAAAGGAGTTCCTGCTACAAAAAAAAAGCCCTGGGTTTTGACAACAAACAAGGTAAACAGAATAAGAAGCAAAAGGTGGGTGTGGCTGGATGACCACACGTCTGGTAACATGGGGGTGTGCCCTAATAGGCTAATGAGTTCCTGCTGTTGGGTGTGGCCTATTATGCTAATGAGTTCCTGCTGGGCTTTTTCTACAACCCCCCCATAGACTTATCCTCCCTGAATCTGTCTAATCCCCCTTTAAAGCTGTTTATTAGAAGAATATAAGAAGACGCTTTTCAGATGGCCATCCTGCTTGGAAACGGAGTAGGAGATGGAAGGGGGACTCAGTTCCACTCACAACCTGAGGTGTACACAAGGGGCCACAGTGGCTGGAAAGGTGTTTCCCTCCAATCTGTGACTGGGTCTGGGGAGCCACTGGCTAGTCTGTTGTCATCAGATCTTGGAAGCTAAGCAAGGCCAGTCCTGGGTAGTATTTGGAGGGGAGACTCAGACCACCAAGGAAGTCTAGGGTGGCCATGCAGAGGCAGGCAATGGGAAACCACCTCTGAAGGTATCTTGTCTCACAAACACCACGGAAGTCACTATAATTCGGCTGCGACTTGATGGCCCTTTTCACCACCAGAGAGCCACATCCCCGCAGCAGCCAAAGACAAACAGGTGCTGTGTTTGCCCATAGTATGAGCAATGAACCTCCCAAATGTCTGGGCGCCATGTTTGCCATCTGCTATCACGCCAGCCACATTATGCCTGGTTCACACATGCAAAAGAATGTGATAGGAAGGTTGTAGCAGGACGCCTCCATCTTTTAAGGCATCCAGTGGAAGACGCCAACTTTGAATATTCCTTCCGGTGAGAGAAAAAACGCAGCGCCAACAGAACACCAGGCAGAGCAAGGAGGAAAGTGCTCCCCCTGCTGTTTGCTTGCTGTACTGGCTTTCTGCTTGCAGGGAGCTTCTGCCCACCTACGGAAACGTTCCCCAACGTGACTTCCACTTAGGTGCACCCTGAAAAGAACGCAGGCCTTTCTACCACCCTGTTCTCCCGTGCAAGTGAACCACTTCTTGTCTGGCTAGACTCATAGGGAAGCCATCCTCCAGGACGGTGGAATTACAGCTCATATCCGGTCTACAGAGATCAGTGCCCCGGGAGAAAAGGGACGCTTTGGCGGGTGGACTCTATGGCATTGTACCCCGCTGGGGTCCCTGTCCTCCCCAGGCTCCATCCCCCAACTCTCCAGGAGTTTCCCAATCTGGATCTGGCAAGCCTGCCCTCCCATCCCCTTCCAGTGGCCAGAGGGGACTTGCTGGCAACCGTAAGACTGACCCGGGAGCGCTAATAAAGGGGGTGTGTGTCCAAATGGAAGCTCCCGCCTGCCTCCCGCCTTCGTTCCGTTGAAACAGCCTCTCTCCCCGGGCGGCGCCATCTCCTCGGCAGGCTCTGCAGCTTATTATGGGCCGGGCCCGGCGCGTCCCGGGCCGCCGGTGCCGCCGCGTGGCCTCTCCCCGGTGCCCGCCCCCTCCAGCAGCCGCCGCGCCGAGGCAGGAAGGAGGCCAACCCACCGGGGAGGCATTTTCGATGGCTCATTAAGGGCTAATGAAAGCAGTCTTCCATTTAGTCTAACAACTCTAAATGGCTCTGTGTGCATAGCTTAGTTAGGAGATAATGTGCCGGGATGAACGGGAGCGGCACCAGGGAATGAGCCTTGACACCAGGCGCCGTCTGCAGCGCGGCGATAACGCGCTTCTCTCTCCCGCCCCCCGCCCCCACTCCTCCCTTAACCCGGCCCCCTTGGGCGCCGCCCTTCCCCTCTTTGGCCCTGCCCCCATCGCTCGCCGAACACCCCCTTTCCTGGAGAAGTACGCCCCCCATCCCGGACTCGAGGCAGCTTTCCATCCCAAGGTTAAACCCACACGCAGTGCAAGGAAATCCTGCTAATCCCCTCCCCCAAGGCAAGCCCAGGGCTTCATCCCTATTAGGGGCCTTTGTGAATAAACCCTGTTTGTCCCTTAACTCATGAACACATGAAGTCAGTCTTGTCTACTCAGGCTGGCAGGGTCTGGCCAGGGTCTCAGGCAGAGGTCTTTCACATCCTACCGGGTCTTTTAACTGGAGATGCCGTGGATTGAACCTGGGACCTTCTGCATGCCAAGTAGATGCTCTACCTGAGCAACAGCCCCTTCCCCAAAGGCATTTACCATGCCTTCTGCAAGGTGGGAGCCACTATTGGAAAGGACTGAGCTCTGGTGATGCCAAGCAGTCAACCACAGTTTTATTTTTAAAAATTTACTCATTTCACTTTATTGACATCCTGCCTTCCGCTCCCAATGGGGATCCAAAGCGGCTTCCATCGTTCTCCTCCGTTTTATCCTCACAACAACCCGGTGAGGTGGGTTAGGCTGAGAGTGTGTGACTGGCCCAAGGTCACCCAGTGAGTTTCCTTGGCAGGAGTGGGGATTTGAATCTGGGTTTCCCAGATCCTAGTCTGATACCTGAACCACTACACCATGCTGGCTCTTACAGTGGGGGAACAACCAAACTATAGTAACCAGAACACCAGAAGGGGAAGGCATGGTCCTTTGGCGATTTGAGTTGTAGGCCATGAAGGGCTTTAGAAGGTCACAATCAGTATCTTGAACTGAAAGCAGTCTCCGGGTGGCGGCTGGAGATGGTCCAGAATTACAGCTGGTCTTAGGGTTGCCAAGTACTTACCGTAATTCGGTGGGGGACACACAGTCCCTGGCCAGAACATTCCTCCTTGGAACACCCATACCGCACAATGCCGTTGCCAGGAAGTGATGAACTCGAGTTTCCAGCCCCATTCCCAGAACGTCGCCCGGAGTCACTTCCTGGCGATGGCATTGTGCCCTGTGTCTCCCCCCCCCCAGGAATGGTCCTGCCAAAAAGTATGAGTCCCCCGCTGAATTATGGTAAGTTCTTGGGAAGCCTGGCTGGTCTCCAGATTACAGAGATCAGTTCCCTGGGAGAAAATGGCTGCTTTGTTCAGGTGGACTCTGTTGCTCTTTGGAAGGTGGACCCCACAGATCTCCCTCCTCTCCCCAAACCCTGCCCTCCCCAGGCTCCACTCCCTACAACCTCCAGAAATTTCCCAGCCCAGACCTGGCAGCCCTAACTGAGTGGGGAAACAAACCAACAGCTCATGTAACTGCTTGAGAATAAGCAAGATGTGTTCCTGCCGGCTAGCCTCTGACAATTGTTAGACTACAGCAGGGATTGTTGAACTCAGTTGTTATGAGGGCCGGATCTGACATAAATCAGACCTTGTTGGGCCGGGCCAGGTGTGTCATAAAATGTAATGCCAGGTAGCGGAGATATAAACTTTATAAAGGACACAAACACAAAGGGTGGTTTTTTTACTTAAAATAGAAACATGCTTAAAATATCAGCACTCTTGCAATATTTCGTTGATTTAACAGCGTCTGATAACTGACACCTCTTGCTCTGAATGATTGCATCAAAATGTCTGTGCTGTTGTAACCTTGAGTCTGCTGTTCAGGTGTGGATCTGTAAGCTGCAAACCTACGATGACGCAGCAGCAGCAGAACTGGAAGAAGAAGCAGGAGACAGCCAGTTCCACTGCGGGCCTGATAGAAGCCCCCCCAGGGGCCTGATCTGGCCCCAGGGGCCGCATGTTTGACACCCCTGAGCTACAGCATTCCAAACCCATTGTAATTTCCAGTTGTCTTCAAGGGGAACCCACCGTAGCGAGTGATACTGTAGTCCAAGTGTGAGGTTATAAAAACATGGATGCGTGTGGCCAGATGGCCAGATTCTAGGAAAGGAGAGAGCTGGCCCTGGATGCAGCTGACAGAAAGATGTTCTCGACCACCCTACTAACTAACTTTTCAAACAGCAAGCCTGGGTGCTGTCTTGTCTGGATTCAGCCTTAGCCACAACCTCAGAGCACTGGCTTCAGAGCAGAGACAGATGCCTCTGGAGGCTTAGATAATGAAATACACTCTAGACTAAAGCTCAGTGTCATCTGCGGTACTGATGGCGTCCAACTCCAAAGCTCCAGATCCCAAAGCATCCTCATGTAAACACTGAAGGGTAACAAAATGGACCTGATGAGATGGATTCTAACTTGTTGATTTGGCTTCTCCAGTAGAAACTAGTCTTTGTGACAGAAAACCACCGAAACTCATCTCCACAAACACCAAATCCATACTGTGGTTGATGAACGGTGGAGAGGGCACCCAAGGCCGCTGATGGATCTAACAATGTCAACCGGGATGCCTGTCCCCTGCCAGGTTTGAACGAACAACAGGGCAACCCCGGTCATCTCAGGCCTGAAATCAGGCTGTGATGGATCTTTAGCGGGTGGCTCCACTGGGCAAATGAAGCATTACATTATAGATTTAAGGAGCCAGGCTTCCTTCCAAAGCAGGTGGCAGCCCCCAAGGTGGGCCTAGAGGCTGAGCCCCAGCACTTCTCTCTTTCAAATTCCATGCAAACATCAGCTTTCTAAACAGCCCCACCAATGTTTTTAGTGGAGTGAGGATGACCCAGTCTGAACATATTCAACCCCCCCACATTTTGTACATTGCCGCTGGCATCAGTATCCATCTGCCTTACTTTTGATATGATCCTTGATGATTGTTTGGTTTCTTTGATGCCGTTTTCATGCAATTAATGAAGGTGTCGATTTGGGGGTGTGTGTGTTTTTCATATGTGCCTGTGTGTGTGCACGCACACACCTGGAAGTCATGGCGACCTCTGGTGACTGACCCCTACTGGGGGCCTGGAGGATATTCAGAGAGGTGGCTGAATAAAGCCTGCCCCCGCCTCCCCAGCTGCTGGTATTCCAAGGAGGTCTCCCATCCAAGTACTTGCCAGAGTCAACCCCTGCTTAGCTTCTGAGATCTGATGAGGTCAGGCTCACCTAGGCCATCCAGGTCAGGGCAAAGGTGTTGACTTTAACTGGGAAAAGGTGGTGCAAGGAAAGAGAAAGTGGTGTGAGTTCATTTCTGCAAAGGGCATGTATAAGGTGCTGTCAGGTTGCAGCCAGCTTTGGCAACCCCACGGGGTTTTCAAGGCAAGAGACGTACAGAGGTAGTTTGCTGTTGCCTGCCTCTGTGGAGCAAACCTGGACTTCCTCGGTGGTCTCCCATCCAACTACTAATCCAAACCAACCCTGCTTGGCTTCCAAGATCTGATGAGATCCGGCTAGCCTGGACCATCCACGTCAGGGAAAATGAAATTGCCTTTGGAGGGTATTGGAATCAGAACATAAGAACATAAGAACATAAGAGAAGCCAATGTTGGATCAGGCCAATGGCCCATCTAGTCCAACACTCTGTCACACAGCGGCCAAAATATACCAGGTGCCATCAGGAGGTCCAGCAGTGGGGCCAGGGCACCAGAAGCCCTCCCACTGCTGCCCCCTCCGGCACCAAGAATAGAGTGCATCACCTGCCCCAGACTGAGAGTTCCGACCAACCAAGCTTCCAAATTCAGCCTCTCTCCTGTTTCAGAGCAGCCCAGTGCTCTTGGGCCACTACAGATTCTGAGGTACTCTGTTCAGGCTGGCTCTCTTTCCACCTAGATCCATCCCATATTTTGGCTTAAGCAGCAGCCGGCCAAAGAGTTGTTCTTCTCCTTCGGGAGTCCCTTAAGTTTGACCTGTAAGCAGTCTCTGGACGTTTGTCTTTGTAAGCACCTTCTTTTGATTACTTAAAACATGTCCCTGCTAGAAAGTTTCAGCCTCGGGGACCGAGTCTATAGAGAGGCCGGGCCATTTCCCCGAATGATGGTTACAGAGTTGTGCACAAAGAAATCACTGCTTAATTGCTTATTGAACTTCAGTGTTGGCGGAAGAAGGCTTTGTGGAACTGCCAGCATCTGGGCTTTATGCGTGCGCTCGCACGTGTGTGTAAATCATGCCTTGTTTGCACCCTTCTTTAAACCTGTTTGCCTCGTGTGTTGTTTTTCCCTTGCTCTTTCCCTTTGTCTGATAAATGAGAAGATAATAATTGTTTAAGTGGATGCGGCGTCCTATTCTTGAGCTCACCGACCAGAACAAAAATTGCATCGTGCTAAAATCTGATGTTCAGGTGTGAAACCAAGTACCGTGGGCTTTGTAACAGACCCTCCCCAAATTGGTTACTTACCACGCTCCAGCAGCAAGGTTTGGTGACACCTTTGAACTTAGACGGCCTTTTAAAAAGGCTCTAGTCCGCTTAAAAAGAGGACTTTGAGCCACGCAAATGCAATGCCCATCTGTCTCCAGAGGAGGCCTGTTGGAGATAATCAAATTGTTGGAGTTGCAAGTCGCTTACATTTCAATCATTATGAGGTTAACTGATACTGTTAGTTGTTAGTAAACAGGACATGACAGTTATGTAACATATACTGGAGGGGGGGAGTTTGTAGGTGTTTTGACCTGTAACCTTTCTATGGGTCGGTTAGCATCTTGTTTGCAGAAATTGCTCTGACCTCATATGCGTGTATTCACAACCTTTATAGTTGAATTTCCTGTTTTTGTGGCTGACCAAGGAGAAGAAGAAGAGTAGCCATTATCTTTTTCTCTAGCGTTGTGACTGTTCGCATTACTTAGATGCTAGGATGTATTGTTTACATTTCTTTTGTCCAAACGTTCCCTACCCTTTAAAAAACCTTTTTAGTAAAGTAGCTTTTAAAAGCTAACACACGGAGTATGCCTCTTACTTTGCCCCAGCCTTATTTAAAGGCAAAAATCCAACACAAATGGGGTGGGGGGGGAGAGATTGACAACATCAGGTCTCTGTTTGCAATTCCAAGAGGCATCTGTCTGTCGGTAGATGGGACTGGATTGAATCCAGCAAGGCAGTGCTACGGATGAGACACCTTATGAAGTCCATCCTCTGTTTTATCAAGCCCAGTCTTGTCTCCTCTAGAACATAAGAACATAAGAGAAGCCAATGTTGGATCAGGCTAGTGGCCCATCCAGTTCAACAGTCTGTATCACACAGTGGCCAAAAATACCATGTGCCATCAGGAGGTCTAGCAGTGGGGCCAGGACACTAGAAGCCCACCCACTGTTGCCCACCCAGCACTACTTGCCCCAGCCTCAGCGTCCCTATCTATACCTTGTGGCTTATAGCCACTGATGGACCTCTATTCCATATGTTCATCTAATTCCCTCTTGAAGCCGTCCTTGCTTGTAGCTGCCACCACCTCCTGTGGCAGTGAATTCCACATGTTAATCACTCTTTGGGGGAAGAAGTACTTCCTGTAACGGCTCTCCTGTAACTCCCTGACCTGTAATGGCTCTCCAAGTTCCTTCTCGGCCCTGCTACTTGAAATCCTTCTCGCTGGAGATGCCAGGGATTGAAACCCAGGACAAAACACCTGTTGTACCTGTGCTCAGCTAGATGCCTTTCCATCCCCCAGAGGGGTCCACAACCTTTTCGAGCCTGTGGGCACCTTTGGAATTCTGACATGGCATGGTGGGCACAGCCACAAAATGACTGCCACGCCTTAACTTCAGTCACACAGATCCTTGTGTTCTGGTAGCAGAAGCAACATCTTAAAGAAAATCTGCACAGCCAATCAAATCTCTAGTAGCCAGTCAGAAGCCTTGCTGGGCAACAGCCCTCCCTGGCCCCGCCCACATTTGGCAGGAGCCACAGCACTCATGGGCACCACAGTAGTGATCCCTGCCATAAGCCATGATAGCTAGAAGGAACCATCTCTGTATGTAAGAGCAGTCTGTCTCTGGATACCGGGGAATGAGAGTAAAGGATCCAGAAGGATTGTCATTGCATTTTGGAACACAGAAACACATGAAGCCAGAGCCCCAGTCTATCCAGGTCAGCATTAGCCCTTTCTGCACCCGTATTTTGCCTCGGTTTCTGAGCGCATCCTATTCTTCCGTTCTGCATTCCCTCTCGTTTTCACTTCCGGTTTGTGTCGGGGCCTTTTCTTGTTTCTGCACTTGTTTTACAGGTATCTGCATTCAGAGCACTTCCAGCACACTGTTCCCCCGCAGTTACCAAAACTCCTTTTGCTGCAATTCTTTGTTCTCAATCCGCTTTTGAACTGCTAATCCTCTCGAAAGTAGAATTGTTCCAATGGGTATTTAAGTGCTGCCCATTGCACCTCCCCTGTTTCCACCTCTCTCTCTTTAGGTTGACGCTCCCTCCCTGTTCTGTTTTCTTTCCCTCCTTCTCCAAAGACAAAAGAGGACGTGTCCTCCCGCTCAGGCAAACTTTAAAAAGAAGCCAGAGAGAGCATAAGAAGGAATCAGTAAATACAAAGGACTAGGGGATCCCCTGCTCCCAAATGTGTCCGTCTTAAACGTGTGGGCCTGGATTTCCCCCTCCCTTCGCTTTCTTTTTGCAAAATCACGGAGGAAGGGAGAGGTTGGGCCTGCGGTTAAAAGTTTAGAAAGATGTTTGCCTTTCGAAGCAGCCAGTTAGCTCAAAAAATGTGGGTTTTGCTTGTTGATGCAGAATGCATACAGAATACCCAAATAAATAAGAGAAGGGGGGGAAACAGTGCAGAGGGAATGCATGCGACTGCAAAGTCAACCCTTGAGGCTTAACTCCTTGGATTCTCCAGAGCAAGCTGTCAGTGCAGATAGGGCCATTGTCTACTGTGCCTAGCAGCCGCTCTCCAGGGTCTTTTAAATAATCTACTACCTGAAATCTTTTAACTGGAGATGCCAGGGACTGAACCTAGGAACTTCTGCATGCAAAGCAGAAGCAGACGCTCTGTCATTGAGCTGACGCCTCCTTAGATAGCCGGCGTGGTGTAGCGGTTAAGACCGGTGGACTCTAATCAGGAGAACCGGGTTCAATTCCGCACTCCTCCACATGAAGCCAGCTGGGTAACCTTGGGCCAGTCACAGCTGTCAGGTCTCTCTCAGCCCCCCCCCCCGAAATAAGTCCAGCTCGCAAAAAAGGACTTACGGCTGCCAGGCAATCTTCGGATCTCATTTCACCTGGAGAAAATGGCCACTTTGGAAAGTGGACTCTACGACATTAGACCCCACTGAAGTCTCTCCCCTCCCCACACCCCGTCCAGAATCCGCCTTCCTCTCCAAAATCTCCAGGTATTTCCAAACCCAGGTATTGCCAACCCTGCTTCTGGAGACCTTTGCTAGCTTGCCCTTGTTGGACACAGAATGTTGGGCTTGGGTACTTTGGTCAGATCCATGGGGGCTCATCTTCCGCTCCCTGGTTTGTCTGGGGCTGAGTGCTGACTAAACTGGAGCCCTGGTCCGTCAAGGTCAGTGTCATCCACCCAGGCTGGCAGCTGGTCTCCAGGGTCTCCAGCTGAGGTCTTTCACATCACCTGCTTCCTGACCCATACACCAGGAGATGCCGGGGATTGAACCTGGGACCTTCTGTGTGCCAATCAGAGGCTCTGCCACTGAGCCATGGCCCCTCCACGCCTCACGAGTTATTTACATCGCCATTTCCTCCCTGCCATCCTCGACGTAACCCTGTCTTTCCTTGTTCCAGGCCTCTCCTCTCAGGAGTCTGAGAGACCAGGAAACTCTGAAGATGACGGGGAGCAGACGGTGCCCCCCACCCCTGATGAGCTGGAGCACGAGGCCCACTTCGTCACCACGGCCCCCACCCTGAAGCTGCTGAACCACCACCCGTTGCTGGAGGATTTCCTTCACGAGGCAAAAGATTATCTTCAGCAGATTCCCTTCATGGCTGCCGGTCTGGCTGGCCCTGGGCCTGTCTTGCCTGACGCCGACCTCGAGCTCGGCCCCGCAAGCAACGTGGCCGGCCCAGTCCTCTCTGATCCCACCACAGAGTCCCCCATGGTACCCATGACGATGTCGACTCCCCTGGCCCCGGCGGGCAAAGCAGGGCAAGGCAGGGATTCCGAGAGGCCCCCAGAGATGGCCAAACCGGCCTTGACGACTGACCTGCTGACTACAGCTATGGGGCCTCGAGCTGAGCTAGGCCGGAATGCCCCCCAAACCAGCCCCCCGCTCTCTGAGCACATGCACCCCTCTTTCACCCCTGCGCTGTCCTTCCCCCAGACTGGTCTTCCCAACTCAGACTCAGAAGCTGTATCCACGGCGTCTGGTGGCAGCAACCGCCCCTCCCCTGCCGCCTCCACGGTGAAGCCCAAAGCGGTCACCGCCAGCGTGGTGTCTGAGGAAAACGAAGAGATGGCAGCAACCACCATCACCACCACCACAGTCATCACAAGGGTGCCGGCGGCAGGTGCAGGTAGGTCGGGGGGACACACACCTGAATCCTAGCGGCCCGGGAGAAGGAAGGCTCAGCTAAGCTAGGGTTGCCAGCCTCCAGATGGGGCCTGGAGATCTTCTACTATTACAGCATGGATACATGAATCTGGATACATGAATAGGGTTGCCATCTCCGGCTTGGGAAATACCTGGAGATTTTGGGGGTGGAGCTTAAGGAGGGCGGGGTCTGGGGAGTGGTGGGACTTCGAGTGGGGTATAAATGCCACAGAGTCCACCTTCCACTGCAGCCATTTTCTCCAGGCAAACTGATCTCTGTTGCCTGGAGATCAGTTGTAATCCCAGGAGAACTCCGGCCACTGGCTGGAGGCCGGCAGCCCTCTACTCGAAGCTGCCTTCTTCTGACTCAGACCATGGGTCCATCAAAGTCAGTTTGGTGTAGCGGTTAAGTGCACGGACTCTAATCTGGGAGAACCGGGTTTGACTCCCCACTCTTCCACTTGCACCTGCTGGATGACCTTGGGCAAGCCATAGTTCTGGCACAGCTGTTCTTGAAAAAAGAGCAGTTTCTGTCAAGAGCTCTCTCAGCCCCACCTACCTCACAGGCTGTCTGTTGTGGGGAGGGGAAGGGAAAGAAGTTTGTAAGCCGCTCTGAGACTCCCTTGGGTAGCGAAGGGCGGGGTATAAATCCAATTTCATCCTCTTCTTGTTCTACTGTCTGCTCAGACTGGCAGCGGCTCTCTAGAGTCTTGGGCAGAGGTCTTTCACACCACCTATTTTCTGGTCCTTTTAACTGGAGATGCCGGGGATAGAACTTGGGACCTTCCACATGCCAAGCAAATGTTCCGCCACTGAGCCACGGCCGCTTCCATCAACAACAGAGTTTGTAAGCCGCTCTGAGACTCCTGGTAGTGAAGGGCGGGGTATAACCAATCTCCCTCTTCTTCTTCTACTGTCTGCTCAGACTGGCAGCGGCTCTCCAGAGTCTTGGGCAGAGGTCTTTCACACCACCTATTTTCTGGTCCTTTTAACTGGAGATGCCAGGGATAGAACTTGGGACCTTCCGCATGCCAAGCAAATGTTCCGCCACTGAGCCACGGCCCCTTCCGTCAACAACAGAGATCCGTTCCTCTGGAGAAAATGGCTGCTTTGGAGGGTGGACTTGGTGGCATTGTACCCCGCTGAGCTCCTCCCTTCCTCAAACCCAACCCCTCCCCAGGCTCCAAACCCAAAATCTCCAGGTATTTCCTAACCCAGAGCCGGCAGTCCTGCAGCTGAGATGATCCTAAAAACATCCTTCCAGGTCTTTTGTCCAAAATCTGGTGAGGCAAGTCAGAGCTAGGCTTTTGCACACTGAGCTGTTAAGCAAACCTCTTTTTAACATTTTACGGTCTAGTAGCCTAAGGTTAAGGACTAGCAAGTGACGTCTAGCCAAGCTTTTGTGTGTCGGGCTGCTAATGTCTAGGTGGAGCCTGGAGCTCTCCCAAAATTACAACTGCTCGCCAGGCAACGGAGCCCAGTCCCCCTGGAGGAAATGGCTGCTTTGCAGGGTGGGCTCTGTGGCATTATAACCCGCTGAGGCCCTCCCCAGCTCCACCTGCAAACTCTCCGGGAATTCCCCAACCCGGAGTTGGCCTACCCGTGTGGGAAGAGTTGTGCCCGCCCCCCCCAAGTCCTTGGCATTGACCTCACTGGTTCAGGACTGGGAAAGCTTGTCCTTTAATTCTCAGTGACACCGTCTAGAGAACCAAACAGATGGCTGAAAACCAATAGGAGCAAAGGCAAAACCGGCTATTAAAATCCACTGGAGATTTTGCTCCTTGCCCTCACTGGCTGACACCGAGAATAATCCAGCAGCCCCTCTTTGAAAGGAGCAGAGCCATTGCCTGGCACAGTTCCCAGCCTTTTCAGTTTGCACAGAGGAACACCCCTCCTGGACTGCACCCCACAGGTCAGCTGTGACCCATTCTGCATCCACGGAGAGCAACCTCTTCCTTGCACCTGGGAGTATATCTCTTTGTGGTCTCCCTATAATTGTCCCCCTTAAAGCTTGTTTATTTCTTCCGGTGTTTGGAACCAATGCTCACTTTAACTCCCATGAATTTGACAGTCTCTACAGCAAGCCCGAGCTGCGGTGGCTCAAGTGGTTAAGACGCTGAACTGCAGGCTGTGGAAAGTCAGTAGTTCAGCAGTTCGAGACCTGGGTGCCGCATGACGGAGTGAGCTCCCGTCTCTAGTTCCAGCTCCTGCCAACCTAGCAGTTCAAAAGCAAGAAATTGCAAGTAGATAAATAGGTACCACTTTGGTGGGAAAGTAACAGCGTTCCGTGCACCTTGGTGTTTAGTCATGCCGGCCACATGACCACGGAAACATCTTCGGACAGCGCTGGCTCTTCGACTTTGAAACAGAGATGAGCACCACAACCCTAGAGTCGGATTCGACTGGCCTTCGAGCAAGGAAACCTTTACCTTTACCTTACAGCGAGCCCAGAGTGTTTCTGGTAGGAGTGCCAGCTCTGGTTTGGGAAATACCTGGAGTTTAGAGCCTGAGGTGGGTGGGGTTTGGGGAGGGGAGGGACTTCAGTGGGGTATGATGCCATACAGTCCACCTTCCAAAGTGGCCATTTGCTCCACGTAAACTGATCTCTGACACTGGAGATCAGTGGTAATAACGGGCGCTATCTAGCCACGACCTGGAGGCTGGCAACCTGGAGCAGGCAGGCCCTCGAGACCCTGGCTGTTTCCTGCTTCCTTTTCCAGTTCTGCTGCGGCTGCAATATCACAGCTTGCCTTACCAGACTCTCTCAATCGCACAGGAGAGATAGATAGGCAAGCCTCTCCTGGGTGGTTGAGAGAGTCTGTTAAAGCACTGGCTGAGACTCCTCCCCCTCCTCCTACTGGGGGGAGGGAGGGAACCAGCCAGAGCTCACTTCCTGTCCAGGCTGCCCCAATCGTATACAGGAGACAAAGGGAAGCCTTTCTTTCCTTTCACTGCCTGAGGCTCCTCCCTAAAAGGAGGGAGGGAGAGAACAAGGGGGAGCTTTCTTTGATGGGCTGCCTCAATCGCATGGGAGAAATACCAAGGCAACCAACACTTTAAGACCAACACAGTTTTGTTTAAAGTCCAAGTGATTCTTGCAGCTAAATGTGGGGAGTGTTCATTGATCATTTCTGGCCCAAACATAGAAGCAAAGGAGGGAGCCAGAATTTCAGGAGCCCTTCTGTCTTGGCGGTGCAAATGTCCTTCGGGGAGGGGGAATAGCTGCTGGAACCACTGGAGTGGGGGGTCCCCAGAAGAGGCAGCTTGTGAGCCAAGCGATAACTCTAACAGTTTTGAGACATGGTCCTTTGGAGCCTTTTTGTGTGTGTGGGTGGGTGGGCGGGTGTGCACGCCTGGAAGTCATGGCGACCTCTGGTGACTGACCCCTACAGGGGGCCTGGAGGATATTCAGAGAAGTGGCTGAATAAAGCCTGCTCCAGCCTCCCGATTGCTGGTATTCCAAGGAGGTCTCCCATCCAAGTACTTGCCAGAGTCGACCCCTGCTTAGCTTCCAAGATCTAATGAGATCAGGCTTGCCTGGGCTATCCAGGTCGGGCTCCTTTGGACCCTATGGATCTCCATGGCTGCCCTGGACAGAGACATAAAAGGACAGAAGCAAACAGGCAACAGGGATGGCAAACCACAGTGAGAAAAATGCAACCCTGGATGCCTCTAGCTCATTTTATGTCGGATTGTTGTGCTGTTTTGCCCACGATAAGACACCAGTGGGTCGGGTTGCCAGCTCTGGGTTGGGAGATTCCTAGAGATTTGGGGGTGGAGCCTGGGGAGGGCGGGGTTTGGGGAGAGGCGGGACCTCAGCAGAGCATAAGGCTCAGTCCGAAGCCGTCATTTTCTCCAGGGGGTCTGATCTTGTACTCTGGAGAGGAGTTGTAATGCCTGGAGATCTCCAGACATGGGGATTGGCAGCCCTATGAGCAGGGGGCAGAATGTTAAGACTCCCAGGCCCACAAAAACTCCCAGGGGAACAGCCATTGAGTCTGGATATGAGGCCTCCCTTCCTTCTTCATTCTCTTTTTGTTGCCAGGTCCTTGCAGCTGGAACCTGACTGGCCCTGAAGGTTCGCTGGCCTCCCCGCTGCCTTCTGGTTTGCCCTACGAGGGAAACACCCTTGAATGCCTCTACACCATCTCCGTGTACCCTGGTTATGGCGTGGAGATCCGGGTGAGTGACCAACAGATGGGGACCACAGAGGAGGGTGGCGGGATCTGTTTGACAGGCTGCTGAATCTGACCTACAGCAAAACCTGGACTGGATTAGGAGGACAAAACTACTCTAGGGCTGCGGTCACACACACCAGTTGAAGCGGAGGGGAAGTGAGGCTATTTCCTCTGGAGGAATATGACACGCAGTTGTGAGATCACAGCTCCCTTTGTAGCTGCAGGAGCAGCCTGTCATTGTGTGATCAAATGTAACTGCGGGTGAGTTGGGGTTTTTTGGGCTGTTTGTTTACCATGTGCATAAATGAGGAATTGCACCTCCACACTGAGAGCCCCCTATGGCGTATGCAGTGATGTGCAGTGATGTGAAGAGGGTGCAAAAAAAAAATGGCACAGACCATCCCAACAGCATGAGAGCATGCTTGTACGATCAGACAGGGGAAAGTCCATCCGTGGCTCATCGGAACCTGTCTACTACTGGACTTTTCTCAGTGTCCTTTAACTTCACTTCCCTAGCGGAGCAGCACAGGCTGCTGACGACTGTGGGACGCTTCCCACATGTTGCTGTCTGATCGCACCCTTTAGATCCATCAGGCATTCGCGCCTGTGTTGGATCTAAAGGTGCGTGTAATCGCAGCCTAGATTCACTTGCAGACATTACGATAAACCTCAGTTTCTAAACCACGGTTTGAGTCAACTTGGGTTTATTGTGACATCTGAATGCAGGTTGTCTTAACAAACTAGGGTATGATGGTAAGTGCTAAATGGGGATTCTGAATAACTGTTTGTATTTCATGTATTAACTGTGGTTCAGCCTGCCTATGGGTTCTCTTTACATCCAAATTCAACAACTCTAGTTTGTTCGGCAGCTGCTCCCCTCTTGGAGCTCAGATAGACGAGACATTTAGTTGCACCCTCAAAAAGCAAGCTGCTGACTTGTGTAGCTTTCATTGACCTCGGAGCCAAGCGAAAAAGAAAGGGGAGATCTGCAGTATAATCCCAAACTGAGCTATACCCTTCCAAATCCATTGCTGTCAATGGGTTTAGAAGGGTGTAACTCTGTTTAGAATCAACCTATTTTCTCCTTTAAGGCCATGCTGGCTCAGAGGTTAAGACACTGAACTGCAGACCGGAAGGTCTGTAGTTTGACAGTTCTGAGATCCGAGTGCTGTATGACGGAGTGAGCACCTGTCTCTGGCCCCAGCTCCTGCCAACCTAGCAGTTTGAAAGCAAGAAATTGCAATAGGTACTGCTTCGGTGGGAAGGTAACAACGTTCCATGAGCCTTGGCGTTTAGTCATGCTGGCCACATAACCATGGAAATGTCTTTAGACAGTGCTGCCTCTTCGACTTGGAAATGACGATGAGCACCGCCCCCTAGAGTTGGATTCGACTAGCTTTCGAGCAAGGGAAACCTTTACCTTTATTTTCTCCTTTGCAATTCTAATAGCAAAGCAGGGGAACCAGTTTCAAACAGCATAATCAAGTGGAGGTTGAAGGACTGAACCTCTTTCTTCCCCATATGGCTCCAAGGCAAATTGAGGCTTCGCAAGCCCACAGTCTGAATTTTATGGACAGAACGGGACACATGACCTGTGTGCATTTGAGCCCTCAGCCTCCTGCATACAGAGTCAGCTGCACAGACCAGCAAAAAAAAAAAAAAGAATCCCGACAGCTTCACCTACACTCAGCTATGGTTTGTGCTTCCAAAGGAAAAAAAAGATGAGCTGAGCAAATGCAATTGTTCGTCCTCAGGGTTTGGTTTGCGTGGGAATGAGGACTGAGAAGGTTAAATTCAAGGCTTGACTGGAAAGTTGAGGTTTAAGGGAAAAACTAAAGGGCGAGAGAAAGAGACAGAGGAGGCACCCCTGGGATGCTCTGAGTTCACACGATAAAATTCGGCGAGAGGCAGGAAGCTGAATCGTTTGAAAGCAAGAGGCCAGTGGACCCCAACAACTGGGCAGACTGAAGGACTGACAATCCCAGGCAAAGGCATCCCAGGAAGTAAGGTCTAAGGGTATTGCTGGAGGGCGCATCTTCCCGCCGCCTGGTAGATTTACGTCCTTGCCTGATCTTCTATCAACCCCCTTCCCATGGATGTCACCTTGGGTTTCATGATGGAAGAAAGGCAGCATATACATGTAACCAGGGGTCATTTCCTAGAAAAAGAGGTGCAGGAGCCCATTTGCACAACTCATTTGCATATGCCACACCCCCTGACAAAGGGCAGGCGTGTTTAAAATGAGTTAAGGCATGCAAATGAGTTTAACACACACCCCTTCCCCGAGTCTCCTGGGAAAAGCGGAGAGGCTCAGGGGGAAAGGGGCCATGTCTGCCCACCTCCCCTTCCCCTCTCTAGCCAACCCGCCAAGACGGGCTGGCTGGAGAAGGGGAGGGCAGGAAGGCAGACATGCCTGGCTTCCCTGCCCGATCTTCTCTAGGTGCCCCGCTGGAGAAGTTTGGGCAGGGAGAAATTTGGGCAGGGAAGCCAGGGATTTATATCTCCCCCGTCCCCACATCCGGGAGGGCCAGGAAAGGCGGGGGGTGGGGCCTGGGCTCCTTCCTGCCGGAGCGCCACTCTGACAGGAAATGACCCCTGCATATAACTAATCCACGTGAGTAGAAAAATAAGGATGGGACAAAGTCACTTGAAAAGAATTGAGTGTCTGCTGATGCAAAAGAGGTTGGAAATTTGTAGAGAATAATAGGAGTGTGAGTTTGGGGTTCTTTTACAAATATCAAGTCGTTGCTGGGATATTTTGTCACACTTTGGGATGGATTTTTTAAAAGATGTAAAACACCAGCCAATGTCAGCGTTTCTAAATAAGAAACTCCCACTCCCACGATGTTCCCTCTAAGCTGTGGAGGCTTGCGAGCAAAAATTCTCCTTTGTGAGCTCCTGGCATTAAAGTTGTGAGTGAGCAATTTGGCCGCTGCATAAATAAGTTTGCTCTGGACCCATCCTTCCTGAGCCGAGATGAAAATGCGTGAGCCAGAGGCTAAAAAACTGTGAACTCAAGTGGTTAAGATGCTGAACGGCAGGCTGTGGAAGGTCAGTAGTTCAGCAGTTCGAGACCCGAAAGTGCCGCATGACGGAGTGAGCTCCTGTCTCTAGTTCCAGCTCCTGCCAACCTGGCACTCTGAAAGGAAGAAATTGCAAGTAGATAAATAGGTACCACTTTGGTGGGAAGGTAACAGCGTTCCGTGCGCCTTGGTGTTTAGTCATGCTAGCCACATGACCACAGAAATGTCTTCGGACAGCGCTGGCTCTTCGGCTTTGAAACGGAGATGAGCACCGCAACCCTAGAGTCGGATTCGACTGGCTTTCGAGCAAGGGAAACCTTTACCTTTACCTTTTTAGCTCACACTAACTCAGCTTAGAGGGAACACTGCCCACAGCCGTATGAGAGAAGAACCTTTGCGGCCGCCACCGCTGGGGGAGAGTGGCCCAAGGGGGAAGGAGGAAGGACAGGGGCCCTGCTGGCCCTCTGCCTGCCGCTGCGAAGAGTGGCCCGGCCTGCATTTTAATAAGCACTTACAAGCACAGACATCTCCTTCAAGGGATGCAGCCAGCCATCCTGGTGCTGAAACACATCACAGCAAATGTCAAATCAATATACGTGGCATTTGGCCGACATTTCGACAATACCTGTTTCCCCCATTCCCCTGGGGCTTCATTAGGGCCGCTGAGAAGAAGGGTTTGCTCACTGCAGAGCGGAAGGGACAGGGCTTGGGTCGGCAAGACCCGCCACTGTGTCTGCGTCTGGCCGAAAGCCTCCTGGGTGTAAGTTCAGGTCAGCCTGGAAGTTGGGCAGCTGAATGAGTCCTTGACAGACTGTGGTTGGTTGTTCCTTGGATCCTTTGCCAGATTTTTGCCTGAAGTCAAGTTGGCAGGTCCAAAGAATCTAGTGGAGACAGGGTTTTATCCCCCCGCCCCCAATAGAGGCTCTGCAACATCCAAATATTTGTTCTGCAGGACAGAATACACTCCGAAAGCTAGTGGGGACCTGGCTCCCTGTCATGGTCCCTAAGGTGAACTGTGATCTCAAAAATCCCCAGGCAAGGTGATAGACCAAAGGTGGGGTCCATCGGTAGCAGTTAACCAAAGGCAGAGTCTCAGAAGCTAAGCAGGGTCAGTCCTGGCCCGTATTTGGATGGGAGACTTCCAAGGAATACCAGGGTTAAGACGTGGAGGCAGGCAATGGCAAACCACTTCTAAATATCTCATGCTTTGAAAACCCCATTAGGGGTCGCCATAAGTCAGATGTGTTTTGATGGCCAAAAATAGAGTGTGCAACTGTATGCCAGTTCCTGGGGGACAACAGCCTGAGGGGTCTTTGGCCCTGCTTTGGTGGGCCTTCCTGGGGCATCTAGTGGGCCAGAGTGGGGAAGGTGGCTGCTGAACTAGTAGACCTTGGTCTTACCCACCAGGGCTCTCCTGATGTTCTCACTTGCTTGATCCAGCAAAACATCTAGCACCCAGTCTAGCTCAGCAGGCAGAAACTGGGGTAGGGGCAGAGGTCCCAAGCCCTCAGCAGGACCTGAACTTGCACCAGAAGGGATGCCAGGTGCCACCCAACTCTGGCCAAAGGGGGGCACTAGAGAGCGACCAGCCAGACCCACAAAAGGCCAAGTTGGGTCCTTTACTATAGATAGGAACTCTCGGTCTGGGGCAAGGGATGCTCTGTATTCTTGGTACCTGGAGGGGGGGGCAACAGTGGGAGGGCTTCTAGTGTCCTGGCCCCACTGCTGGACCTCCTGATGGCACCTGGTGTTTTTGGCCACTGTGTGACAGAGTGTTGGGCTGGGTGGGCCATTGGCCTGATCCAGCATTGGCTTCTCTGATGTTCTTATGTAGATCTTGTCAGGTTTTGGAAGCTAAGCAGGATCAGCCCTGGCTAATATTTGGATGGGAGACCTCCATGTGGAATAATTTGGTATCATCTGCAAACCTGACCACTACACCACCCACCCGCAATTCCAGATCATTTATTTTATTTTTTTCCCAAAATGGTTTTATTCATTTTACATTAACAACAAAATTAACCACAGGATAGGCGTGTACATACAGCCTGCATGTATTATTTTATACATACAAATAAATATTGCTCTGTATAGTCTAGTCTAAGGATGCTGTTTTCCAATGTCTTACAAGTCAAACCTTATGACATGAAAGCTTAGAGTCTAATCTAAAAAGCCTAAAGGGATCATTTATGAACAGATTAAATAACAATGGTCCCTCGTGGAATTCTGCTGTTCACATCCCTCCGTTGCAAAAACTGTCCATTTATACCTGCTCTCTGCCTCCTGCCGTTTAATCAGTTTTTTTAATTCGTAAGAGAACCCGCCCATTTATTCCATGACTGCCAAATTTATTCCTGGGTCTTTGGCAAGATCCTTTGTCAAAAGTCTTTTGGAAGTCCAAGTATAAGATATCTACAAGATCTCCCTTATCCACATGCTTGTTCACCGGCTCAAAGAACTCCAAAAGCCTGGTGAGGCAGGACTTCCCTTTGCAGAAGCCATGTCGATTCCCCATTACGATTAATTTATCTAGGACAGATGTTAGGCTAACAAGCCCGTAATTTCCTCAATCCCTTCTGGACTGCTCTTTAAAAATTGCTGTGACATTTGCCACTTCCCAGTGCTCTGGCATAGAGGCCGATTTTAGTGACAAGTTACATAGATCAGCGTTTTCACATTTGAGTTCTTTAAGAACCCCCGGGTATATGCCACCCAGACCCGAAGACTTCTTTGTTATCAGTTTTCCGAGTAGTCCTAGAACTTCATCTCTCATCACCTCGACCAGACCTAGTTCTTCAGAACCACTTTTTCAAAACAGCCACTCTGCCCTACATTGTCCACACTGTGAAAACAGATGCAAAGGATTCTGTTGGCAGGGGCTTCCCCATGGAGAGCTAAGAAGGGTCCGGCTGGTGGGGCTACTTGGTGGACTTCTCATGGGCAGGCCCGTAGCCAAGATTTCCTTTTTCAGGGGGCATTTAAATTTCTTAGGGGGCATCAAGTTGATTAAAGTTAAAGCTTCCCCAGCTTGGACCCCTCCCCCTGCCGACTCACTCATTTACTAATTTCAAAGGGAAGCTTCCCAACACTCCCCTAGTTGGCTGGGGTCAGGTCAGGGTCAGCCCATCATAGAGAATTTTTAGGCAGCGGCCTAGAGCAGCCCCTTAAGAGTGAGTGCCCCGTGGCTGCTGGCCTGCCACCCCTCCCCTCCCTCGCCTAAACAGGATAGGCTGAGGTGACATTGCTGCGACCCCACACAGTGGTGGCGGCAGAGACCGGCTTCCAGGTGCGTTCCTCCAGGGACTCCATGCTGCTCTGGCTTCCATCAGGCCCCCTACTGGGCTCCACCCTCCTTCCTGCATGGCTCCGCCCCGTCCTGCACTCTGGCGCCGGCCTCAGGTAGCAGAGCCTCCCTACTGCAGCCCTCACTCACTCGTTGGCTGCCGCACACGCACGCGCCGAGGCCATGCTGGGCAAGGACTACGTGATGGCCATCATCCTGGTCAACTGTGACGGCTGCCACCGGCGCGGGAAAGGAGGGCTTGAGGGGGTGCCCTTCCCGGGAGGAAAGCAAGCAAGCAACCAGGCTGAGGCCACCCCCGGCGGCGCCCATTCCCTTCCTCCCTGTTCTTCTTCTTCTTCTTCTTCTTCCTCCTCCTCCTCCTCCTCGAGGCTGTCATACTGGGGTGGGGAGTGCACCAGGAGGGTGCCAGAAAATTGGTGGGTGCACTGGGGGGGCACTAGAAGTTAGCCTCACCTAGTGTACAAGAAACCCTGGAGCTGGCCCTGGGTCAGGTCCTCCTACAGCTCTCTTGCCCGGCCTCCGCCAGCAGGCAGGCAGGGCGAACGCCTTCCCCAGAGATGGAGGGTGGCTGAAATCCGGCAGGCATGCTGGAAAAGGCAGACAGTGTCTCCTCTCCTGTGGCGACTGCTTTGTCTTCTTCCTCCTGGTCAGCCAGCTGCAAGTCCAGCCTCCCATACAGGTGTGCAGTGCACCAACCACTCGCTGCTCCCCCTTTTACAGGAGCCAGGTAGGAAAGACAGGCAGGTGGCAAGGCAAGGCGGTGGAGGAACACACTGGTGTGCTCGCCCACTCGGAGAGCTGCCAGCCAGCCAAGGCGAGTGCGGCCACCGCCAGCTCAGGACCCACAGCCCCTCCCCTCCCCCCAACCACCAGCCTGGGATGGAGCCAGCGGGGCTGCTGACAGGCAGAGAAGTGGCTTCGAACAAGCCCCACTTGGGGAAGGGGTGGTGGCAGTGAGGGGGGGGGAGTACTCCGGGAGGCCCAGAGTGTTGGGGGGCCTTGGATGGAAGTCAGGGGACGGGCCTCAAAATCCCACAATGTAGCTATGGGCCCGCTCATGGGCCGCCTCTGTTGGAGGGCAGAGCATGAAGCTTCCATTTCTAGGCCAATGTCAGTTAACGGGAGGCCCTCAGCCAGGATTCTTTACACGCGAATACACTTGAAACTGCCTCCTATTGAATCAGACCATCGGTTCATCAAGGTCAGTACTGTTTACTCAAACTGGAAGCGGCTCTCCAGGGCCTCACCTGCTGCCAGATCCTGTAACTGGAGATGCCGGGGATTGAACCTGGGACCTTTTGCATGCCAGGCAGATGCTGTGCCACTGAGCCATCGCCTCTCTCCTTTCTAGGCATCCTTTTGCTTTACCCTTGAACCGTGAGGAGTTTAACTCTTTCCAGTGTGATGCCCGGGGGGCCGTTTGCATGAGCCCGGTAGGAAGCCCCGCGCCGAGTCCAAATTCAGCAAGATTTCCCACAATGACTGCTAAAATGGTAGTGTCGACGAGGGCTTTTGCTCTAGCCCAGCATGCCTCCCCCCTCAAAAAAAACCCCGTCCTAAATCTTCCAGCATCCATGAACAGGAAAAAATATATATTTTTGCCATCAAGTCACAGCTGTCTTATCGTGACCCCACAGAGTTCTCAAACCAAGAGACGTCCAGGGGTGGTTTGCCATCGCTTGCCCCTGTGTAGTGACCCTGGTATTCTCTGGAGGTCTCCCATCCAAATCCTAACCAGGGCTGACCCTGCGCAGCAGCCAGGATCTGATGAGATGGGGCCACCCTCGGCTATCCAGTTCGGGGCAGAAAACGTATTAGGAATATGTAAACGGGGATGATTGTTGCCAGCCGTTTGAGAAATGGGAGCACGTCTTTCTTGCCACCACATTCCTTTTTTCATTCTGCCATGTGGGTGTATCGAGTTACAGCCATCTGCAGCATAAGTGAGCCGGGGGCGAGCGGCACGAGAGGTGGGCACCGGTGCCCGCCACCTCCGCCTCCTCTAAGCTCCCCGCCCATAAATCACACGGCCACCTGGGTGACGTGCCCACAGAGGTGGGTCTCCCGCACCAGCCGGTTCTCCCCATATGGTTCTCTATCCCCCACCCCCGCGCTCACACTTCCTCCTCTCCACCAATACATCTCTGGCACCTTTGGTGTAATTAGTGCGAGGAGGCTCCTGCCTTCAGCCGTTTATCACCAAGCAGTGCCGCTTAATTACCGTAATTAATATACAATCACCACTTTAATGAGAGACAGCAGCAGAGGCTCGTTTATCAAGATAAGTTACGCTGCCGACACTGCTGCGGGATGTGGCCCTTCTGGACCTCACTGGGGTGGGAGAGAAGTTGCCACGCTGGCCCGCAAGGCCGTGTCCCTGGGAGCAGGGCTGAAGCCAAGGCACGGCCCTCTGGCTCATCGTCCCAAGCCGTTGCCTTGGCAGAAGCAGAATGTCTTTCCTTCTGCAGGGAGGAAGCATTCGCACCCTGTCTCCATATATCTGCCAGATTACAGGGCAGGAACGCCCCGCCCCATGCTTAGGGATGCCTTCCAGGGCTGAGACGGAAGGAAGGAAGGAAAGGAGGCAGGAAGGAAAGGAGGGAGGGAGGAAAGGAAGGAAAGAAGGAAAGAATTCACCACCATAGGAGGTGACGGCGGCTACAAGCATGGATGGCTTCAAGAGGGAATTAGATAAGCATACGGAGCAGAGGTCCATCAGTGGCTATTAGCCACAAGGTATGGATAGGGAAGGAGCTGCGGTGGCTCAAGTGGTTAAGACGCTGAACTCCAGGCTGTGGAAGGTCAGTAGTTCAGCAGTTCGAGACCCGAGTGCCACATGACGGAGTGAGCTCCCGTCTCTAGTTCCAGCTCCTGCCAACCTAGCAGTACAAAAGCAAGAAATGGCAAGTAGATAAATAGGTACCACTTTGGTGGGAAGGTAACAGCGTTCCGTGCACCTTGGTGTTTAGTCATGCCGGCCACATGACCATGGAAATGTCTTCAGACAGCCCTGGCTCTTCGGCTTTGAAACGGAGATGAGCACCGCAACCCTAGAGTCGGATTTGACTGGCTTTCAAGCAAGGGAACCTTTACCTATGGATAGGGACTCTGGGGCGAATGATGCTCTGTATTCTTGGTGCTTGGGGGGGGGTCAACGGTGGGAGGGCTTCTAGTGTCCTGGTGGACCTCCTGATGGCACCTGGTATTTTTGGCCATTGCGTGACACAGAGTGTTGGACCGGATGGGCCGTTGGCCTGATCCAACATTGGCTTCTCTTATGATCTCAGCTCTGGAGTCTTGTGAGCAAAAATGCTACTCTGTGAGCGACTGGCATGAAAGTTGTGAGCAAGCAGTGTGGCTACCGCATAAACGAGTTTGCTCTGGAGCCCTCCTTCCTGAGCTAAGGCAGAAATCTGTGAGCCGGAGGCTAAAAAACTATGAGCTATAGCTCACACTAGCTCAGCTTAGAGGGAACACTGCTGCCCACCGCTCTTCTCAGTGCCCTCTGCCCCACAACCAGTTACTGCTCCTGGCCCAGTCATGCTTAGCGTTGCCAGCTCTGGGTTGGGAAATATCCGGAGATTTGGGGGGTGGGGCCAGAGGAGGGCGGGGTTTGGGGAGGGGAGGGGCTTCAATGGGGCACAATGCCACAGAAGCCACCTTCCAAAGCGGCCATTTTCTCCAGGCGAACTGATCTCTGTTGCCCGGAGGTCAGTTCTAAGAGCAGGATCTCTCCAGCCACCACCTGGAGGCTGGCAACCCTAGCCATGCTTCAGTGGGGATGCACAAAGGTGCCCCTTTCCATTTCTTTGCATCTGCATGTGTTGTCCTGGCACATTCCGTGATTGTCTGCAGTCCTGGTTCGTTTGTTTCTCTTACACCATTTTTACGGCATTGATCTGCCATTGACACAAAAATAAAAGGGAAAGATTCCATCGCATCGCGTTAATGGGAGGAACCCAGTGTGAACAAACAGAAAAAGCCCCGGGCGGGCAGAGCGGAACAGACTTGTGGGTGGGGTTGGTACAAGGGAGAAATGATACAGAAGTGGAGAGCCGAGTCAGCAGAGGTTTTAAAAATTCAGCAGCGACCCTAGTGAAGTGGAGCTGAGAGTCCTTCTGAGAATGGGCCTTCTTTGTCGCTCAGGGCTAATCCCAGGCAGCTTCTACAAATATTTCACCATAGCCCCTGGAACGATGTCAGTTTATCCAGCTCTTAGCAGCCGAAATAGTCCAGTTTGGCCTGGGCTCGTCAGAGGCTAGAAGCTAAGCAGGGTTGGGCCACAGTTAGCACATTCTTTCGATCTGTTAAGAAACATCTTTACTATTTTGCATGCGCCTTTAACAAGCCACCCCTGTATACACAACTATGATCTGTAATTCCATTTCACTGTCTGGTGACGTGTGGATGCACATGAAAGCTCACGCCTTGAATGAAACTCTGTCGGTCTTAAAGCTGCCCACCTTGATCTCACTCAAGTGGGAGACAGCCAAGGAAGACTGGGGTCAGTGTTCCCTCTAAGCTAAGTCAGTGTGCGCTAGCTCACAGTTTTTTAGCCTCCGGCTCGCACATTTTTGTCTTAGCTCAGGACGGACGGCTCCAGAGCTAACTCACTGATGCAGCAGCCAAATCGCTCGCTCACAACTTTAATGCCAGGAGCTCCTACAGTAGAATTTTTGCTCACAAGACTCCACAGCTTAGAGGGAGCATTGACTGGCGTGGCTCTGCAGAGGAAGGCAATGGCAAATCACCTCTCCTGGTCACTTGCCTGGAATGCCCCGATGGCACCTTCTTTTTTCTTTTGAGTGTGCTTTAACCCTCCTTCTGCCCTAATGGAAGAAAGGGCTCAGGTTCAAGGACGTACAATGCTTCTGATCTGTTTGTCCAGGGAATATGGCTAAAGCCTGAGGAGAGCAGGGGAAGGACTTCAATGGGGCATAATGATGGCAAAGTGGCTATTTTCTCCATGTGAATTGATCTCTGTTGCCCGGAGATCAGTTGTCACAGCGGGACACATTTCTCCCAATATGTTCCCAGAGAGCTTTACGTTCAGCTGACCAAACACCTGTAGGTAATCCCTGGCCCAAAAGACATCCGTTTGGCCTCAACCAGAGCCAGAGCCTTTTCGGCTCTAGGTCCAGCCTGACAGAATACTCTCCCTAGTGAAGTCAGGGCCCTGGGGGACGTCGTACAGTTCCGCAGGGCCTATAAAATGGAGTTGTTCCACCAGGCCTTTCGTCAAGGTTACGGATGTCAAATTACATCAGCCTCCCCTGCCCTACTCTGCCTCAGCCTGTCTTGCGCTAAGCACTTTATTAAATTGTTCCATCGGCGGACGTTTTATCCACCTTCTGGCAGGCCAGTTTTATCCACCTTCTGGTAGGCCAGACCACGGAGCTTGTTTATTCACTCGCCATTATGTACTATATTATGGGTTTTATAGTTTTTGAATTGTATGTACTGTATGTATTGAGAGCCAGTTTGGTGTCGTGGTGAAGTGTGTGGACTCTAATCTGGGCAAACCGGGTTTGATTCCCCACTCCTCCACTTGCAGCTGCTGGATGACCTTGGGTCAGTCACAAGTTCTTTTCAGAGCTGTTCCGTCGAGGACAGCTCTGGAAGGAGCTCTCAGCCCCGCCTACCTCATAGGGTTTCTGTTGTGGGGAGGGGAAGGGAAAGGAGTTTGTAAGCCGCTCTTGAGACTCTGAATGAAGGGCGGGGTATAAATCCAATCTCCTCTTCCTCCTCCGAGTGTTTACCCACTTGTTGTGACCTGCCCTGAGCCCACTTGCGGAGAAGGGTGGGATAGAAATCTCAAAAGTGAATAAATGACTGAAGAGGGGCAGGGAGCCTCTTTTCCCCCGTTACTCCTGCCAGGGCTCAAGGTCAGGGCTTAGCCAAGGATCTCCCACAATTGCTCAAAGCTACCTTCCGGGGTTTGGCTGTGACTGGCAGGCGGGCTGTAGCTTCTGATTGGCCAGGATGCCAGGGGGGTTCTCAGAGCCCTCCAGGCTTCCTTGCAGGGATGGCTGCTCACAGACCAAGCCAGGGTCACCAACCTCCAGGTTGAACCTGGAGATATCCTGGAACCACAACTGACCTCCAAACTGCAGAGATCACATCCCCTGGAGAAAATAGCTGCTTCGGAGGGTGGACTCTACGGCATTTTACCCTGTTGAGGTCCCCCCTCCCTAAGCACTGCCCCACCACCTGCGCCTTCAAATTTCCAGGAATTTTCCATCCCAGAGTTGGCAACCCTAGGTCACCAGGCCAAGGAGAAGGCCAAGGGTGCAGCAAGGTTCCTGAAGCGAAGCAGGCCCACGGTGCTTAATTCCTATAGCAAGACTGCCCGGGAGGGTGCCCCTTCTCATCTGAATGCTCCTCCTCCTGTTCCAGGTGCAGAGGCCCCTTGCAGTGTGGCTGGTACCCTTCACAGCCGGGCTCACTCCTGCAGAGACAGGAAAGGAGCGGAGCTGGAAGTGGCAGAATGGTCTGGGCCACTTCCAGCTATAGGGGGAAGATCCAGATGTGGATATCCCTCTCCTTTGAAAGGTCGCAGAGCAAGAAGAAAAGTTTCTCTGGGCTTGCTGTGTTGGTTTTTATAACATAGGGGAGCGTTCTGAAATGAATGGTGGCAGTTTGTTCTGCCACCTCATTCTCTGGAGTGTCAGGATGGGGCCCTAGGAACGGATTAACTCCTTTGCACCCGGGAATAGCCCTTCACTGAGCAGCCAGCGCGGTTTGTGTGTGTGGAAAGTGCTGGCGAGTTGCGGCTGACTTATGGCGAGCCCAGCAAGGGGCTTTCAAGGCAAGGGAGAAGCAGAGGTGGTTGGCCATCGCCTTGCCTCTGTGGAGTCTTCCTTGGTGGTCTCCCATCCAAGACGTATGGTGTCCCCAGGAAGGACTTTCAAGGCAAGTGAGAAGCAGAGGGGATTTGCCGTTGGCTTCCTCTGCACAGTCTTCCTTCAAGGTCTCCCTTCCAAGGACTGACCCTGCTTAGCTCCCGAGATCTGATGAGTTCGGAGATGGAGATCTGATGAGATGCCACCTTCCCTCCCAGAGTGGTTTAGCCTTCTACTTTTTGCAGGCCTTTCAACAGGTATTGCAAAGCAAAGGTTTCTTTTGGCGAGTGAATGCTGGAAGCAGTTTTTCCAGGGGCTTGGAATGCCTTCCTCACTCCCAGCCATTTCCTTTGTATTGCACCCCAGAAAGGCTCCTGTAGGCAGCAGGGACCTGCAGGTTAAGGTGGGCATTCTCCTGGCTGGACAGTTCTTGGGCAGGGCAGCACTTCTCCCCCGGAAGGGGAGCAGAGCCGTCCCTCCAGCCCCCGACCACTCAAAAGCTTGTGAATGTGCCACGGACACAGTCTTCTCTCTCCTACCTCCTTTGCAGGTCCAGAACATCAGCCTTGTGGAAGGCGAGACGGTCACCGTGGAGACCCTCGGAGGGGTGGAGCCTGTTGCCTTGGCCAATGAGTCATTCCTGATGCGCGGTCAGGTCATCCGTGGCCCAAACAACCAGGTGGTGGTTCGCTTCCAGAGCCCAGCACCTGCCAACCCCGGCACCTTCCATTTTCATTTTCAAGGTGAGGGTCAGGATGGAGGGGGAGGGCATGCCGTGATCCAGATGCTTCCTGGAGATCAGGGTCTCCGACCTTTTTGAGCCTGTGGGCGCTTTTGGAAGCCTGACGCAGCAACGGTGGGCACAGCCACAAAATGGCCGCCAAGGAGATGGAGCCGGGTACAAAATGGCTGCTGCACCTTGCCTTCAGCCGCACAGCCCTTGTCCTGTGGTGATGGCTGCTGTCAAAGCAATGTTTTTAAAATTTTGCACGACTGAATCTCCAGTGGCCAATCAGAAGGCCTGTTGGGCAAAAGCCTGACCTGGCCCCTCCCACTTTCTGAAAACACTTGGAGGGTGCCAAGGAGGTCCATGGGCACCAAGTTGGGGGACCCTGCTGTAGATCCTTCAGCTACCTGTGGGTGGGGACATTTGTCAGGCTCTTCAGAATTGGGGGGGGAGTGGTGTGGTAGAAGGGCTTAGCACTGATTGGAGTTCTGTTAAATACTGGGTTCTAGACTCATTGCACTGATCAGCTCGGGTTTGTTAAGTGATTTCAGCAGAACACAAGACGAAGCTAGCAGGGCTTGTCTCAAGTCCTGAGACTGCAGCTTATTTCGTATTGCTTGTCTCAAGTCCTAAGGACTGGATCTGCTTGCTAATTGCAGCGTACTTTACACTGTTTATCTTAAGTCTTAAGAAGTGGATGTACTTGCTTTATGGACACTTGAAGGTCATGTTTTTTCAGTCCATTGAAACTGGAATTTGTGAAGTCTTTCTTTTGGGAGGGTTAAATAGTAAATGGTAGATACTGCTTTAAATCCCTGGTATTTTTGTGCATTTCTTGTATTTCATATCTCTCCTTATTATAAAGAGCTGTTCATGTCCACACGCCCCCACAGCCTTTGGCTCCCCCAACTGCCAGTCAGAACGGGGTCCCTACCCACTGGCTGCATGGCCTTCGCCCCACCCATCCTCCCACCCGCAGACGACCTGCCCAGCACCTTGGCTGCAGTGGGCTGAGAGTTGCTGGACGGGCAGGATGCTCCAGTGGGCGAAGTGTCTGGAGGCCGAGCCCGATGGGAGCCAAAGTTGGCTTCCTTGTGCTGCAGCCCCCACCAGGAGTCCCTTGCTCGCTGCCACTCCAACATGACGTGCGGTGGTCGGTCAGGGGTGGTGAGCCACAGTGCCCAGGAGGCCCCAGCAGCACCGTGCCCTTGCTTGCCCTGCAAGCCCCACACAGCATCATGCCAGCACCGCATGCATTGGGGGCCTGCCCCACTGCCCTTGGCCCACAAGTCCAGGTACGATCCTCACAGCCAGGTGGGCAGCTGCGACACAACGTGCCACCTCCCTGATGCGTGGTTGCCGTGGCACCAACCGCCTCTTCCTGCCTGACCCCAGTGGCGGGAGCTGCAACGCCATCAGCGATGACTGCACACCCCTTATCTGCCCGCCACTGGGCCTGCATGGTGAGGGCCACTTTGAGACTCCTTCAGGTAGAGAAAAGTGAGGTATAAAGAACCCAACTCTTCCTCCTCCTCCTCCCTCTTCCTCTTTTTCCTCTTCTTCTTCTTCCTCTTCCCATACTTTTTTGCAGAATGAATTCGCAAGATTACCTCTTGCCTGAAATGTGAACGGTTTTTTTCTGTCTTCTGCATTGCTGCCCAAACCCATCCGCAAAAGGCAGGTTTGGGCAGTGATTTTCTTTTTAAAGTTTCCATGCCAGCATTTCAACATTTGAGTGCTGGAGGGCGCCTGCGCTGAAACGAAAGTTCCGTCCTATTCAGGGGCCCAAGACCAGCAGCCAATCACCGCCTTCCTTACCATTCCTTCATTCACACTCAAGAGCAGATTCTAGCATGTCCCCGGGTGCCATTTTCAAATACACTTTGCAGTGCCTGCAGCTAACCTGAAAACATGTAATTGAAGGAAACAAGCTGTTGGGAACGTTGTACTGATCCGAGTCAGGGAAAGAAATTGAAAATTTTGGGAGGGAGCCAATGAGAGAGGATGCTCAAACGCAGGGGAAGAGGCAACCGAAAAGGAATGAGACACAACCACCAGGTACGACTCTCGGGCATGGTGCGGCAGGCTGGGAATGTGCTCGTAAGGGGATTTCTCGGCCCCTCGAGGCTGCTGAAGCGCTGTGATGCTTCAGCGAACGCACACACAAAAAAGACAAAAAGGGAAAAAACCAGAAAACCGACCCACGGTGTAATGTGAACAGATGGAACCCTGACGAGGAAAAACGAAGAAAACATGTAAGTGGGTATTGATTGCACCGATAGCGTGATCCTTGGAACTGCCACAGCGCCAAATAAAAACCCGGAAGGCGGCTACAGTCTGGAAAATGCCATGGTGCTGGAACAGTCTATGAGTGCATCTTCCTGACATTTAGGGTTGCCGGTTCCGCCTGGCCGCTGACGGGGGATGGGAGGCAGTGTCCCCGCTAAGCTGAGTGAGTGTGAGCCAGCTCACAGTTTTTTAGCCTCCGGCTCACAGATTTTCATCTTAGCTCAGGAAGGATGGCTCCAGAGCAAACTGATTCATGCAGCAGCCAAATCGCTCGATCAGAACTTTAATGCCAGGAGCTCGCAAAGTAGAATTTTTGCCCACAAGACCCCACAGCTTAGAGGGAGCATTGATGGGAGGCAGGGTTGCCAGATCCAGGCTGGGAAACTCCTGGAGATTAGGGGGTTGGAGCCTGAGGGGGACAGGGCCCTCAGTGGGGCACAGTGCCACCGGTCCACCTCCCAAAGCATCCATTTTATCCAGGGGAACTGATCTCTGTAGTCCGGAGAGGAGCTGTAATTCCGGGGGATCCGCAGGTCTCACCTGGAGGCTGGCTTGCCTACTGACATTTTTAAGGAAGTAAATTTCAGGCACGTGTGCTTTCCCCGTGCATATTGGAGCTGTGTGGGGAGGAAGAGAAGAGGGTTTATCCTCCCACCCCTATCCAGTTTTATCTCTCTTCTCACCCCTTCACAGTTGTATGGCAGAACTACGCAAGGATGGAAGGGGGTCACCCTCCTCTGCTCTCCCCACATAGTCCTGATCCAAACAGAACCATGCACTCGTGTGAAGGGGCTAGGAGACCTGTGGCTGCCGTCTTGCCTAATTCCTCCCTTAGGTGATTTAAGAGAAGTATTGGGGGGGGATTGGAAAATTCATCTTGGGCAGTCTATCAAAAGCTCTTAGCCATAACAAGTAGAGCCTCCCTATTCAGGGGCACTGCACCTCTGCTAGGGATAAAGGATACAGGAAGGCCTTCCTGTCCAGGCTGGGCTTCTAGGCTTCCCGGAGGCATCTGGGTAAAGGGGGAGGCTTCAGTCTAATAATCCAACAGGTCTCCCTACTAGTGGAAGGGGAAATAGGCAAAGGCCTTCCGCTATGGGACGCAGCCCTGCCAGTGCCACGACCGTCACTGTTCCCGCCCCTATCCCCTGCACAGCCAGCACAGGGGCCGCCACGGCACCAGGGCTTTCCTTGCAGCTGCAGCACAATTAGCTAATTGGGAGCTTGCTAATCACTGCCGGAGCTAATCGCCGATGCTGCCAGGTTAAAGCGGGCACCCACCGAAGAGACACTTAATGGGGAGCTAATTGGTCCCAGCAATTAACGTAATCTGCATGGAGAATCGGGGGGGGGCCCTGCTGCCACGTGACGCCCACCGTCATGTCTTGCTGGTACTGGCACCTGCACTCCTCATTCCTCCTGCCTCCCCTTAGACCAGGCAGAGCCCCCCTACCAGCCCTGTGCCAGTTAATAATGCCTGGTGATGATGCATTTCAAGAGTTCAGAAAACACCGGAGAATCTTAGCAAGAGCTTCCTCCGAGGCAGTCTGGCCACACGGCCCCCTTCCTTCGGGTCACGCACCTACAGCTCAGTGGATTGATTGATGGACTTCACTTTTAGTCCGCCTTTGCCGTTGAGCCTCAAGGGAGAGTTTCTCCCTGCCCTGCCTTCTCCTGTCCCCCCCACAGGGTTGCCAGCCCTGAGCTATAAGACACCTGGAGATTTGGGGGGTGGAGCCTGAGGAGGGCGGGGTTCAGGAGGGGAGGAGCCTCCACATGGCATAATGCCAAAGCATCCATTTTCTCCAGGTAAACTGATCCCTGTTGTAATCTCAGGAGATCTCCGGTCACCACTGGGGAGTTGGGAACCTTAGTGGATGCCCCTAGGGTTGTCAACTGCAGGTTGGGAAATTCCTGGAGATTTGGGGGGGGTGGAGCCTGAGGGGGTTGGAACTTGGGTAGAAGAGGAAGCCCAGCGAGTTCTGGTGCCACAGAATCCACCCTACAGAGCAGCCACTTTCTCCAGGGAAACTGATCTATGTAGTCTGGAGATAATTTGTAAATCAAAACAACAACAACAACAACAATTCTGTGAGATCTCCAGGCCCCACCAGGAGGATGGCAGCTTGACCAACTTTACCTCTCCCTCCCCCATAATCCACACCTCCCCAGATTCATCGTTCCCCCCCCCCGTCCTCCCCTTTTCAGAGCCTTGCCTGGCGTCAGGGGCAAATTAAGGCTCACTGGTGCCCTAAGCTCCCCTCCTTTCCCCACTGACCCCGCCCATTTGAATTTGGCTCCATCCTTTTACTTTTAAACACGCGCATTTTACTTTTAAACATAGCCTATGACACTGCACCTCGCCAACGAAAAATAGGAGATAACCCTAGGGTGCGCCATGATTAATTTGCACTAGTTTTAGCAATCTTTTTTTTTTTTTTTTAACAAATCTTCATTCGGGTTTTTTTGCCTTTTCACCCTTTCCCCAACTTTGTGGTGCCCCCTTTGGCCCTGGTGCCCTAAGCACGTGCTCAGTCTGCTTAATGGTGAATCTGCCACTGCCTGGCGTACATACGCAGGGGAAGGAGGGGACGGAAGGGACCACAGCACTCATACTGGGGGAGGGGGGGGATTGACTTCTGGAATGCTCTCCTGCATTTAAGAAAAACAACATCTGCCAGTTTGGCACAACAAGCCTGGTCGGAGTTAACTTGCAGGGCCAGGTGTCTATTTGGGGGGAGTCGGGCAAAGGAGTTGGGCAAAGGAGCATTCCAAGCTGGATTCTACCACTGAAAAGGGGCTGTGCCTTCTACTTCCTCTGCCTCCTCCACCTTTCCCCGTGTCAGGTGGGTGAAGGGAAAAGGAAGCGGTTTTGCCTGGCCCTGTACATTGTAACTTGGCTCACTGGTTCAAGCTACCTCGAGGCACTGGCTCTGCAGGCGTCTGGCGGTAATCTGTTTGCTCTGGGTTCTACGGCTGCATCCGCTGCCGGAATATGGGGTAATAGCTGTGGCCTACCTCACAGGGCTGTTATACAGAGGCCAAGTGCAGGGCAGTGGTTAGAATGTCGGGCCTGTGACATGGGACGCCCAGATTCAAATTCCCACTCTGCCATGGAAGCTTGCTTGCTGCATGACTTTGGGGCTGGCACATACTCTATGCCTAACCTATCTCACGAGGTAGATGTGAGGACGCAACAGGGAAGAGGAGAACAATGTAAGCCACTTTGGTTCTGCAGAGCCAGCATGGTGCAGTAGTTAAGAGCGGCGGACTCTAACCTGGAGAACTGGGTTTGATTCCCCACTCTTCCACATGCAGCCAGCTGGGTGACCTTGGGCCAGTCACAGCTCTCTTGGAGCTCTCTCAGCCCCACTTACCTCACAGGATGTCTGTTGTGGGAAGGGAAAGGAGACTGTAAGCCACTCCGAGACTCCTTTGAGTAGTGAAGAGTGAGATATAAAACCAACCCTTCTTCTCCTTCTCCTTCTCCTTCTCCTCCTCCTCAGAGAAAGTTGGGGTATAAATAAGGTAAATAATAAATAATAATAATAGAATTCTCGGAGATGCTTTGAACACTGGCAATGCTCTGTGTAAATACAAACTCACGGTCTCTTTAAGGCAGGCCAACTCAATGTGCCACTAAACTGGAAAAAGACAGTGACGTATTCGCTCAAGAGATGAATCAGGGGTTTCATTGCAACGTGACACTGAGAAGGCAAAAAACCCTTTCTTGGGGCTTTGACCTTGTGCAGAATCCCCTTGCAATGAGGCAATGAAGCTGCTCTGCAGTTCAAGCCCCGCAAGAAAGTGCTTCCGTCTCTCTGCGCATCATGTGCCACTCTGGCTTCCACTTCTCCCCAGCTGCTCGCCTCAACCCTTCCTTCCTTTCTGCAGCCTACTTGCTGAGCTGTGCCTTCCCAACGCGTCCAGCCTACGGAGACGTCTCTGTCACCAGTTTGCATTCCGGGGGCAGCGCCTACTTCTCTTGCGCCACGGGTTACCAGCTCGTGGGTCAGGCCCACCTCACCTGTCTCAATGCCACACGCCCCTTTTGGAGCACCCGGGAACCAACGTGTGCCGGTCAGTATAAAGTACCGAGGCTGATGCATTGGAGAGTGATTTCAGCTCATACTTTATTTAGCTACAGGCAGATCATGAGACGCAATACCTGGCCCAGAGGCCGGTTTATATCCCTATAGCCAAACCACACCCAACACCCCCCCACTCCCGTGATATGCTATTTACAGTGCATTTGAGTCCCATAGGTCCATTCTCGGATCCTAGCCCTCCGATAGGTGTGTGCTAGGATCCGTTCAGGCTATTGTCTTTCGGAGTGAAGCCTGGGCCCTTCGCATGGCCGTGAGCGGACCCGACCATGTGTGCAGCCTCGCTGGGTACACAACAGTCAGTGAAGGTCCCAGCGGGCCACTTCATGAGTGGGGTGACGGAAGGGCTTGTGGGGCTGGGGTCTTTCCCCATCGAGCTTTCTCCCAACCCTTTTGGCAATCCCTTCCCACTGCAGCGGCTTGCGGTGGAGTGATCAGGAATGCCACTGTTGGACGCATCGTCTCCCCGGGCTTCCCTGCCAGCTACAGCAACAACCTGACCTGCCATTGGTTGCTGGAGGCACCGCCAGGACAACGGCTGCACCTCCATTTTGAGAAGGTCTCGTTGGCTGAAGATGATGACCGGTGAGTATGCGGGAGATCTCCTGTTCCCCAGATGGCCATCTTGAGGCTGCCATTTTGAAGCCCCTTAACAGTGCACTGGGCTGGCAAACTGGTTCCTTGTTCAGTGGGGAGTGGCGTGGTTCTTGGTGTGAGAAGCTGGGGCTCTCCCACCTCCCTTAGCATCCGTGTTTGCAGCCTCTCTGTCCTGCAACGCTGCTGCCATCAGTGGCTGCAGACCTGGAGTAAGAGAGGTTGACCTCTGCCTTTGAAAAAGGGGACCCAGCCTACAAGTATATCTGCCTAGGGTTGCCAGGTCTGAGTTGGGAGATTCCTGGGGATTTCAGGGGTGGAGCCTAGTAAAGGTGGGGTTTGGGGAGGGCAGGGACTTCAGTAGGGTGTAATGTCATATAGATTAACTTGCAAAGCAGCCATTTTTTCCAGGGGAACTGTTCTCTGTCACCTGGAGACCAGCTGCAATTCCAGGAGAGCTCCAGCTACCACCTGCAGACTCCCAAACAGCAGAGAAGCACGGAAGGGAGTACATTATACAAAAATTATGAAAGGTCAAACCGTGCATAAATAACAAATATATATATATTCAACATTCAATGAGTATGATAATCTAAACCTATATAAATAGTCAGGGCTATTTTGGGGCAGGAACGCACAGGAACGGAGTTCTGGCTGGCTCTCGAGTTGGCCACGCCCAGCAGGAACTCATTAGCATAACAGGCCATACCCAACAGCAGAAACTCATTAGGATTGGCTACATTAGGGGTGTGTGGCCTAACATGCAAAGGAGTGCCTGCTACAAAAAAGCCCTGGGTTTTGACAACAAACAAGGTAAACAGAATAAGAAGAAAAAGGTGGGTGTGGCTGGATGACCACACTTCTGGTAACATGGGGGTGTGGCCTAATAGGCTAACAAGTGGTGCTGTCAGGGGTGTGGCCTAATATGCTAATAGGTTTCTGCTGTTGGGTGTGGCCTATTACGCTAATGAGTTCCTGCTTGGCTTTTTCTACAAAAAAAGCCCTGTAAATAGTGTAGTTTTTCAAAAATACAATATGACAGTCAGGAACTCAAAAATGCATCATCCAAATACACAAACAGTCCTATTAATCCACCTTCAGAAATGGTCCAAGGCGAGATGAGTTTTTCAAAGAGGAATGATAAACATTTATATTTGGACTTTTCACTGTTCGAGGGATTTGACTTGGACTATTTCTGAAGGTGGATTAATAGGACTGTTTGAGTTTCCAACTATCATATTGTATTTTTGAAAAACTACACTATTTATATAGGTTCAGATCCAGTTGGTCAGCTGTGCTGGTCTGAAGCAGTTGAACAAATTTGGAGTCCACTGGCACCTCTAAGACCAACAAAGGTATGAGCTTTCGTGTGCACACAAACGTTTTCCAAATACATTGGAAGGAAGGCAAGGTTCAAACTTATAACCAGAGGATGAACAGTAAATTAACATGCAACATGATGATGATCAAGATATGCAAAGTGACGCTAAATAACAAGTTTAGGTTCTAAGGTCAACAGTTGTGAAGTAATAAATATGTCAAACCAGCAGATAAATGTCTAAAGGTGTTTTTTTCTAATTGTGGGAAGTGACTGACTCATTGAATGCTGAATATATATTTTTCGTTATTTATGCACGGTTTGATCTTTTGTACCTTTTGTATAACTTACCACCTGCAGACTGGCAGCCCTAATGTGTGCCCCATGAGGACTGGACTAGCCACCATCTCTTTCAAAGGGTAATTGAAACCCCCAGCTCTCCCAGGCCAAGTGTGACGGATGCTGTGGTGTAGGGTCGCCAGGTCCCCCTGGCCGTGGGTGGGGGATAGAAGGGTAAAGTTGCCAGATCCAGATAGGGAAACTCCTGGAGATTTGGGGTTGGAGCCTAGGGAGGACAGGGACCTCAGTGGGGCACAGTGCCACACAGTCCACCCTCCAAAGCATCCATTTTCTCCAGGGGAACTGATCTTTGTAATCTGGAGATGAACTGTCATTCTGGGGGAGGTCCCCAGGTCTTACCTGGAGGCTGGCATCCCTGAGTGGTAGTCCCAGCAGGAAGTCAATGGTAAGATAGCAGTGTGTCCATATCTTACCTCGGTTTCACTCCTGGAATATTTGGACAAAGATGTTAGATGACTCTGGGCATCTCACCAGAGGATAAATGTGAAAACAGGCTCAGGACAGAAGGGCAGAGAGAGGATTCAGGTCCCGTCCCAGGTCCCTGTTCCCTTGACCCCGTAGCACAAGCAGTCAAGTATGGAGGCATCGGTTCGATTCCCACCGCTGACACCATTCACAGTTCAGTGGGCAGCCTGGATTCTCTGAAGTGGTGAAACACCGCGTCCTTTCTCTTGCTCAGAATGTCAAGCGTCTGTGCATTGGGGTCATCGCAAAGAATGCGACTGGGCTCTCCTTTTCCCTAGCCCTGTCAAGAGGAGGCTGGGATTTGAAACAGCAGCCTCTTGAGCTTTCCCTGGTAGCAGCACAAGGAAGGCTGAAGCTGAATAAATTGAGTCTTCTTCCAAGTTCTGACCTGGCTATATAGCCTGCTGAAGAGTCTGGGCCTTGGCTCTAAAGTCCTCCAGCAGCTTGCTAAGCCCCTGGGTTTTGTGGCTGTCACCTCTTGCTGTCTGCCTGTCTAGCCTCGACCTGCCTGATCCTTTCCCTCTTCCTTGCAGGCTCATCATTCGGAATGGAAATGACATCGAAGCACCCCCCGTGTATGATTCCTACGAGGTGGAATACCTGCCAATCGAGGGGCTGGTCAGCACGGCACGTGGCTTCTTCATCGAGCTGACCACAGACAGCAGTGGTGTGGCCACAGGCATGGCGCTGCGATATGAAGGTGAGGTTTGAGGGCTGCCAGGAAAGCCATACGCACATTCTTCCTCCGATGACTTGGGGTGGCTTCACGCAGCTTGCACGCCTGGGAACAGCTACCCTGTTTCCTTGTGATACAGCACATGGGTGCATACACCGTTCACATGTGCGGCATCCCATGGGAAAGTGGACCCTCAGGCTACGGTTAAGGAGGAGATGATCTGGCTGTTTTCTTTGTTTGTTTTAACTCCATATACTAGTGTTCTCACCAGTTTTGGTTCATCTCCATTTTATTTCTGTGGCCAGTAATTCTTTTTTTTTTTTAAGATCAGTGATACCCCATTGATGCAATGTTAACAGGCACCATGAAAAACACGCTAAGTTTAACAAGGGATGTTTGGTGCAAGGAAAGAGAAGCTGGTACAAAAACCAAGACCAGCAGGTTTGTTTCTCACAAAGATGAAGTGAAATCAGGACAGGAAGACTCAAGCCGGACCTGGCAGATTTCAGAATTCCGTCTTCACCATGGAGCCACCAAAGAAAGGGCAATAACAAAAACAAAATACACCGTGGAGAGAACGTATTGCTCAAGGTCAAATACCACTAAAGTGTTACTTAAAGGCATATGTCTCAAACATAATAAATGAGAAAATCGTGCATGGAGATTTTAGTACGGTCCACATGTACTTATTGCTTATTAAAGCACAAAAGCTATGAAACAAATACACAAGTATCAAGAGGCCTTCCTAAAGCAAGACTAGTAAATGGGCTGTATACAGTACTTGAAAACACTGTAATCTTCTTTGCTGTTTCTGGGAACTCTTCTCTCTTAGAACCCGTTACTCAATTTTTTTGATAGTTTTATTAAACATTTTGTTAATAAGACTCGTTCTTATGTAAAAGACACTAAACATCTCATACAAACTTTAGAAGGCACAACACTACCATGCTCATCATTATTAGTTACCCTTGATGTTGGAGCCTTATACACTAATATCCCCTATGAAAAAATCAGGATATTAGTTGAGAACTTACTGGAATTGAGGCAAGATCTCAGCGTGCCCACTTTCTTTCTGGTAGAGAGTCTGGACATCATCTTAGAAAAAAATTATTTCAGATTTTCCAATGATTTTTATTTGCAAATTTGTGGGGTTGCCATGGGGAGCCCATGTGCTCCCAGTTTGGCTAATATTTTCATGGATTTTTTTGAATCCAAATACAATTTGAATTATTAGTCAAATAAGTTTAAAAATACATTTTTATTTACCGAAGATTTATTGATGATTTATTTATGATATTTACTGAACCTGCTGTTTTTGAGGATTTTTTGAAGTGGCTTGATAGTATACACCATACAATTAAGTTTGAGGGTAAAGCCAATGAGATTGAAATTAGTTTTCTGGATACTATCATTTACAAGGATCACCTGAATAAATTGGCATTTAAACCTTATAAAAAGCCCACTGACAGAAATACATACCTACATTTCAAATTGCATTATCCTACTCATCTGGAAATAATCTACCATATGGGCAGTTCCTGCACATTAAAACAAACTCTACCAACCCTCATGATTATAACAATGAAGCCAAGACTATGGAAGCCCATTTTCTTGAGTGAGGATACCCATATAAGAGAAGAGCAGCACATACTGACAGGAAGATTCTTCTCCAAGATAAATGTACTCAAAAAGCTACAGGTGTGTCTTTTGCTCTTGATTTTTCACCAATAGCCAAACAGATTAGTCACATAATTCATAAACATTGCCATTTAGTGTCAGGAATTGATGGATGTTCGGGGACTCAAGAAATTGGATATAGAAGGGGTAGAAACATAAGAGAAATTATCACTAGATCTGATTTCCAGACGGAGAACAAGGTGACCCCTGTGACATTAGGGCATCATAAATGTTTTCAAAATTGTGCAGCCTGTAAATATTCTTTGGACTTTAAGGAACATGCACATCCACAGAAAGGATATATGATTCAACTTCCACATTATTCTAATTGCAGAACACGCTGATCTGTGCATCTTTTGGAATGTGAGTGCAAAAAGCAACACTTTGATATTTCCATGCACATGATTAAAGTTAGGATTTTGGAACACCCTTCTCGAATCAGGAATTCCATTATGACAGCTCCTGTCATTGAGCATTTTGTTATGACCTGCCATGACCCAGATAAGTTAAAAAATATTATTATTTACAAATATACACTACAGAAATACAAGTGTCATGATATACAGAAATTTCTATTGCAAAAAGAAGCAAAGTGCATCTTTGAATATAGAACTTTTTCACCTTATGGTTTAAATAATGAACTTGACTTATCCTCTTATTTGTAGCCTTTTATTTGTGTTAAATATACTCTGTGGCTTTAAATGCACTCTGTGATTTTAAATGATTCAGGCACGATTAGCTTTAAGTAAGCAAGCTGAGTTTGTGCATGTAAGAACCACTTTGCCGTAAGGAGGGTAACGAGCCCTTCTGGGAGTATGATAAGGCATGCAAAATATGTAAACTGTGTGGGTAAGTCAGGTTTCAAGTTGTTAATAACAAGGTTTGAAGTGTGTTTTGAATATCTGTATACAAGATGTTGTGCTTGTTTTGTTATTTATATTAGTTCCATAAGAATATATTGGCTCTGAAGAAGTAGAATCGAAACTCGGCTGATAGGAGATGTCAGCCTGATAGGAGATGTCACCCTGGTTTCTCAGCCTCCCTGCAGACCTGAAAGTTTAAAACTAAGAAACAGCAAAGAAGATTACAGTGTTTTCAAGAACTGTATACAGCCCATTTACTGGTCTTGCTTTAGGAAGGCTTCTTGATACTAGTGTGTTTATTTCATCGCTTTTGTGCTTTAATAAGCAATAAGTACACGTGGCTCAAACTAAAAGATTTACAGTGGCTGAGTTCAGACTGGCAATTTGCCCCACTATAGCCATCTTTCAGTGACGTTTTAAAAGCGGATTAAAGGGGGCGTTCACACAGGCACATCTGCCTGGCGTTCCCCATCCGTAGGCAACACGCGCTGTTCCATTTCACTCCCGCGTTTAAAAGATACCTGGTGAAAGTGGTAGCAAATCCTGGAGAGTGCCTTTATCCCGCGTTATTCTGCGTCCTGGAAGTGTGAATGCAAAGCCGAAAAAACAGGAGCAACTCACTTCTATAGCATGTGCTGGGTGTTTCCGCGCATAAGGCAGCAGCAATTTGATTGGCTGTGCTCTGCTCTACCACTCAATGCAGTGCTGGTGTAACAGGATTCTCCCCAAATCGGCCGGATGCCTATGTGTGTATGAGCGCATGGGCGCATGAGTGCATATGTGCCCATGCGCTCATACACACATAGGCATCTGGCCGAATTACCAAGGAAAAGCCGCTTACAGCTGCGCCTCCGGGTCAGCAGTCTGAACACTCCTGCGCGCCTCCTTCCAGTATGCTCCCGCATCCGTCAGCCCCGTGTGACTGGGAAAACCCAGAACAGCTTATTCCAGGGCTTTTTTGCCACGACTGGCTTCTGCTGCATATTGCCAGTCTGAACTCAGCCAGTTTAATCTCCATGCATGATTTTCTCATTTATTATGTTTGAGACATATGCCTTTAAGTAACCCTTTAGTGATATTTGACCTTGAGTAATACGTTCTCTCCATGGTGTATTTTGTTTTTGTTATTGTACTTAGTATCTTCGTGGTCCCCGTGGTCCCGTTGTATTTAGTGTTACCAGAGAAAGGGCAACAAAGAAGAGGGAGCAGGTACTGTCTTGTTAGAGGCATCCTGCAAGCCTACAGTGGTAGGCAGGCCTCTCTGCTGACCAGGCCAAAGGAAGAAGGCGGTGTCCCGAGTTTTATATAGGGCTTGGCCAATCCAGAGACTCCTTGTTGTTCTTATCCGTTCAGTCGTGTTCAACTCTTGGCGATTCTATGGGCCAGCTCCCTCCACGTTTTCCAATCTTGTACTGTTTCTGACATTCCATGCTGCTATTCTATGTTTCTCTGTACAGCACTTGCTTTCCCCTTTGGTAGTATCAGTAGCTGGGATTCCTGCTGGATTTGTCCCAGGCATGTCATTAATACCATGACTACTTGCTAGAGATCTTTACTCTTTCCCAGTAATGTGTTGGGTGCCTTTTGGTCTGGGGGTCCTGCCATGGGGCATCATGTCTGATACTTTTGAGAGCCTTTCCATAAACTTTTCTTGACAGATTCTTCCACCAGGTCTTTCTCCAACCCTCCCCATTTATCCGGGCTTGGGACCAGCATGCATGTACATGGCTGGATTAGAGGCTCCTTGCTTCCTGCCAGTGTTAGGGCTCTATGCTGCATGCTGCTATTCCTTTTTGTGCTTGAAGGGGACTCGGAGCAAACTCAGACCCTGGTGAGCTCACCTGGGTGTTGGGCCACAAGAGTCAAGTGCTGAAGGCCCTGAGGCCCGTAAGGAAGGCAAACGCTGAGAGTTTGGACCCACGCTGCCTTTTGCCTGCCTCACACAACACCTCTGTCCGGATCTCCCATTCCCCACACCTGGTAGTAGTGTTAAGACCAGAAGACCCTTGTTGGATCAGACAAAAGGTCTATCTCGTGCAGCATCCTGCTTCACACAGAAGACAACCAGAAGGCTCTCAGGCAGGGCCAGAAAAGCCAAAACCTCATCTTCTTTTTATCCCTACTCCAGCACATGGCATCTAGAGGGTTGGTTGGTTTGTTTAGCTTGTTGTGGTTGTCGTCGCATGGCATCATGTGTAGTATAGCCAGAAGATCCTGAGACTGTCTGGTAGCGAGAAGTTCTAGCTCTCTTTCAGTGTTATGCACCACTAGGTGGTGAGCCAGACTTGTTTTCAAGGGTGTTTCAGAGGCGGTTTGCGATTTCCTGCCTCTACATCATGACCCTGGTATTCCTCCAAGGTTGACCCGGCTTAGCTTCCGAGATCTGATGAGATTGGGCCAGCCTGGGCTATCCAGGTAAGGGCATTTGTTTGTTTTGCTGTCGTCACAACTGACTTATGGCAACCACATAAGGTTTTCAAGGCAAGAGATGTTCAGAGGTGGTTTGCCCATTGTCGACTTCTGCATTGTGACTGTGGACTTCCTTGGTGGTCTCCCATCCAACTACCAACTAGGGCTGACCTTGCTTAGCTTCTGAGGCCTGACAACATCAAGCTAGCCTGGGCTATCCAGGTCAGGGTTGCGGGCCCCCCCTTGTCCCCAGGGGGCCCTGGTCCCAGTGGCCGTGTTCCCTGGGTGGCACTGGAAGTGGGGAGGCCGCAAGGAGGGCTCTGGCTGGAGAGGACTCAGATCAGCAGGGGACGGGGTTTAGATAGCACCCTTGGCGTCGGCCATCAAAGAGTGGGGCTCCATCTCTCTCTCTCGCCTTCAGTGACAGCTCTCCCCCTCTAGCCTCGGCTCTGCTGCTTCCTCCCTGTCCTCTCCTCCTGTGCCGCCTTTTATTACCCCCCAGCTCCTAGCACCAATCCCCGGCCGTAGCCTCCTCCCTCCTCTCCTGGCTCCACCCCCCACTTAACAGCCCAGGACCCGCTCGGCATCCCGGGCATGGGCGGGCCTCTGGCGGGCCCCCTTGGAGCCAATCACCTCAGCGCGGGCGTCTGTGCAGCTCCCGCCTCCCAAGCGGCCAGCGCCTTGCAGCCCAATCTGCGCCTCTCTTCCAGGGCGGCGTGCCTGGCCACGTCATCCCCGTCACGCGGCCCTTGGAAGCGCGGCTGAGCACAGCCAGGTGGTGTTTTGTCCAGCACTGCTCCCTCTGTGGTGGGCTCGGGTCTCCATTGCCCCTCGTCGTCCTGTTGCGAGTCCGAACTTGGCTATCCTGCCAGTGAGCAGGGTGACTCCATGGGAGAGGTGGTCAGCCTCCGACCCTCCAGGGTGTGTTGGACTTGGTCCAGGACCTTGGGGATGGGACAAGGGTATTTAGAAATATACAGGTTCAATTTATCCATTCTAATCAGTAGCCCTTGATGGACCCCTCCTCTTCCATGAATTTGCCCAATTCCCTTTCCAAGCCTTCTAAGCTAGTGGCCACCACAACATCCTGTGGCAATGAGTCCCACGGGCTCATTACAAGTTGTACCAAGACCCTTTCATTGTTTCTGCTTATTCTCTTCCTCCCTTCCGTTCTGTCTGTTGCAGCCTTCGAACCAGGGCACTGCTACGAGCCGTTTGTCAAGTACGGGAACTTCACCACCAGCGATGCCACTTACAGTCTGGGCACCACGGTGGAGTTTGCCTGTGAGGCCGGCTACACCCTGGAGCAAGGGTCCGTCATCATCGAGTGTGTTGACCCCACCAACCCCCAGTGGAATGAGACAGAGCCGGCCTGCCGAGGTAGGTCCACGGAGGTTCCTGTCCAATGTTCCCTCTAAGCTGTGGAGTCTTGTGAGCAAAAATTCCACTTTGTGAGCTCCTGGCATTAAAGCTGCGAGCGAGCAATTTGGCTCCTGCATCAATTCGTTTGCACGGGAGCCATCCTTCCTGAGCGGAGACAAAAACGTGTGAACCGGAAGCTAAACAACTGTGAGCTAGCTCACACGAACTCAGCTTAGAGGGAACACTGTTCCTGACTTGGGGGAAGACTGAGCGCCTTGCTTCTGAGGAGGGGTTGGGAGCAGAACTCCAGTGAGCCGCCGGGCTATTTATTTTGAAAGGGGATAGGCCGCCTCTCCCGAGACCTCCTAAAGGTAGCAAACAAGATAAAAGCAATTCGACAATAGAAGCATAAAACATAAACCGATGAAATCCATCCATAAAAATGATCCATAACGTGCTTGATAGAATCGCCATGAAATAGGATTGCACACCTCCGGGTGAGGGCTGGAGTCCTGCCAGGGTTATGGCTGATCTCGGGATCCCAGGGATCAATTGCCCGGGAGAAAATGATCGCTTTGGAGGACTCTATGGCCTCGCAACCCCATTGAACTCCTTCCCGGGCTCCATCCCAAAATCCTCCAACAATTTCCCTACCCAGGGTTTGTAACTTTTCCATGAACGGGCATTAGGTAAAGGTAAAGGTTCCCTTGCTCGAAAGCCAGTCGAATCCGACTCTAGGGTTGCGGTGCTCGTCTCCGTTTCAAAGCCGAAGAGCCAGCGCTGTCCGAAGACGTTTCCGTGGTCATGTGGCCAGCATGACTAAACACCAAGGTGCACGGAACGCTGTTACCTTCCCACCGAAGTGGTACCTATTTATCTACTTGCAATTTCTTGCTTTCGAACTGCTAGGTTAGCAAGAGCCGGAACTAGAGACGGGAGCTCACTCCGTCTTGCAGCACCTGGGTCTTGAACTGCTGAACTACTGACCTTCCACAGCTTGCAGTTCAGCGTCTTAACCACTTGAGCTACCAGCACAAATAACACAAAAGCTGCAACTGGCCCCTCCAGTGGAATCCACGAAACAGCACTCTGGTGGGCCATAAAACAAAAACCTAGGGGGGAAAAATGAGATTGAACTTCAGGCAACAGCCTAGCTAAAGAGAAACGTTTTAGCCTGGTGCTTAAAAGACGGTGGAGCAGGTCCCAGGTGAACCTGAAGGAGAAAGGGCACCTCCAAAAGTGAGTTGCCACCTCCGAGAAAGCCCTGGCTGCCGTCTGCCTCGCTTCTGTGGGGGGGGGGTACAGAAAGCAGAGATTGGGTTGGAAACTGGGTGGGCTGTAAAATACAGGTGAAGGTGGTCCTTTAGGGACCTCGGTCCCAAGCCTTTCAGGGCTTTAAAAATAGGGACCAGCACTTAGAACTGTGCTCGGAAATGCATGGCTAGGCAGCATGCAGGCTGTATCCAGGTATCCCTGTATCCTGGCCCATCAGCATCCCAGTTGCTGCATTTTGGACCCCCTGACGTTTCCAGATAGTTCTCAGAGCATATTATGATAATCTAACCTGTTCAGAGCATGGATCACTGTGGCCAAATCACATATTTGCAGGAATGACCATAAACCAATGCTCCCTCTAAGCTGTGGGGAGTCTTGTGAGCAAAAAATTCCACTTTGTGAGCTACTGGCATTAAAGTTGTGATCTGGCTTCTGCATAAATCAGTTTGCTCCGGGGGCCTTCCTTCCTGAGCTAAGACAAAAATGTGTGACCCGGAGGCTAAAAAACTGTGAGCTAGCTCACGCGAACACTCAGCTTAGAGGGAACACTGACCGTAACCATGGCTCAGTGGAGGAGCATCTGCTGGGCACGCAGAAGGTCCAGGTTCAATCTCTGGCATCTCCAGTTTGAAAGATCAGGTAGCAGGTGATGGGAAAGTCATCTGCCTGAGACCCGAGAAAGCCACTGCCGGTAGGCAATACTGACCTCGGTGGGCCAAGGGTCTGATTCAGTATAAGGCAGCTTCATGTGTGTATCAGCCAAAGCTGACAAAAGACGCCTCATATGATGGAGGAAACCTGAGCCTCCAACTGTAGGACAGGACCCGGAAGCATCTCTAGACTGGGAACCGGGTCTTTCCATATCCGGAACAGACTCACCCCTGCTTCTGTGCAGCCTTACCTTTGACCACCATACCTCCGTCTTATCTGGACTGGCCTCAGTGTATTGCCCTCACCCATTAACATATGGAATTCACTGCCACAGGAGGTGGTGGCAGCTACAAGCATGGACAGTTTCAAGAGAGAATTAGATAAACATATGGAGCAGAAGTCCATCAGTGGCTATTAGCCACAGGGTATAGATGGGAACTCTCAGTCTGGGGCAGGTGATGCACTCTATTCTTGGTGCTGGAGCGGGCAGCAGTGGGAGGGCTTCTAGTGTCCTGGCCCCACTGCTGGACCTCCTGATGGCACCTGGTATATTTTGGCCGCTGTGTGACAGAGTGTTGGACTAGATGGGCCATTGGCCTGATTCAACATTGGCTTCTCTTCTGTTCTTACGTTCTTATCCCATCACCTTCCCAAATCATTTGTTCAGAATCAGGTCACATAACTCTGTTCTGCCGAAGAAACAGAGTTGGGTGTCGGCCACGTATTGGTGGCCCCTCACTCCAAATCACTGGATGATCTTCTTCAATAGTTTCATGGCGATGTTAAAAAGCTTGGGGGAGCGTTGCAGAACTGAACTACGTGAGATGCCCTGGGGTGATTGGTAGTCCCTCGGAAATGCCATCTTAAAACACCTGGCTGGGTAAGAGTGGAGCCAGCAGATCATGGTGGCCCCTGTTCTCAACCCAGCAATCCTCTCCAGAAGGACACCAAGGTCGATGGCACTGAAGCCACTGAAAGATCATTCTCCTAGTGCAGACTGTCCATTAGGGCAACAAAGGCTGTTTCCATCCCAACTGAGTCCAAATTGAAACAGGTCTTGGTAAATCGGTCTCCTCCAAGATTGCCTGAAGCTGAACGGCCATCACTCCCTTGAGCACCTTGCCGAAGAATGAAATGTTGGCCACCAGGCAGTATTTATTTAGGTCATTTGTATCCAGGGAGGCCTTCTTCAGGGTAAGAGCATTTTGGAAGGCTTCTGAAAGAACCAGTGATATTAGACCTCTTCTTAGAATCATAGAACCACAGAATGTTAGAGTTGGAAGGGACCTTGCAGGTCATCTAGTCCAGCCCCCTGCTCTCTGCAGGAGCATAGCCAAAAGATAGCCCTACATACCTACAACATACCCGAAAGATGGTCGTCCAGCCTCTGCTTGAAAATGTCCAGTGAAGGAGCATCCACCACCTCCCAAGGCAGGCTGTTCCACTGCTCAACCACTCTTACAGTTAGGAAGTTTCTCCTGATATTTAGCCAGTAACGACTCCCTTGTAATTTCCACCCATTAGATCTAGTCTTGCAATCCGGAGCAAGAGAGAATAGATCTGCTCCATCCTCTACATGACAACCCTTCAAATATTTGAAGACTGCAATCATGTTTCTTAATTCTTAAGAGGTTGTCTTTGGCGCTTTCACACATTCTGAATAATGCACTTTCGATCCACTTTCAATGCACTTTAGCCGTTGTTTGCAAGTACATTTTGCTGTTTCACACAGTAAAACCCAGTTGCAAAGTGCACTGTTCAGCGTGTGATGGATGTGAGCGTTTATCGACCTGTGTCCTATCTCCCCTTCCTGGGCAAGGTGACTGAGCGAGCAGCCGGCAGAGCAACTGCAGACATCTCTGGATGAAACATCTGCCCTTGACCCGCTTCAGTCTGGCTTCCGGCCAGGATTTGGTACTGAGGCGCCCGCTTGTGGCCTTGGTTGCTGATCTTCACTTACATGATTGTTGATATTGTTAGACCCATCAGCAGCATTCGATATAGGTGACCAAAGTATTTAAGTGGATTGATTGCGTTCAATATTTGGGATACGAAGGACCGCCCTCTGTTGGTTTCATTATTCTTTGCTGGCAGGAAGCGAAGCATTTCCACAGGAAAGCCAGAGTCTGCTAGTTGAGACATGCTGTTGCCCCAAGGGAAATCTGCACAGCTGTTCCTTATGCACACCCATATCTCACTCTGGCTGCCGGCCTTCTTGACCCCAGCACAGCCAGGAGACCTTCTGACCCCTGTTTTCTGGATCCCACAGCTGTGTGCAGTGGGGAGATCACGGATGCAGCCGGTGTGGTGCTTTCCCCTAACTGGCCAGAGCCCTACGGGAAGGGTCAGGACTGCATCTGGGGCTTGCATGTGGAAGAGGACAAGCGCATCATGCTGGATATCCAAGTGTGAGTATACCGGCGTTACAGTGCTAGGTGCTGCACTGAGAAATCATGGATGCAGTGGAGGGGTGTGGCAATGGAACCCATGAGAACAAATTTCAGGGAAATTTCTGCTCTGTTTGTGAAAACATTCTGCAGTGGAATGTGTTTTTTTTTTTAAGGTTTTTATTTTTTATAAAGACAAACATCACAACGACCAAACATACAAGCACATAACACACAAATGCATAAATGGGGGGGGGGGTTCAATTAACCCTCCTTTGCCTTTGGTGTGGGGAAGTGCCATCAAGTGACAGCTAACTTACGGTGACATCATAGGGGTTTCAAGGCAAGAGATATTCAAAGCTGGTTTGCCACTGCCTGCCTCTGCACGGCAACCCTGGGCTTCCTTGGTGGTCTCCCATCCAGGTATTAACCAGGGCCGACCCTGCTTAGCTTCCAAGACCTGACCAGATCTAGCTTGGGCCATCCAGATCAGAGCAGAAACATGTCACTAACCTGGTGTTAATTTAAGAAGCCAGGAAGGAGATATATTTGGCAGTGGCTACATTTTAATGTTGGGGTGGGGAGGGAATGAAAGGAAATTGGATTAAGGAAATTGGATTAATGAAAGGAAATTTTCCATTTCGAGATGGCATCTGGTGATCAGTGTTCACTCCTAGGCAGACCGAAAGTCTTACAGGGCTCTTTTGTAGCAGGAACTCCTTTGCATATTAGGCCACACACCCCTAATGTAGCCAGTCCTCCAAGAGCTTACAAGTAGCCCCTGTAAGAAGAGCTCTGTAAACTCGTGGAGGATTGGCTACATTAGGGGGGGTGTCACCTAATATGCAAAGGAGTTCCTGCTACAAAAAGAGCCCTGGCAATACCGGACTCTCTTTTTTTGTTTTGCTCTCAAGTCGCAGCTGACTTCTGGCAACCCTGTAAGGTTTTCAACACAAGAGATGTTCAGAGGTGATTTGCCATCTTCTGTCTCTGTGTCCCAAGTCCAACCCTGGTATTCTTTAGATGTCTCCCTTCCAAATACTGGCCAGGGTTGACCCTGCTAAACTTCCAAGATCTGACGAGACCGGAATAGCCTGGGCTGCCTGCTCAGGGCAAATACCTGAGTTGGACACTTCCCCCCCCACATCAGCTCAAAATTCCCCAGATATATATTTTAAAAACCCTGAAATGTCTTCATACTTCCTTCTCCTACTGCTACATGTATTACAATAGCTATAGTGTAGTTGAATGAGCGGGGTTATTTTGGGGCAGGAACACACAGGAATGGAGTTCCGGCTGGCTCCCAAGTTGGCCACGCCCAGCAGGAACTCATTAGCATAACAGGCCACACCTGTGTGGCCTAACATGCAAAGGAGTTCCTGCTACAAAAAAAGCCCTGGGTTTTGACAACAAAGTAAACAGAATAAGAAGCAAAAAGTGGGTGTGGCCGGATGACCACACTTCTGGCAACATGGGGGTGTGGCCTAATATGCCAATAAGCTGTGCTGTCTGGGGTGTGGCCTAATATGCTAATGAGTTTCTACTGGGCTTTTTCTACAAAAAAAAGCCCTGCAAATGAGATTTCCCCCACATGATGGTCTTAGAGTGGTGGCTTGGTCTGAGCTGTCTTTCTCACCTTTAAAAAAAAATGGTGGTAGACAGAGGGTCACAACTAAAGCTATAACTCTCTCTTCATGCCTTTATTTATTTCCGACATCCACCACACACAGAGAGAGCTGTGTTTACCTATTCGGGGGGGAAGGTATGAGGATCCATAATTTTCCTCAGTACAGGTAACTTGGGGGTGGTCACCTTCAGCAGGAAAAGCGCATAAGGCGGAAGAGTTCAAGTTGTCTCTCTCCTCAATCCACCTTCCGGACCTAGATCCACCCTTGGAATCACTTCCTCTGTGGATGCAATACGGTTTTTCAAATTACCTTGGAGGCAAAGAAAGATCACTAGACTGGGGTCCCCACTTTCTTGAGCCTGAAGGCATCCTTGGAATTCTGGCGTAGCAAGGTGGGCACAGCCACAAAATGGCTGCCACAGCTTACCTTCAGCCACACAGAGACTGCGCTGTGGTGGCAGCTGCTGCCAAAGCAACATTTTTGAAATTCTGCACAGCCAATCATATCTCCAGTGGTCAATCAAATGCCTAGCTGGGCAAAAGCCTCACTTGGCCCCGCCCACTTTCTGAAAACACCTGGCAGGAATCAGGAAAGGTGTCGGCAGGTGCCAGGGCATTAGAGTTGCCAGGTGCTTACCGTCTGCTGGCAGGGGACTCCAGACTGCTCCCCAGGATCTTCTGGTACGTGTGCTTTGTGCGTGTGCCACGATGACATCACCTGGAGGTGACGTCATCACACTGGACACGTCATGCAAGAGATGCTCTAGCATCTGACCAAAAACTCTATGGTCACCATAGAGTTTTAGCCAAGTGCTAGAGCATCTTCCATGTGATGATGTCACCTCTGGGACCTCGAAATTGTGGGAAACCCTGCTGCCATCGAGGGGGTGACAACCCTACATGGCATCCATGTGCAGCACATTGGGGGCCAATGAATTAGATGAACTTCTTTGTTCCACCCTTGATCTGCCAATATATTGGGTTTGTAGTGTTCTACTGCTCCCCATCATTTGCTTTTGGAAGTTTAACTGGCTCCAGTAACAAATTAATGAACCTCAATTGTAAAAACAAAACATAGGGGTGGGGTGTAGTGGTTCAGTCAATAGGTGTCTATCTCCCCAAACTTAATTTCATACACACGATCTGAAGATTTCAGAAGCTCAGATTTGAATTCAGGAAAATTTTGCGCTCTTCCAAATGTGTGTGAAACTTCATTGTGGGCAGCAGAGGAGAAAAGCATGTCATGCTGGCTAGCCAAGTGTGAAAAGCACTGTGAAAGGTATTGAGATTCTCGGAGAGAGGTTTTTGGGAGTTTTGAGATTATAAAGGGTCATGCCAAAGGCCCCCCAAATATAGCACCCAGTCTTGGAACAATGACCAGGTGCCAGATAAATGTGGAAAGTCTTTCACAAGCAGCCATCCTCTCCTGCTGTGTGTCCCTAGCCCTGAAAATGGGCTGTGCCTCTGAATACGGAGTTTCCATTTGGTTATTCTGGCGAGCAGCTATATTGGGTTAAATGAAAACACAATAATTTGCCTTGGAAGCACAGAAGCTCTACAGAGCATCCCCAGCCCTCCACGTTTCCCAGTTAAGGGAAAATGCTGTTTGAATAAATTACAAAGATGACCTGACTCCGATGGTAACAAGAGAAAGAAATTTTACTTACAAAAATAGAAGCACATCTTACATGGCATATTCATATATCTACATTTAACTTACTGTGAACAGATTGACTTCACAAAGGTTAACTTGCTACAGCTCCAAGCCCAGGCAAGAGAGAGAAGAAGAGAGGTCTCATCTCCCTATATTATAAAAGCCAAATGGTGGTGGCAGTCTCCAAAACATTCCACATGCTCTGGAATTGGTTGGTTCCCTGGAGTGTAACTCAACTGGTCTCTCCTTCCATTGGCTCCGTGGCTGCCTGCTTTGTCATAGTCCTGCCCACATACACGCCAACCGGGCTCTCACCCTCAGTGTGCTTGCGGCTAGCGGACAGTTAGGACACTTCAGTGGCCAAGCACAGCCTGACTAGTCTCGGTGGGGGGGGGGACGCTGCACCAGCCCAGGGAGGCCGCAGGCACTGCTGGGGGGTGTCGGGCTCTGCCAGACCTTCCTGCACCGCCCCTAGCCTCACTGGCCTGATGGCACGTCCTGCCTGAGCTCGGGGACGGGGGAGAGAGCCGCACCGCAGTTCTGGCTGGCCTCCGGGAGGACAGGATGGGGGGGGGCACTGCTGCAGGCCGGAGTGCTCACCCATACCCTCTCTCTAGGGTTCGTTGCATTTTTCTCTGCTTATACTATATAAGATGAAACAGAAGGCAAGCAAAGGCCAAAGAGTCTCAACATCTAACTGATGTTGTACCCCAGTACCAAGTGTACCCCAGTGAGACAATTCTCTTAACCCTTTCCCTCCCAGACCCTCTTGCACACATTTATACTATCCAACAAGCCATTGGTAGATGCCTCTTCAATGAACTTGCCTAATCCTTTTTTTTTTTTTTTTAATCTAACCTAGTGGCCACCACCAAAGGTTTTTGGTAAGGAGTTCTCTACATGAATGACCCGCCATGTGGATACACTGACAGCCGGCTTCCTTGAGTTACCTCAATAGGGGATGTCCCCACCAGGAACTGCACTCCTAGGAGAATTCCAGCCTGCCTGGGGCGAGGGTGGGGGAGGCCAGAAAGTCACACACTGCCAGCAGAAATCCAGCAGAAACGCTCAGCTGGATCCCAGTCCAGATATGCGGGGGATGGGGGGCTGACTTTTTAAATTAACTGCAGAATAAAGGGAAAAACACTCAAAAGGTTCTTGAGTTCTGCGCATGCTCAGGGAGGCGTAAATATTGAGAGCAGCTCAGTTAAAATAGGGGGGGGATTTAACCGACTCAGGTTGTCTGCATTATAAACTAAAACCCCAAAGAGCTTCTTCCTCTCCTGCACTTTGTTTTGGCTGCAGGTAATTTCGTGTGACTATTTTTGACACAGGTTGTGCCCACTCAGAAGTGCTGGGATTGTGCAGACTGTGGACGTTTCTTTTAGAACAGAAATTCCCTGCACTGGAGGTAGGTAGGAAGGAAGGATGGCCCAGGCTAGTTCATCAGATCTCGGAAGCTAAGCGGGATCGGCCCTGGTTAGTACTTGGATGGGAGACCACCCAGGAACTCCGGGGCTGCTATGCAGAAGCAGGCAATGGCAATCCACCTCTTGCCTTTAAAGTCACAACCTGATGGCCCTCTTCACCACCACTGGAAAAGTGAGTCATCGAACCCTCCAGACCCCACCCCCATCCTATGCTGATAGCAGCCCCCAATTATGTTCCCTTAGGTTGCGGCTGGGCAAAGGGGATGCGCTGACCTTCTACGATGGAGATGATCTGACGGCGCGTATCCTGGGCCAGTACTCTGGCCTCAACCGGCGCTTCAAGCTGTTCACCTCAACGGCTGACGTCACCATCCAGTTTCAGTCCGACCCCGGAAGCAGCGGCCTAGGCTACCAGCAGGGATTCATCATCCACTTTACAGGTTCGCGTCGTGTTTCCTGGACATTTGGAAGGCAGGCACTCCGTGGCAAAACTCCCCAGCTTTCTCTCTGCTTAATTTTCTTTTGGGGGAGGAGTTATCAGAAGAAACCCAGAAGCGATTTGCAGCGCTCACTTTGAGCTCTGTGCTTGATTCTGCTCTGATGCAGGATTTGGCAATGGAAGCAGAACCGAACCCCTGAAAAACTAAAGCCTTCATGGTTACAAAAAAAAGCTGGCTAGGGTGCCATTAGATCATGAGCCTGACACGCTGCTGCTGCTGAAATCAGCAGCTCTGGGTTGAGTTTTCCTTCTCTGTGAAACCTAGGCCAATTTCGCACAAGGAGCTGTGCCGCCGTCACACCTCCCTTTGCCCCGTTTCCATTGGTCGATTTCCCACTCGAAGCCGCGTGGCCGCATTTTGACCAGTGTTCCCTCTAAGCTGAGTTAGTGTGAGCTAGCTCACAGATTTTTGTCTTAGCTCAGGGAGGGTGGCTCCAGAGCAAAGTAATTTACGCAGCAGCCAAATCACTCGCTCACAGCTTTAATGCCAGGAGCTCGCAAAGTAGAATTTGTGCTCGCAAGACTCCAGAGCTTAGAGGGAACATTGATTTTGACCTGCGGCTTTGCCTGATTTTCCCCGCGGTTTCGTGATCCCTGAAAAACGGCGGCACAGCTCCTTGTGCGAAATCGGCCCTACACTGTTAAGGTTATTTCGAGTGCAGTTAGATCATGTGCCTGCCACACGGCCGCTGCTGAAATCCAAAGCTCTGGACTGAGGTCTCCTCTGTGAAGCTTACCCTGAAATAACAGTATTGTGCATTTCCCTGCATTAACAGATAAGGAAGGGCAAGGAAGCACACAGGGGCGCTTGTGGCCAGGCAGGGAGCAGCCCAGTTCGATCTCCCATCTCTCCAATCAACATGTACCCTTTTCCCTTTCAGAGGTGCCCCGCAATGACACTTGCCCTGAGTTGCCAGAGATCCCCAATGGTTGGAAGACTGTGTCTCACCCAGAGCTGATCCACGGCACTGTGGTCACCTACCACTGCTACCCTGGCTATGAATTGGTGGGCACTGAGCTCCTGATGTGCCACTGGGACTTGACCTGGAGTGGGGACCTGCCCTCTTGCCAGAGAGGTGAGTATATGGAGGGGAGGCATGCTAATGCTGGGGAGGGGGGAGGCCCTCCCCATTTCCTGCATATTTTGTTTGCCCGCTGCTTGGATTGCTGTTCTTTATCTAGACCAGGGTTGGCCAAACTTGCTTAACATAAGAGCCACGTAGAATAAACGCCACATGTTTGAGAGCTGCAAGACATGAACAAATATTACGCATTTTTACTGGGATATATGCAGATTTGCTTTTTATTAACATTAAATGAGACTGCCAAAAATAATAACAAAAGCGGTAAAAGCAGATATCGATGATGATTTTTATTTGTCCAATGATATTTGTTGGCTAATGATATTTAGCTTCCCCAGCACCCTGCCAGGAGCCACACAATATGTGTGAAAGAGCCGCAGGCAGCTCCCGAGCCACAGTTTGGCCACCCCTGATTTAGACCCACCTGGAAAGCAATGAGGTGGAGGCAGAGAAAGGGGAGAGCACCTTCTTAAGCTTGACATTGCTTAGGAATAGGATTTTGTGTGCGTGCGTGCGCATGCATACATGCATGTGTGCACTGAAACTGGAGTCACCCCTCGCTCTAAACATTCAAGAAGCTCATAAACATCTTAAGAGAACATAAGAACATAAGAGAAGCCAATGTTGAATCAGGCCAATGGCCCATCTAGTCCAACACTCTGTCACACAGTGGCCAAAAATACCATGTGCTATCAGGAGGTCCAGCAGTGGGGCAAGGACACTAGAAGGCCTCCCACTGCTGCCCCCTCCAGCACCAAGAATAGAGTGCATCACCTGCCCCAGACTGAGAGTTCCCATCTATACCCTGTGGCTAATAGCCACTGATGGACTTCTGCTCCATATGTTTATCTAATTCCCTCTTGAAACTGTCCATGCTTGTAGCTGCCACCACCTCCTGTGGCAGTGAATTCCATATGTTAAATCACTCTTTGGGTGAAGAAGTATTTCCTTTTATCTGTCCTTGTAGATCAGCTCTTGGAAGAATGGGCAGGCATCCACCCCCCTTGAAAAAACTCGGGGATAACCCAGTGAATGATTCTCCTTGGTGTCCCCCTCACCCCTTTGGCCAGTCATTTGGAGTCTGGTGATGGTGCAGAACTTTATGGGCTTCCCTCTGGCCTGTCAGCAAGAGCGTGGGCTGGATCAGGGATCACGCTGCAAGGGGTCTCCTTGCTCTGCGGAGTGTAAGGGAGCGTGTGCATTCCATAAAGCGGCTTAGTCTGGCATGGGGTGTACGCTCTGGGGCCTCTCTCCGGCACACGCCTTTGTCTTTGCACCAGTACACAAGATTTGGAGGCAGATGGGGATGAGAAAGGCGCTGGTGAAGCCTGTCAAGTTTTGGTTATGCCGTGAGCTCCCCCTGCTGGCACTGTGCTGTCTTAGTCGTGCATGTGGTCTCGGATTGTGGGAAGCTTCATTGCGTGTGTACACGCTTGAGGCTCAGCTCACGGAAGCTTAGCCTGCATTTTCGGTAAGTTCGATGCTTTATTGAAAATCTCCTCCTAAGCAAACCTGGATCCCGTATATCATTTCCTGGGGCTTTCTTCAAATCCGGAGCACGTCCCTAGCCCAGTAGCGCCTCCATACCAAAAGCAGAGGCGGACCTACATTTTTGGGACCCTGAAGCTTGAACTGTTATGGGAGCCCCTTCTCAACCAGCAACAATCGGGCAACATCCAACGAGGTCCAAAGGGCCTTGCTGCCCTTGCAAGGGCCTTGAGGCCCCAATGGCAGAGAACAGGGCAGTGGAGTGGAGCCCTCGAAAATGGGCCAAACGCTGAGCCCCTTCTCACCAGCAGCGAGGTCTGGGTAACCGCTGTTATCTTCTTCAGTGAGGTTGTTCTGTGGCAGATCACCACAGCTGGGGGTTCAGGTGCTGCAAGCCCCCAAGAAAATTTTGAAATTTGACCAATTACAGGGACATTTTGAGGCCGTACGAAATGGGAATTAGGGCATATTCTAAGGCCAGTATTAAGTACGTCAACCCAGTGGCTTATGATTCTGTCACTAAAATAGCCTTAGTTTAATAATAAACACTTTAAGAAAACTCCATCTATTTTGTTGGAAAATTCAAGAAGAAGAAGAAGAAGAAGAAGAAGAAGAAGAAGAAGAAGAAGAAGAAGAAGAAGAAGAAGAAGAAGAAGAAGAAGAAGAAGAAGAAGAGGAGGAGGAGGAGGAGGAGGAGGAGGAGGAGGAGGAGGAGGAGGAGTAAGAGATTGGATTTATACCCCACCCTTCACTACCCAAAGGGGTCTCAGAGTAGCTTACAAACTCCTTTCCCTTCACCTCCCCACAACAGACACCCAGTGAGGTAGGTGGGGCTGAGAGAGCTCTGACAGAAGTTGCTCTTTTTCAAGAACAGCTCTGACAGAACTATGGCTTGCCCAAGGTCATCCAACAGCTGCAAGTGGAGGAGTGGGGAACCAAACCCAATTCTCCCAGATTAAAGTCTGTGCACTTAACCACTACACCAAACTGACTCCCTGCGTTAAGTTGCTTCAGGGCCCCTCCAGGATTAGCTTCATTAGTTTCATAGTGGATCTGCCCCTGACCAAAAGAAGGGTTTCCCAAGGCCTCAGTCTCTTTCAGCCCCCTTAGTCGAGATTCTTCCAACTGGCATTACCCAGGTCTGAACATGGGCCTTCAGCGTGTGGGTCCTACCAGGCCCCTTCCTTGATATATGAAGGCTTGATCATCGTCTGAAAAAGCTTATTGGCAAGCCATAAAGAACAGGCTTGTTGGTAATATTGCTAAAATCTACGTTTCCTAAATATATTTCAGGTTTTGATTTTCAAAAATTCCACTGCAGTCAGTGCTCCCACTAAGCTGAGTTAGTGTGAGCTAGCTCACAGTTCTTTAGCCTCTGGCTCACACATTTTTGTCTTCGCTCAGGACGGATGGCTCCGGAGCAAACGAATTTATGCAGTAGCCAAATCGCTCGCTCACAACTTTAATGCCAAGAAGCTCGCAAAGTAGAATTTTTGCTTGCAAGACTCCACAGCTTAGAGGGAACATTGGCTGCAGTCTAAATTTTCGTGCAGAAACATCACTCTTGCGAGTGCAAACAAGAGCCAGTGCATAGCAGACATCTTATTTCTTGCCCTGCCTCGCTTGCTGCCCCATCCTCTTTCTTCTATCTGTAGTGACCACGTGCCGGGACCCTGGAGACGTGGATCACAGCCGCCGCATGGTCTCCAGTAACAAGTTCCCTGTCGGCTCCACCGTCCAGTTCATCTGTGACAAGGGCTATGTACTGAGTGGGAGCGGACTGATCACCTGCCACGACCGACATGCCGGAGATCCCAAGTGGAGCGATCGCCTTCCCAAATGCATCCGTAAGTCACCCGTGTTCACAGGCTCGGTACAGATGGCAGCTCCTCAACAGGGTCAGGGTCAGAACCTCCATGTCTGGAGAAACCCTCTCTGTGCCATGTGTTTGGGGCAAGGGAGAAGAGATGGCCTCATTTCCCCGTCTTCCAGAGGCATCACGTGACCCACGGGACGGAGCGCTGAAGTCCTAAGGAAGCACTTAGCTGGAAGGAAAGCTGAGCTTGAAGGAAAGCTAAAAACGATGGAGCTTTTCAGTTTAGGAACAAAAGATGCTGAAAGAAGGTCTGTAAAATTAGGTTGATAAGATTAGGCATGGGGAGAGGAAAAGTGGAGACAAATTTTTTTCCCCTCCCCCTCAATATACTAGAATTTAGGAGCACCCAATGAACCTGATGGGCAGGAGACGCAGGGCAGACAAAAGAAAGTGTTTCTTTAAACGAGGGATGTGAAGAACAATGAAAAGGGTGTTTTTTTTTTCTGGTCAGTTCCAGAAATGAGGAAGGGAATGGCAGACCTGCTGCTCAGTAAGTTTGATGAAACGTTAGCAGGTGAAAAATCAAGCTTCATCTTCTCCCAGAAGGGGAACCTTGTGCAAGCTAGCAAAAATAGCATGAAGGGCCAGGGAACAAGATTGCAGCTCAAGGTGATAAAGAGTGGGTCAAGGCTAAACTTTAAACGAGTTCTGGCCTTCTGGGCCAGAAGAACTGCATCCTAGGGGGCTAGGAACTTGCTGATAGACTCAGAACCTCTATCATCCACCGGCAGTCTTAGTGATTCTGGGGCTTCGGGCAAAAGTTCAGGATGGGACCCAGATTCCCTGCCCACCCACCCTATCCCCCAGGCTTGAGCAAGGCCCTTGTCCCCTGCAAAGGGGGTGGCACATGCTGCCACGGCTAAGCTGGCTGCTGCCTGAGCCCCAGAGGGGGCAGAGGCACACTGCCAGCACCAAGCCAGCTACTTGAGATCTAGAGGGGGTGGGGGTGAGCCTTCCTCTCTTCCTCTTCTTTCCCACTCTGCTGGGGTGCCCCCAGCCTGGGACAGCTGTGGCTAAGTTAGGGGTGCCAGCCTCCAGGTGGGACTTGGGGATCCCCCAGAATTACAGCTCGTCACCAGACTACAGAGATCAGTTCCTCTGGAGAGAATGGCTGCTTTGGAGGATGGACTCTATGGTATGGTACCCCACTGAGGTCCCTGTCCTCCCCAGGCTCCACCCCCAAATCTCTAGGAGTTTCCCAACCTGGATCTGGCAACCCTAACCCCTCCATCCCCCACCAGTGGCTGGGGGGAACTGGCAACCCTAGGCTAAGACTGCCCCTGCTGTCATCTTTGAGGGCCTGCACAGTGCCACAGGAAAAAAGACTGGCAGATGTTGTGCTGATCCTCAAAAACGAGACAAGGGAGGATGAAGGAAACAACGGAATCATCAGTTTGGAGGTGATAACTAGAAGAGATTATGAAGCTGTCTATCTGTAAGCCTCTTGGACACATTGCCATGATGGAGAGGAGCCAGAGTGGATTTGTTAATAATAAATCTTACTAGATTAATCTCATCTTGTTTTTTGACTGGGTTACTTGCCTAGTGGATCATGGGAATGCAGTGAGTGTAATACATCTAGATTCCTTCAAGGCGTTTGGCAGAAGGCCCCATGATACTTTGGTGAGCAACCAGAATTAGAAGGGGGTCAGATGCCAGGACTGTCCAGGGGATCCCCAGCTGGTTGGAGAATGGTCCTTGAAAAGCACTACCCAGTGATACTTTGTCAGGCCAGAGGGCAGTATTGATGGGGGTGCTGCAGGGCTCTTGTACTGGGCTCGATATTCTTCAACATTACTTACTTACTTACTTAAAGCATTTATTAGCCGCTTCCCCCCACCCCCAGAACTCAAGGCAACTTAGCGATATAAATTAAAATAGCAATTAAAAAACCAATTAAAAGTCAACAATGTAAAAATTCCAAGTTAGGACTGTCAATAAAAAGCAATAAAAAGTCAACAATTTAAAAACAACAATAAAAAACCAATTAAAAGTCAGCAATTTAAAAACTCCAGGTTAGGACTGTCAATAAAAAGCAATAAAAAGTCAACAATTTAAAAACAGCAATAAAAACCTATTAAAAGTCAACAATAAAAACTTCAAGTTAGGACTGTCAATAAAAAGCAGAATCAGTCAAATACGGTCCTAAATAAAACTGTCTTCAGCTGCCTCCTGAAAATCAACAATGGGGGCCAAGTGCACCTCCCTGGGGAGGCTGTTCTGTAATTGTGGGGCTGCCACCAAAAAGGCCATGTCTTGTATGCCCACCGGAGAAGCCTCTTTGATTGGTGGGATATCCAGGAGGGTCTCTCCCTGTGGTCTTAATTCCTGGACAGAAGGTAACCTTGGTATCTTTAGAGGAAGAAGAGATTGGATTTATACCTCGCCCTTCACTCAGAGTCTCAGAGCGGCTTGCAATCTCCTTCCCTTCTTCTCCCCACAACAGACACCCTGTGAGGTAGGTGGGGCTGAGAGAGCTCTGACTGAGAACTGCTCTTGAGAGAACAACTCTGAGAGAACTGTGAATGACTCAAGGTCACCCAGCTGGCTGCATGTGGAGAAGCGGGGAATCAAACCCGGTTCTTCAGATTAGAGTCTGCCGTTCTTAACCACTACACCAAAGTGGCTCTTTAAAGGGTTTTAATCTCATTATTTATGACTTTTTCGTGGCAACAGTAATGAAGAAGAATAATACTGAAGGGCTTTAAAAGGCAAAACCAGCACTTTGAACTGGACTCAGGAGTGGGTCGGGAGCCAGTGTGATTGCTGTAGAGTCAGGGACGTATCCTCCGAGTAGCTGGCCCCGATTGTCAATGGCTTGGATGAAGGGCTGGAAGGAATGTGTTTCAGATCTGATGGTGACACAAAACTGGGAGGGATAGTTCGTACCTTGCTGCTGCTGCTGTTCAGTCGCACAGTCGAGTCCGACTCTTCGCGACCCCATGGACCAGATTACGCCAGGCCCTCCTGTCTTCCGCTGTCCGCTGAAGTCTGCTCAATTTCATGTTCGTTGCATCGATGACGCTGTCTAACCATCTCATCCTTTGCCGTCCCCTTCTTCTTTGACCTTCAATCTTTCCCAGCATCAGGGTCTTCTCCAGTGAATGCTCCCTTCTCATTTGGTGGCCAAAGTATTTGAGCTTCAGCTTCAGGATCTGGCCTTCAAGGGAACAGTCAGGGTTGATTTCTTTTAGGATTGACTGATTTGATCTCCTTGCAGTCCAAGGGACTCTCAAGAGTCTTCTCCAGCACCATAGTTCAAAAGAATCTATTCTTCGGCGCTCAGCCTTCCTTATAGTCCAACTCTCGCAGCCATACATTACTACGGGGAATACCATTGCTTTGACCATGCGGACTTTTGTTGGCAAGGTGATGTCTCTGCTTTTTATCATGCTGTTTAGGTTTGCCATAGCTTTCCTCCCAAGGAGCAGGCGTCTTTTAATTTCATGGCTGCAGTCACCATCTGCAGTGATCTGGGATCCTAGGAACGTGAAGTCTGTCACTACTTCTACGACTTCCCCTTCTATTTGCCAAGGAGTGATGGGGCCAGATGCCATGATCTTAGTTTTTTTGATGTTGAGCTTCAAGCCCACTTTTGCACTCTCCTCTTTCACCCTGAGCAAGAGGCTCTTTAGGTCCTCTTCACTTTCTGCCATCAGAGTGGTATCGTCTGCATATCTGAGGTTATTGATCTTTTCCCCAGCAATCTTAACTCCAGCTTGTGATTCATCCAGGCCAGCATTTCGCATGATGTACTCTGCATATAAATTAAATAAGCAAGGTGACAATATACATCCTTGTCGTACTCCTTTTCCTATGCTAAACCAATCAGTTGTTCCATATCCGGTTCTAACTGTTGCTTCTTGACCCTTATACAGGTTTCTCAGGAGACAGGTGAGGTGGTCTGGTACTCCCATCTCTTTAAGAACCTGCCATAATTTATTGTGATCCACACAATCAAAGGCTTTAGCATAGTCAATGAAGCAGAAGTAGATGTTTTTCTGGTACTCTCTTGCTTTCTCCATAATCCAGCGAATGTTGGCAATTTGATCTCTAGTTCCTCTACCTCTTCGAAACCCAGCTTGTACTTCTGGTAGTTCTCTATCCACGTACTGTTGGAGCCTAGCTTGTAGGATTTTGAGCATGACCTTGCTAGCGTGTGAAATGAGTGCAATTGTGCGATAGTTTGAACATTCTTTGACGTTGCCCTTCTTTGGGATTGGAATGTAAACTGACCTTTTCCAATCCTGTGGCCACTGTTGTGTTTTCCAAATTTGTTGGCAAATTGAGTGCAGCACTTTAACAGCATCTTCTTTTAAGACTTTGAATAACTCAGCTGGGATACCATCACCTCCACTAGCTTTGTTGTTAGTAATGCTTTCTAAGGCCCATTTAACTTCGCTTTCCAGGATGTCTGGCTCGAGGTCAGTGATTATACCATCGTGGTTGTCAAGGACATTGAGGTCCTTCTTGTATAGTTCTTCTGTGTATTCTTGCCATCTTTTCCTAATCTCTTCTGCTTCTGTTAGGTCCCTACCGTTTTTGTCCTTTATCATGGCCAGCTTTGCATGGAACGTTCCCTTGATTTCTCCAATTTTCTTGAAGAGATCTCTAGTCCTTCCCAATCTATTGTTTTCCTCTATTACTCTGCATTGTTCATTCAGGAAAGCCTCCTTATCTCTCCTTGCTGTTCTCTGGAAATCTGCATTAAATTGGGCAAATCTTTCCTTATCCCCATTGCCTTTAGCTTTCCTTCTTTCCTCTGCTATGTGTAAAGCCTCATCAGACAGCCACTTTGCTTTTTTGCATTTCTTTTTCTTTGGGATGGCGGTGAGTGCTGCCTCCTTTACAATGTCACGGACCTCTGTCCATAGTTCTTCAGGCACTCTGTCTATCAAATCTAGTACCTTAAACCTATTCTTCACCTCTACTGTATATTCATCGGGGATGTGATCTAGGTCAAATCTGAATGGCCTTGTGGTCTTCCCAACTTTCTTCAATTTAAGTCTGAATTTTGCAATGAGTAGCTCATGATCTGAGCCACAGTCAGCTCCAGGTCTTGTTTTTACTGACTGGATAGAGCTTCTCCATCTTTGACTGCAAATTATATAATCAATCTGATTTCGGTGTTGCCCATCTGGTGATGTCCATGTGTAGAGACGCCTCTTATGTTGTTGGAAAAGGGTGTTTGCTATGACCAGCGTGTTCTCTTGACAAAACTCTGTTAGCCTTTGCCCTGCTTCATTTTGTTCTCCAAGGCCAAATTTGTCTGTTATTCCTGTTACCTTTTGATTTCCTACTTTAGCATTCCAGTCCCCTATGATGATGAGGACATCATTTTTTGGTGTTAGTTCTACGAGCTGTTGTAGGTTTTCGTAGAACTGGTCCACTTCAGCCTCTTCTGCAGCAGTGGTTGGGGCATAGACTTGGATTACTGTGATATTGAATGGTTTGCCTTGGATTCGGACCGAGATCATTCTGTCATTTTTGAGATTGTATCCCAATACTGCCTTTCTCACTCTCTTGTTGACTATAAAGGCCACACCATTTTTTCTACGGGATTCCTGGCCACAGTAGTAGATATAATGGTCTTCTGAGTTAAATTCGCCCATTCCTGTCCACTTTAGTTCACTGATTCCCAAGATGTCAATGTTCATTCTTGCCATCTCATTTTTGACCACGTCAAGCTTACCTTGATTCATAGACCTTACATTCCAGGTTCCTATGCAGTATTGTTCTTTGCAGCATCGAACTTTCCTTTCACCGTCAGACACATCCACAACTGAGCGTCCTTTCGGCTTTGGCCCAGCCGCTTCACTCTTTCTGGGGTTACTCGTACTTGCCCTCTGCTCTTCCTCAGTAGCATATTGGACACCTTCCGACCTGAGGGGCTCATCTTCCGGCGTCATATCTTTTAGCCTTTTGTTACTGTCCATGGGGTTTTCTTGGCAAAGATACTGGAGTGGGTTGCCATTTCCTTCTCCAGGGGATCACGCTTGGTCTGAGTTCTCTGCTGTGGCCTGTCTGTCCTGGGTGGCCCTCCACGGCATAGCCCACAGCCTCATCGAACCACGCAAGCCCCCTCGCCACGACAAGGCAGTGATCCATGAGGGAGATCGTACCTTAGAGGACAGCAATGCAATTCATAATGATTTTGATAGGTTGGAAAGTTTGGCTGGAAGTACCAGGGCTACTTTTGGGCAGGAACACACAGGAACGGAGTTCTGGCTGGCTTCAGAGTTGGCCACGCCCACTACAGCCACTCTGCATGCGTGGCTACGGAGGGAAGGCCTGGAGAGCGACACACACACCAGGTGACTCCGAGGTGGGGGAGCCGGGGGGACCCTGGCCTGTCCAAGGGCTGGGTTGTCCGGGCTCCCTGCAGCCATGGGGCTCCCGGGCAAGCCAAGGGAAGGCATGGGGGTGTGGCCTATTATGCTAATGAGCTCCTGCTGGGCTTTTTCTACAAAAAAAGCCCTGGAAGTAACAAAATCAGTTTTTGCAAAGACAAATGCAAAGCTCTGCATTTAAGCAAAAGACAGATGGGGGAAACTTGGCTTGGCAGCAGAACATGTTAAAAGGGTCTCAGACTCACAAACTGAGCACAAGTTGAACAAGAGTCAGCAATGTGATGCAGCTGCAAAAAAAGCCAATACAATTTTAGGCGGTGCTTGTAGAAGCATAGGAGCCAGGTCACTAGGAACCATCATTTCTCTCGACGCTGCAGCTGGTCAGAGCTCATCGGGGAGTATACTCCGTCCCATCCTCCTTGTCTCCCTTTACAAAAGAGAAAGACAAACTGAAACGGGTTCAGAGAGGGCACAACAGAGGTTTGTGAGTTTGGAAAATAAGCCCTGTGAGGAAAGATTAAAGGAATGGGGTAGGTTTAGCCTCAGGAAGAGAATGCTGAGGGAAGATGTGATCGCGCCCTTCACATACCAGAAAGCCCATTCCCGAGGAGGGGGTCAAGACTTGTTCTCTGCTCCCCCAGAGGGCACAACTTGATGGAATGGTCTTAGGCGACAGGAGGAGACATTTTGGTTGGACGTTTAGAGAAACTTCCTAGCCATGAGAGTGGGTGATCAATGGAGCCTGTTACCTGGGGGGCAGGAGGGGGCCTTTCCTTGCTGCAAGTTTCCAAGCACAGCCTTGACTGAAGCGCTCTAGCTTTTCAAGCTGCTGCATCATGATCGTTGAACTACATGGGTTCTATGACCGCTTTCAGCTCTACGGCAATGCATAATTAGCATTTGGAACTCACTGCCTCAGGATGTGAATAAAACGGCTGATATTGTAATGCCCCTCTATAGATCTATGGTGTGGCCTCATTTGGAATACGGTGTACAGTTCTGGTCACTGTGTCTCCGAAAGGGCATTGCAGAGCTGGAAAAAGTACAGAGGAGGGCAACCAAGATCATGAGGGGGCTGGAGCATCTTTCCTATGGAAAGGCTGAAGAGTTTAGAAAAGAGACAACTAAGCGGGGACATGATAGAGGGTTATAAAATTATGCATGGGATGGAGAGAGTTGACAAAGAGAACTTTTTCTCCCTCTCCCAAAATACTAGAACTCAAGGGCATCCAATGAAACTGATGGGCAGTAGGTTCAGGATAGATGAAAGGAAATACTACTTTATGTAAAGAGTGATTAAAATGTGGAATTCACTACCAGAGGACGTGGTGATGGCCATAGGAATAAATAGCTATAAAAGGGATTAAAATAGATTCGTGGAGAATAAGTCTACCAATGGATAATAGCCATGGTGACTGAGGGGAAACCTCCATATTCAGAGGCACTAATCCTTTGAATCCCAGAGCCAGGAGGCAACATCAGGGGAAGGCCTCAGCCTCTATGCCCTGTTGTTGGCCAGCGAGAGGAATTGGTTGGCCACTGTGTGAGAAAGGCTGCTGGGCTAGATGGACCATTGGTCTGATCTAGCAGGTCTCTTCTTATGATCTTATGAGACGACAACCACTAGCTTAGATACCTTTCAAAGAAGATTATACAAACTGGTGGAAGAGGAAAGCCCATCGAAGGCTAAATGGACCTCTGTGTCCAGAAGTGGCATGGTCTGAATGTCAACCACAGAGAAGGGCAGCAACAGGGGGAGGCTTTGGGGTTCTGTATGCCTGCTGGAGTGCTTCTTGGGTGTCTGGCTGGGCACTGTAGGACACAAGATGCAGGACGAGATGGTGATGGGCCTGGCCCAACAAGGCAATTCATAACTGGTCTGTCTGACTCAGAATCTGTCAAAGAAACGGGGCTTCCCTGAGCAGACAAGTGGGAAAAGTGCTTTACCCAAATCCTAAATTAACCTGCCCCAATGTGCAGCACTGGCTGGCAATTAATGGTACAAGACAAATGTGGACAATCACGACCTGATCACAGAACAAATGTAAAGAAAACAGTCATGAGAGTCTGACCCACAAATCAGGCAGTCAACAAGACTTGCAAAGAAAATGCTTTCTGTAGATTATGGTCAACAAGCACTACAACACGATGAACAAATTCCTTCAAATCATAAGAAAATCCTGGTATGAAAATACATAATCAACGTTGTCTCCGGATTATATAACAACGTTTCAAAATTGGATCTTCCTCGGGAAATATTAGAGTAGTACAAAAGCTCTCTTGCTCATAAAGTGCTTTACAAAAAAAATCGGGAAAGATAATACATTTAGATAGGATGCTGATTTAAATAAGTATTCAGGCCCAGACATGCTGCTAAGCTTCTAATGGATTCCCAGGCCATAATATACAGAAAGCATTTTCTTGCAAGTCTTGTTGACTGCTTGATTTGTGGGTCAGACTCTCACGACTGTTTTCTTTACCTGTGTTCTCTGGCAGTGATTGGTGCCATGAAAAGATTGCACAAATTCTCATATGCCTCCTGGAGTGGGTTCAGGCAGTTCTGGGCTTTTGATGAGGGGTCCAAAGGCCTCTCAGGCCGCAGAGGGACCTTCCTTGGGTGGTTATTAGGGTTGCCCTCTGGCCCCTTGACCCCAACTGTTGTGTAGTGGGTGGGTGGGCAGATGAAGGGTCAGCCCCAAAGACTTTCACTAGACTCCATTCTGGATGTTCTGCCTTTCCTAGCGGAGGTGTACGAGCCCTGCCACAACCCCGGCGTCCCCGACCATGGAGCTCAGAATCCAGAGAAGAGAGTGTACCAGGCGGGGGCACTGCTGCGATTCTCCTGCACTGCAGGCTACACGCTGCTGGGCGATGCCACTCTGCGCTGTGTGCCGGGTCACCCTTCCCAGTGGAATGGCACCCCACCATTCTGCAAGACGGGTAAGTCCGTTGGAGTGGGTATATTATCTATAGGGCTATATCAGTGGCCCATCTGTACAGGGAAAAGGATTCAGAACCAAGAACACCTGGCAGTATTTCCCCAGCTCTGTGCCAATCACATCCTCGAACCTGAATGAATTATGCAAATATGTTTTCTCAGGTAAAAAAAAATGCATCTGGCTTCCACTACCCAAGGGGAGAGCAGGAAAGCACGCAGGATCCGTGGTCACTAGAAGCCCTGCTTTAACTTCTGAGATCTCGCCACTAAATGCTGGTTTATGCCATCAAGCATCTCTTTGCAGCCATGAGGACGAGAAATTTTGGGTTGTGGAGGAGGGAATCCAAGCTTATGCAACAAGATCATGGATATAGGAAATGCCCACAGCTTGGAGAGGGCACCAGCTATTGGGATATTCGGTTAATATAGCAGTGTTTGCTTAGCCATAGAAGCATGAAATTGCATGTGGTAAAATAAATCTCTCAAGAAGTATATAGCAAAAGCAAATCTTACTTTTAGGCTGTGGTCATATGACAGGCTTGGTTGGCGCTGTCTGGCTGTGCCTATTATCACCAGTTTCAGTTGTAGCAGGAAGGTTTGATTGGACATCACGCCCTGAATCAACTGCACTGCACGCTTGCTCCAGATTATTGATGCACGTCAACCACAGAGTGCGTTGTCCAGGTGGTTTCTTTAAAAAAGTTGGGTGTGCATGCGCATATGCACTTATGCGCACATCTCAAGGAACCAAAGGGGGGGGGGCTGAGATGGAACTGAATATTCACACTTCCCAACTGGCTTTACACAATTCCTTTACACCACAGAGAAGTTCAGACATCTGAAAATGCAGATGGAAAGCACTACCATCCGTAAAGACCGAATTTCCCCCAGTGTCTGGTAATTCCACTTTGAAGTTGGGGCAGAATGGGCTGCCAACAACTGGGGAACAGGAGGCAGATTTTGCTATCTGATCATGCATTTTAAATCCGGCAGGGAATGGCAACTGCATCAGATCAAACTGCTTTTCTGACCACAACCTATTCAAGTAGATTCAGTTCACATTCAGGTTGCAGTCAGAAGGAGAGAGAAAAGCCTAATCTCACAAGTACTTTCCCTGTCACAAGTGGCCAGCTATATTTGGCATCACTTGTATGGAACTACGAGGGCGCTGCTTCTACAGGAGAGATCTGTAGAGATGTGTGACCCCATGCTGAGCCATGGAAGAAGAATGAGGGAGAGGAAAGATTACAGAGAGAGAGAGAGAGAAATTATTCTATGTTTTGGTGTGTGTGTGTCTTTAAATGTTGTTTGACTGCAGTACCGTAAGAAGAGTGATATGGGGAGATGAGTGTGCTGTGATTGGTTGAGGACAGAGTGTGGGAGGAGATGTTCTGAGTGGAATCTGTGTGTGTGTGTGTTTTTTAAAAAAACAAACATTTTATTATAGGATACGTTTCACATAGTTAAAATTCCATCTTATAGATATCACATACCTTTTTTCTTTTCTCCCCACTCCCCCCAATACAAGGCTTCCCGTAATGCTCTTACCCCCTTATAAACTCTATTATCTAATTACCATTCACAAAATATGTCATTTCCGTTATCAAATTAGGTAACATTTTAGCAATCTTATCGCTCTTTTTCTTATTTTCTCCTTAATAACTGTCAAAGCAAATCAATCTATTTTTAACATCCCAATTTTTCTCAAGATAGTCTTTAAAATCTTTCCATTCTTCAAAAAATGCTTCATCTTCTTCGTTATTAAGCTTTCTTGTCATGTGTGTTTTTATGACAGTGGAATCTGTGTGTGTGTTTTTATGACAGTGTTCTGTGTATGTGTCTTTGGAGAGTGAAGTGTGAAAAGCTTTAAAGAGAGTCTGTGGAATTCTAAAAGTATTGTGCGAGAGGAAAAGAAACAAGCTGCTGTGTGATTAAACCAATGTTTTATCTTGTGTGGAAAAGTCAAAGAGTTTAGCCGGTTTGGCTACATATAGGAGAAAGAGAAAGAATCCTGTCAGAGTGGAATTTTGGTGTCTGAGAGGGCTGGTGTGACACCAAGCTTACTAGTTATATTTTACAAGTTCCTTTTCCCAGAATCCTATTTTGTTCTGATTCAATAAATCAATTCTTGTTCAAACATACCCCAGAAATCAGTACAATCCTTCCTCAGGGCCACCTAGACCTCTGAAGTGCCTAGGCCCTACGTCATATTACCAGCAGCAGAGAGAGATTTTTGGAATTTTTTAGTTCCTGGTGGCAGCAAAAACTACCAAGTTTATATATACAGAGTATGATTTAAACTAAAAACAGTCCCCCCCCAATAGGAAGGACACCACAGGAGGATTCAGAGGGCAGAGTCATCCCGTTCAAGGAGATAACACTTATACACACCTAAGAGTGATGTCGCATCCCCCAGTGTCTAGGCATGCTGAGTCGTGACACCAGCATACTGGTGGACTTAAACAGTTCAGGACGGCTCCTGGAGGCTCGTGCCCAAGTTGGAGTCAGGCCAAGCCCTGCTCAGCCTGGAATCCCATCCCACAGACCTAGGGTTGCCAAGTGCTTACTGTCTGCCGGCGGAGGACTCCATGTTGCTGCCTGGGATCTTCTGGCACACGCTGTGATGACATCACCCATAAGTGGCATCATCACGCCAGGCACGTTGTGCAGGGGATGCTCTAGCATTTGGCCAAAAACTCCATGGTCACCATAGAGTTTTTAGCCAAGTGCGAGAGCGCCTCCGTGTGACGTGCGCCCAGGGCAATGACGTAATCTCCGGTTGACGTCGTCGTGCTAGGCACATTGAGTGCAGTGGGTCTTTTCAGGGATGGGGCTCCCCCTGCCGGCCAGTTGGCCAGCAGTGGATTGGGCCCCCCAGAATCAGGGCAACCCCTGCCCCCATGCCAACCCTACACAGCCCACCCCTTTCCCTTCTTTTGCAGCCTCCTCCGAGGAGTTCTACACCAATCGCAACCTTGATGGTAAGAAGGAGAACCACAGTCCATCGACTCAGGTTTCGTTCTGGGGAGGGAAGGAGGCTGTTGCAGGCCACAGACCTGTAATTGGCCCCATCTGCCTTTCTCCCCCCTTCTGGCTGGGGCTCAACTCCTTTGCATAGGCTCCTTTTGCCCCCTTTGCTCACCGCGTTCCTCGCCCTCACTGCTTTCTTCTCCCCCCTCCCCCAAGCTGTGGCCAAAATGGCACCCGCGGAAGACCTCCTGCAAGGCTCTAATGTGGCCTTTGCCATCTTCCTGCCCGTGGCTGCTGTGGGGCTTCTCCTGGGAACCCTGTACCTCTACATCTCCAGGTGAGTCACCACTTCAGTGCGGCCCAGGTCACACCAAGTCCTCCGAAGGGGAGAGGAGGCCTTCAGCGTCTTTGTGTTTCCTCACAGGCACCAAGGAAAGCCGTCGCTGCAGCTGCCGTCCCTGACGGGCTCCCACCCCTATGATCACATCACGGTTGATTCGGCCTTTGACAACCCCACCTACGAAACCGGAGTAAGTGCCAACTCCCTCCTCTGGCTCCCCGGGGTTGATGGGGCCAGGGGAAGGGATCCCTAATCTAAACTGGTACACAGTCTTGGGGGGGGGACTTGGGTGCTCTTTGGTTTGGCTTGCCAACCAATGCTCCCTCGAAGCGGTGGCGTCTTGTGAGCAAAAATTCTACTTTGTGAGCTACCAGCATTAAAGTTGTGCGTGAGCGATTTGGCTGCTGCATAAACTAGTTTGCTCTGGAGCCATCCCTTCCTGAGCAAAGACAAAAATGTGTGAGCCGGAGGCTAAAGAACTGTGAGCTAGCTCACACTAACCCAGCTTAGAGGGAACACTGTTGCCAATCTCCAGGTGGGGCCTGGAGATCTCCCAGAATTACAACTGATCTCCAGTTTGGTGGATCCAGTTTGGTGTAGTGGTTAAGAGCGTGGACTCTAATCTGGGAGAACCGGGTTTGATTCCTCACTCCTCCACATGCAGCTGCTGGTGTGACCTTGGGTCAGTCACAAGTTCTTTCCGAGCTGTTGTCTCAAGCAGTTCTCAAGAGAGCTCTCTCAGCCCCACCAACCTCACAGGGTGTCTGTTGTGGGGAGGGGAAGGGAAAGGAGATTGTAAACTGCTCTTAGACTCCTTCGGGTAGTGAAGGGTGGGCGTATAAGTCCAATCTCTTCTCTTCTCTCTTCTTCTTCTTCAGTCTACAGAGATGAGTTCTGCTGGAGAAAATGGCTACTTTGGAAAGTCGACCGTATGGCATCATACCCAGCTCCACCCCCGAATCTCTTAGGAATTTCCCAACTTGAAGTTGGCAACTAGGGCTGCCAGCTTCGAGTTAGGAAATACCTGGAGATTTTTGGGGTGGAGACTGAGGATGGTGGGACTTGGGGACAGGAGGGACTTCAATGGGGCAGAATGTCATAGAATCCACCTTCCAAAGCAACCATTTTCTTCAGGGGAACTGATCTTTGTTGTCTGGCGATCGGTTGTCATAGCAGATCTCCAGCCACTGCCTGGGGGTTGGCAGCCCTATTGGCAACCCTGTTTTTGGCCCACGGCTCTGCCTCTGATGGGCAATGACTTTATCATGAGGACCACATTCAGAATGGAACAAGGGCTGGGCGGGAGCTAGCTGAAGAGAGTTGGGCTCATATAGGTGGATGTTCCGGCAAAGGGCTCCAACGGAGGCCTTGGGGAAAGCTCCCTCCCCTTGTACCCCTCCCACCAGCCCTGTCTTGGCTCACATGGAAGGACAGAACTCTCCCAAAGCTTTCTGTTGGGGGGAGCACAGATTCAAGAGCATTTACAGGGCACTCTGCTGGAAACCAGACTGAAAGCCTGTAGCTCCTTGGATGGGGAGTGGGAGAGTCTACTGCCTCTCCCTGTTCCAAGCCAAAGAAGTGACATTTCTGAAGCTGAGGGCAAAATAAGCCCCTGCCTGGCATGATGCGGGCACAAGGTTTAAATGCATGTGTTATTGGGGGGGGGGTGGATCAACAGGCAGGCTGTTGTTCCTTGTTGAATCCAAAGTAGTGGATATATAAAAGGCGTTAAACCGACCATTTTCCCTGGGCTCACTTGAGAGGAGGTTGGAGAGCGTAGGTTTGGGGATTTCAACAAGCTTCTTCATCAGAGGATGAGAGAGGTGGACAAAAGGTACTCAGGGAAGGGCAGAGCTAGGTGATGAGCTGCTGGGAAATGCAATTAATCGAGCCACTTAAATCTGGGCAGGCCCACCTGCCTAATCTCCGATTGGCTCTCCAGGGACTCAGGCAGAGACAGACCTTTCCCAGCAAAGCCATCGGCTCACTGTCTGGGTTTTAGCCCTTCACTGGCTCGTGGAAGGACACGGAAGGGCGGCTTTACGAAACCATTTTGTGCCGCTGCCAAGGTGGCTGGGGAGCAATTGGGTTGCCCGGGTGCTGAAGATTTACAGAAGGTTCAGCCAGCGGAGTAAAAACAGGCACATACATTCCTCGGCGGACCAAGGCGGGTCAAGAGGAACGGCAGGAGTATGCCTGTTTTGATAAACAAATGGAATACAAGGAATGTAACGTTACCTGTTCTGTATGGTGTGGAGCAGCGGAGAGTTGACTTCAGTGATGGGGGGCTCTGACAGGGTTGGGAGGGGGAGCTGCCCGGGGTCGGCTAGAGAGAGGCGGGTGACCAGAGGCAGACTTGGAGGGGCCCCGATGTTGGGTGGGAGGGGCTGGATTCTTTGCCCAGCAGCCAACCTCCTGCAGGCTTTTTTCTCTCCAGGAGACCCGGGAGTATGAAGTTTCCATCTAGGGTGGCACCACCCTCGAGGTGGGAGCCGGAGGGGCAGGCCCCGCTCCCGATTCCGTGCTGCCCTCCACCCTCTCCACGCGCCAACGACTGACTCCGAGGCCGGCCGACCACCTGCCGTGGCAAAGACCAGTGAAGACCTCCCACCCATCCCTCAAGACAGACCTCCTGGGGAGAGAAATCAGAACTCTATACCAGCAGCCGGCAGAAGCCCCCCCCCCTCTCTGAGGCTTCCCCCACCCCCTTTCAGGCCTAGCTCTGGAATGGGGTCGGGTCTGTGCTCCACGTGACAGACAGCCCTTGCCTGCTTCTGCACACATCCCACCCGTTGTGTCCTTCGGAACCATCTCCAGCATCCCGACCAGATGCCACCTGGCTCCTGCTTCCTCTCTGCTGAACCACCCTCCACGGCCTTCACCGCCCCTCGCCCAAAGGCTGCCCTGAGTCCAGAACCTTCTGAACTTGCACGGGGAAGGAGCGTCAGGATCAGGCCTCTTCCCCATGCTGGGGTCTGCCAACAGCCCGCACCTGAAGAGGGCGGCTGACTCCCTCGTCCTCTTAGCCTGCCCATGACGGCCGGTCTGGGAGCCTACGCTGAATGTGATTGCCCAACAAGCATGGAGGGTCTTTCTCAAGCCAAGCAAGCAAACGGACAACCCAAAGTCTACGATGTAGGGAAGTCAAGATGAATGTGGATGGCTTTTCTCCTGAGCTGGGGAGTCACATGCATTTGCTCCCATTTGGCTGCCGGGGATTTTCCTCCAGGCCAGATTGGCCCAGGGATCCTGGAGGTTTTTTGCCTTCCTCTGGGCATAGAACAGGGGTCACTGGGGGAGTGGAGGGGGGTTTAGCTGTGAATTTCCTGCACTGTGCAGGGGGTTGGACTAGATGACCCTTGGAGCCCCTTCCCGCTCCTTGTTTCAATCTTCCTTCTCTGTCCCCATCTCCTAACAATTGTGGCAGGAGGAAGATTAGGTGGGCTACTGCCTCATACGCAAGTCCCCCTCTTGGGAGAACAATGGGGCTGGGGCAAAGCCTGCTTCTCCTTGCAGGCATGTGGGGTCCAAGGATCTGGCACTGGGTGGGGCTCAAAGATGGAGCGGCCAGAGTTGGACTGTGCAAGGCTGAGCCCAGCAAATGGCAAATAAGAGCGGTGGGCACCATCGTCATGAGACCTGGCTGACCTTGGAATGTTCTGTCTGCCCAGCAGTAGACTCTGGGTAGGAGTGGTTATTTAGCAAAAAGCAGGAGTAAGTGAATGGAACAGAAAGGTTGTTAAGCCTGAATGGAACAGAAGTGCTGTTGCCAACCTCCAAGTGGGGCCTGGAGATCTCCCAGAATCACATCTGATCTGCAGAATACATAGATTGGTTCCCTGGGAGAAAACGACTCCTTTGGGGGCAGATTGTATGGCATTATACCCTACTGAGGTCCTTTCCCCCAATCCCACCTCCCGAGGCTCCACCCTGCAGATATCCAGGAATTTCCCACCCCAGAGTTGGCAACACTCAGACCTTTCCATGAGCATCTGAGATTACAAAGCCACAAACTTGAGAAGATCTCTTTCTCCCCCTGCGCTTGTGATGTATTTCAAAAAAGGCAGGTGGGAAAGACCCCTTTGTTGAGTCAGCCGTTGCAATTAAAATCTCAGCCTAGAAGGAATGGCGTGGGCAGGGGTGGGGGGCAAACTCCCCAAATTCAGCCCGGTCTTGCAAGGCTCTGCTTCTTAGAAGCTGCTGGTTTAGAGAGGGTTTCTGGTCTCCCTGCCATCTTCCCTTGGGTCACGGAAGCCGCCGATGAGGCTTTCTGGCTGCATACACACACCCCAAGCAGTTTGTGTCCCCGAAACAGGATAGTTGCATGTACACACACTGGGGTTGCCAACCTCCAGGTGGGGCCTGGAGATCCCCCGCTATTACAACTGACCTCCAGAGGACCAAGATCAGCTCCCCTGGGGGAAATGGCTGCTTTGGAGGATGGACTCTATGGCCCTGGACCCTGCTGAGGTCCATCCGCTTCCAGAATCCTGCCCTCCTCAGGCTCCACCCCCCACGTCTCCAGGTATTTCCCCACACAGGGCTGGCAACCCTAAAAGTCACACATCCAAAGTCTGCACTGTCCCCGCACACCGGCTACCTTCACCCTTCCGGTCTGCCAGGAGTCTCCCTTCCCTGTTTTCAATAGATTAGTTACACGGGAGATGAGGAAATGCCTCCCTCAAACACAAGCATATTGCATTGATATTTTAGATGGGGGGGAGAGCCTTTTCTCCTTCCTCTCCCACCCGAGTTCAGAGACCTTCGCCCTCCAGCCAAGAGCACCCGGGGCCAGGCCCAGAATCCTTCCCCCTCCTCCATCCAGCTCCAGCCTGTACAATGGATGCCCCACCAACCAGGAGACAACTGAGTTGCCCGGACACACTCTCTGCCGTGGCACGATCCCTCTCCCCTCTCTCTGCCTTTCCCAGCAAGTTCAGTTGACATACAGGCTGCCAGGGAGCCTCTGCCAGGATCCCTCGAGGCCAGTTTCCATAAAGGACCTTCCAAAACCGGACCCCGGGTTTCTGCAAGACACTTTGTTGCTTGAGCGGGAAAACTCCAGAGGACTTCCTCATTGATTAACACGGGGCCCGATCCGCCCGGAGTGTCTCCTGCAGAAGACTTGTCGAAATAAGCATGAACTGCACAAGAGCATTACAATCTGGGGGAACTCCCTGGAGGACTGTAGTAGTCACCGCCCCCTGCATTGGATCTAGCCACTTCCTAGCCTGTTGCCCTTCATGATGCTCCAAATCCAGCTTGCCTCCCCTGCCCCCAGGCCTCTGGGCAAGATTTCCCCCTTTAGGTGAGACCTCAGTTTTGCCTCTCCGCTCACAATCTCTTGCTGTATCCCTTAAGAACTGGTTTCTTTTAAAATGTTTCCCCATTACATTAACCGAGGGGACCATCTTTGGTTTCTGATCCTGGCTGAGTTTCCTTATAATCACCAGCAAACCTGTGGCTGAAAGTAAAGTCAGGGCTGCCTCCGTTCCCCTGTCAGTATTCAGAAGCAGCATCCTCCCCACCCCAACAAAGAGGCTGTTTTGGAGGGAGGGGTCTGGCTTTCAATACCCTTTTCCTCCTGAGTCCTGGTGCCCAGGCCAGTGGGTAGCGGCTCCTTCTGCAGTGGGGGTGGAGCCGCCGTGATCTTGCATTCCTTTGGAGTCCAGGTCTTTCTCCTTCGGTGGGGGGGGCTTTTCGGGGGGCGCCGTTTGGCACCCCTGAGGGCCAGTGCGCCCTAGGTGAGCGCCTAGTTTGCCTAGTGGGTGAGCCGGCCCTGCCTTCAGCATGGAAACTGAGCCGTGACTCCCCGGACATTTCACAGCCTGGTCAGCATCTTGCTTTGAGAAGAGGGGTGAGAACTGAAAGGCCAGGCCACACGGAGGGGAGGACTGTTTCCGCAATAGCTATTAGCAGCAATGCCTGAACAGAACCTCCGTATTTGGAGGCAGTGTACCTCTGAATGCCAGTTGCTGGAGAGGAGGCTAAAGAGGGGGAGGTTTTGGCTTCTGGGTTCCTGCCGGTGGGGTTTCCCAGGCTTCCAGTTGGCCACTGTGAGAAATGGGACGCTGGACGGTGAGTCTGTCCCTACACAAGGCTCCGTCTATCGCAATCGCTATTTTCAAAGGTGTCTGGCCCTCCGCCCTTCTCTGTTATCCTAGGAAAGGGAGGCCATTTCTTCAAGTCAGCCCAATTGTCCTTTAAATATGAAACCGTTTCGCCCCATCCTTGAGTCTGAAGCCAGCCCCGGAGCCCCAGAATTAGGGACAGCCTCTCCCTTCCCCCCTATCCCTGCTCCCATGGTTTTTTGGTAACCTTCTATATGTTCCTCTGAGGCCACTGCTGGTGGCAGGTTTAACAGAAGCAGCAACCACCATTTCCACCCCTCCCACATATGCTCAGCTGAAAATGTGGCTGGTTCCCCTTCTCTATGAGAAGGGGGCCACCCTAGCTGGGCCCTTGGTGGTTCTGTCGAGGGGGCTGACCGGAGGGGGAGGTGGTCACGCGGGAGGATTTTTATCTGTAAATTGTAACATAAGCGTCGAATACTGAGCTGCTCCGACTGTTCTGGTGGGGAGGAACCAACCTTTTGGATCGTTTCATGAATAAACTGGTGTTTTAGAAGAAACTTGCTATGCTGTGGTGAATTGTGTCCCGGGGCCTTTTTGATCGCAGAAACCCCGCAGGAGGTTTTCACGTAACGCAGAACTCGCTGTCAATAAATCTGGCTTCTGTTATCCTAACCGGGCTAAATTTAGCAGCACTGTCTGGGGTGGAAGAGCCTTCCGCCCAAGAAGATAACTTGGAAGTACTTTGGCTCTGGCTCTGCCGCGTATCACCCATTCCCTGTTTATCTTGAAATCTCACCGTACCGAGGGAAAACAATATCTTGGTCTTCTAAGTGGGAGATCAAGTGCCACTTGTCCTTTTTTCCCCCTGAAGATGCCTGCTTTTGGAATTCATATAAAGAAGATCAGAGTGGTCTCCAAGACCCTCTACACTCAAAAGCTGGCGTTGTTGTTCTACTCAAAATTTACCCCTTCTCTTCTTCTAGAAAGGAGGGATCATATAGATAATTTCAATATTACTGCATAGGAGGGCTTTTTTTGTAGAAAAAGCCCAGCAGGAACTCATTAGCATGATAGGCCACACTCATCAGCAGAAACACATTAGCATATTAGGCCACACCACTGACAGCACAGCTCATTAGCATAGTAGGCCACACCCCCATGTTGCCTGAAGTGTGGTCATCCAGCCACACCCACCTTTTGCTTCTTATTTTGTTTACCTTGTTTGTTGTCAAAACCCAGGGCTTTTTTTGTAGCAGGAACTCCTTTGCATATTAAGCCGCACAGCCCTAATGTAGCCAATCCTAATGAGTTTCTGCTGTTGGGTGTGGCATATTATGCTAATGAGTTCCTGCTGGGTGTGGCCAACTCAGGAGCCAGCTGGAACTTCGTTCCTGTGCGTTCCTGCCCAAAAGTAGCCCTGCTGCAGAGCAATGGTTTTTCAGATTAGATCCTGAGTCCAGGAGCACCTTAGAGAGCAGCAGAAGTTTCAGGGTTTCGAGAGTCAAAGTTCTACTGCAGACCAGCATGGCTCCCCTCCAGAAGAGTTTTCAGATTGTTTTTGCGGGCAGCCTGTGTCACCCTGGAAGCTTCTGAGAGTCAGCGTCCTGTAGTGGTAAGAGAGCTGGATCTGGACAACCCAGCTTCACATCCCCACTCTGCCATGGACCCTTGCTCAATGACCTTGGGCCAGTCATTCTCAGCCTAACCTACCTCGCAGGGTGATCGTGAGGATAACATGGAGGAGGCGGGAATGATATGGTCACTTGCTTTGAGTCCCCGTTGGAGAGAAAAGTGGGTAAAAGCATCAAATCAATAAAGGAGGAGGAGGAGGAGATTGGATTTACTCATAGTCTCAGAGTGGTTTACTTCACTCATAGTCTCAGAGTGGTTTACAAACTCCTTTCCCTTCCCCTCCCCACAACAGGCACCCTGTGAGGTAGGCGGGTCTGAGAGAGCTCTGACAGAAACTGCTCTTTTTCAAGAACAGCTCTGACAGAACTATGGCTTGCCCAAGGTCATCCAGCAGCTGCATGTGGGGGAGTGGGGAATCAAACCCGGTTCTCCCAGATTGGAGTCCACACACTTAACCCCTACACCAAACTGGCTCTCCAATAGCATCACAGTTTGAAAAGCCAGTTGGTGTGGTAGCCAAGAGCACGTTCTATCAGCTGTGTTTGCTTTGCCCACTCTCTCCTTTCCTAGACTCATTTGGAAAAGACAATAATGGTGGGAAAAGTGGACGGCAACAGGAAAAGAGGAAGGCCCAACATGAGACAGACTGAACTCAAGGAAGCCAAGGCCTTCGGTATGCCAGAACTTTGCAAGGCGGTTAATGATAGAACATTTTGGAAGCCATTAGTTTGTAGGGTTGCCAGAAGTCGGAAGTGACTTGACGGTACATAACACATGCGCACACACCTGCTAGGAGTTTTCAATATAGGGTGACATTCCAAAAGGCAATCCTCTACCTGCCATTCTGAAAGAGTCCAGGGGAAGGTGAAAAAGACTCCCATTCTGCTACCTCATTCCCGCAGGTGTGTGAACCAGGCCTCCAAATCTGAGCTAATCACCAACCACTGAGAGAAATACCTAGGTTGGAAAGGAGGAAGCTGTCGCACGGGCAAACAAGAATAAGCAGGGATGGACTAGACAATCCCAAATGCTTGTAGATTGCTGTTTGGGGCTCTGGCCAGGAGCTCCAGTTTCACAGATATCCCAAGGAAACGATATACAATATCCAGGTTTGCTTACAAGGAGATTTTGATACGCGTTGCTCAAGCTTCCAGAAATAGCAGAGTAAGCTCCCATCTGCTGGGTCTTGAATGCACACACGCACAGGGAAACTTAGCCAGACCTCGAGATGAGATGCATAACTAAAACTAAGCATCTTATATCCTAAATGTTGGCTACCAGTCAAGAAATCATTAATCAGGCTATCCCAAACAGTGAGATGAGCCAAGCTAACCCGCACCTGGCCTCTAGTGGTGAGAGACAACAACTCAGGCTTTGAAGATAAGGCCTGTTAGCAAGCATGAGAGGGCAAAATATTCCCTTGAGAGCAACCTGACAGCTGTCCCCCTACAAAACTCAAAGCAACCAAAAGGTCATTAGCACCAGCCTGTTAACAAAGATGGAGTTACCGAGTCTATACAACTGGATTCAAAAATTAAATGAAGCCTCTACCCGAAGGCCTTTCAAGCGGCCTCCCTTCACCAGGGTTATCGAAAGTCAAATCTTTCCTTGCTCTTCTGCAAACAACCAAGTTGCACTTGCACAAATGGTTTTGGGAGGCAGATTCTGATAATGCACTGGACTAGACCCTAGGCCTGTGCCACCACATGTCAAGATCCCATATCTTCGGGTGCAGTGGAAGAGACTTGTCAGGGTTGAGAGTGCCGGGAAATTCATGGCTTCCTTTTGACATTTTCTGTGGTAGTGATGACAGCTCTACAACAGCGTCTCCTTATTTCATGTAAAAAGCACAATTACTAGCCATTATCTGTTAGTACAACCTTAAAACCTTAAGGAAAATTACGTCCTGGTCTTTTAACAGGCATCCAGCTCTTTCCTCAGACCCTCCCACCAGTGACTTTTTGGAGAGAAACCTGAATATGCTCCGAAAGTTTAAACACATGCTTTATTCCCACACAATGTATTTATTTATCTCTGTACATTCTGCACCCTGAATGACTCTCTTTCCTTAATAACAGCATAAAGCAGCCCAACTGGGCAGACAGCATGATCTAATTTTCATCTTCCCCTGGACAGAGTTGCCTGTGATTGCCTGTGATTTCTCAAAGGGGCACCCCCCCTATTTGAATTTTTGGAAAGAAACCTTCCTTGGCGTAAATTGAATTTACCTGCAAAGTTAGCTCAGGATCAGAATAGCCGCTTTTGGTGGATAAGCATACAGACATTCATTCTACCGCATAGGCTTGGGCTTTCGCGCTATTTGAAAAAATACGTTGGTTGCCAGAAGTGACATTTTTCTTTGTTCCCATAGCCCACTAGCATGGAAAGCACCAATCACCATGCAGCAACTGCAACAACACCATGACAACCTCACAACCGTATAGCATCTCCTGCGCAGAGCGTGCACACACACTGCCAGCAAGGTCCACGGCCCCTCCTCCAGTAGAGCTGATGCTACAGCTCTGTGGTTACCCAGGAGCTCCTGTAGCCACAAGCAGCAGGGCTGCCCCCAACCCCGAATTGCAATCCCCAGCTGCACAAATGCAGATAAGCTACCAGTCAGCAAGCACCCTTTTGCCAGGGAAAACACCAGGGCCGTGTAGCAGCAGTCTGCCAGTGACATGGTCCAATGGGGTGGGGTGGAGGAGAAGGCATGCACGGAAAAGGGGAAAGGTGCAAGGCCTAGCTTACCTTGAGCTGTTCTGGAGAGGGGACGTACACATTTTCTGAGTGAATAAAAGAAATAAATGGTACTGGGGGAACGATGCTGCTGATGCGCACCTTCACTGGAACAGTTACACACGCTGTGCTTCCATTGCTGCCTGAGAGTAACAAGGGGAAGAAATCACATGGAAAACAGAGGGGGTTACCAGAGCAAAGCTCACAGAGGAGGCAAGCCCTGGAACCAATAGCAGTTGGGGGGGGAGCATTGCAATGGGAAACAGGAGGCAGGGAGGGTCAACTCCCATTCTAGGCGTGACAAATGCAGACATGCCTAAGCCTAGCTTGGGAGGGGGGCATCTGGCAAAGATCACTTCGGATGGGGAAAGAGGGAGGCTTGTCTCACCAAAAGGGGAGAAGAAAGCTCACACTAGACCCCGCCCCCCACAGACCTCCAGAGGCATAAACTGCAACCCTTTCCAATCCCACACCAGCACTGTATACATAGGGCTGCGGACTCTGGGTTGAGAAATTCCTGGAGATTTGGAGGCTGGAGCCTGGGGAGGGGAGGGGCCCTCAGCAGGATACAGTGCCATAGAGTCCACCCTCCAACGCTGGAAATTCCTCCAGGGAAGCTGAGATCTGTTGCCTGGAGATCAGTTCTAATTCCAGAAGATCTCCTGGCACCACCTGGAGGCTGGCAACCCTAGTATACAGTCTGATCTCTGCCTCGGAGCTTGATGCACACAGGCCAACCAGAAAGTGGCGCAAGGTCCAGTGGCACCATTCAGCCAGCTGCCTGCCTCATCCGAGGCCCTGGCCGACTTTCATTTTGCTGGCCCCCTAAACGCAACCATGTCTGGCTGTTGGTCATTGCCCCCAGCCAGGGGTCATTTTTTGAGGAAGCGCATCGGAGCGCAGCTCCGGGAGCTCAGGAGCCAAGCCCCGCCCCCGGCCGGTGTCCCAGGGAGTCTTTCAGGCGGCCGCATGTCAATTTCAGTTCCATTATATCCTATGGGCCATTGAGGTCAATGGTGAAAACATAGGGTATATTCTGGGGGCTGGAGGGGAGGGGGTTTGAGGGAGAGGCTCCAAACTCACAGGGTAGCTGATGGAGCCTCTCCCCAAGATACCTACCAAGTTTCAAGAACATTGGATCAGGGGGTCCAATTCTATGGGCCCCCAAACAGGTTACCCCTATTCCCTCTATTGTTCTCTATGGTGGGAAAAAAGTAAGTATGCTAATGAGCTCCTGCAGCTGTTTTTCTACAAAAAGACCCCTGCCCCCAGCAAACTCTGTATTGTAAGGGGCATGAGGGTGCAGGGAAAGAAGAGAGGGCAAGGGATGTACACAGCTCAGAATCTGCACCTGAGCTATCCTGTTTCCTTTGGGAGCACAGCAAGAGTGCAGGGAGTGGGGTGGGGAGGGTGAGAAGGCTCAGCTCCCATCAGCTACGCTTGGGCTGCGTTATCTGTTGGGAAGGCACGAAGGAGTTGAATAGCTCAAATTTTTGTACAGGAACAACATCCACTTTCTGAAAGGAAGGGTTGTGGAATACGGTTGCCAGCCTTTTTGTCCCACTCCAGCTCTTGTGCCTGCGAAAGGTGGATGCAGATTCCAGAAAGACCAGTGCAGCCATCCCTACCTACCACGCCCCCATGATGGTTACAATCAGAGCTGTTCCTCTGCTATCCGCTGAGCAGTTTTCAAAAGCACAGTGGTCCGACTTCAGAGGAAAGGTAGCAACCCAAGGTTCGAAGTCTGCCAATATTGTTGTGGTTGCCTAGCAACCTCCATAATGGCCACTGAGATCGCAGAGGGCATTCGTACAGGTGAAGTTGGGGTCTGCATGAGGAAGGGGGCATCCCTTGCCCCTGTGCAAGTTGAATGGACACCTGATTGCTTGAGGAGACCAGCTGAAAAGGGGATAGGCAACAGTAAGAGGAAGACCTGCTCAGTAGGGAGAAGCAATTGATAGCAGAGCCCTAAGCATGCGCCCTTGGAAGTCACCCGCCCTGTACTCATTATTAGAGCTTCCTTTCAGGTATGTGTGCACAGATTACAGTGCAAGGGAGTGCCACTCCTCAAGTGCTTTTTCAGTCTCCATGCCCCAGACCAGCTCCTCCCCTCCACTGCGTACAGCTCAGACCACTAGTTGTAACTTCGCCCTTCTGCCTGCAATGGCAGTCACAGCACGTTGCTAAAGCTGAAAGAAGTTGTGATATTAGACTTCTTAAGATTGTGGACAGTCACAGCACATTGCCAAAGCTGAAAGAAGTTGTGATATTAGACTTCTTCTTAAGATGTCAAGGCATGTGGGCAATTATCAACCTGTGTCCAATTTCCCCTTCCTGGGCAAGGTGACTGAGCCAAGCAGCTGCAGGCATTTCTGTAGGAGACATCTACCCCTGACCTGCTTCAATCTGGCTTCAGGCCAGGATTTGGGACTGAAACGGCATTCGTGGCTTTGGCTGCTGGTCTTCACTTACATTGCTGCTCATGCCGTCGGCCTTATCGGCAGCATCTGATATGGGTGACTGCAATACTTAGGTGGATCGGCTGCAGTCAATATTTGGGGTAAAAGGGACAGCCTTCCACTCATCGTTGTCATTTCTTCTTTTCTTTTTTCCGCCGGCAGGAAGCAAAGAGTTTCCACAGGAGAGGCAGACTCTGCTAGTTGGGACCTGTCATGTGGGATGCCCCAAGGGTGCGTTTCATCTCCAATGTTCTTTAACCTCTGCATGAAACCACTGACTGGTTATCATCCGCAGCTTCGGAGTGGGCTGCCACCAAAATGTGGGTGATGATCACCCAGCATTATCCTGACCTGTCCAAGCCTCCCTCTAAGCTGTGGAGTCTTGTGAGCAAAAATTCTACTTTGTGAGCTTACTGGCATTAAAGTTATGAGCGAGCGATTTGGCAGCTGCATAAATGAGTTTGCTCTGGAGCCATCCCTTTCTGATTTAAGACAAAGACGTGTGAGCTGGAGGCTAAAAAACTGTGAGCTGGCTCACACTAACTCAGCTTAGAGGGAACACAGGACCTGTCTAGCCCAAGCTAGCCCGATCTTGTCAGCTCTCGGAAGCTAAACAGGGTCAGCCCTGGTTAGTACTTGGACGGGAGACCACCACTAAGGAAGTGCAGGGTGGCTGCCTACCTGGGAATAAAAGAAGGAGAAACCGGGTCGAGTGGCTCTACTCCCTCAGAGACAGACAAAGACCTGGCCGAGGAAGAAGCCGCTGCAGCCATTAAAGCATCTCATGATTTAAGAGATAGAAAGCCTAGATAGAGGCAGAAGGACTCTCATAATTGCCTTTATGAAGCGAGCTAATGGGGATGCTCTGGAATTCCCCCATAGGTAAAGGTAAAGGTTCCCTTGCTCGAAAGCCAGTCGAATCCGACTCTAGGGTTGCGGTGCTCATCTCCATTTCAAAGCCGAAGAGCCAGCGCTGTCCGAAGATGTTTCCGTGGTCATGTGGCCGGCATGACTAAACACCGAGGCGCACGGAACGCTGTTACCTTCCCACCAAAGTGGTACCTATTTATCTACTTGCAATTTCTTGCTTTCGAACTGCTAGGTTGGCAGGAGCTGGAACTAGAGACAGGAGCTCACCCCATCATGCGACACCCAGGTCTCGAACTGCTGAACTACTGACCTTCCACAGCCTGCAGTTCAGCGTCTTAACCACTTGAGCCACCGCAGAATTCCCCCATAACAAGTAACAAATTAATATAGTAGCTGAGTTAGACAGGAACTTACAGTTTGCATTGTTTACTAACACTAAAGTACTAACATCTAGATTAACAGGGATAAGATCTCCTTCTCTTGGGTTTTTAGTGTAGTGTGGGTTTCTTTTCTTTATCCTTAGTCGTAGTTCCCCGCCCCTTTCTTTTCTTTTGTAGTTTGTAGTGCGTAAGCAAAAAATAAAAAATCCCCTTCGGGGAGGCCAAAAAAAAAAAAAAAAAAAAGGAAGCGGCATGTAGCGGCACTAACACCTCTGAATGCCTCTTGCCTTGAAAACCCAACAGTGAACCCAGCTCTACATTTAATCATCTAGGCATCTGGAGGCTGCTGGGAAGGTCCTGGGGCCAGTGTCTTGAGGCTGTGGTCAAGTAGTTCAGGGTAAATAAATGGAAGCTTGATCCAGGCAAGACTGAGGTGATGCTGGTGAGGATGACAGAAATGTTTAGAGGGCGCCAACCTACCAACCTTAAGCTCTCTGTAGCAGATCAAGTGAAGAGCCTGGGAGCGCACTACGGACTGGACCTCGTCAGTGGATAAGCAGGTTGGTTCTATTGCTAACAGTGCCTTTTTTGGCTCATCTAGCTCATACATCTGGCCCTTTACTTAGATTCTGCAGAGCCATGCTGATCCATGTTACCATAACCTCCAGAGTGGCTACTCTAATGTGAACTACGTGGGGCTGTCTTTGAAGACATCTCAGAAGCTTCCGCCACTACAAAATGTGGCAGCAAGATTCCTGTCTGGGGTTGGGCACCTGGAACTCCAGTAATGTGTCAACTCTACAAGTTATCCATTTGTTTTCTGGGCCCAATTAAAAGTATTGGCTATCATCTCTAAAGCACTTCCCAACCCAAAGTCCCGATACTTATTGAACTGCATCTTCCAAGATACTCCTGTGTACCAGATACCCTTCTGAGACAGTCATCTCTTGGAAGTACCCTCACCTAGCAGTGTCCATTTGGTAATAGTCAGGTCACTGGCATTCTCTGGGATAGGTCCAGTCCTCTGGAATAGCGTGACAGAGTGGATGCAGAGAGTGTGTTCAATTGCTGTCTGCAGAAATGCATGACGGACCATGTTATTTCAGAGGGCACTTACTAGAGAGTAAACTATTGGGGCAGATTTGGCTGCATGTTTGGACATACAAAGTTGCCTTATACTGACTCACACCATTTGTCCATCAAGGTCAGTTTGGTCTAAGACTGGCAATGGCTTTCACATCACCTACTAAGTGATCCTTTTTCACTGGAGATCTCTGAACCCAAGACCTACTGCATGACAAGGCAATGCTCTACTGTCGAGCCCTCCCACTTAACTCTGCATTGTATTTTTATTTCATTGCTAGCTGGCTGAGGAAACAAGGCGGGATATCAAAATATCTAATTCTCACGTGGTCCTAAATCTAGAGACTGCACCCATGAACAGACAAGAGAAGTCTTTCTACAGACTTGAGAATAGCCCCAGGTTCGTAGAAAAATCTGAACTCTTTTTTAGAAATAACCTCCCCAGTAATAGAAACAGCACCTATATCTTTAAGAAATGAATGCCCTCTGAGATCTCAGTTGCCATCGTAAAGGTTGTTAGGACAACACTATTGCCAGCCTTGAAGCCTTGGCTTCTGTCAGTAAAAGGAATGGGGGAGTAGCTTTCCAGGACTATTTTGGCTTCCCAGTGCTATCCCTGCTCTCTTCCCTCCTGCTTTGGAGGGAGGACTCATCAGGGCCTGAGCCAGCAGCAACTACCAGACAACTTGCTACTATGCACTTTGTGCAATTCATCCAGGTGGAGCAGTGGCTATGACTTACTGCCACACAATAAGATCCAATGACAGCCTCCACCCAATTTGGATTCAACTCACCTGAGCAACTTGCTACTGTAACCTGGCTAGTTGCTATTGTAACCAGGCTAGACTCTTCTGAGGGAAAGGCTGTCAGGGGAAGGGAAGGAGGGAAAACTGAAAGGCAGTGTGGTGTAGTGGTTTCTGTCAGACTAGGATCTGGGACATGCAGATTCAAATCCCTACTCTGCCATGGAAGCTCACTGGGTGGCCTCCACTGTAGTTGCAAAGAGAAAATGGAAGTGAGAGGGTTGCCAACTCTGGGTTGGGGAATTCCTGGAAATTTGGGAGTGGAGCCTGGGTATGGTGCAGTTTGGGGAGACAAGGCACCTCAGTGGGTTATAATGCCATAGAGTTCATCCTGCAAAGCAGCCATTTCCTCCATGGGAACTGATCTCTTAATTTAGATATCAGGTGTGACTCCGAGAAGACAGGAAAACAATGTAAGATTCCTTAGAATTAAGCAAATAAAGAATATATAAAGCTGTAGATTGGGAGGCAGATAAAGATAATGGTTGGGTTGTAGGTGGGAAGGAGAGAATATGGTATAGGGCAGGGGTGTCAAACATGTGGTCCGGGGGGCGGATCAGGCCCCCGGAAGGCTTCCATCAGGCCCGCAGTGGAACTGACCCATCTCCTGCTTCCAGTTCTGCTGCTGCTGCATCATAGCTTGCTTTGCCAGACTCTCTTAATCACTCAGCCATTTCATGTTTTCACCTGGGTCCTGGACTCAGAACTCTGAGCATGAGATTTCTGTGGTGAGTGTCAATAAATCAAAAAGTAGGTTTGCAGCTTGCAGAGCGAATGTTTTAAGCATGTTTTTAAGTTAAAAAAAAAAACCTTTGTGTCTGTGTCCTTTATAAAGTTTATATCTCCACTACCTGGCATTACATTTTATGACACACGTGGCCCAGCCTAACAAGGTCTCATTTATGTCAGATCCAGCCCTCATAACAAATGAGTTTGACACCCCTGGTCTAGGGGATATGACAAGGAGAGAAAGAGGGAATAGTGTCAAAAAGGTATACGAGGGAAATTAAGTGATCCCTGAAAGTCCCTGCAGGTCCTAGGCTTGTAGATAGATAGATGATAGATAATAGATGGATAGATAGACAGGCGGGCAAAGGTTGCAGGGCTGTCGGATGCCATTCTTGATAGACGCCCCTCCCCTCAAGTTGCCATGGTAAGAGAAAGCCTCCCCCACCCACAGTCCTCTTGCTTAGACCGTTTATTCTCCGTCTTCTAGGGCAGGGCGCACTGAAGAGATGTCATATTAGAAAAAAGCTAACGTTTTGCCACACAGGACGAGCTGTGCGCAAGCAAGATCAGGATCTTTCCGCTTGCTTCTACTTTTTTTTTTAAAGGAGAAAGCTGTTACCAGATTAATTAACGGCGATCATATCTAACGAAGAGCCTCCACTCTGCGGCTTCAAAAATAACCCGGAAATCTAGTCTGCAGACAAAAGAATTCCTCCTTCCCTCCTCCTATTTTTTTTTTACACACTTTCCTTCGGCAGCTGGCTCGTGACGCGCGTGCGCCACTTCACGACCCTGGCGCCAGGGGCGGAAACGGACGGCGACCGTTGCGAGGCCCCCCCCCCCGAGTCCGTCAGAGCAACACGCACGCGCAGCACGCGAGACGCGCCTGCGTCGAAGCCAACTTGGAAAGGAAGGAGCAGCGCTTGCGCGGAGTAAGGGGGGGATGGCATTGCTGGCGGAGAGAAATAGCGATTGATTCCAGCCGTGTTGGTGCTGTCTCGCACGCCTGCGCGCCGGGGCCGGCCGCTCTGCGCATGCTCCCCGTGCGGATGGGAGGGCGCTCTGCGCCTGCGCGGGGAGCGCTGTGGCGACGGGGCCCTGTGTCTGAGGCGGCGGCGCCCGACCGAGCCCGCCCGTTCCTTTAGCGGAGGCAGCGCGGGCCCCGCCCCCTGTCATGGCAGCCGCGGCCTCCGACTCCCCCGGCCCCTGCGGGCGCTTCCTGCGCAGGCCGACGCCGACCAGGCCCGTCGGATAGGCCGCGAGCGAGCGAGCGAGCGACCAGAGGCAGGCGGCCGCCCTCCCCCCTCCTCGCCCTCCCCCCTTCCAAGGCACCAGCCGAGGCGAGCCGCGACAGGCACCGAGCCCCACGCAGCCCCTCCGCCGGGGCCGCTCGTGGATGTGGGACAGGATGGAGGCCAAGACGGTGGTCTACGATCTGGACACCTCCGGGGGCCTGATGGAGGTGAGCGGCGGCGGTGGCGGTGGCGGCGGCCCTTCCATCCCTCCCCCTCTCCTCCCCTCCCGGCTCACCCTCTCTCTGTCTCTGCTTCCCTCCAGCAAATCCAGGCGCTGCTGGCGCCGCCGCGGAGCGACGAGAGCGGCGGGGGCGGCGGCGGCGGCGAGAAGCGGAGCCGGCGGCCGGACCGGGGCGAGCCGCACCAGTCGGGCCCTCACGCGCAGCAGCAGCAGCAGCACCCCCACCCGCACCACCCCCACCACGCTCCGCCCGGCGCCGCGCACCACCACCACCACCACCACCCGCCGCAGCACCACCCGCCCCACCACCACCCGGCCGCCCAGCAGCAGCAGCACCGGCGGAGCGGCCGCGCCACCAACCACGACAGCTGCGACAGCTGCAAGGAAGGCGGCGACCTGCTCTGCTGCGACCACTGCCCCGCCGCCTTCCACCTCCAGTGCTGGTGAGTGAGTGAGTGGGCGCCCGGCCCTCCTCCTCCCCCTCGCCCCGCCGCCCCGGGTTCGTGACAGTTCGGAGCCGCCGCGCCGGGATCCGCCCCCTTCCCCGGGGCGAGCTTCGTTTGCCGCGCGCCGCTTTCCCCGCGGGAGGCCCGTTAGGCTGCTGCGGGCCGCTTGGCGGCGGCGGCTGGAGCGGAAACGCGTCGGGGCTCCTCCTCGCCCGGCTCCTCCGTCCGCTTGACCGGCCTCCCGGCTGCCTTTCTCTCCCAGCCGGGCCCCGCTTGCGCTTGACAACATGGCGACCTCCCTGAAATTGTGATATTTTATTCCCAGCGCCATTTTGCCCGTGTCGTCTCTTCGGGCCGCCCCCACCCCACCCCCCGCCCCCGATCGCCTGCCTGGGCTTCGCCGGCGCCTCGGCCCCGCCGCTCCCGCGCCCTTTCCGGACGTGGCAGCGAGCGACGGCCGCGGCTTTTGCAGGAGACGCCCCTGGGGCACGCCGCGGAAGACGACCCGGGGGAAGCGGGGGGGGGACTTAGTGGAAGGAAGACGGTCTCTCCTCTCGTTGGCTGCGCTCACCTCCTCCCGAGTAAACGCACGCGGGATCGGGCCCTTCTTCCTTCCGGATGCTTGTGTTTTGCTTCCCCGGGGGTGTTTCGGATCCTCTTCCAGCCGGATTGCTGCCGTGCCCCATAGGAAGGCTTTCCTGTTCGCAGCCCATTGTTCCGCTTAGGGGCATTCCTTCTTGCAGCTCCCGCAACTGGACGCGTACTTGGGCCTGCTTTTTGCTTCTCCGCCTGCTAAGAAAAGGGATTGTGGTTTGTTTAGTTAGCTAGAGGATTAATTTAGAGCAAGGTTGTTCAGAGGTGTAGGCATGGGTGTGCCATGGTCTAGTAGCACACAGTGTTTTGTTGGCTTCGAAAAGGGAAGTGGGTGGCTGTACAAGGGAGCTGCTCTACTTGGTGAGAGATGCTGCCATCATCACACCTGGCTCTGGAATCTTGCTTGTGGGCAAAGCCTTGAAGACCCTGAGGAGTCTTGGGGGGGATCCTGAATTGCGGTCGCCTCTTGCTGTGTGTAAACTGATTTCATAGAGCTGCATTGGAACTTAGTTTATGTGGCAAGACTGATTGGGGAGAGGCGGCAGCATGCAGGCCTCAGGGTTCCAGTTTTAGAGTTGTGCCTGTGTCCAGCTGGGAGGTTTCTGGAGGGTGTGGTTTGGCTCTCCTGTTTCCTGGGTCTTTGTTGCTTGGTATCAGAGCAGGTGAGGCTGTGGAGAGGTGGCAGGAGGGATTCTTCTTTTGAGGCAGTATCTGGTAGTTCAGTGGCTGAAGTATGATATTTTTTTTTCTTGAGCCCTTGTGGGAGAATGCTTGCTTGCTTTCCTCCAGGAAATGCAGAGCCAGTGGTATCCTTCCCTGAGGTGCAGCTTGAGCCTTGACTGGTACCTCTCTTGCAAATGCCTGCAAATCAGCCATTTTGCCTCCCAGCAGGCGTTATGGTCAGCTTGCTGCATGTGAGCAAGGGACTCCGGTACAGATGGACGTACTGTTGCAGATTTGAAAGTGACTGCTTCACAAACAGACAACATTAAAAGGGAATAGACAATATAAATGTACTGAAATAAAACTCCTCAAGAAATTAAACATCTGTCATCCTGACTTAAAGGGACCCGAGATTTCTTTTTCTAATAAGTCAACAGGATCCACTTTTTAGAAATTTTAATTGGCCTTTCTTAATATGTCATATCATAGCATGACCCTTCACTGATGTCAGTTAATTCGCTTTTGCTTTAGACTGATTCTTCCTCATCCAGTTGTTTACCTTACTTAATTACACTTAGTTTATCTGCACCTCATGAGAAAGAGGCCAGAAGCTCTGACCTCTCTTATCACCCATTTTGTCTAACAACCTCATCCATTCCAGTCCCTTATGCAGAGAATCACACTTGACAGATTTATGATGGGGTTCACATTAAGTCTCTCTCTGTCCCCAGTTTCTTGCTCCCCCTTTCTGTAGTTTTCCTCACAAAAACATGGGAAATGGTTTCCTCTTCATAGCATCAGAAGAAGTGAGCTCTGACTCACGCACATTCATGCTTGAATGAGTGATAGCCTCTAAGATGCCACTGGATTGCTCTTTTGTTTTGCAACACGGCTACTACTCTGGAATTATCCAGTAAAGATGGCCATGAGTTCAGTTGCTAAAGATGTGTGGTACCTCCATTGAAGCTGGTCTTTTGCTTTTGTTCAGCCCTCTCTTCTGTTTAGACTTCCTTGATTTCTAGATGCTCTTAAGTTGGTTTCTTTGTTATTTGTTTAATTGTGGTCCTGCTTTGGGTGGGGTCAGTTTCCTGTGTTTATAGTTATTACATCTCTCTTGCCTCAGATGCAAATGAAATTTATTCACTGTTCTCTGTGCTTTCCCTCGTTGCTTAAAGTGGTATGCCATAAAGCAAGCAAATTAAAACTGCCCGGAGACCTGACATAAGTGAAGATTAGCACAATTAGACACTGTTAAAAGCAAGTAAGCATAAAGTCTGTTTAAACATAACAGCCACATAACTGCTGCCTCAACTAGAGGAGAGAAGAGAGATCCCTGACTTCAGCTGGTAGGCCCTGCCATAAGGTTGGGGCTGCCATAGAAAACTCTTTTGCCCCGGAATCGAGGATCTTAAGGAGGGAGGAGAGAGCTATCCTTGTCTTGAGGATCTTAAGGTCCGCCCGTGCTCCCATGGGGGAGAGGCAGTCTTTCATGTGTGTGGGAGTCAGCCTGTAAAGGGCTTTAAAGGTCAAAGCCAGCACTTTGCATTAGATCTGGAGGGAATCAGGGAGGTAGTGCATACTACCATCTTGTGGGTGGTCTAGCTAATGCCTGTTAATAAACCGGCTGCTACATTCTGGACCGATTTGCAGCTTCCAAGTCTTCTTCAGGGGCAGTCTCACATAGAGCACTTTACAGTATTTTGGTCTTGCCAGATGAGTTGTGTACAAAAATGGGTGAATTGTCTTGTCCAGATGTAAATGAAAGAAGGCACTTCTAGCAGCAAAGCTGACCTGCTTGCCTGTTGATAAAAGTTGTCTCAAGGAGTACCCCTAAGCTCTTTAATGAATCCACCAGCTTCAGTGACACCCCATCAAATGCAGGCAACAGAAGCCCTTATAGGACATTAACTTTTCCAAACAACATCACCTCAGTTTTTCCTGGATTTATCTCCCTTTTGTTTTTGCCATTTGATCATGGCCTCAGGACAATGGCCAAAGAACCAAGACAGCGGTATCTGGAGGCTTACACTAAAATACATATCCCCAGGGCTCTTTCTGTAGCAGGAACTCCTTTGCATGTTAGGCCACACACCCCTGATGTAGCCAATCCTCCGAGAGCTTACAGAGCTCTTCTTACAGGGCTACTGTAAGCTCTTGGAGGATTGGCTACATTGAGGGGGGTCACCTAATATGCAAAGGAGTTCCTGCTACAAAAAGAGCCCTGCATATCCCTTGGTGTTATCAGCCCATTGTCCATAGCTCTGGCATTGGATGTCATCAATGTCTCCTAATGATCTTACATAAATATTAAACAGCTCAGGAGAGCATACATATCCCTGGAGCTCCCCACATGACAGTTCCCAAGTCATAGACTCTATATCTCATTTCACCAACTCTGCATTCTATAATTTGGTCACTTTTTTGTTTTGTTTTCAAGCAAGACCATTTACCTGACCGGTCTTTGGTGGAAGGTGACGTAAAAGTACCATAAAGCACTGGGCATAATTTAATTGTAGTGATTAATGCCTACTGTCACTTTAGGCATTCACTTGTGGGAGCTGGGTACAGAATACAGTGGGATTTAAGATCCTAACCCCTGGTTCTGAGGAGAGCTTCAGGAATGCACATGGGAAAGCAAACCTCTTTGGGGCCCGAGAGCTTACTAAGAGGCTTGAGGCACCTGATGGTCAAAAATGGACAGATTTTGGCTGGCCTTGGTAGCCAGATGAAACATGTAATAGTCATAAGCCTGCCTTGGTGAAGGAGGGGCATGTCTCTGTTGCTAATATTGAACTTTGGAGGCGTTCAGTGTGTCTCTGGAATACCGCACAAGATTAGCGATGTTCTTCACTCTACTTTCCTGTCCAGCTCTAAGTTTGGGAGATGGGCTGGAGCTTGCCCATTTCATGCCCTGAGTACCCAGTGGGCTGTTGGAGTGATTCTCCCTACAGCAGTGCTGTGATTCCAAAGTGTTCCAAGCTCAGGTGCGGCATCACCGTAGCCAGAGAAGGGAAGGTAAACCACTTAATTGACCCCTGCGGAGATGCGGGAAGATGTTCACAAGGAAAATGAGTGCATCTTTTGGGGGGGAGGGCTACATCTTCATACCTGCCCTATCTGTTTGAGATATCTTTGAGACAAAGTGGTGATGCCGAGCTTTAATTGCTCGATATTATCCTACCAAACAGAGAGGCTTTGTCATTTTTCAGCTGTCCCTTCCCTTGCGATTTATGGAGCTGGGTTGGGACACCTGGTCCTTCCGGGGTGAATCAGTTTGTACCAGAAAGATTACAGTTGTGCAGGAACTCCATTGAAAGCCATGTCTCTTGCTCTGTCTGTTTCCTCTGCGGCTTGTTTAGAATGTCATCAGAACATATCGAATTGCAAAGAATTGGTTTTGTAATATCACTCATAATATTTTAGCTTGTCTTCCATCTTGGCAACAAGTCTGTGACGTAGGTCAGGCTGAAAAAGTCTAGTTTGTTCTATGGCTCTCAGGAATTTGAATCAGCTGAGATTGCCTGATGCTCAAGTTTGTGTACTTGGAACACCTTGTCCCCTGTTTAAGTTGAAGTTTGGTATATGCGTCTGCATTTGTGAGTGATAAATTATTTTTAATAAATGTGTTTTTTTTAAAAAAAGAACACACCCTAGAAGGTGTTTCTTACTTGGTTGCTTCCTTTTGTATCTCTTTACCTGCAAGAACTGGTTGGAGCAGTGTCTTTTCTCCCCCTTTAATAGCAAGAATATGTGCGTGCACATACCCCACCCCCAAATAAAACCTCTCTCTTTTGTGTTCTCCAGATGCATTTATAATCCTGCAAGCGAGCTCAGTCTATTAAAATCTGAGTTGCCTCACACACTGGGTTTCACAGAGGAATTGAAAGAATGTTGGGGGAAGGCACCCACTGTGTAAAACAGGTATCTAACAAGAAGAAAAGTCGCAGAATGCAGAGCAGGTGAACTGGCTTTTCTCCAGTGTAAAAAAAAAAAAAAGCCTCCTTTGAACTCAGAACTATGGTATTCATCAGGTCAGATCCCATTTACAACTTCCTGTTTGGGTCTCAAGTTGAGGTCACTGTAGCAACAAAACCACTTAACTTCCTGTGGAAGAAAATACAGGCCCTTGTAAGAGAGTTTGCATTTTTGCACCCAACATCTGACACACTTGTCTAGTTGCCTAAAAAGTGCCCTTAAGTCGTCTGGCCGTTTGAGTTTGTTCCCACGCTGGTACCTTTCCTGTGGACTACTTGGTTGCTTCTCAGGTTACTGGCCTGAGTGACTGGCTCAGCCTCCTCTGTCTAGTGCTTTGGCACACCCCTGTCCATATAGTTCTGTTGTTCAGAGTTGCAGCGAGTGCAGAAAATGAGCTGGCAAAGGCCTGTGGAGTCAAGTGGGTTTTATTTTTCCATGAGTCTATCTGTTACTGTCTGCCTCACACAAGGTGGGAATTATCTCTGCCTTTTGAAGTTAGCACTGGACTTTATTACCTGTATACCTCTGCTCTTCAGGCCTTCTTTCTTCCCCCTCATCTCCTGTCCATTCATTTCTGTACCCCAAATTTGAAGGCTGCATGAACTTTCCTTCCTCCTGCATGTAAAGTAGTCTAGAAAAAGGTTGATAGGCTTTTCAGTAATGTCTACCTGTGCTAGCAGAGGCCGTAGCAATTCTCCCATAGTATACAAATTAACGCATGATATCACTGTAGAGGGGTTTAGATATTACAAGTGCTAAATTAATGTAAAAATTGCCCTGGCACTGGAGTTCCGTGTGGGTTGAACCTGGAACCTCTGTGGTCATGCTCTGTGATTTTAACTAGTTTGAATATTTTATTATTAATTGCTTATTGGTTAATGGCTGCTTATTGGTTGCAGATTGTGGGGAAGGCCTTACATGCGGAGCGATTCCAGGTTCAGTCTGTTGTTAAAGCATCTTGGGTCTTGGAAAGACTTCTGGCTGAGGCCTTGGAGAGTCGCTGCTAGTCATGACAGATAGCCTTGGGCTGGGTGAACTTATGCTCTGACTGGAAACAAGGTGGCTTAATATCTCCAGTGTTGCATTTGCCAGGGCAATGACTGACTAGAATGAATGTGCTCTGGGATTTCGTGGAGATTGGCTGAGCTACCAAATGCCCCCAGAGACCATGGTAGGCAGAGGAATCTCTGGATACTTATTGGCTGAGGTGGTTTCATTCCAGATCTCTGTCTGCCATTGACTGAGGAGCAGGAAAGAAGAAGCAGGGGACTACGAGAAGAAAAGGCAGTGGGCCAAAGGAAACAGGAAGGCCTATGAAAGGAGACTGGTGGTTGGCCTGTTCCTCTTGTTACTCTGAACCAACGGAGTGTTTCATGTAGTTGCCAGAAATCTCATATTGACTTCAACAAGGTTTTTGCTTGCAGCTTATCTCTATCATTGCTAGGTTTACACCCCTGCCCCCCCACCCCCGGCGGCAGCTTAGCCTGAATTTGGAATGATTACCATGAAGAGCTGGTGTCGGTTACATACAGTGTTAAAAAGTATGCCCAGCTCTGAGTAGAGGAAAACTTCCCCAAATAGAAATCCTTGGTTCAAGTATCCTTTTCCAACTCCAGCATCTTCTGTATTACCCCAGGCTGTTTCATATATGCGTATTTCTCATTAAGATGGTTCTTGTGGTGACTTGTACGTGCAGAGATTCGTGCCCAGTGGTGACTACACAAACAAAACCTCTGAAGAGGTCAAAAGATCAGCCATCACACAGAAACTTGCATTGTCCCTTTCTGTGATGCTTTTCAGTGACGCAGGTTCACACATTCAGCTGTGTGTGAACTGAACTTTGGTTGTTGGGAAGTGTGGGATAGGCTTGGCCAGTTGGCATGGAATGGTTTGGAAGAGTGTGAATGCCGTGGCACTGAAAACATACTAATTTTGTAGGAGAGAAGGAAAAGCACATGTGAACCCTGACACTGTTCACTGGTGGAGGTTTTTGCTGTTTGCTTTCTTGTTCGAAGCCCTTGAAGGGCTGGTTGAATTTGTCTGAAGCAAATACACAAATGTTATAGGCTGTTCTTTAAAAGAACTGCACTAAGGAGGGTTTTTCTCCCCTGAAAACTGGTCATCAGGAAACAAAAATCAGTCCCTAAGTTGCATCCTGTAGATGTGACTAGTAAAACCAATCTGGTAACTTCAGAAACCTTTTACAGAAGCTAAAGTTTTCACCAATAGCCCTGTCTCAGGCTGGGCAATCGGATAAGCACCCAGGTCGGTCTTGTGGCGCCAATGTGCACCTTGGGCCTCTGGAAGCAAATGGTTGTAATTAAGAATCTGGGTTTATTGTAATTTGAGCCTGACTTCTCCCAAGCTTGACTGCCTTTCTCATGGGAGGCCAGGATTCCGCCGTGCCTGGTGTGCAGCCAGCACCATGTGCAGCTTAAAGAGCCGTGGCAGTGTTTAGGGCCCCTGTTTATTGCTGAGTTTCCTAAAAATGATTCTAAAGCGCATGCAAGCATATATGAGTGAACAGACTCTTGGGGGAAGAGCATGGGTCAGCAGAGAGTGCATGTTTGGCTGGAAGAAAGTCCTACTTTGAAACCTTGGGATCTTGTTAAAGGCTCTTGGGTGGCAAGACTCCCAATCTTCAGTCAGGGTGGACCATTTATTTACAACATTTATAACACCTTTCTCCCAGTCTGGGCCTTTAAGGTAGCTGCTGTTGAATTATCTTGATGTTAAGGATGATCGTTTCTGTGTAGTCCTGATTCCTGGACTGGTAAACACTGCCATGGTAGGTAATGATGCTTCAAGTGGAGTTGGATACGGTTTCAAAATTAGGATCTGTTATTCTGCTTGTTCTTGGAATCAGTTTTTAGCGTTTCAAGAATAGTAGAAGCTTGTTTGGAGAACGCTTGGCAAGTAACTCCCTGGAAGATTTTCAGGGAAGTAAGCAAGCCTGACCAGTCATGGCAAACTGGAGTGATGGCCAGCCTGGGCTTAACAAACTGTAGGTTCAGAAGCTATATCAAAACGTGTTCCCAGAATGAGAATGCCAGTCCTGGACGGAGGCCTCTCTGAGCACAAGCGTCCTGCCTGCCACGTTGAGCTCTTGGCTGGGCCTTCTGCATGTTTCTGAAAAGGAGGCTTGGCATCTGCTTTGATTTGGTAATTTGGCACGGCCACCTTAGTACATCAACTTTGCTTCCTGCTGCAGCTCCCTTTGTGCCATTTGCGCGGCTTCCTCTGGGGATTCTTGTGCAGCAAGCAGGGCTGTTGCAAATTAGGAAACTCAAGAAAATCCCTGCTTGGAAAAGATGGCTTCATGGAGCTGGGATCAAATGCAACTGGAGTTTTTTTTCCCCTTCGCTGTGCAAATAGTTCTGTTTATAAAGAGTTTGCCAAGGGTGGGGGAAGAGAAAACACTAAACTTCCTGAGAAGCATTCAGCGTGCTGAGTCTTAAGCATGCAAAACACACACACACACACACACACACACACACCCTGGGCGAATCGTTCAGCACTGGGCCAGGAAGAAATCACATATCCTGATCAGCCCAGGAGCTTTTCACGCACACCAGGAGTGAACTTGAGAGCTCAGCTGCGCACAGCACCAGGGGATACATGGGCAAGAGCCCCAACCCTTTTTTCAAATTTAATTTTCTGGTTGTGGGTCCCTGGTTGAGATCAAGACCTCAGCACGAAGGGCGGCATTCCCTTCTCGGCCTCTTCCTCTTATCTGAAAATGGTGTGAGATGGAGAAACTTAGCTTTCTCCTGTGCTGGTGGCCCCAATTCAAACTGCTGCCCAATTCAGGCTCCTGAAAATTGAATTTTAAAAGCTACCCGGACTGCAGAACTCCCAGTCATGTTGCATGCAGAGGAGCTTCAAGCTGAGCTGGAATCTGCAGTCTGTAGGGTTTGAACTTAGCAGAGTCCTGAGGCCAGGGCTTTGCAACCAAAAATAATAATAATAATAATAATCCTTCCCTAATTGTCTGGCAAGTAGTATCCAGTTTATGTTTTCATTGCAAAATGTTATTCTGATTGTAGAAGGGGTAAAAAAGTGGAGAGCATGTCCTCCAGGAATTCTTCCTAGCCGCGAAAGGGAGGGAAAAAAGACTTGTACGCAAGGAAGAATAAAAGGCCAAGCCCTCTTAGAAGAAACCGGCTTACCTCATCATGGGGAATTCTGTGACCTACTGAAAGCATTGGGGAGGATAGGTAAACACTGAGAGAGTAACCTGCACTGTAGAAACAACTTTTTTTAATGGTCAGGTTTAAGTGATGTGTGGTCCACACTGCCGATAACATATTTGGTTTTAATTAGTGTTTTATTGCTTTGCTGTGGTGTATGAGTTTTGCAGCAAATATGAAGGAATCATTAACAAAATGGCCCTCTTGTTTCATGCTTCTGGAAGTCTTGTAGTTTTCAGGAGGCAAAGACAGCGGTTGTGTATCTTTTCGGGGTGGGGGGGGGCCAGCCCTGTTGGTCTAAAGCAGCAAAACAAAGTTTGAGTCCTGTGGCACCTCTAAGACCAACAAAGTTTCATTCAAAGTATAAGCTTTCGCGTGCAAGTACACTTCGTCAGACACAATGAAATGAAATCTCCTCCGGCCCCACTTACAGGAAAAAGGGGGAGGCAGCCGTTAGGAAGGGCCAGTCACAGCCAAGATGCATAAGTAGGGATGAAATTGGATCAGGTGGCCGATAAGATTGATGAATGGCAGCCAATTAGCAGGTAAATGCAAGGGTTAACAAAGAGATGTGAGAACGAAGCGGCACCCCCAAGACAAACTGAGCTCAACCCTGGGTACAGTTGTGTATTGTGTTTCATGTAAATATCAGCTTTCGTTCCTAAATGATTTCGGATCAGTTTCCATCCTATATATAGAATTCAGAAGGCAGCCATATCAGGGATGATTGAAGCACAGCCCCTACCCGCTCCCAGGACCTCCCACCTCACCTACTCAAGCTGTAGGAGCCAAGTATACCAGAATGCCAGGTTAAGCTTAAGCACAGGTACTGTCTGTTGGGGCAAAACCGTAAAAGAGATAGAACATAGAAGTCTTGCAACTGACATCCATGTGGCCAAATTTGATTCCCACAACCTCTTCCTTGGTTTTTGTTCCTTCCACCTGGAGAGGGATGAATGGCAGTCGCCGGTTTCTGAATGGCAGAACTTGTTTTAAAGGCAGGTGGATTTTTAGCAATTGGATTGGAGCAACAGAAGCTCTTGTGACTGCTGTTTTCCCCCTTCCTCGCTTCCCCTTGCTGGCAGGATCTTAACAAAGAGCTCCACTGTGTGGAGGGAAGGGAACTGTTTCCTGATCACGAATCTGTCTCTTGGAAAAGATGAGCTCTTTCCATTTCTCTGGTTGTGGCCAATGACAGGGAGCTGTGGCTTGGAAAAATGTCTGCTGGGGGTGGACAGCAGTGGCCCGGCTGCTGTTTCTTTGTGGCAGGAATGGATCATGGCCAAGACCGCTCGTATGCAAGTTCATTCCAGATAACGTTTAAGGGATGGTTGCAGAGAAGCATGTATGCCGTGGGTGCAACACAGGTCTTTTGCAGAACTGAGTGTTATTAGTGCTGTAGCAGTAGTGGTCCCCCCCCTCTTTTCAGTGGGTCACAGTTGAAAGTCATTATATTCCTTAGCTGTGAGAGTCACGTATGTTGTCGAGGTCTCCAGACTGTGACCCAGCACATAAATAACAACCTAAAAAGACTGTCTTTCTGTAAACTGTTGTGAGTTTCGGGGTAGTGGGTTCTTCCAGAATGTTGAAACAGAACCATATAAATGCCACAAAGTCTAACCCAACCATAAGGTAGAGCAGGTGAACCTTGGAAGCCCCCCCCCCAGACACACACACCTGGGGGAGAGTGGGAACACTTCCTAATAAATATCACCAGCGTCCCAAATATGGAAGCTTCTTGTAAATGTGACCTCTGAGGATGGCGAGGTCTGAGTTCTGGGTATCAGAAGGGAGGATTCAGGTTTTTTCCCGCATTGCCAAATCTGGGGTGAGGAAAATGCTTTGGGGGCACCCAAAACTGGGCTAACTGCTGAAGGGCAGTAAGCTTGTGGGAATGAGCAGGCTCTGCTCCACAAAGAGGCTTTTTGTCTGTTGTCTCTGGCACACTCCGCATGGATGGATCCTTGTGTGCCTTTTGCAGCTGAGGCTGGATGCGCTGGTGCATGTCGTCTTCCTTACCGTACAGGCTGGATCCTGCTTTTCCTCACCCTGTGCTCCAGAATGCCATCATTATACCCCCGAGCATCTCCAGAACTGCTGACAACCTTCCCCATCCGATCTGTTGATGAAACAGATCTGTAATAAAACTGGCAATCTCCTCAAGGCACAGAGGGCAGCTGTTAATTGGAAGAGAGAGATGTTAAATACTAGGGCTTTTTTTCTTTTTCTTTTTAAAGGCAGGTCACCATCTTTAGCTGTGCTCGCAAAACCTCCTGCCAGGTTGTTGTGAGTCACAGGTTTTGTTTGTGTGTTTTTTCCACTGTACTCGAATCTTTTGCAGGTCATGCTTTTCAGCCTTCAGACCTGTATGGTGTTATAATGGGTGGCAAAGGGTGTATTATTATTATTATTATCATCATCAACATCATCCTCCGGAGAATGCCATTTTGTGGCACTAGCTGTTTTCATTTTCATTCGTTTCCACAGGCTCTGCAAGTTTGGGGATCCCTGCTGTAAAGCCATTTTCTAGCTTTGCACAGGTAATGGGACCACCACTAATAAATGGAGTAATGATGCTGATTCTAATTGTTCAAAGAGCCTTTTATATATTGTTGCAGTAGCCTTTACAACAGTAACCCTGTAAGGTAGGTCAGAGCAATAATCGCTGTATTGCAGATTGGGAATTGGGCCTGACCATGGTCTGGGTGTTGGAAATTGTGGAGAAATGCATTTGTTTCTTTGGAGGTTTGAATTGAGCAAAACCTTTACTCTGAGTTTTGAACGTTTTTTTCTCTCTGGGGAGAGAACAGGGACGAAGGGGGAAGTCAGTTCAGTTGCTTTCCAGACTTACTTCAACCTGCCCTCATACAAATGCTAATAGTTCTAGACAGTAGGATGGTCAAGCTCCTCCTCCCTTCAAGCTGGGAACAGAGATTTGGAGGTATTAAATTCAAGAGAGTCTTCTGGAAGGAAAGTCTGGAATCTTCAGGAAAAGCATCTCTGACCCAGCTTGACCTGGCCAGTGGATGGGGAAAAGAGAGGTGATAAAAACTTGCAGCAAGGAGGAGGTCTCTTTTGCACTGGGACCATCAAAGCAGAACTCTAACTGAAGTCTGGAGGAGGCAGCCATTTGACATGTGCTGGCTTGAAGAGCCGAATGTTGCCTCAGGGTAATGGAACTCTGTAGAGATCTAGAACATCTTAAGCAAAGAGCCTGTCCTGTATTTTAACATCTGATAGGGCATGTATAGAGAGTGGGGCAGAGGAATTGTGTTTTACCATTTCTCCTGAATCCCTTGCTTGATCTGGTGCTATGCTAAAAGCATGCTTGTGAACGTTTTTCATTTTAATAAATACTTTACAACTTTGGATGATGGTAGTGGTTCTCTGTACCACATAGACCTCCACCATCTCAGACACGCTATTTTAAAAGGAGTGCCAAGGGAAGGCAGGCAGTTCACAAGTGGCTATTCCTCCAGAGGTGAACAAGACAGCAAATTGTCCCCATGATGACCAGGTGCTGGGCAGCAGGAGACATAGAGGCAAGGCCTCAGAACTTGGAAGGGACGCTGGGAGCCCTTACCCTCCCAGTGGGGTATTCCTACAAAGGTTAGGTGGTGGCAGTGGGCTACCTGAGAGAGAAATAAAAGCTTCTCCGGGTGTTGGGAAAACTTTGGAGAATGGGGTAGAACAGGGCCTGCAGGCCAGAGCAGGCCCATACCGCCACTGAAATAATGAACAATTGTGAGGTCCAACAGCTGGTCAAATATTTTGAAGTGCTTTCTTAGCATCATATTTGCATACCAGTATTTTTCCAGGCAACACTTCTCACTATTTCCCTGACATCTCTTTGAGGTACATTAGTCTCAGAGCTTCGCAGTTGAATGGGGCTTGGAACTTAGGTGTCTTCTAAGTATAAACTCAACCCGTGGCACCACTCCAGTTCCCTACCTTATGACAGTGCAATAACTAAGATCTGGAAAAGAAGGGGGCATAATTCCTTTACTGGCCCAGGAGCATAAAGGGAAGAGCAGCAGCCATCCCTTGGGAGGGTCCCCATCTTAATAGCGTGGGCAGGCTGTGTTGAGGCTCAAGGTGGTCTTCAGACTTCTCAGGTCCAGCATCCCCTCCTTGTTCCTTTTGCTCTCTTTCCTATCTGGCTTTCCTTTGGTTCCTGTGCTGCTTAGATTGGGCTTCTGCACATCCTGCCCTCCAACTCAGTGTGTGACTCGTTCCTTTTATACCCCTGCTTTTTCTCTAAATGGCAGCATAAAAACCAAGGGGGAATGGGAGGCAGCACCTACTGATACCCGTAAAACTTGGTCGCAGTCTGCGAGGGGACCTCTGCTTCCTAAGAAAGGCAGCTTTGGCCCTCAGCAGTAAATGGCGTTTCAGAAGGGCAGCCGCTTTCTGTTCTTCCCGGCAAGGTACAGCCATGTGTTTCTTGCTCCAAGGAAGTGCTTGATAATGTTGGACCCTTTGTGAGCTTTGTGTGCGCTTGTATAGCAATGGCTCTCCTATCAAGAAATTTAAGGTGGCTTGATGTGATTCTGGATAGCTTCTCGAGCTCCATGAGAAAAGAGTTTGAATGGGGCGGGGGGGGGGGGAGAGATGGCCAGCACCCTCGTGCTTTGTGAAGTCTCTTTGTAAAAGCAGAGAATGACAAGCAGCCTCCAGTTCACCAGGCTGTACATCTGGCCAGACGGCACGGTCTAGAATGAGGCAGAGGGACCACCTTGCCGTGTGTCTTCAAGTCCGAACCATCCTGGCTTGAAATGGATGCATCTCCAGGTCACACGTTGGAGCTGAAGAATAACTGTCTGCCTCTTGTCTTTTCTCACAGTAACCCTCCATTAAGTGAGGAGATGCTGCCTCCAGGGGAGTGGATGTGTCATCGCTGTACAGTGCGTAGAAAGGTAAAGACAAAACGTTCCTCAGATCGAACTTCTCAGGCTCCAGATATAAACCTCTGTGCCTCTGTTGCTGGGAACGACCCAGGAGAGCTGGCAGCTGTGAAAAAAAATCTACATGAGGAAAAAAATAGCAGCAACTTGCAGGCAAAAAAAGGGGGGGGGAGTCTTAAATCCCAGTGTGTTTGTTTCAAATGGCAGCCTGCTTCAGTCAAGGGAAAAACCTACTTCATCAGTTTACGAAAAAGTTAAATGAATTGGGTCACAGCGCCCCTTTGATGAATAAACCACCTGTGCCTCCGCTGCTTCTTAGTGTGCGAATCCATCCTGAAGTTGCTGTCCTTGCTGAGTGTGGCCACGGCCTGCCACCTTCTGTGCCTCCTCAAACAGCTGTATTGCGAGTCGGTTGCAGCTGTGAAAAGGGAGCGATCGCTGTGCTGGCAGCAGGCCTCTGCCTCTTTTCAGGCTGGCAGCCTGGATTGCCAAGCAGCCCAGTTCCTTCCGGCTAGCTTTAAAAGAATGGAGCGGCCTCCTGTTGTTGCCATAGCAGCGAAAAGGGAAGTGAGTTATGCCTGCCTTGTGTGTGGGAAATGGGTGAGGGAGACGATTGGGCCAGGTTCTGGCTTGTCAGATACGGCTGTCCTGTCTGCTGCAGTCAACCAAACCAGCACGGCTGAATACAAATATTGACTCCCAGGGCTGCCAGCTTGAAGGCGTACCTGAAGAGTAAAAGGGCTGGGAATATATTTCAGAGTCCGGGACCCCAGAGATTTCTAGGCTGTAGTTCGAGGGGAGGTTCCTTCCTTTTTTGCGGCCTTACGTCATGAGAGGCACCCCAACACTGGTGTATCGACTCTGTATCTGTTTAAAAACTGCTTAGCACAAATGCAAATTGTGCTTCACGCCATCTTCAGGCACACTGCACTGGAAGTCATCGAATCCCCCAGGACATACACCAGTGGTATCAAGCAATACGGCAGATTTGTTTAATGGAGGAACTTACCTGTCAAATTGAACTGTCGAAAGGGTTAGTCAAAATGAGGCATTTGTCAAAGGCTGGTACTCTTTTAATGTAAAGAATTGCTCAGCAAAGTGCAAAGCCATCGCCTTCTCAAGAACCATTTTTGAAGGATGCTGCTGTTTAGAGCTCTTTCATAAATGTGACCAGAACGTAACAACTCTGACTGTTCTGAGTTAAGCAATCAGTACCTTTCAAAAGCCTTCTATTGGATAGTACTACTGCATGGTAACTATATGAGCGCCTGATAGGATGTCTTCATAAATTTCCTCTTGTCTTGTAGTTTGTATTTCTGAGCTTCATGTTTATATATATAATGAGAATGTTCTTCTTCTTTTTTAAAGCTAGCCATTGCACTTTCCTTGGTGCTGAGGAAGATACCTCGCATTTTCCTCTTCTGTGTGCTCTGTTAAATCTGGCTGTATCTTGCAGAAGCGAGAGCAGAAGAAGGAGCTGGGTCATGTGAATGGCTTGGTGGACAAGTCTGGGAAGAGGACCACATCCCCCACCAGCGACGCGGACTTCCTGGACCGGTCGAGCAGCGGCAGCCTCCGGGCCCTCTCTCACACTCGGCTCTTGGAGCGCAGGGCGAGCCGGCCCGGCACACCCACATCCAATGCCAGCACTGAAACGCCCAACTCGGAGCAGAACGACGTGGATGAGGACATCATTGATGTGGACGAGTACTCTGCCCCCACGACAGAAACAGACTGCGGGCAGCCCCATCTGAAGCGGCCCTTTGAGCTGCTCATCGCGGCTGCCATGGAACGGAACCCAACCCAGTTCCAGCTGCCCAATGAACTGACCTGCACCACAGCACTTCCAGGCGAGTGGAGCGCCATCCCCTTGCATGCCTTGTCTTCCCGAGGTGGCATCGTGTTTCTCCCAGCTGCTATACCCAGGTGCCAAAGGACATACAGAATGCCAGCAGTCAAGGGTCCAAACTGTGCAGAATGAGGCAGGCCTTAACCCACCCTCTTGTTCTCTGGGGAGCAGAGGCACCCACTGTTGGCAGGGCACTTGCAGGCAGGGGTGCTTAGCTCTTCCTCTGACATCCGTGTGTTTTCTTCTCCCATCGTCCCTGCTTTCTGTATCTGCAAGTTTAGGTATTATAGAAGTAACGGGGAGCTGTTTCCATCTTCTCCTCCAGGTACCAGTAAGAGGAGAAGGAAGGAGGAGACCAGTGGAAAGAATGTCAAGAAAGCACAGCACGAACTGGACCACAATGGGTTGGTTCCCTTGCCAGTGAAAGTCTGCTTCACGTGCAGCAGGTATCCATGTGGGTGAGGGGCAGAGTGAGTCATGCTGTTTGAAGTGTGGGCCTCAAGGGCCGCAGTGGAGTTCTGTGCCTGCTGTCTGGAGGTTGGGGCTGTGGTTTAGGACTCTCAGCAGGTCTGCTGTTGGGGGGCAGCAGGGAGGCCTGTTGACTTTGGCCACGCACAAGTTCTCCCTTGCAAAATCCACAGCCGGTGAAAGGGGGAATGCATGCATCTCTTCTCTGCTTCCCCACCTTTTCTGAGGAATGGCTGATCACCTGCAAGAGCAGGAGGTTTCCCTGCTTCGTTGTTCCCGGGTCCAGATCCTACCTCAACAGTAGTCAGCCAACAATGTCCCTACCTTGGTTCCTCATCAGTAAAATAGGTGTTGTTACGGTCTTTTATAGGTGGGAGTGGTGGTAGTGGGGATGAACTGAGAAGCGACTGGGTAGTCTGATTTGTGCCTGGAGAAACGCTAGGTGCTGAAAAACTGCCAATAGTGCTCAGGGATTTGTGCAGCGCTGTTCCAGTCTGGGAGGTCACGCAAGCGGTCCGTCTGGGTTGATTCCAGAGTGGTTTGGTGTGTCGGAGGCATCATCTCAGGCATTGGAGTCCTCCCCAGAAGCTGGCTTGAGTGCGTGTCTGAGCCGGCCTGCCACTTTGCCAGCACTTCAGCAGCTCCTGCCTGGGCTGTCTGTCTCCCATATGGAGTCTCTTTTCTGGGAAGGACAGCAGGTGGTGGCAACTGGCATTTGCCATTTCTCCATGTCTAGTGCTCAGGAGCCCAGGTCCTGTCTGCTGCAATGCTGCGGTCTCCTCCTCCTCCTCCTCCGCCCCAAGTAGCGTAGCTGTTAGCCTGGGCATGCCTGAGGGCCTGGTCCTGGGGTACGCCCACCTCACTGCCTGTGGAGCAGGCATTGCTTTCGGTTGCTACAGTTGAACTGTAGGACCCTTCCAGTTACTGGTACGACAGTTCTTTCCCCCACCCACTGCCGTTCTTTCCCTGACCCTCCACCCTCCCCCGTGTAATATTGCCTTCCATCTTTTCAGGAGCTGCCGAGTGGCCCCTCTCATCCAGTGTGATTACTGCCCGCTCCTGTTCCATATGGATTGCCTGGAGCCTCCGCTCACAGCCATGCCCTTAGGCAGGTGGATGTGTCCGAATCACATTGAGCACGTTGTGGTAAGCCGAGCCCCCTCTGGCAGCTATTTATTTATTTTTAAATCTCTGGGTGCCTCCTCATTCTTTCCGCAAGTCACATGGCTCCCTTTGTGGGGGTTGTAACACGGCGCTGTTTCTCCTTTCCAGCTGAACCAGAAGAATATGACCCTGAGCAACCGGTGCCGGGTGTTTGACCGCTTCCAAGACACCATCTCCCAGCATGCGGTCAAGGTGGATTTCCTGAATCGGATCCACAAGAAGCATCCACCCAATCGGCGGGTGGTGCAGTCGGTGAAGAGAAGGGCCTTGAAGGTAGAGAGAGTGTGCTGCCGATGTGCGGCCAGCAAGGAACTGAGTGGGCTGGGCAGGGTGCGTCCGGTCGCTGTCCAGTCTCACAGCTTTGCCACCAGTGGTGCTGCGTGGTTCTCGAAGGAGGGGTGACACCTTCTCCGGTCAATAAGGTCACATCCCTTCTGGAAGTCACAGTCCTGGTTGCTGCTCTGAATTCGGAGCTTCCCCTCCTACCATGTTTTTTTTTTTTACTGTAAAATCATTATGTGAGGCAGAAGTAGTTTACCGTAAGGAGGTAGTTCAGAAAGAGACTTTGGTGGAGGGACGGGGGCTTTGGACTGTACTGCTGTGCACATGACTCTTGCTGTAAGTATGCTGCTGCTAAGTAATAGGTACTGATTTCTCTCCTCCCTACAGGTTCCTGATGCTATAAAATCCCAGTATCGGGTTCCACCTCCATTGCTACCACCCGCGGCCATCAGGGACGGGGAGCTCATCTGTAACGGGGTCCCTGAGGAGTCCATGCATAAGCACCTTTGGAATTCGGAGCACTTAGCCACCCAGGCAGAGCAGCAAGAGGTAAACGCAGAGAAGCCTTGCCCAATGTGGGCTCCATCGGGCTGCTTTACTGCTGGAGGGGACCCTCCTTGCCAAGTCCTTTTGCATTGGGTTACGGTGACAGCTGGCTCTTGGGTATTGCTTTTCCCACCGCTCCAATTGCTGGCATTGGGTGTGCTTTAACAACCTTCCCTCAGACGGCTCAGCTGGGAGAGTCCCCCAATGAAGAGTTTGCATGGAAAAGTGTCACTCTAATTAGGCTTCGGTTCCTAATGAGCTACTTTGGGACCGGCTGTGCCTGAAAAGCAGGGGAAAAAATCTTTAACTGTTCCGCCAGCACTGCTTGGGAAGACCACCTTGTGGCAGTCATAACGCTTTTCTCCCCAAGCATCTTAGATGCCTTCAGGCAACCACTGTGCAGGAAAAGGGGCGGTTTCTGTTACAGGAGGGGCCTGATTTTGGGATACTTGTCCTGTAAGATGGGAGATGTGTCTCGTCTCAGCAGTCTGCACGCTGGGTCCGGAAGTAGGTGTCCAGCCTCTTTCCTGTGGGGCATTAAATGGATAACTTGCCTTACCTGGAAACTGGAAACTTCCAACTCCTTTGCTGTGGATGGTTGGGCTCTCTTTAGAACACATGAGAAAGAGAGGGGAAAAAATCTCTATTGCTTCCCCAGTAACAAAGTGGGTCCCTAAAATGTAGCTGCACTGGGCACCCAAATGGTAGATGGGAGAGAGCCATTCCAAGCTGGTAGGGGCTATTGGGGGCTGCCGCTTGCAGCCCCCGGGGCATCAGCTCCCCTTTCCAGCTCTAGGAAGGGAAGCCTGTCCAGATGAGACTTGGTGGGCAAGGACAGCCCTTGAGTCCACCTCTTCCTACAGAGGGCAGTTCTGGGGGCACCAGTCCCCTTTCCAGACTGAAGAATTGTTTCCTCGTCAACGTTCATTTGTCCATTTTCACACCTGTTGGAGGGGCTTGGTGGGCCAGCCCTAAAGGCGGGGCTGTGGAGTGAATTGGCCACTGAACAGTACGGGGCCTCTTCTCTGAGTGTGTGCCCTTTGTGTCTCTGCTTTCAGTGGCTGTGCAGCATCATTGCCCTGCAGTGCAGCATCTTGAAACACTTGTCTGCTAAGCAGATGCCTTCCCTTTGGGACTCTGAACAGGCAGAAACCGCCGACGTGAAACCAGCAATCGTGACCGATGGCTCCCTTGCCGGTCCGTACCAGGCAGCTGACAAGGCCAGTGTCCCTTCCATCTACCCAGCATCCTGTGGCCCTGGGCTAGCCACTCAGAACTCCCTGGGCGCTCTGCAGGAGGATGCCCACTACCCCTCGTGTCCGGACAGGCCCAAGAAGGCATCGCCTTGCGGAACATCCAATGGCCCCAGCTCTGCCTCGGAGGTGAAAGTCAACGGCCCGCATTTCTACAGTGACTCCACAGCACACTTGACTGACTCTCCGAGGCTAAGCGGGCAGGGCAGCGTGATATCTCCTGGCCTGTCTCATCGGCAGCCGTGGCCCAGGCCCTCCACGCCTCCCGCAGCTGGTGGGCTCCTCAATCACATAGCAGGAGCGGTTGTAAAGACTGAGAATGCGGTGGGGCCTGTTTCTTGTGTGCATAGGAGTTCCGTGCCAGTTGCCGGCATGCCAGCTTCCATCCTGAGCTCATGCACCAGCCTGGAAGCAGCCAGCACTTTGCAGAGGAAGAACGCACAGACACAGATTGGGCCTTTGCTGGCCACAGACTTGGGGGCAATGGATTCTCCCCTGACGGCCACCCGGGCACTCACTCCTCCCCAGGCGACCGTGGGCGATGGGATCTCTGCTGTCGGAGCTGCTCACGGATTTTGCTCCCCAGCGCCGCCTCCAGGTGAGCAGGGGGGGGGTCAGCGGAACACTGGAGTATTCAGGAGAATTCCTGGGTGTGGGCATGGGGGTGACAAGGAGAGCACTCCAGGAATCTTTCAGGGAGGAGCTGTGGATTAGAGCGCCCGCTCTGTACGCATAAGATCTTGGGTGCAGTCTGGTAGTAAATGCCGGGAAAGACCTTTCTCTTTCTCACTGGCAACTGGGATCCAACTTCTATAAGGCATCTTCATCTGCTGTTTATATTTTCATATCTGGGATTCCATTCCATTTTTCCTTTGGCCGCTTGAAAGTTTTCAGAGTTGTAGTAAGGGCAGCCCTCACACGCTGCTTGTCAGGTGAGCTTTGCTCAGTCCCACTATTACAGTGGGTGCCCGGTGGATGGTTTGTATTGTCTTCTGCTTTGGTTCTACAGTGCTGGTGCATCCAGAATCTGGTTGGGGCACCAGCGCTATGCATGCTCTTCTGCAAAGGGGAGTGTGCTCCCCCACACCCTTTGTGGTCTAACTTGTTGCAGCATGTCTACAAGCATAGGCAGCTTCGAGAGGGGACTGGATAAACATATGGAGTAGAGGTCTATGAGTGGCTGTTAGCCACAAGGTATAGAGGGAACACTGTGTCTGCAGGAGTCATGCTCTGCATTCTTGGTGCTGGGGGGGGCAACAATGGGAGGGCTTCTGGAGTTCTGGCCCCGCTGGTGGACCTCCAAATGGCACCTGGGCTTTGGCCACTGTTTGTTTGTTTATTTGTTTGTTTCGATTTGTATCCCGCCCTCCCCAAAGGGTCAGGGCGGCTAACTGTGGGCATAAATGCCAATTTAAACAACATAAAACAATATCAACAGATAAAATTATAAAATCAGACAATACAACTTAAACACAACATTTAAAACCAAGGTGGCGGGAGTGCGATGGCATGGGTTATCGAGGTGGGATGTCGAAGGTGGAATAGCGGCAGTGGCGGCTCCTACTCAAAAGCCTGGCGGAAGAGCTCCGTCTTACAGGCCCTGTGGAACTGGACAAGGTCCCGCAGGGCCCGGATCTCCTCTGGGAGCTCCTTCCACCAGGTAGGAGCTGCCACCGAAAAAGCCCTGGCTCTCGTGGCAGCCAGCCCAGAATTTCCAGGAGATGTCGGCCCCCACAGAAGTGCCCTTGGGGGAACATGTAGGGAAAGGCGGTCCCTCAGGTAAGCCGGACCCTGGCCATACAGGGCTTTAAAGGTGATCACCAGCACTTTGAAGCGAATCCGGTACACTATTGGCAGCCAGTGCAGCACTTTCAGCACAGGCTGAATATGATCTCTCCTAGAGAGACCCATCAGCAGCCTGGCTGCAGCATTCTGCACTAGCTGCAGCTTCCGGATTTGCGACAAAGGCAGCCCTAAGTAGAGAGCATTACAGTAGTCTAACCTTGAGGTGACTGTCGCGTGGATCACCGTGGCCAGGTCATCGCGGCCAAGGAAGGGGGCCAACTGCCGTGCCCGCCTCAGATGGAAAAAGGCCGACCTGGCAGTGGCTGCTACCTGGGCCTCCATTGTTAGAGAGGAGTCCAGGAGCACTCCCAAACTCCTAACCTCCGACGCCGGCACCAAAGGTACCCCATTGAAGGCCGGGAGAGGGAGCCCCAGCCCTGAACCGATCCGACTCAGGCCCAGGACCTCCGTCTTTGCCGGGTTTAGTTTCAGCTGGCTCAGTTTGAGCCACCCAGCCACGGCCTGTAATGCCCGATGCAGATCATCTGGAGTGGAGCCCGACTGGCCCCCCAACATCAGATAGAGCTGGGTGTCATCTGCATATTGATGACACCCGAGCCCACAACTCCGGGCAATCTGGGCAAGGGGGCGCATGTAGATGTTAAACAACATTGGGGACAGCACTGCCCCCTGAGGCACCCCACACTCAAGGGGGTGTCTCCGGGACCGCTGTCCCCCTATTACCACCCTCTGTCCCCGACCTTGGAGAAAAGAGGCAAACCATTGAAGGGCAAGCCCCTGAATCCCCACGTCGGCGAGGCGGTGGGCCAGCAACTGGTGGTCGACCGTGTCGAACGCTGCCGACAGATCCAACAACACCAGAGCTGCCGCACCGCCCCGATCCAGATGCCTACGGAGATCATCATTCAGGGCGACCAGTACTGTCTCTGTCCCATGACCCGGGCGAAAGCCAGACTGGTAAGGATCTAGGACGGAAGCATCATCCAGAAAGCTCTGCAGCTGCAACGCCACCGCCCTCTCAATAAGTTTGCCCAAATAGGGCAAATTGGACACCGGCCGATAGTTGGCCAATTCGGCTGGGTCCAGAGATGGCTTTTTCAAGAGGGGGCGGACCATCGCGTCCTTGAGCACCCCGGGGAACCGTCCCTCCAAGAGGGACGTGTTGATAATCTCCCGCAGGGCACCTCGAAACCCCTCATGGCCTGCTTTAATGAGCCATGATGGGCACGGATCAAGGTCACAAGTGGTTGGACGCACAGATACAAGCAATCTATCAACTTCCTCCAGGCTGAGCAGGCTAAAACACTCTAAACCCGACCCCAAAGACGAGCAAGGGGCCTCAAGTTCTCTGTTTCAATTGTGGCGGGGAGGTCGCGGCGGAGTGCCAAGACTTTATCTGCAAAATAGCTCGCAAAAGCCTCACAGCCAATATCCAATTCCCTAGCATTTTGCCTGCCCTGTGGCAGAGCCGTCAAAGACCGACTTGTACTAAATAATTGGGCTGGGTGTGAGCTAGCAGATGCAATCGTGACCGCAAAGAAATCTCTCTTTGCGGTCTTGACTGCCATCTCATAGGCTCTCATAAGCGTCCTATAGGATGTTCTTGATGCCTCATCGCGGGCTGACACAGAGTGTTGGACTGGATGGGCCATTAGCCTGATCCAGTATGTCTTCTCTTATGTTCTCATGTGGCCACTGTGGAGAATGCTCAGACTTGTGCAGAATACTCAGTTACCCTGTACCAGCAGATCTCAGACTTAAGGATTTAGGCAGGTCAAAGTCCTCCCCTCCTCCCTCACCAGTGCCCACCATGTGCCAGAGAGTTCCTTATCAGAATGTCACAGCTGCCCCATAGAGGCTGCCATCCTCTTGCATTGTCAGAACAATACAATGAGAACCATATCAGCTGTGCTTTATAAGCATGTTTTAAATGAAGAAGAGAAGATTGGATTTATACCCCACTCTTCACTTGGAGTCTCAGAGCAGCTAACATCCCCCCCCCCCAACAGAGACCCTGTAAGGTAGGTGGGGGCTGAGAGAGCTCTGAGAGAACTGCTCTTGAGAAAACATCTCTGAGATAACTGTGACTGACCCAAGGTTACCCAGCTTAGCGGCATGTAGAGGAGTGGGGAATCAAAACACGGTTCTCCAGATTAGACACTGCAGCTCTTAACCACTACACCAAACCGGCTTGTTTTATCCATGCAAGGTGACATGTAGCTTATTCTCTTGGGTCACAACTCCAGAGACCGTGGCCCAAGTTCTGATCTGTTTCATCCCTTGATCGGAAGATGCTTTGTGCACGAGGCTGCAGGAAAATTCTGGGAACGGCTGGGAAGGGGCTTGGAAAAATTCAGAGCTGCTTACAGAAATGGGAAAAGACCAGCATCACACATAACTGAACTAGTGGAAATCCATTTGCTGCCATTCTTTATAGACACCAGTGTCATCTCCCAGTCTCTATGATGAAATCCTTTGCATTGGAAAATTAAGTGACAAATCAGTTCCACTTTAAACCCGAAGCAACTAGGGTGACAGCATCATGATTATACTGCCATAGTGCCCCGTGGCCAATTAGAGTTCCTAGGTTTGGGTGATGGGATCCTAGCAGCCAATCAATCTGTTTCTACTCCGAGATGATCTGAAAGTTCAATGACTACAGGCAGTAGTGGCGGCAATACAAGAACCTGCTTCTTGAAATTGGAGGCTAGTTCCAGTCCAATCCAAATACCTCTATTGGCATAAAAAGAAAAAAGGGACAATATGGCCAATTTACAGAGAATTTCAGTTATTAAAAACCATGAAGCATCACATGGAAAAGCTAGGCTTTTGCGCCCTGATCGTTATGGCAGCCAGAAGGTACCTTGCAACTGAACTTGTAATGTGGGAACATACGGTCAGATAGTAAAAGAGACACTAACTTCGCCTCAGACCGTGCAAGTTAGATACAATAGGTTTAATTATACAATCCCGCACTTCCCCATGATAATCACAATGGAGTAGAACATGGGCTACTGTTTCTGGGTGCCTTCCTTTACATGGACAAAGTCTTTCTTGATAGGGAGTGTTAGCAAACCTCCCAGACAGTACCGCTGAGGGTAAAACATTGAGTCTTGCTAACATAAAAGAGCGGCGTAACTGGGGTGAGATAATCTGGGAAAGGTAAGCAGCAGGCAGTCCATATTCTGGAAAGATACCAAATGCTAAAGGGGAGCAAGTTTTGTGTTCAAGAGAACAGATAGTCCGTTTCTCAGTATCTAGGATCAGTGTTCCCTCTAAGCTGAGTTAGTGTGAGCTAGCTCACAGTTTTTTAGCCACTGGCTCACACATTTTTGTCTTAGCTCAGGAAGGATGGCTCCAGAGCAAACTAATTGATGCAGCAGCCAAATTGCTTGCTCACCACTTGAATGCCAGCAGCTCACAGAGTAGAATTTTTGCTCGCAAGACTCCACAGCATAGAGGGAGCATTGTCGAGGATCCTCTGTTTCAAAATCCTAAATGCCTGCGTTTCACTTAACATGCGAAGGTTGTCCAAAGGGACACCTATGGAATCCATTTTCTTCTGGATCTGACAATACCAGTTGGAAACAAAAGAATCAGCTAGCATCATATGGATATAGCTAGCAGGTTCTGCTCTAAAGTGTAGGTGTAGACAAAACTTTAGGGTTAATAGCCATGCCCTAGTCTCAATCAGATGCATTCCAGTCTTTAAGCACATGGTATTCCCCATAGTAATGTATGGCTGCGAGAGTTGGACTATAAGGACGGCCGAGCGCCGAAGAATAGATTCTTTTGAACTATGGTGCTGGAGAAGACTCTTGAGAGTCCCTTGGACTGCAAGGAGATCAAATCATTCAATCCTAAAAGAAATCAACCCTGACTGTTCCCTGGAAGGCCAGATCCTGAAGCTGAAGCTCAAATACTTTGGCCACCAGATGAGCAGGGAACACTCACTGGAGAAGACCCTGATGCTGGGACAGATTGAAGGTCAAAGAAGAAGGGGACGGCAAAGGATGAGGTGGTTACACAGTGTCACCGATGCAACGAACATGAAATTGAGCAAACTTCAGAGGACAGCGGAAGACAGGAGGGCCTGGCATGATCTGGTCCACGGGGTCGTGAAGAGTCGGACTCGACAGTGCGACTGAACAACAACAACAGAAGTGGAGGCTAGTTCCTCCCTTCTGTCTCTGCTCCCATTCCTAGAAAGTGGGGAGGATGCCACTCAAATGTTAGCCATGAAGAGGATGGGAAGAGATTGCACTCACAAAGGACAGATGGGCCCCAGTTTGAGAGAAACTGCCATTTTAATACTGCATTCTAGGGAAACAGTCAGATGAGAAAATTAGGATATAAATGCACTGAATGAGGCCATAGAAGCACCCTTTCCCCCAGTCATGGGGGGCCGCTCTTTGTTCACCAGGTCTAGGTTCATTTGCCCTCAACCTCTTTTCTTTTCCACATCAGTGCGTGATAGAGGCTCATAAATGTATGGGTAACATAAAAAGTTTTTTGTAATATTACAGCTTCATAATGTCTGGAGGCTGGATCTGGAAGGTTCAGATCCCCACTTCTGCCCTGGAAGCTTGCTGGGCGACCTTGGGGCCCAGTTGCTTTCAGCTTAACCTAGCCTCGCAGGGTGGTTGTTCAACACCGCTTGGCCATTAGCCATAAATAGATAGTGGTAGTGGTGAGGATAAAAATGAAAGTGAGAATGTGTTATAAGCTACTTTGATCCCTACTTGCATGAAAAGTGGGTTATAAATATAAAAAAAAATCAGGATAGGCAAAAGGAGGGTACAGTGCATAATTCGCTTGTGGAGTGTACAGAGTTTGTCCTATTAGCCGGTGAAAGAGGGGTCCCTTTTGACTACTGAAAAGGCTGTGCTGGGGACGTTGGGGCCAACATGGACAAAAGCCACCTGGGACTGGAACTTCACTGAGCAGAACAGCTAGCAGGCTACACCTTGCGGCCACAGGAGATGGCAGTGAAGCCCAGCTTAGTTGGCCTTGAAAGGGGATTAGATCCATATGCCGTTACAGACAGGGCTTTTAATAGACCATGCTGTTTAATGTTTACAGTTTCATATTTTATCTTGTGTTTGTATTGACCATTCAAGATCTTTGGTCAGAGGAGCATAACAATAAAGGAAAGGAAGAGGGGGGACTAGACAGATTTATGCCAGAGAGATTCCCTCAATGGTATTCTGCTGGCTAAATGGACAGCCAGTTGCTGGGTGGCTACTGGAAGAAGCTTTGGCCTCTGTGCTCTGCTTGGGGTCTTCCAGAGGAGGCTTTCTGAAAAAGGAGTCACAGACAGAGAGCAGTCTGGGCCTTTAACTGAAGTTGAGTAGCCCCGTTAGTCTGTCCGTAGCAGGAGAAAAGAGCAAGAGTCCAGTTGCAACTTAAAGACAAACAGAATTTTTGGCAAGGGAGTCACTGCTCACTTCTTCAGATACAGAAGATTTTTCCATGGTATAAACTTTTGAGATCCCAAGCTTCCTTCATCGGAACTGACAAAGGGAGAGCGCTGACTCTTCAAAGTTTATATACCCTGAAAATCGCAAGGTGCTAGTGGGCTCGAATCGTGCCATTCTACTGCAGACCAACATGGCTACTCACCAAGAGAGCCTTTGGTGTCTCCTGATCCTTTTTGTACTCTATTGGTTCTTAGGGGCAGGGATCTCTTACGGATGTCATCAATAAAGGTTTTGCTGCCCTGATCCGGATAGCCCAGTCGTCCGATCCCATCCGATCTCATCAGCCAGTTTGGTGTAGTGGTTAAGAGCAGTGGACTCTAATCTGGAGAACCAGGTTTGGTTCACCACTCCTTCACGTGCAGCCCGCTGGGTGACCTTGGGTCAGTCACAGTTATCTCAGAGATGTTCTCTCCAGAGCAGTTCTCTTAGTGCTCTCTCAGCCCCACCTACCTCACAGGGTGTCTGTTGTGGGGAGAGGAAGGGAAAGCGATTGTAAGCCACTCTGAGACTCTGAGTGAAGGGTGAGGTATAAATCCAACTCTTGTTCTAAGTAGGGCCGCCTTTGGCAAGTGCTTTGAAGGGAGACCTCCAAGGAGTACCAGGGCCGGGACGCAGAGGCAGGCAATAGCTAGCCTCCTCTCTGAAGTGTCCAAGCCCCACTAGGGATCACCAGAAGTCAACCATGACTTCCAGGCGCGCATGCATGCACACATGCACACAAATACTCACCAAAAAAGGTTTTGCTGGCAATTTTAGTCGTGTTAGATTTATATGGTTATATTTTCTACCTTGGAGAAGAGAAGGCAGGCTTAAAATATATTCAATAAAATAAATCTGGCCATTATTGGGGGGGGGCAAGGTGCTGGTCCTGATGAACCATAGGTCTGCTTTAGCAGGGCTCTTCTGATCTTCATAGGCAAGGTGTGTGTACTTTTATCAGCATGGCAGTATCCACTGAAGGCTCAGAAAGCCGGGGGGTATGATTTGGCAAGGGGAGTGGAGCATCTTGGTGCCAGGTTTCCCTTCCCCCTCCCATGGCTACTATTCCATGGGCCTCCTAACACTAACTTTTATCTCTTCTGTTTCACAAACCTCTCTCACACCTTATTTCCTGGAACAGGCACCCAAGTTTGGCTTTTAGCGCTGTACTAAATTACTAGGAGGCACCATTGCCAAGCCTGAATAATACTTTTAACAGCAGGCGTAGAAACAACTTAATTTGCTCTACTCAAAAGGAATGATCCCAGGAGCTCAGTTGAAGCGAGACACAGTGGATCTGATGGTGTGCTTGTGCTAGAAAAGGCCTGGATTTTAAGCAGTGGCAGGGGCCCACTCCATTGGTGGGTCTGAGGGTTTCATTGGATGTTCTAGAGCCGCTGTAACAATCGGCACCATAAAGTTCTTTGCGAACCAGCTGTGGGGCAGTGTAGAAATGGCCCAGCCCTGTTTAGGGAAAGCAGCAATAAGGTGACCACTTTGGGTTTTCTCACCTTCCTTCTCCAGACGGCAAGATCAGCCCAAGCGTTTTAACGGCCTCCTCAGTGCTGCCTCCCAGTTCTGCGGCCCCACTGGATCTCACCTGTTCCCTGAAAGCATTAATGGATGGAAGCGGAGGTGAGTCCCAGCGTCTTTCTGTTGCGTGTGTCCCCCCCCCCCAAAAAAAAGTGTGCCACTCTGCAGGCCGCCAACCACTCACCTGTTGATCTTGCTTGCTGCTGTGACAGCTGTGACCATGTGACCTGAAATGATCTCTTCCTAGTGTGGGCTGGCTTTAGCACCCAGATTCTCCTAAGCAGAGATGTAAAATTTCCAAAGTCTGGGGTGAGGGGTGCTCTTTTTTTTTGACAAAACCCAGAACATTTTGAGAAATTGGAATATATGTAATATTGCACTATCAACTGAATGTATTTTACTAATTGAACAATCAATTCCATTATTTGTAGCTTAGCATCTGAAATTATGCTATTTCCCATGATTATGGAATTTAACAGCATAAGTTTCTTAGTCTTCCATAAGGATTTGCAAACAAACCCAGTAGATGAGAGTTGCAAACTGCTGCACCCCATGTAACCTTAGCCCATGTATCTTTAATTTTAGTTATCTGAAAGATTGTGTGTGTGTGGTGGGGGGGGGGGGATGGATCAAAATTTAGAATAGAAACAGATTCTGTACTGATTGAAAAAAAAAGTATTGTTAGGACAGAAATGGTCTTAAACAGTCACAGTATGCAAGACTGCCAGATATTTGGATATCAGGTTATTGATAGTATTGAAAACACTAGACTCTGAAAATGTATTTATCACTGAAGACATTATAGCATATTGGTTGTTGCCAGAATTAATGTTTAAACAGTAAACGTGTTCTTGAAAATAAGTTGTGTATGTCTTCAGTATACGTATCATTCAGGAGACATATTATTTAATGCTGTAGGTTTTCTTGCATAAAATTTTCCATGCTGTGCACTTTGAGTAAAACCTTGCCTTAAAAAAAAACTTCACTCCAAAAAGACAGACAGACAAAAAGAGTTTTTCAGTGGTCCCAGAAAACTTCCCAATTGTTCTCCTGGACAAATTGAACAGAGTGAGAAAAACTGTGTTTTAAGAATCATTTATCTCATTCCAAAAGAATAATTTAGAGCAGGGTTTTTTTTTAGTGCTCCTCATAAATGTCCTAATTTTTTCCCATTGACAAAGACTCTGGGAAGGAGCGTCTTTTTCAGTATTTTCCCATTCTTTCCCTCTGAGCCTTCACATTTCTGCTCCCAAGCTTGGTCAGTGGGCCTCCTCCAGGAATGCTGCAGTTGCCACAGGCTTGAGGCAGGCAGACTGACCCACTGCAGTCTCCTGTCACTTGCCATTCCTTTAAAAAATATAAAGCAAGGGCAGTTTCTGGGAGATGTGATAACACAGAGGGGGAAATGGAAATACCTAGTTCCTCATGTTTGTGCTGACAGCTGACCCTGTCCGATTATGTTTGCTGCTGCTGTTTCCTGCTGTGGGAGTGGCCTTTGCTCTGGGACTAGATGCTTTGCTTCTGGTAGACACAGGAGGTGTACTCGGCAGTTGCAAGCCCCTCACTTAGCAGCCTCCTTTTCTCTCCACAGAGATTGAGATTAGCATGCTGGATGAGAAGCTGATCAAGTTCCTGGCCTTGCAGAGAATCCATCAGCTCTTTGCTTCCAAAGTTCAGCCCCTCCTGGGCAGTGTTGGTGCTGCCGCCCAACCCAGCCCTGTGGGCAGTCAGGCTGAAGGTAGGTGCAGGCTGTACTTTGGCATCTTCCACTGCTCTTGGGCATTGGGTCTATGCAGCATCTGCCGCCTCGCATACTCTGGAGGCCGGGAGGAATGCAAGCACATTCAGTCGAGCTACATTCCCAACCACTGCCCTGATCCTCCAGAGCAAATGATGGCGATGAGAAACCAAGTGAGATTTGGGAGCATCAGCCCCACTCCTAGACTTTCTCCCAGCATCAGCAGCAGCTTGTTGGCTTTTCTCTTTGACAATTTCCCTTCTCCTTTCATGATGAGGAACCAATCAGTTGAGGCTGGATTGGCAAGCTAAAGGGAGCCTGGCTGGGGCTGTTTCCTTTCCCTCTCCTCTGAACTGGCTGGTTCCCTCCGGGGCTTCATTTGGGGGCTGCACAGAAAGGGCAAAGAAAGGGTGGAATGTCGTGTCCTCGGGGGCAGGGGGCTAGGTAGAGACCTGGAGCTTATTCCCTGCTAAGGATGTTTGGTTTGAAGCACTTTTAGCAAGTCCAGGAGAAAAGTACATACTTTAAATGTAATGTTTCCAACCAGGTTTAAGTCTGCTCTCCCAATCTTATTTTTAAAGGGAGTGTTCGAAGTGCAGGGTCACTGGGTGCCAAAATAAGGGCAGGTCTAGGACTGAGGGAGGGCAGTTTCAGACAGAGTGGATCCATTGAAAAAGACACAGGAGTTCTGCTTTTTAAAAGATGGCCTGTGCCTTCCCTCCTCCCCTCCCAAAACCAAACCCTCCAGCAGGGACCAAAGGCTGTGCGTGCACACTGTTCTCCCACCTCAGGCAGTTGTTGGCAACAGGTCCTGTCTGCACAGTCTGCATCTCAGCTAAAGAAAAGCATACTCTTCTCCCCCTCCCCACCAGTGCCACATTGCCTGTTGCATTCTGTCAGATGCAGTGGGGGGGGGGGTGTCCACAGGCACTACCTACTTTCAGAGGGACATCCAAGTTAGGCTGCAGTTCACGATCTGGCGAGTGACATCTCGGTGGAAGGCTGCTTCTTGCTCCGGACCACTTTAATTGGGTCAGGTGCAGAAGTGAAGGGGGAGGGGATTTCCTCCTCTTTGCCTTGTTCCTCCTTTTTGTTCTTAGGGGGCTGAGCTGGGTGCTGTGCGGCTGCCATCCAATGAGCATCTCTGTGCTGCCACTGTGGTGGGTTTCTCTCTCTCTCTCCGGGTGTACTTGCTACTGAGGTCATCTTTCTGTCTTGCAGGGCAGAGGAAGGAGGTGCAGGCCCGGGCTGTCTTCTACCCTCTGCTGGGCATGGGCAGCGCTGTGAACATGTGCTACAGAACCCTCTACATTGGGACAGGCAAGGGCCCGTTCACTGCCTGACTAGGGATCCCTGGCTAGACCGTGGCTAACGTCACCCAGCCTGCACTGAAAGCCCTCTGGGCCCTGCAGAAGCTCAACGTGACTGTGCTACGAGTCTTTCTGCTGCCAAGTCAGTTGGGAAAAGGGTTGTCTTGGCAGCTTCTAACTAGCAATTGCGGGGGGGGGGGGCTTCCCCTTCATCAAGGTGGGTGGGGTGGGTGAATTCTCTCCCAGCATCTTTCCGACTCCCAATTGCAATCCTTCTCCCTGCACCTGAGCTGCTTATGGCCCAGAGCCTCATCCACGCTCTTTCCCTCGGCAGGAGCGGACATGGACGTGTGCCTTACGAACTATGGTCATTGCAACTACGTGTCTGGCAAGCATGCCTGCATTTTCTACGATGAGGTGAGTTGCAGGCCACGGGCCGCTGTACACAGAAGCCTTGTGATGCAGTCCAGGAAGAGAGCCAGATTAAACGCATGCACCTGCCGGGGGAGGTTAGGTGAAGTCTCTCTTCCGTGGGGTCCTCCAGAAGGGTCGGGGCCTCCTTGCCCAGTTCCCCTGGCCCTCGCCATCCTGATAGATTTCCCTGAGTGGATTTCCTTTTCCTCTTTCCCAGAACACCAAGCATTACGAGCTGCTCAACTACAGTGAGCACGGCACGACGGTCGACAACGTCCTGTACTCGTGTGACTTCTCCGAGAAGACAGCCCTCACCCCTCCCAGCAGTATGGTTGCCAAAGTGCAGAGTGTGATCAGTAAGTCCGAGATGCCATGGCATCTTTGGTTGGAGAAGTGCTGGGCTCATTCCCCCCCACCACATGATATGTAAGCCTGCATCCAGAACCCACTCGCCAGGAAGCTGTTTGCCCCTTCGACAGTGCCCAGCACCTGAGCAGCTTGCAAAGAGCACCTGACATCTCTGACTGCTGCCCTCTGTCCCAGAGTGCTGCCGGTTTACTCTCTTGAAATCTGGCATGCCCTCTTCAGGCCGGGTGCCCGTGCTCTGCTTTGGGGAGCTTGTGGCAGCTTCGTGTTCATCGGAATCAGGCCCCCCGAGCACCATACCTGAGAGTGCTTCTGGTCCCGTCATTCTCTATGTCTTGTCCAGTCGTCCTTGCCCCGGGAGTGGGTGCCACTGCAGTGTTTGGGCGGCTTTCAGATGTTTTTGAAGTACCAGATAGCCCAGTCTGGCCTTGTGTGCAGCATTTCCTTGGGAGCACAGAGAAAAGTGCCCGGAAGTGCTCAGATCCACAGGCCCGCCCTTTTTGCCAGCTCCACTTTTGTGCGGCCTCCAAGTGCTGCCGTTTCCCGTTCCTTGTTTTCCTCCCTGTAGGAAACCCACATCGCTGGCTCGGTGTCCTTGCTCTTCCCACGACTAGCAGATCTAGAATGAAGCATGCGGTCACACTCGTCCTAGAGAGTCTGGGCGGCTCTCTCCCCCACCCTTGTCTTGTTCTCACCCGTGTCTTCTCTTTCCAGAGCGCCACAAGAACCGGAAACAGGAGGAGGAGCAGCAGCAGCAGCCGCCGCCGCAGCAGCAACAGCAGCCGAGCGAGGAGGCGGCCATGATGAGGTCCCAGGCGCAAGGCCCGCTCCGGAAGCCCTGCAGCTGCAAAGCCAGCAGCTCCAGCTTGATCGGGGGCAGTGGGGCCGGCTGGGAGGGGACGGCCCTCCTGCACCACGGCAGCTACATCAAGCTGGGCTGCCTGCAGTTCGTCTTCAGCATCACGGAGTTTGCGACCAAACAGCCCAAAGGGGATGCCGCCTTAGCACAAGACACAGACTTGGCCGAGAAGCTGTCCCTCAAGCCCCACCAGGTCCCTGTGCTGCGCTCCAATTCGGTGCCCTAGGGGTGGGGAGGGGAGAGGCCTCTCCCTCCAGACCCAGGCAAAAACCCACTGACTCGCAAACCATGTCTTCTGGATATTTTTTCCCCCTTTTGCCTACATGGGCCCACAAGACTGTTGCCGCCCTTTGCATGAAGTGAAGAACTTTTACTTTTTTAAAAAAATTGTTTGCTCAAGTTTTAGGGGCATTTGCACATATATTTGTACTATACATTTCATTTAAAAACAAAAAGGAAACTGCAGCGCATTGGGGGTGGGGGTGGGGGGGCGCTGGGCGGTGCCGGCAAGAGCAGCCGGCTCGTGGACATTGCCTGGCAGAGTGCTCCCGTGCCGTTGTAAAATAATCAGAAACTTGTTCTATTTTGTGCCAGTGACAATAGTTTTATATTAAAAAAAAAGAGAAATACAGTTTTCATACAGCAAAATCTCTATACAATTATCACTGTTTTATTTAATGTAAAGACGTGTGCTATTCTCCTGCCAGTATCTCCCCCTCCCCCGCCTCTGGTGTCCCCCTCCCCTCCCTGCTACAATTGCACTCGGTGGATTGTGGGCAGCGAGAACAGAGGTCTCATGTTTCTGACGTCCATCCTCTCTCATTTGGGATAATAAGGAGAAGTATTTGGGGTTCTGTGTAAATACATCCAGTGACGGCATTGTTCCGTGTTTTTTAAGCTGTGTACAGTGCTACATGTTGGTATGACGTTGCCTCCGGTTGTCTATTGTAGCAAAGCGTTTCTTTGTCGTAAGCCTGTTTTTGTCCTTTTGTTCCAACGCCTTCTCTTTCTCTCCCCCCCCGCCCCATTCCTAAATTCTGATGTACAGAAGTAATTGCAATGTTTTAGGCTTTACAGAAACTTTTTTCCTGTATTCTGTATATAAAACAACAAAATCTGTCACTCGCTGGTTTCTGCCTGTCTGTCCAGACCTCGGGCTGGCCCTGCCTCGGCTATGAAAAAAGCCCCATCCTCTGGGGCGTATTCCTGGAGGCAGATCCCCACTTGTGCCTCTGCCCTCCAGAGCTCCTCCACCTCCTGTGTGCTGCCGTGTGGACTGGCGCCAATGGCTTCTTCACCAGGTGAAGATTTAAGTTCTGGGGACTGGAGAGAGGCCACCCTTTCCCCTGCTTTGGCATTGCAGAGCAGGACTGGATAGCACAGGCCTTGCCTACGGGAAAGCTCTGCCCACCGTTTCGCTGCCACCACTCGCTCGGCCCCGGAGGTGAGAGCTACCGAGTTTTAAATGGTCTTAATACTCAGTTCTGATCTGGACGTTCTTAACTTCCTTTTTTGTATGAAATCCTTTAAAGATTTTATGACTGTTCCAGTGGCATTAAGTCTGTATTAATAATAAACTCACATGCTACGATTTTAAAAATCACGCCGCTGGGCTAGGCCTGCACCATTCTTTCATTTTGCTCTCCTTGGCTGCCCCAAGCTCCCTCTCTCCTGTGACTTCACCCCAGAGGGGTCTAGAGGCAGAGCATAAGCTTTGTCTACAGGCAGCCTTGGGCATCTCTAGTAGACCAGCATTGTGAATCTGTGTAAAGCCGCTTCAGCAGATGGGCCCTCCTGGCAGTGGTCTCTGGGAGCCCAAAGAGTGAGACAGAAGACTTCCTTCCGTTCTGTACGATGGCTGATTGGGGCAAGGGCATTCATCCTCTTCCCCAGAGATGACAATGGGGGCAGAGTACCAAAGGGAGGACAGATCTGTATAAAGAAGTCGCGGCCTGAATTTTTGACAACTGAGGAAAGCAAGGGATTAATGTGAGCCAACGCAGTCGTCGTGCAGCGAGGGACACGAATAAAGAGGAGAATCCAAAGCGGTGCCTCAGTGGAGCTCAGCTTCTTGAGGGTTCCTGGTTGTCCTGGGGGGAGGGCCGCAGGGAATCAGGGTGTTACGGTGGCTTCCCCAAAGTGTTTGGAGCTCGCCAGCAGGGGGCTAACTGAGTGACTCATTTGTGCCACTCCTAGGCTCATCTGCAGGAAGCTGTTACCAGGCAGGCCCAGGCTATGCCTCTGCCACGCGAAGGCAAAGTGGAGACGAGAGTCTGAAGGTGAGCGAGGCCCAGTTCCCCGTAAGCGTGCCCTTTGCTCAAGATGTTGTACAGCCTTTGTGCACAAACACCCATTATATTTACACATTCAAATTATGCTGCCTCCCTTTGACCAACAAACAACATTATTACAAACAAGTTCTCAGTTTTACTCAGTTTTCTGGCTACCCTGAATTTTGGCATGCCTTCTTGCATACTGTTGGGAGACTTTTTATTACTGGCTTCTGGGCTGTAGCCAGTGTTCCTTCTGCATTGTGGGCCGATGCGATGAGTAGTGACTCTTAGGTTTACTGTGAGAGCAGCCCTATTTGAGGATGTTGTCCAGGGTACCAGCCAGGACCACATTATCTCAGTGTGTAACCCAAAGGTAGAGGGAATGTGCCAGCCAGGAAACTGGGCTGAAGTCTCCCTGGGCCCCCGCCATTTGCACAAACCTTTGACCCCTGAGCTACCATAGGCAATGGTGATAGTTACCAGGGCCCAGGCTTCACTTTTGACAGACACCTGGCCTTGCTGTGCCCAGCAGAGCTCCATTTTACTTATAGCTGGCATTTCTCCATTAGTCTGTCATCCTAAGCATCTAGGGTTGGCGATCCAAAATCGCAAGGAAGTTGCAGGTAAGTTTACTAACCTGTGGGGGGGGGCAGCGAGCACAGTGACAAAAGACGCCACAAAGCAGTGGAGGGCAGACAAAATGATGGCATTTGGGTGTAATGGAAAGCCTCGGCCTGCCCAGTGTCAGCAGTCTTGCTTCTCCTGGGAGTTGTCTCTGTGAGCTCCAAGAATGAGATAGAAGACCCATTCCATGCAAATGGCCGCTTGGAGCAAGGGCATTCATCTGCTTCCCCAGAGAGGATAGTGTGGCAGAGTACCAAAGAGGGCAGATTTCTGTTAAAGAACTTGTGGGCTGAAAGCAAAAGATTAACGTGAGCAAACATAGTCACCATGCTCTTTGCTAGAGAAATGACCAAAGGTCAGTTGAATTCAACTTCTTGATTGTCTGGAAGTGACCAAAGGGGATGCGTCAGTTGAATTCAATTTCTTGAGGGTTCCTGATTGTCCGGGGGGGGGGGCCTGTATGGAATCAGGGTCATGGACCCGTGAGCTACAATACTTTTTTTTTAATTTTAATTAAGCTTTATTTGGATAAACATATAACAATAAATAATTGAAACATGAAGTATAAAACAACAAGTGCTAAGGATCAAATCACAATAGTACACTTTGTGCATCAGAGGTATCATTCCGACTTCTTGTTTTCAAACACAAAGCCAAAGGAAAAACAACAACAACGTTAATTATTGAAGATTGTGCTACCTCTATTGTTTTAATAAAGCCCAATTTGTGAATGCTGGTATGTTAAAATAGGTTCTAACCTTTGTCAAAAGAGAGCTCTGTATTTATTGCAGTAGGAAACGAGAAAGAAAGCCAAGAAGAGTAAGCGGTATTATTTTTTATTTTATTTGTTTCGATTTGTATCCCGCCCTCCCCGAAGGCTCAGGGCGGCTAACAAGGGCATGAATGCCAATTTAAACAATATAAAACAATATCAACAGGTAAAATTATAAAAACAAGCAATACAACATAAGCACAACATTCAAAACCAAGATGACGGGAAGACAATAGCATGGTTTTCGAGGTGGGATATCGAAGGTGGAATAGCGGCCGTGGCGCCTCCTACTCAAAAGCCTGGCGGAAGAGCTCCGTCTTGCAGGCCCTGCGGAACTGGACAAGGTCCCACAGGGCCCGGATCTCCTCTGGGAGCTCCTTCCACCAGGTAGGAGCTGCCACCGAAAAAGCCCTGGCTCTTTTGGCAGCCAGCCTCACATCTCTGGGGCCCGGAATTTCCAGGAGATGACGGCCCCCAGACCGAAGTGCCCTTGGGGGAACATGTAGGGAAAGGCAGTCCCTCAGGTAAGCCGGACCCTGGCCATACAGGGCTTTAAAGGTGATCACCAGCACTTTGAAGTGAATCCGGTACGCTATTGGCAGCCAGTGCAGCGCCTTCAACACAGGCTGAATATGGTCCCTCCTAGAGAGACCCATCAGCAGCCTGGCTGCAGCATTCTGCACTAGCTGCAGCTTCTGGAAGGCCGGGAGAGGGAGCCCCAGTCTCGAACCGATCCGACTCAGGCCCAGGACCTCCGTCTTTGCCGGGTTTAATTTCAGCCGGCTCAGTCTGAGCCACCCAGCCACGGCCTGTAACGCCCGATGCAGATCATCCGGAGTGGAGCCCGACTGGCCCCCCAACATCAGATAGAGCTGGGTGTCATCTGCATATTGATGACACCCAGGCCCACAACTCTGGGCAATCTGGGCAAGGGGGCGCATGTAGATGTTGAACAACATTGGGGACAGCACTGCCCCCTGAGGCACCCCACACTCAAGGGGGTGTCTCCGGGACCGCTGTCCCCCTATCACCACCCTCTGCCCCTGACCTTGGAGAAAAGAGGCAAACCATTGAAGGGCAAGCCCCTGAATCCCCACGTCGGCGAGGCGGTGGGCCAGCAACTGGTGGTCGACTGTGTTGAACGCTGCCGACAAATCCAACAACACCAGAGCTGCCGCACCGCCCCGATCCAGATGCCTACGGAGATCGTCAGTCGGGACGACCAGTACCGTCTCCGTCCCATGACCCGGGTGAAAGCCGGACTGGTAAGGATCTAGGACGGAAGCATCATCCAGAAAGCTCTGCAGCTGCAGCGCCACCGCCCTCTCGATAAGTTTGCCCAAATAGGGCAAATTGGACACCGGCCGATAGTTGGCCAATTCGGCTGGGTCCAGAGATGGCTTTTTCAAGAGGGGGCGTCCCTGAGCGCCCCAGGGAACCGCCCCTCCAAGAGGGACGTGTTGATAATCTCCCGCAGGGCACCTCGAAACCCCTCATGGCCTGCTTTAATGAGCCATGATGGGCACGGATCAAGGTCGCAAGTGGTTGGACGCACAGACACAAGCAATCTGTCAACTTCCTCCAGGCTGAGCAGGCTAAAACACTCTAAACCTGGCCCCAAAGACGAGCAAGGGGCCTCAAGTTCTCTAACTGTTTCAATTGTGGCGGGGAGGTCGCGGCGGAGTGCCAAGACTTTATCTGCAAAATAGCTCGCAAAAGCCTCACAGCCAATATCCAATTCCCTAGCATTTTGCCTGCCCTGTGGCAGAGCTGTCAAGGACCGAATTGTACTAAATAATTGGGCTGGGCGTGAGCTAGCAGATGCAATCGTGACCACAAAGAAATCTCTCTTTACGGTCTTGACTGCCATCTCATAGGCTCTCATAAGCATCCTATAGGATGTTCTTGATGCCTCGTCGCAGGCTCGATGCCACCGTCTCTCTAGCCGTCTCAGTTCTCGCTTCAGCTCGCGCAGCTCCTGGGTGTACCAAGGCGCACGCCTAGCACGAGTGCGGAGAGGGCACCTGGGAGCGATCTCATCAATGGCTGCAGAGAGCCGGACATGCCAGTCCTCCACGAGCTCATCCAACGAGCCGCCAGGGGGTCTTGAATCCTGCAGGGCCATCTGGAACCGTATAGGGTGCATCTGGCGCCACGGGCGAGCAAAAATCTGCTCGCTGCCTAAACAGGGTTGGGATGGGATATTCAGTCGGGCCCTCAGGGCCAGGTGGTCTGACCATGGCACTGCCCCTATGGCAATCCGGTCCACCGTCACCCCCGCCGCAAAGATCAGATCGAGCGTGTGACCAGCCCGATGCGTGGGAGCCGAGATGAATTGGGAGAGTCCCAGTGCCGCCATGGACGACATGAGGTCCGTAGCCCAGCCTGAGGCCGCGTCCTCGGCATGGACGTTGAAGTCACCCAAGACAATCAGCCTAGGGTGCTCCAGCGCCCAGCCTGATACGGCCTCAAGCAGGGACAGCAGGCCACTGGCCTGTGCGTTAGGCGGCTGGTACACCAACCAGATCGCCAAACTCTCCTCGGCCTCCAGCATCAAGCCGACACACTCTATGCCCGTGATCTCCACAGATGGAAGCGCCCTGAAGGAGTAAGCCTCCCGAATGAAAATGGCCACTCCTCCCCCCCGCCCCCTGGTCCGTGACTGGTGGAAGACCGAAAACCCAGGCGGGGCAAGTTGAGTGAGGGCTACCGTTTCGCCCTCCCGCACCCAGGTCTCGGTCACGCATGCCAGGTCCACTTGTTGATCTTGTACAAAATCCCTAAGGATTGAGGTTTTATTGTTAATAGACCTGGCATTGCACAACACCAGTGACGGAGGGGAGTTCTCCAATCTGACCCCACTGCCAGCCACTGTTGGGATGGGCCGTAGGCTGGAAGGCCCCCAAGCCGCTCTGTTTCTCTGCGTCCTTCCCTTAAAGCCCCGCCTCAGCCCACCGCTAAACTTTCCCCGTCCCAAGAGCACCGGAATTTGCTGTCCTGCCATGTGTTATCCTGGTGGTCTCCGCCACGCTTCAGACCACCAGTGAGAGAGCAACAGGGCAGCTAGATCCACTCCCAAGGCAACAGTGCACTAATGTCACTAATTCTGCTGCTACCAACAACTGAGCACTGCACAAAACAAATGACTACTAAAAACTATTACACTATTACAAATAATGACTGCACAATAACAATACAATACACTAATTGCAGTCTTACACCTTAGCAGTCACCCCCCCCACACATTTATCACCCAAACAGCACTCCACCCAAATCTAACAAGCAGACTACACTCAACCATCCACATCCACAACAACTGTTGCCCCATATTAGTAGGAAGAAGTTCTGTGTCTGTCATGTACTGCAGCCATGGAAACCATGTGCGTACAAATATGGAGTAAGTCGTGATGGTGCTTTGAAGTGAATCAGAAATTTTACACATAATAAAATGATCCCAAACTTTATTTCTCTATATGGTCAACGTCGGAGGGGAAACAGACTTCCAGGTGGTAGCTATAGCCAGACGGGCTGCTGCCAATAAAATCAAGGTAAGTTCATTATAGCTGTATTGAGAGTCTGATGATTCTTTTAACTGAAGTAAGATAACTTCTGGTTTAAGAGGAATCGCTTGAGAAGTGATCTTATTTATTTCCGCAATGACATTTCCCCAAAAGTCGTTGATATGTGGGCACTCCCACCAACAGTGGAAATAACTCCCTTTGAGCCCGCACTGTTTCCAACAATATTGACTATAATTGGAGTTAAGATGAAATAGCCGTTCAGGTGTGTAGTACCAGCGGGTAACTAGTTTGTATGTTTGCAGGTGGATATTAAAGATCTTGAAGACTTTCTTTGAAGAGTTCCAACAGGTTAACCACTGCTCGTTCAATATTGGTACTTGCAGATCTCATTCAATACAATAGTTACCAGGCCCCATGATTCACTTCACTAGACAGTTTGGTGTCGTGGTTAAGAGCAGTGGACTCAAAGCTTACAACTAGGTTTGATTCCCCACTCCTCCGCATGCAGCCAGGTCGGTGACCTTGGGTCAGTCACAGTTCTCTCAGAGCTCTCTCAGCCCCACCTACCTCACAGGGTGTCTGTTTGTGGGGAGAGGAAAGGAAGGAGATTGTAAACTGCTCTGAGACTCCAAATGGAGGGCAGGGGCATAAATCCAGTCTCCTATGTGCTATAAAATAATCATTATCGCAGTGCCTCACAACACCCTGTGCCTCAGCTTGGCAGGGATAGAATGACTAGCTGGCCCTCTAGTGGCATCCTGGCAGAGGCTTGGGGGAGCAGGGGCATTCATGCCTCCCACCAAAAGCCAAACGAACTTACCTCTGAGACTAAAGTGTACCATGATGCCTGGCTTGGAATCCCCATGTTTGTTTCCAGCAGCCAACAGCCTTGGGAATCTCTGAAAAGCAAGGCAGGAAGAGGGCGGGTTCATAGTTGGCAACTCTCAATATGTCAATGTTCCATGGATTTAGCTAAGCATTTAGGGTTGACGCCCGGGCTTACTAACCCATGGGGGGGGGAGCAATCACAGTGGTCACATGCCACGAAGCAGCAAAGGGCAGATAAAACGATGCCCTCCGGGAGGAATGGGAAGCCCCGGCCTGCCCAGGGTCACCGTCTCGCTCCTCTGCCGCCGCCCCCCGACGGCAGCGGTTGTTCTTTTGGCATCCGCACTCACATCATCGCGCCCCTTCCACATTTTCGCCTGCTCTGCTGCGGGTCTCGCCAAGGCAGCTTCGGGGCGCCCTTCCCGGCAGCGATGCCCAAAAGCTCAGAGGACGCCTGGCTGTCGCCCAAAGATGTGGAGCCCGCCCGGCCGCACGCATGTGACTCTGACCGCAGCGCTGCGATTAGCCGCCGGGCAGGGGCGGCGCAGCCTTGCGATGCCTGCAGACGGCGCTGAGAGCCAGCGAGCGAGGGCAAAGAGCAGAGGCAGGCAGGCATGGCGGTGATGGTGTTGAGCGGGCTGGCGCTGCTGGCGGGCCTTTACTTCTGGGTCTACCACAACTTCGTGCGAGGCCTCATGTGCCGCAACGAGACGAGCTTGCGCGGCAAGACGGTGCTGATCACCGGTGAGCAGGGGAGAGGTCTGGGGGTCGTGCTGGGGAAAGGAATCCCGAAGAGTCCCGGAACGAGCCCCTGTGGCTAGAGAGGGGGGGGGGCCGCTGCGGAGAAGGCCCCGTCTCCCGGCCGTGCAGCCTCTCCCCCTGTCGGGCGCATCGCTGGCCCTCTGGAGAACCTGGCCTGCGGCCAAACAGGGGACCCTGCCGACAAGCAGCCCCGCGGACGGGCCGCTGGCCCGACGGTAGCGCCGCACTTGGTTTCTTGGGCACGTTTTTGCCCAGGAGGGTCTCGAGGTGCCTTGAATCTGGGCCGAGGACAGCGGTTCCCAGCCTCCATCCCGGAGGTGTGGCCCTGTTTGCTGGTATGTTGCGGGCTCCTGAAAGTGATCAGGACTTTTGTGGCTCTTGGAAACCTTTCTAAATTCAGATCTGTCCTAAACTTGGTGGACTTCTCTTAAAAGTTTCCCCAGTCTCATGGAGACCTTTGGGTGAAGCGGTTATACTGTAACAAGGACTTCCTGATGGCGCCTGGTATTTTTGGCCACTGTGTAACACAGAGTGTTGGACTGGATGGGCCTGATCCAACATTGGCTTCTCTGATTCCCAGGAAGATAACCAAGAGAATGGAGCCAGAAGGGGAACCCTTTGTTCCCAACACTGCTCCTGCACTTTACTGGCATCTTCTTATTATACCAGACTCTTTACTACACCCCTGGGAAGTAAGCTGGGAAAAGACTCAGAGAGAAGTAGGTTATCCAGAAAGTAATAGAAAAGCTCCCTCATGGATCACTGCCTTGTCGTGGCGAGGGGGCTTGCGTGGTTCGATGAGGCTGTGGGCTATGCCGTGGAGGGCCACCCAGGACGGACAGGCCACAGCAGAGAACTCAGACCAAGCGTGATCCCCTGGAGAAGGAAATGGCAACCCACTCCAGTATCTTTGCCAAGAAAACCCATGGACAGTAACAAAAGGCTAAAAGATATGACGCCGGAAGATGAGCCCCTCAGGTCGGAAGGTGTCCAATATGCTACTGAGGAAGAGCAGAGGGCAAGTACGAGTAACCCCAGAAAGAGTGAAGTGGCTGGGCCAAAGCCGAAAGGACGCTCAGTTGTGGATGTGTCTGACGGTGAAAGGAAAGTTCGATGCTGCAAAGAACAATACTGCATAGGAACCTGGAATGTAAGATCTATGAATCAAGGTAAGCTTGACGTGGTCAAAAATGAGATGGCAAGAATGAACATCGACATCTTGGGAATCAGTGAACTAAAGTGGACAGGAATGGGCGAATTTAACTCAGAAGACCATTATATCTACTACTGTGGCCAGGAATCCCGTAGAAAAAATGGTGTGGCCTTTATAGTCAACAAGAGAGTGAGAAAGGCAGTACTGGGATACAATCTCAAAAATGATAGAATGATCTCGGTCCGAATCCAAGGCAAACCATTCAGTATCACAGTAATCCAAGTATATGCCCCAACCACTGCTGCAGAAGAGGCTGAAGTGGACCAGTTCTATGAAGACCTACAACAGCTCGTAGAACTAACACCAAAAAATGATGTCCTCATCATCATAGGGGACTGGAATGCTAAAGTAGGAAATCAAAAGGTAACCGGAATAACAGACAAGTTTGGCCTTGGAGAACAAAATGAAGCAGGGCAAAGGCTAACAGAGTTTTGTCAAGAGAACACGCTGGTCATAGCAAACACCCTTTTCCAACAACCTAAGAGGCGTCTCTACACATGGACATCACCAGATGGGCAACACCGAAATCAGATTGACTATATAATTTGCAGTCAAAGATGGAGAAGCTCTATTCAGTCATTAAAAACAAGACCTGGAGCTGACTGTGGCTCAGATCATGAGCTACTCATTGCAAAATTCAGACTTAAATTGAAGAAAGTTGGGAAAACCACAAGGCCATTCAGATTTGACCTAGATCGCATCCCCGATGAATATACAGTAGAGGTGAAGAATAGGTTTAAGGGACTAGATTTGATAGACAGAGTGCCTGAAGAACTATGGACAGAGGTCCGTGACATTGTAAAGGAGGCAGCACTCACTGCCATCCCAAAGAAAAAGAAATGCAAAAAAGCAAAGTGGCTGTCTGATGAGGCTTTACACATAGCAGAGGAAAGAAGGAAAGCTAAAGGCAATGGGGAAAAGGAAAGATTTGCCCAACTGAATGCAGATTTCCAGAGAACAGCAAGGAGAGATAAGGAGGCTTTCCTGAATGAACAATGCAGAGTAATAGAGGAAAACAATAGATTGGGAAGGACTAGAGATCTCTTCAAAAAAATTGGAGAAATCAAGGGAACGTTCCATGCAAAGATGGCCATGATAAAGGACAAAAACGGTAGGGACCTAACAGAAGCAGAAGAGATTAGGAAAAGATGGCAAGAATACACAGAAGAACTATACAAGAAGGACCTCGACGTCCTTGACAACCACGATGGTATAATCACTGACCTCGAGCCAGACATCCTGGAAAGCGAAGTTAAATGGGCCTTAGAAAGCATTACCAACAACAAAGCTAGTGGAGGTGATGGTATCCCAGCTGAGTTATTCAAAGTCTTAAAAGAAGATGCTGTTAAAGTGCTGCACTCAATTTGCCAACAAATTTGGAAAACACAACAATGGCCACAGGATTGGAAAAGGTCAGTTTACATTCCAATCCCAAAGAAGGGCAACGTCAAGGAATGTTCAAACTATCGCACAATTGCACTCATTTCACACGCTAGCAAGGTCATGCTCAAAATCCTACAAGCTAGGCTCCAACAGTACGTGGATAGAGAACTGCCAGAAGTACAAGCTGGGTTTCGAAGAGGTAGAGGAACTAGAGATCAAATTGCCAACATTCGCTGGATTATGGAGAAAGCAAGAGAGTACCAGAAAAACATCTACTTCTGCTTCATTGACTATGCTAAAGCCTTTGATTGTGTGGATCACAATAAATTATGGCAGGTTCTTAAAGAGATGGGAGTACCAGACCACCTCACCTGTCTCCTGAGAAACCTGTATAAGGGTCAAGAAGCAACAGTTAGAACCGGATATGGAACAACTGATTGGTTTAGCATAGGAAAAGGAGTACGACAAGGATGTATATTGTCACCTTGCTTATTTAATTTATATGCAGAGTACATCATGCGAAATGCTGGCCTGGATGAATCACAAGCTGGAGTTAAGATTGCTGGGGAAAAGATCAATAACCTCAGATATGCAGACGATACCACTCTGATGGCAGAAAGTGAAGAGGACCTAAAGAGCCTCTTGCTCAGGGTGAAAGAGGAGAGTGCAAAAGTGGGCTTGAAGCTCAACATCAAAAAAACTAAGATCATGGCATCTGGGCCCATCACTCCTTGGCAAATAGAAGGGGAAGTCGTAGAAGTAGTGACAGACTTCACGTTCCTAGGATCCCAGATCACTGCAGATGGTGACTGCAGCCATGAAATTAAAAGACGCCTGCTCCTTGGGAGGAAAGCGATGGCAAACCTAAACAGCATGATAAAAAGCAGAGACATCACCTTGCCAACAAAAGTCCGCATGGTCAAAGCAATGGTATTCCCCGTAGTAATGTATGGCTGCGAGAGTTGGACTATAAGGAAGGCTGAGCGCCGAAGAATCGATTCTTTTGAACTATGGTGCTGGAGAAGACTCTTGAGAGTCCCTTGGACTGCAAGGAGATCAAATCATTCAATCCTAAAAGAAATCAACCCTGACTGTTCCCTGGAAGGCCAGATCCTGAAGCTGAAGCTCAAATACTTTGGCCACCAAATGAGAAGGGAGCATTCACTGGAGAAGACCCTGATGCTGGGAAAGATTGAAGGTCAAAGAAGAAGGGGACGGCAAAGGATGAGATGGTTAGACAGTGACATCGATGCAACGAACATGAAATTGAGCAAACTTCAGCGGATGGAGGAGGACAGGAGAGCCTGGCGTGGTCTGGTCCATGGGGTCGCGAAGAGTCGGACTCGACTGTGCGACTGAACAACAACAATAGAAAAGCTCCAACCGGCTTCTTCTCCGCCAGCATAGTGTGGCGCTTCAGTGAACTGGCTTATTCAGGATTCAGCCGATAACAATTCGTTTCTATCAAGGCTTGAATGCCTCTTCTCTGGACCAGAGCAGCATTTTTCTTTCCCGCTCATATGGTTCTTGCTACTCTTTCAGCATTTTGCAAGACTGCACCTAGCCTCACGGCCGGATCGCCCATTGGGCGAACTAGGCGTTCGCCTAGGGCACGCCAGCCTCAGGGGCGCCAAATGGCGCCCTGCTCCCCCCAAAAAAAGCCCCCCCGCCATCCTAACCGGGTGCCCGCCACCACCACGGAAAAGCGCCTGGCTGGGTTTCGGTTTTGGCGTTGCGAATGGCGGCCGCGTCTCGGGACGCTCCCGGAGGCGGCTAGCCCACGCGCAGATAGGGGGGTCTTCGCATGTGCAAAAGACCCTAGTGAGCCTTAGGTTAAGGCTCCGAACCGGGGGCGCTTGGAGAGTGACCTCTTTGCCGGCAGACAGCCGGGAAATTGAGGCTTTCTCCCTGCCCCAATCGGCCCCGCTGCGTCGTGCCCCGTCATGGGACTTAGCAGCGCCACCGATTTCCAGGAGTGAAGACAGCGATATGATTTAATATAAAAAGAAGAAGTGGCATCGAATCGTGAGTGGAAGGTCTATTTTGAAGCGTGAATTTGAATCCCCCCGCAAGCGTTTAAGCGTATGGGAGGAAGGAGGAGTCCCCACCCCTTTTGAGAAGCAAGATTTATAAAGGGAGCGCGGAGGGGGGAAGAGAGAAAGAACTGTTGGTGAAAGTACCGTTGGGGTTGCATAGAAGACTACGACCTTATTAGCTTCCTGGGGGAGGCGGCACGAACTTTTTAAAAGTAAATAAGAAAACAAAATGTCGACAATGGGGAAAGTCCTGCAGAAACCGGAAGAGAAGGGAGGAGGGACTTCTGGTCCGAGTAGCCCCCCCCAGAGCTGTCAATCAACAGGAAAATGAGATTCTGTGCCCTCTGCTGGAGCAAATGCAGAAAATCAATGAAACCCTGCTTAAAGTGGAAAGTGTTCTCATCAGTCGACAAGAACTGATATTGGAAACAACAAGGAAGATGACGGAAATTGAACAGAAAGTGTGGATTCTAAGTTCTCAGGGCGTAAAAGAAGAAGAGAAAGAGGATCTCGGATTTACTTTGGCGAATGTATTGGTTCCCCTAACTGGCAGTGAAGCGAAAGAATTAAAAGAAGAGGTGGATATGGCCCCCAAAGCCAATTCCGCTTTTATAAAAGAAATTACTCTGCCAGTAGAAGGGGGGGTCGAGCATTGCAAGCAAGACATCGGAGATCTAATTTTTTGCGAAGTGGTTATGGCGCCCTGGAAATCTGAAAGCTACAAAAGAAAGAAGAAAGACTACATCCTTGAAATGCAAAAACTTCTGAAAAGACACGCCGGCGTGAGGGAAGACGCAGCACTTGAAACTATGATAAGCAGTGAAGAAGACAGCAGCCCAGGGGTAAGAGGTGAAGGAAAGGAAGCCATCAAGGTTAAAAAGGACTTAGCCCATAATTGGAAGAGACTTAAAAAGAAGACATCTTAAGGATTGTTTGTGTTGCATCTGTAAGGAGCTGTTTAATTACTAACCCCAATGGACTTTACTAACTGTATTAACAGAGTGTCTTTGGACTTTGCAAAGTTAAAAAGAAGATCTTCTAACCATGATCGATGCCGAAAAACGATATTAAACACTAACTAAAACTAACCCATTTTAACAGAGAAAACTTCACTCCATCCTTTTTTCTTTCTCCATCTGTCTACCCCTTCCTTTTCTTATAAAAAGAATAAAATTCTCTCCTTTTTAGGAGAGTTTTTCATAAAAAAAGGAAAAGCGCCTGGCTAGGGCGCAAGTTGCCCTCCCCCTCCTCCCGGCACTGGGAGGGAGGGAGGAGGAGGCCAGTGGCGGCCAGCAGGATCTCCCTGCCACTGCCGCTGGAAAGCGCCCACCTAGGGCTCAAGTCACCCTCCCCCTCCTCCCTGGTGGGGGGGAGGAAGCGGCGGCCAGCGGGAACTCCCCGCTGCCGCCGCTGCAGAGTGCCCAGCCGGGGCACAGCTTGCCCGCCCTCCCCCTCCTCCCTGGGGGAGGGGAGAGGAGGGGGGGTGGCATGGCTGGGTCTCCAGGCCCAACCGGTAGGTTGGGATCTGCCCCCGCCTAGGGCGCAGAAATACCCGGAGCCGGCCCTGCCTAGCCTAGAACCACTGCGTTCTGGTTTGCTGGAATCTTCTGGGAGACGAGACCCATGCCCACCTGGCTTGCTTCTTTTTGTGCAAGCCACTGGAGCCTGGATGCTGTAGATTTTTTTATCTTGAGTAACAGTTTTGTAATTAAACATATAGGTTAGCGTCAGTCGTGCTGTTTTCTCTGCTCAGGTGGTTTTAATGCCTTCTTCTCCGGACCAAGGGAGAAAGGGCAGAGCTAGGTGGGGGGGGAACACTCTGTTGTTGGAGCTCTCTCTGGCCCTGCAGGGAGTGTGTATCAGGCATAAGAACTGGATCTCCTCTGTAGTGCCTTTCCTTACATGCATCGATCCTTCTGGGGACTGAACTACAGGTGGCTCTCTAGACAGATGTGGGTGACCCTCTTAAATCTACCAGACCGACACGTGGACTGACCAAAGAGGAAAGTTCTCCCTCATCCCTAGCCAAGGAAATAGTTCTAAAAATCGTCGGCAGAAACTGGGCCAATCCTCAGGACGACTCCCAAAGAGAACTGCTTTAACCTTGTGCTTTGCTGCGTGCTGAACTAGCCGGAGTGAACTAATATTTATCAAGATAATTGTAAAGCCATTATGATTTTTGTATCTGAATACCTATTTTATTTATTGACATACCTTCTCCCTACGGCTTAGAACCCCAGTCTTCATCCTTAGACTAGCTTACCATGTACAAGCAAGAGTTGTACAGTTTTGAGGATGTGGAGAAGAACATTCTTCCCCTTGGGGAAAAAAAGAAATGGGGAGGGGGAGAAATACATGCAGTATTTAGGGGGCCTTCACACATCCTAAATAATGCCATTTCAATCCACTTCACTGACTGTTTGCAAGTGGATCTTGCCATTTCATACAGTAAAATCCAGTTGCAAAATGCATTTAAAGCGCTTTACTTAGTGTGTGTTGAAGCACTTTGGTATCAAGCCTAAGCTTATTTCACTGTTTAAGAAGAAGAAGAGATTGAATTTATACCCCGCCCTTCACTACCCAAAGGAGTCTCAGAGCGATTTAAAAACTCCTTTCCCTTCCCCTCCTCACAACAGACAACCTGGGAGGTAGGTGGGGCTGAGAGAGCTCTGACAGAAACGGATCTTTTTTCAAGAACAGCTGTGCCAGAACTACGGCTTGCCCAAGGTCATCCAGCAGCTGCAAGTGGAGGAGTGGGGAATCAAACCCAGTTCTCCCAGATCAGAGTCCGCGCACTTAACCACTACACCGAACAAAATAAGATACATCTTTTTAATCACTTACTAACTTAGCATATCTAGATTTGAGTCCAGTAGCAGATTAGAGCACAAGATGTTTTGGGGTCCATGGGCACTCAACACCCACCATCCCTGGCCAGCGTTCTCATTCTCTCCCAGTAACTAGGAGGAGGAGGGAAAAGGTGTAGAATAACCAGATGTCCTCTTTCTGCAGTGTCCATCCTCTTTTGGGTCTTTTTGTAAAAAAAAAAAAAAAAAAACTGATGAAAATGTCCTCTTTTGGGGCTGGAAGGTTAGGAATATTCCTAGTTAGTAGCAGTTCCTACAGCTTAAATCGTAGAGGTATTTAAAATGAGGTTTGTCAGGGATCACCGGGGCTTCTTCTTTTTTTTGTTAGAAAAAGCCCAGCAGGAACTCATTAGCATAATAGGCCACACCCAACAGAAACTCATTAGCATATTAGGACACACCCCTGACCGTGCAGGTTCCTCCCAAGGTCGGCTTCTCCAGGTACCCCGCGGCTTGCGGGGCACCTGGGGAACCCAAACAGGGGAGGCCGTTTAAACTGCCTTCCCTCTCTGGATTGGCTTGGCTTCCCCAAGCGCCTGCAGCTTGTGAGAACCTGGGGAACCTGAGGGGGGGGGAGGCTGTAGGTGTGGCCAACTCAGAAGCCAGCTGGAACTCCATTCCTGTGTGTTTCTGCCCAAAAATAGCCCCGGGGATCACGTATTTGAAGCATTCAGTTGGGAAATATGTCCTCTTTTTTGCTTTTCAAAATATGGTCACCCTGTCATCGTGGCTTCTTTACAGTCCCACATAAAATGGTTTGTCTCATTCCTCCACAGTCAGGGACAAAGGGTGGTAATTGAGGAGAGGGTTTCAACGCATCACCTTTTGGTGTTCCGGTCCCCCAAGGAGCAGTCCTCTCTCCAACATTGTTTAACATCTATATGCACCCCATCACCCAGCTGATATGGAGCTTTGGGCTGGGATGTCACCAGTACGCTGATGTAACTGGTGTAACATCTGTAACAGTTTTGGTTTTTTTAATGGCATTATTTATTTTTTAGACAAAAGAAACATGTACAAGGGAAAAAATAGTCCTACAGATTCTTGTTTAACATACTCCTCCCTAACAACCAGTGTACTCATCTATTTTACCATATATCATCATGCATATCTCTTGCAAATATACTGAAGTTATACTTTGTATGTCCTTAAAGAGTTTTGAACGTCTGTATAGTTTATTAGCTATAGTCTTCAAACCACTTATAGAATCTTGACCATGTATTGTCAAATACTGAGTCCGGTTGTCCTTTCAAGATTAAAGCTAATTTGTCCATCTCTGCAGTTTCCAAATTTTTACTTAAGATTTCTTCTCTCGAGGGTGTTTCTGTTCTTCGCCAGTATTTAGCATAGAGTATTCTTGCTGTTGTAATTACATGCAATATAAGATAAGAATCATATTTTTTACCATTTTCAGGTAAGATATTCAATAAAAGTGTTTCTGGAAATAAGGGTACACAACATTTTAACATTTTTTTTGTAAAATTTCATGAATCCCAAACCAAAACTTTTTAGCTCTGTAACGTAACCACCATATATGGTAATAAGATCCCACATTATTTTGACATTTCCAGCATACATTTGAGCAGTTAAGATAAATTTTTACCAGTTTATCGGGATTGATATGCCATCTATAAAACATTTAGAAATATTTTCTTTATATGAAGTTGTTTGGTAATCTTTACATTTCCTCCCCATACCTATGACTATTGGTCCAACTCAATGTTATGATCCAGGTTTTGTGCGCATTTTAACATAACATTTTTAACTACTTCATCTTGGGTCTTAATATCTAACAATAGCACATAAAATTTCTTAATCAGTTTCTCATCAGAATACATCATAATCTTATCTATTTCTGTTATTTTTTCATAGAAACTTATCAACTTGTCTTTAGTATATCTTGATTCAATTTGTGCTTTTTGCCACCAAGTTAGGGGTTTTCTTGACTTTAATTCATGTCTATTGTCTAGTAAATTTTCGTATTTTAGCATTGTGTCTTCCTGAAATAAAGTTAGGATTTGTGAAAGCTTCTAATGGTGCAATCCATTTTGGTATCTTAGTGTAGAATTTACTTTTAATTTCTTCCCAAATATTCAATAAGGATGACCTAATAAAATGATGTTTAAAATACTTATGAGTATCCGCTTTAGCATACCATATAAAAGCGTGCCAACCTAAGAGAAGGTCATGTTCTTCTAGTTTCAGTAGTCTTATATTTTCTAGAGTAATCCAGTCTTTTAGCCATGTCAAGGCTGCTACTCTGTAATACATAAGCCATTCTGCCACTGCAAAACTAGCTCTCTCTTTGGCATCTTTTAATGCTTTAAGCTTTATTCTTGGTCTCTTATCTTGCCAAACAAATTGTTTCATCAGTTTATCGAGTTAACATAAGAACATAAGAGAAGCCAATGTTGAATCAGGCCAATGGCCCATCTAGTCCAACACTTTGTCACACAGCGGCCAAAAATATCACGTGCTATCAGGAGGTCCAGCAGTGGACCTTTGGAATATTCTTTGGAATATTCTTTGAAATATTTTTGGTTTTGAAGAATAGGTGTTGTTTGGGATAAGAATATTAATCTTGGTAATATCCTCATTTTAATAATGGCAATTCTTCCCATTAAGGATATTTGAAGGTTTTTCCATTTTTCCAAATCTTTCTTGATGTCTTTTTATAAGTTCCATATAGCTGTTTTCCATCAAAGAACTGCATCTGTTTGTTATATTTATTCCTAAATATTTTATCTTCTTTTGAATTTCCAGGCCTGATAGTTCTTGTAGCTGATGTGCTTGAGGTTTGGTCATATTTTTAATAAGCATTTTTGTTTTTTTACAGTTGATTTTCAGTCCTGCCACTTCACCATACTCTTGTAGAGAGGCTATTAGTTGTTTAATGGAAGACAATGGATTCTGTAAGATAAATACTAGATCATCAGCAAAAGCTTGAAGTTTATATTCTTCTCCTCTTATTTTTGGGCCCTTAATTTGTGCATCCGCTCTAATGGTGTCATTTAAGACCTCAAGAACAAAAATAAACAATAGAGGTGAAAGGGGACATCCTTGTCTGGTACCTTTTTGTATCTCAATATTTCGTCATAAGTCTCCGTTAAGAAGGACCTGAGCTTGTTGTTTAGTATAGATCGCTTTAATCATTGTGTAAAATTCGTTGCCAGATTCAGATTTTAAAAGTATCTCAAGCATAAAGTTCCAACTAACATTATCGAAAGCTTTTTCTGCATCTAAACAAATTAAAGCCATTTGTTTTTCTGGATGCACTTCAAAATATTCTATTACATTCAATATCATTCTTATGTTATTTCTGAGATGTGTTTTGGGAAGAACGCCTGCTTGATCTCTATGAATAGTTTGAGAAAGAATTATTTTCATTTTTGCAGCTAAAATAGATGCATAAATTTTATAATCCACGTTTAACAAGGAAATTGGTTTATAATTCTTAATTTCTTTCTCATCTGAGTTTTTCTTATGTACCAGTGTTATCAAGGCTTTGTTCCAAGACTCTGGGATTTTCCCTTCAATTGTTATATTTTGAATAACAGCTTTTAGGGGCAGTATCAATTGATCTTCAAATGAATGATAAAATTCCATGGGAAGCCCGTCAGGACCTGGAGATCTCGCCTGTTTTTGTTTTTTTAGCACTTCTGAATTTTTTAATTTTATGGATTTTGAAATATTTTTTAATTCGTTCATGTATTGCTTCTCTTTTCAAATATAACTTTTCATAAAATGATTCAACATTTTTTTTCAAGTCCTTGAGTGTATCTCTCTCTTCTCCCAAGTCATCTCTAAGTATCTTTATATGCCTTTTCTCCCTTTCCTTGCATAATCTGTAAACTAGCCATCTGGTTGGTTTATTTGCATTTTCAAAATAGTTTTATTTCGCATACATTATTTTTTTGCTGTTTCCTGTGTTAATAAGCAATTCATTTGATGCTGTAAAAATTTTAGCTTAGCTTTTATCAGTTCAGTTGATGGATCTTATTTCATCTTTTCTTTCTGTTTTTTAATCTGATTTTTAATCTGGAGATATTTTTCTGACCTCTGCTTCCTGACATGTGCCGGTCATGGGGGGTATCTTGTATTACAAGCATAATTGGATTATGATCTGCAAAAGTTGCTGGCAGAATCTCGACTTCTAATATGTCATTTATCATTATTGTGGAAGTCCAGCACATATCTATTCTTGACCACGACTTGTGTGTTGCTGAATAAAAAGTGTAATCCTTTTTTTGTGGATTTCTCACTTTCCATACATCCACACAGTTATTTTCTTCTACTGATTGTAAAAATATAAAAGGGAGCTCGTTTCCTTGTTTCTGCTTTCCAGTTATAGTTTTTCTAGCTGAAGATCTGTCAAAAACAGCATTATATTCACCCATCATACAAATTTCATCAGAGTTTTGTTTTGAGATCGGTTCTTGTAAAAGTTTGTAAAATTTCTCCTGATATTGGTTAGGTGCATAAATATTTGCAATCAAAGTCCTTTTTCGTTGTCTTTGTATTTGCACCAATAGGATACGATCGTCTTCTGAAGCAAAAATGAATTCTGGATGGAAATGTTCTTTAACATATGTCACAACACCTCTTTTCTTCTTCTCCTTATCTGAAGAAATAAAGGCTTTACCAAATTTCTTAACTTCTAAATATTTCTGGTCAGCATTTTTTATATGAGTGTCTTGTAGGCATATAACGTCTAGTTGCATTTTTTTGAGTTGGTGAAATATCTGTCTTCTTTTTTGGTCCATTTTAGTCCATTTACATTTATTGAGATTATCTTTATTTTTCTTCTATCCATCTCGTGGTTGAGTCTGTGATTCCATGTCTTGTTTGTCCATCATCTGCCGCCTTGTAAGTATTTGAGAAGTTGTGGTCTTAGGAGCTTTTTTGGTTGATGATGTTTTCTTGGTTGTAGTTGCAGTTGTTGAAGATGTTCCTGTAGCGCCTTGAAGGTCCTGATCTTCTTCTTCTGTAGCTTCTGAGTTATCGTCTTTGGTTTGGAGGTCCCCTCCATATGTCTTAAGGAAGTCCTCTGCCTTGAAAGTTGAATTGATTCTGTACCTTTCGCCTTTGTAAGTGAAGAATATACCTTCTGGAAGTAGCCATCTATAAGGAATCTCATTTCTTCTCAAAGTGGCTGTGTGTCAGGTTCTGTCAGATTCAAAAGCAAGTAGATCCAAGCATTCTTAATTAAAAGAAGGGCTTTATTGGAATACAGTGCTACAACCCACAGTGGAGGATCATTGTCAGGAATGGGGGGGGGGGAAGCGGCGCAAGTGGAGTTATAGTGTGATGCAAAGTGCAACTAGCAAATGAACTGTAAGCGCACGCGCGGGAAACTCCCGGCGGGAGAATTACTTAATAGGCGGGAGACGACTCCCTCCTCCCCTTGTCTTCACAGGACTGGAAAATTCTCCTAACTCAAGAATAGCCCAAAGCCCACATTCAAGGCCACCGTGATAAGACCAAGCGGCAGGGAAGAAGCTCCCACGTTACTGCCAGCATACCTACGCAAGCGCAAAGCGAAGACGAGATAGGGAACACAGAACAATGGACTCAGTGAAAATTAGCAAACAGACATTTCTGACACTGTGAAGTCCATGTATTCTTTCCTTTTTTCTCTGACTCTCCAAGGAATTTCTTTTAAGATCTTTATTTTTGTATCATCTATCTGTAAAAGTGTTACATTCGAAGCTTTAAGTATTTCATCTCTCATAATGCTCTTATGGAATCTCACATGCACTTCTCTGGGAAGTTGGTTTCTTCCGGCGTAAGCAGAGTTCATTCTGTATGCAGTATCAATCTCATCCAAGACTTTCTCTGTTTCTTCTGTCTTCATATACTTAGCCAGGGTATATGCCATCATTTTCCTTGTATCTTCCTCTGCCTTCTGGAATGTTTTGGAATCTTAACATAGATGCTGCTTTATCTAATTGAAGCTTCATAAGATCTTGTTCCAAAGATGTCTGTTTAGAGTCCATTGCTTGAAGTTTATGTTCTGTTTTGTCTGCTTTATTTTCCAGTCTAGATATTGTTTTATTCAACTCAGCAATCTTCTGGTTGTTCTCTAATAATTTTTTCTGAAAATCCTCCCATCTTGTTTGAAAGCTGCTGTGACATATCATTCATTGTATCTTTAATGGGTTCCACAGCTTCCAAAACTGCAGCTTTTACAGTAGATGAGACTGTTTCTTGGATCAGTAGTTGGAGATCTTTCATTGTAACCTGTGATAGACTGGATGCTACCAATTGTATAATAATAATGATAATGATAATAATGATGATAATAATAATAATAATACTTTCAATTTATTGATAGCTTTTTCCCACACACCTGTGGGCTCAGAGTGATTTACAGTTACTCATTGACAATTGGACTAACAATATTCATGGGGGATAGGGCGACAACACATACAATTATTTAATCACACACTGTAGCTGCTCAGGAGGATTCATCTGCAGGCTATATCAGATGTGATCCGATGGCATTCTTTTGTCGGCTGGCTGATGACATCAGGACTCACAATGTCGCATTGTCACACTGCCACTGCTTGGCCAATTTGCTCTACTGCAGGCCGATTCGCTCCACTGCAGGGAATGCCAACACAGATTTTTCCACCTTTCGATCTCGCAATACAGCAGACATCTTCCAACGGCGGCTAACATCTCCCTGAAGGGATTGGTATGCCCACCCCTAGCGGGTGGTTCCCAATCTATCTACTTGCTGAAGCTTTCGAATCGCTGGGTGGATGATGAGCTAGGGACAAGGCTTGGTTGCTCACACCAGCGCGGGGCTAGAACTGACAAAGCTTGACAGTTCAGATGTTATAGTTATGCAGGGGATTTTACCCACTGCACCACCACTTCCAATCCCTGGTGGATTGGAAGTCTGTAGTTTGGGGGGAGTCCTATTAGTACGTGCCATTTTAGAGTAGGATTATATATCAAAACAAGCAGTCTCAGCAATAGTAAACAACAGTATTTTCAAAAACGCCTCTATACCCACAGAACCTCTTATTGTTTATAAACAATCCTTTTTTAGACACAATAGAGATAAAGTACTTCAAAACCACATAGATCTACAGTTTTATCAGTTGTGTACAAAACATACTGCAGATGAGGTAACTTAACAGAACAAAGCCAGGGTATTTTTTTTTATTATGGGAATGAATTCTTGGCAAGCTTCTCTTTCTCCTTCTTATATGGAAAGAATAATGAAAAAAGGACAAACAAGAAAAATGAAGGGGGGAAATACAAAACCCCCAATACTTGTAATCCATATATTGAAGTGTGAAGGATTATAGTCTGATTGCCTTGTAAACTGACCTTTGTTTTTTATTTTCTTTAAATACAGATATTTTTTTACCCTTTTGTAATTCCAGGAAAGAAGGTCTAAATCAAAGTTCAAAAGGGGATGAAGTATCCAAAAACCAGCCAAAGAGTCTCAGAGATTCTCCAAGAGAGATACTATATTCCACTTTATATTTCAGAAGAGGCAGTTTGTGCACAGACAAATAAGGCTTTAGCCCTTAAAGTCAGTGAAAAAAAAAGAGGAGCGTCTCTAGTCTTTTGCTAGCCATGGGGAAGGAGGGGAACTTCTCCTCCATGTCTTGGTCTGTGTCTTTTTTAAAAAGGGCTTGAATGCCAAATGGGATTGCTGAGTTTGTTGCTTAGAACAGTTACTCACAGTGGTCTTCTTAGAATATTATTAGGTAGAGTTGCTAGGATCCCTCATAAGTGGGTAGTGACAGCTAGGTGCTCATGGCTGCCATGGGCGCTCTTCTCCGTTTCTTGGTGGGGATGATCCAGGGCTTCCACTCACCTGCCGCCACCGGCAGGGAGCCCAGATCAAGTCCCTTGCACTGCACCCCCCTCTGAGGAGTGCAGCAGAGTTCGGGAGCCCCCGAAACTCCACTAAAGAGAATGTGAAGCTGGCGGTGCTTGGGAGCGAGTCCTGGTGCCGTCCGTCTTGCTGCACTGCAACCCAGAAGTTTCCCATAACATCTGCAACTGTTGTTGGCCAGGGGTCTAGAGGCTGTGGTTAGGTGGTTGAAGCCAAGCCGGTTAAAACTAAATCCACCAAAGATGGAGGTCCTGTGGCTGAGCAGAGGAGACCCGAGGTTGGGATGCCAACTTCCAGCCCTTGACAGTGAGCCGTTAAAACCAAAGCTACTTGTGAAGACCTTAGGAGTGATTCTGGATGCCTCCCTTTCAATGGAGGCTCAGATCACAAACATTGCCAGACTGGCGTTTTTCCATCTGCAGCAGAAAAGAAAAATCAAGGTGTAGAGAGAACTTTTTATTATTATTCTTTCTTGATCCCAGTGTGTTTCACTTATGGCTTCATCAGCAGATCTGTTATAAGCAAGGAAAATACACTCATAGAATAAAACCATTCATTAAAATATATGTAGTCATTATAATCCAGTTAGAATAATTAAAAACACAGATTCATTGCTAGCAGTTGACCTTGATCCACCTAGCTCTGAAGCAGCCAACAAAGCACAGCTGCAGGAAAGTAGCCCACCAGGCTCCCCCTTGTTAATTGAACAGTGAAGGGGAAAGCTCCGGCAAGACTTAAGGACACACAGACAGATTGCTTGCCTCTTGGCTCAGTGCCAGCTGCTTAATGATAGCAGTTCTGAGTAAGTGCAGATGGCTGCAAATCAGGCTTGTTAGGGAATGCCAATATAAATCAGACCTGGGGACTACAGATTGTGGAAGTAACACATCACAACCAATGCTCCCTCTAAGCTGTGGAGTCTTGTGAGCAAAAATTCTACTTTGTGAGCTCCTGGCATTAAAGTTGTGAGTGAGCAATTTGGCTGCTGCATCAATTAGTCTGCTCTGGAGCCATCATTCCTGAGCTAAGACAAAAATGTGTAAGCTGTAGGCTAAAAAATTGTGAGCTAGATCATACTAACAGCTTAGAGAGAACACTGATCACAACCCTGTAAATTTCACAACCACAACTCTGGACTCCGCCTGCCTGCTGTGACCTTTGGACTGATCTTCAGCTCTGCTGTTTGGACCTGCCTGTACCTTGCTGATCAATGACCTCAGACTGCCTTGACTCTGCTTTCCTGAAGAACCCATGAACTGTGACTAAACTGGTATTTGATCTCTGGACTGTGATCTAGCTCTTTTGCCTTGCTCTGCCTGTATTCCAGGACAGAGCCACCAGCTCAACTAAGCTTCTAGAGAGTGTCCAGTGGGGCAGGAGGGAGGGATGTGTGCCCGCACAGAAGACCACTCGATCAACAACAGTTACAGATAGCTACAACCCTGTTTTCATCATTGTGGGTTCTGCACAGCCATTAGCAAGCCCACTGAGTGAAGGAAGTGGGCATGAAGCTCTCAAAGGAACAGACCATGCAGGACCACTTTCTTGAACAGTTGTTTAATGTCACAAACTGACGGTCAACCAGAACAGTCTTTTTAAAAAAGCAGGAAAATACATGCAGGAAATTATCAAAGAAAAACAGCACTCTTTTGGAGAGAGCCATGAGACATAAAGTGGCATTGAACAGCCATGCACTCAAGACACAGTATGATAGTCTCTACCAGCCCACAAGGATTGGGAGAGGACATAGACCGACTCTTCTTGGAGCCTGAGGGGACCCTAGCAGATCAAAACCGCAAGAAAAGTCACATCAGCGAATGTAAAGAGTGCACAGGTGTTTGGCATCAGAAACAAGCGTAGAGATATTGTTGTGTGGCTTGAGGTTTGAGAGACAATCCCTGGTAAGGGGGTCCTGGGCGGGGCATCAGACCCCCTAACCTTGTGTGACTTCTTGAATGGAGAGGGCATAGGTTAGAACCCGCACTGTCCTCATTCCACACTTGGAAGTGCTGTGTGCTAAACAACCCTGTTCTAAACGAAGCACCATTTTAAAGCCACAGTTGTCGCAATCTTGTGGAGGCCCCTTTTAGCCACAATGACAGAGTGGAAATCCAGAAACAGTTTTTCTCTAAATGTAGTTTATTCTTCACTAGAATGAGTACTGATGACCAAAAAACCCAAACAAACACCTTTTGAGAGAAAGAATTCCCCTCAAGAACTGGATGAGGAGGAAAAAACAGAGAACAGCAGTGGAGATCCTCTCCATGGTGGCAAAAAGAGAACTAAGGGGGTAGCGCCCTCCTTCTGGTCATGTGATTTTTTTTTTGTGGGAAAGCACCAGAGGGAGGAGGGGGGCATTCCTAGACTACTAGAAAGCTTTGGAAATCTTTTCTGTAGCTGGCCTGTGCACATGCAGTCCCAAAGTGTGAACACTTAGTGAACAATAGTTACAGGTAAGTGCAACCCTGTTTTTCTGGTAGTCTCCCTTGCCTCCGCCCCATCCTTGTTGTGCCAAAGTATCTGTGATTGTACCTTTGATGGAATTAGAGGTTTACAAGAAGCAGGACCCATGATAGTCGCGTGGGGGGGAGTATTCCAAAAAGCTCCCGTTCTGCAGAAGCAGCTCCTCAGGTAAGCCTTCTCTCCCCCCTCTGGCCCACTGACTTCCCCCCACCGCCAATTTTCCCTCCCCCGCGGGCATCAGTGGCGAGGCCTGAGTGCCCCCCGCCGCCGATTTTCCCTCCCCCTGCGGGCACCAGTGGCAAAGCCAGCATGCCTCCCAACCACCAGGCCGACATTCTTCCTCCCCGCGCTGATTTTCCCTCCCCTCCCAGCAACCACAGCGAGACCTGAGTGCCTCAGCTGCCGGCCTGCCGCAGAGGTCCCAGAGCGTTTCCTGCACATGCGCAGGGAACACTCATAGTTTTTTGGGGATTTAAATATTCCTCATGCAGTTTTTAAAACTTTTTAGATTTTTCTGCACACGTGGGGACTGCCCCATGTGCTCAGGAAAATCTCCCTGCCCCCCAGGTGCCCCCGATGTGCGGATTTAGATATCCACACGCAGGGGGCCACTTGGGAATTAGATATATCGATGGACAGCAGAAGGTAAACCCAGCAACTGCTGAGTCACATGACACTGAGAGAGGTGGGGGCCAGGTGGCTTGGAACTCTCAGGGAAATTAGTGACAGATAACTGTACAGAAATGACAATTGAGAGCTGACCGTTGGAAGAGTCCGTTCGTAGATTGTCTACAGAGAGTTAACACACACGGAGGGAGTTACTGAGAGAGCTTGGAGAGCACAACAGCCTTTAAGTTCAGTGGAATCAGTCTGAGAGCAGTTTAAGTGGAAAACTGTGGCTGAAAAGGACTCTGCTCTGGTATCCTCTAACATAAAGAGGAGAGTGGCGAAAGAGTGAAAAGTACAAGACCTCAGGTAAACCACAAATACCCTGCTCCATACGAACTTAAGGTGGCTAAGGAAGGGCAAAGGGTCTGGAGGGGTCTGGAGAGCTGCGTTTTGTTGAACCAGTAGACTCAGGAGGCCAGGCAGTAAAAGCCCAATGCTTAACCACAAAACAGGTTCTGGAGAGTGGAATCAGAGAAGGGTTTTGTGAACCAGAAAACATCTGAGTCAAACTGAGAATAATAAGCCTACAGTTTATGAAAAGGCAAAATGAAGTGTTTATGTTACAAAGTATCTAAAGTATCCTGTGTAAATATATCCCATCCCACTGTTGGAGTTTTCTGTATAATAAAGATCTGTGCCCTGTAACATTTATAGGCCCTGGTGCCTGACACTGTGGGGAAGAATAATACTGGGCAGTGGTCCTCCATATATTCAGAAGTTAAAGCAAACCCCGAAGAGACTACTGTTAAGGGTGGGCTGATCAGCCATCAGAGATAGGAATTAGGACTGATCTGTCACCTCATAAGATCATAAACTGAATACAGTGCCATTACATATATAGAAAGGCAGTGACACCACAGCTACCTCACAGCAACGTCCTGGGACAGGACTGTGCTCATGATAGTACCATCGCAAGATTTTTTAATTTTTAAAGGGTGTGGTTTTTTTGCATTTTTAAATCCTTGTTGGTCCCCGTCCCCCCCATATTTAGATGGTTCTGCAAACCTACTGGTGCTCCCAGGTTTGCCAAAATAGCCCAGCTATCAAGACATGGCCTTATTTTGCAGATTTTTTTGATCTGCATTTTAGGGCCACGGTTCACAATTAGATACATCATAAGCACCTCATTTCTCCATGTATCCTCCTGATCGTTCAGTAACTATTAGGAAGACTGAACACAAACGTTACACACAATTGAAACAACCAGAAAAATCAGCAGTTGCCCAGCATGCCAAAAAAGAAAATCAAAACATTTTATTTGATAAAGCGGAAGTAATTGCAAAGGTTAATGGCTATTATAATTTATCTAGAAGAGAAGTTATTGAGATAGAAGAGCACCTTAGTAACACCAATTGAGAGAAAAGGATATTTTATCAGTAAAATGTAGAAAACTTTACTAAATAATAAACAAATACAATCACATCATCCTTCAATTATTTTGCAGAGAACAGGACATTCCAGTGACACCAATGTAACAACACAAGCTGAGGTTCCACCTACATGGCACAGATATAAATAGGTGTCTGACGAAGGAAACTCTGTTAATTGCTTTTATCAACAGATTTACTTACTTATGCCAGCAGCAAAGACTGGCCAAACATCTAAAGAAATAAGTTATCAACAAACACCTTCAAGCCCAAACATTTTAATTAAGGATTGTCCACGAATTGTGTAAGAGCTGGGATCTTTTTTTTATGTATGTACTGTGTGTATATCAGTCATCCCCCCTGTTGTTGCATGCATTCATTGTGGGGCTCCAGCTAGAGATACCGGCCTCCAAGTGGGACCTGGGGATTCCCCAGAGTTACGGCTCATCTCCAGGCTACAAAGCTCAATTGTCCTGGAGAAAATGGATGTTTTGGAGGGTGGCATTGTAACCCACTGAGGTCCCTGTCCTCTTCAGGCACCATCTCCAAATCTCCAGAATTTTCCCAACCTGGATCTGGGAACCCTTTCCCTCCATCTCCAGTGGGTGGCCGGGGGTGTGTAGGTGGGAGGAGTTCCATAATGACTTTCATGTTTGTCTTTGCTCCTGCACACATGTTTTCAATGTGCTTTTCAGATTTTGGTTCCTTATCAGATTGTGGCCATTTCTTATGAACTGTGTAGTAAGCTTGCATTAGGAAAGGAAGATTGTTCTTCAAGACCCTGGCAGATCACTTCCTGCTTCTGCACCAGCCAAGCGAAAATCCATGCTGTGATGTGCCAAGAGGTTTTCATGCCCAGCCTACATAGAGAAATGTGTTGGCAACTGAGGCAGATTTGTGCTTGCTCACGCTGCAGGTGCTGGGCTGCTCTAAGTCCCTTTACTTGGCTTATCTCTCCGCTGGGCTTTTCCAGGTGGAAACACAGGAATTGGGAAAGAGACAGCGCTGGACCTAGCCCGGAGAGGAGCTCGGATCATCATGGCCTGCCGCAACAAAGCACAAGCAGAAGCAGCTGTCTACGACATCCGGAGGGTGAGAGCTCCCTGCCCCTCCTCAAAAAGGGTGTTGTGTCATGCACTGAATCTCCAGTCCCTGCCAGGGGGGAGGTTAGAGTATCAGGGTTACTCCATGATGGGAATGTCAACAGGAGGATACTTCTTGACAACTGCAGAAGGAATTTGTGAATGGCAACATGTCACGTTGATCAGGGCCTGTTCCATGATTCGGGGGGCTCTGGGTACTGCCCACTGTTGTTGTTGTTCAGTCGCACAGTCGAATCCGACTCATCGCTAACCCATGGACTACTTCACGCCAGGCCCTTCTGTCTTCCGTCGCGCTCCAGAGTTTGCTTAATTTCGTGTTCGTTGCATTCATAACATGTCTAACCATCTCATCCTTTGCCGTTCCCTTTTTCTTTTACTTTCAGTCTTTCCCAGCATCAGGGTCTTCTCCAGTGAGTGGCCCCTTCTCATTTGGTGGCCCCAAGTGTTTTAACCTTTCTTCATAGGGAAAGTGTTCCAACCCTTTTATCATTCTAGTTGCCCTTTTCTGCACTTTTTCCAATGCTATAATATCCTTTTTGAGGTGTGGTGACCAGAACTGTACACAGTATTCCAAATGAGGTCGCACCAATTATTTATACAGGGGCATGATGATACTGGCTGATTTGTTTTCAGTGCCCTTCCTAATAATCCCCAGCATAGCGTTGGCCTTCTTTATTGCAGTTACACACTGTCTAGACGTTTTCATTGAGTTATCTACTATGACTCCAAGATCTCTCTCTTGGTGTGTCTCTGCCAGTTCAGACCCCATCAACGTGTATTTATATTTAGGATTTTTGGCTCCAATGTGCATCACTTTGCACTTGGCCACATTGAACCCCATTTGCCATGTTGACGCCCACTCACCCATCCTCAACAGACTCCTTTGGAGTGCCTCACAATCCTCCCTTGTTTTCACCACCCTGAACAACTTCGTGTCATCTGCAAATTTAGCCACTTCACTGCTTACTCCCAATTCCAAATCGTTAATAAACAAGTTAAAAAGCATCGGACCGAGTACTGATCCCTGTGGTACCCCACTGCTTACCACCCTCCATTGAGAAACTTTCCCATTTATACTCACTCTCTGTTTCTTATTTATAAGCCAGTTTTTGATCCACAAGAGGACTTGTCCTTTTATTCTATGACTATTGAACTTCCTTAGGAGCCTTTGATGAGGAACTTTATCAAAAGCTTTCTGGAAGTCAAGGTAAACAATATCTATTGGGTCCCCCTTGTCCACATGTTTGTTCACTCCCTCAAAAAAACACTAACAGGTTAGTGAGACAAGATCTTCCCTTACAGAACCCATGCTGAGTCTGCCTCAATAGTTTTTGTTCATCAATGTGCCTACTAATTCTGGCCTGTAATTTCCCGGATCTCCCCTGGAGCCCTTTTTAAAGATGGGAGTGACATTAGCTACCTTCCAGTCCTCAGGAATGGAGGCAGATTTTAAAGAAAGATTACATATTTTTGTCAGGAGATCCACAAGTTCACATTTGAGTTCTTTCAGAACTCTCGGATGAATGCCATCCGGGCCTGGTGATTTATTAGTTTTTAAATTGTCCATCAGTCATAGGACTTCCTCTCTTGTCACCTCAATCTGATTCAGGTCTTTCAAACCCCCTCCCGAAATCGGTGGTTCTGGAGTGGGCAAGCACTTCTCATCTTCCACAGTGAAGACAGAGGCAAAAAATGCATTCAGCTTCTCAGCCATTTCCCTGTCATCCTTCAGTAGTCCTTTTACCCCTTGGTCATCCAAGGGTCCCACTGCCTCCCTGGCTGATTTCCTACTTCTAATGTATTTGAAGAAAGTTTTATTGTTCTCCTTTATGTTTTTTGTGATATGCTCCTCATATTCCCTTTTTTGCTTGCCTGATCACAGTCTTGCATTTTATTTGCCACAGCCTGTGTTCCTTTTTATCAACCTCACTGAGACTAGCTTTCCACCGCTTAAAGGAATCCTTCTTACCTTTTACAGCTTCCATTACTTTATTTGTTAACCATGCAGGCTTTTTTCTATACCTATTTGTGCCTTTCCTAACCTGTGGTATATATTTTTCCTGAGCTTCTAGGATTGTAGTTTTAAATAGTCTCCAAGCTTCCCCAATGCTTTTGACCTTTTCCACTTTTCCTTTCAATTTCTTCCTCACATGTCCCCTCATTCCAGAGAAATTACCCCTTTTAAAGTTAAAAGTGGTTGCATCAGTCTTTTTGGGCAACTCCGTATTTATACAAATGTTAAACTCAATAATATTATGGCCACTGTACCCAAGTGGTGCAATCACTTTTACATCTCTCACCAGGTCTTGGGCGTTACTTAGGACCAAATCCAGGATCGCCTCTCCCCGGTAGGATCTGTGACCATCTGTTTCATAGCACAGTCATTGAGAGTGTCTAAAAACGCAATCTCTTTTTCCCGACTAGAACTCATATTGACCCAATCAATGTGTGGGTAGTTAAAGTCGCCTATTACAACACAGTTATTTCGTCTAGCCGCTATCTTTAATTCATTAATCATTTTATAATCCTCCTCTACCTTTTGATCTGGTGGGTTAAGCCTCCTTTTGGACCCACTATTTCAACCCATAGCATTTCCAGAAGCGAATCCAATTCTCTTACCCTCTCAATCTTACTGGACTGTATACCCTCTCTGACATACAGAGCCACTCCACCTCCAACCCTTCCCCCCCATCCTTCTGATATAATTTATAACCAGGAATCACCGTATCCCACTGATTTTCCTCATCCCACCAAGTTTCTGAAATACCCACAATGTCTATTTCCCCCCTCAACACCAAGCATTCCAATTCCCCGATTTTATCTTGGAGACTTCTAGCATTTGTGTATAAACACCTATAGTTTCCCACGCTTGTTAAGCCCACAACTTTCCTCTTGCTGCCTCGAGACCTTGCCAGGCAGTCCCTATCGTTAGCCACAGTCTCAGTGGACAATTGTAATCCATTTCCTTGTATAAAAGTAACATCTACCCCTTCATCTCTTTGAGATGAGCCATCCCGAACCAGAGACTTTTCATCTCCTGTCGGCTTTCTCCCAATATTCAGTTTAAATACTGCTCTGCCACCTTTTTGATTTTGAGCGCCAGCAGCCTGGTTCCTTCTTGGGACAAGTGGAGACTGTCTCTTTTGTACAGCTCCCTCTTGTCCCAAAAAGCATCCCAGTGCCTAACAAACTTGAACCCTTCTCCCCTACACCATCATCTCATCCTCGCATTGAGACTCCTGATCTGTGCCTGTCTCTCCGGCCACTTCTGTGCATGGAGAAGGCTACCTTGGAGGTCCTGGCCTTGAGTTTCCTGCCCAGCAGCCTAAATTTCTCCTCCAGGACCTCACGACTGCATTTCCCCACATCGTTGGTGCCGACGTGCACTACGACCACTGGCTCCTCCCCAGCACTATCTACCAGCCTATCTAAAACACACGTAATGTCCGCTACCTTCGCACCAGGCAGGCAAGTCACCATACAGTCAGTACGTGGGTTTGCCACCCAGCTGTCTACCTGCCTAAGGATCGAATCACCCACTACCAAGAGCCCCCCTCCCACCCTTCCCAGGGATGGTTCCTTGGTATGAAAGGATACCCGTTCACCAGCTGAAGAAGAGGTCCCTTCTGAGGGCACATTCCCCTTATCCTCAGCATGGTGCCCCGTTTCCCCTTGACCCTCATGCTCCCTGGCAGCAGCGGGGCTGCCAGATCCAGAGTGGGACATATCTAACAAGAGTCTTCTCCATGCACCTAACTGACTGTCTCTGCTTCTCCAGGTCAGCCACCTTGGCCTCAAGGGAGCAAACTTGCTCCCTGAGAACCAGGAGTTCCTTGCACTGAGCACACACCCAAGACTTCTGACCAGTGGGCAGATAGTCATACATGTGACACTTGATGCAAAACACTGGATAGCCCCCCAACCTCCTGCTGGCATTCTGGTTTCATAATTGCTTTTAAAATAGTACTTTTATATAACCCCCTTTTAAAACCCTTTGTATTTATGTGGTTTCTGTTGTAGAAGTCTGCTTACCTTACCGGGAACCCATGGAGCCTAGCTTCCTGGCTTCCTGGCTCTTCCTGGGCTTCTTACAGAACCCCTAGTCTAAGAGTCCCTAGGCTAAGAGCCACAGGCCCAGAGCCTCAACCTTTGACTCATGCCTCTTGCAAGCTTCCTGCCTTAAATAGAAGCTTCCCCCAGGAGTGGGTGTAGCCAGCAGCTATTCAAATCCACCCAGGCACTCAATTACAGGCAAACAATGACCCTTTCACACCCTAACTGCTCTGCCACCTCCTTTTGGACCCACTATTTCAAGCCAGGACTCTGCAACAACTCACAACTCACCCACACACTCCCAAATACAGTCCCCCACACAGCACCTTCTCAGCTAAATCATTTCAGCTGAAAGTAAATAATAATAATAAAAAAAACTCACCCCTCTAGCAGCTCTTGCTCCTTCTCCAAGCTCAGCTGGGTCAGCTGCTTTCATGACTTCCCCTTCTATTTGCCAAGGAGTGATGGGGTCGGATGCCATGCTCTTAATTCTTTGATGTTGAGTTTCAAGGCAATTTTTGTGCTCTCCCCTTTCACCCTTAGCAAGAGGCTCTTGAGGTCCTTTTCACTTTCTGCCATTAGAGTGGTATCATCTGCATATCTGAGGTTCTTGATGTCTTTCCCAGCAATCTTAATTCCAGTTTGTGATTCATCCTGGCCAGCATTTCGTATGCTGTACTCTGCATATAAATTAAATAAGCAAGGTGACAATATACATACTTCTCGTACTCCTTTTCCTATGCTAAACCAATCCATTGTTCCATATCTTGTTCTAACTGTCACTTCTTGAACCTTAGAACAGCTTTCTCAAGAGATATGTGAGGCGGTCTGGTATTCCCATCTGCTATTGTTTGTTGTGATTCATACAATCAAAGGATTTAGCATAGCCAATGAAGCAGAAGTATGCCCACTTCAGGTGTCTTTTCTTGCCCACGCACCCACTTGCTTGAGCATCATTCTCCTGCCCACTTGTGTGCTCTCCCACCACCTGCAGTAATAGCTGCCCACATTGCCTGCATGCCCTTTCCCTGATGGTGGTGGGTGCAGCTAGGAGTTCCACTGCCATGGCCACCAGCACTGCTGATGCTTTGTGCGCGCACCCCCCCCAAATGCCCTTCTCCAACAGCTGAAGGCAGTATATGCAGCTGGGAGCACTGGTGACAAAACCCTAACCAGCAAGCAGTGGAAGGGTGTGAGTGTGAGCATGCGAGGAGATGCATGCATAGGGAGTCAGAAGAAGTGGTCCCGCCAGTAGCCATGAATTCGCAGGAGATCTGCCATCTTTTTTTCAGTCTAGGTTCCTGCCAAGACTGACATTTACTGGCATAACTAAGAGTATCTTGGCTTTGGGCTGGCAAAGGCTGCCGGATCCTGCAAATGGCAGCAGCTGTTAACTCTTATTGTCAGGGCTCTTTTTGTAGCAAGAACTCCTTTGCATATTAGGCAACACACCCCTAATGTAGCCAATCCCCCAAGAGCTTACAGAGCTCTTCTTACAGGAGCTACTGTAAACTCTTGGAGGATTGGCTAAGTGAGGGGTGTGTCACCTAATATGCAAAGGAGTTCCTGCTACAAAAAGAGCCCTGCTTATTGTCAAGGAGAAGTTTTCGCAAACACCTGCCTTGTTCTCCTTGATGCTTCCATTTGAATCTCATTCCAGTTCTGGCTGCTGCTCTGAGTGCAAGGAAACTTAACTGCTTTGGCTCCCGAGTCCTTGAATCCAATATAAGCACTTCTCCTCACTTTTCTCTGCCCTCAGGAAAGCGGGAACAATGAGGTCCTCTTCATGAGCCTGGATCTGGCAGACCTGAGCTCAGTGCGGGCTTTTGCGGATGCCTTCCTGAGATCTGAGCCTCGCCTCGACATTCTTATCAACAATGCAGGTGAGAACAGAGCCTTGGGGCAGAGATGTGCAGACAGGTGCAGTTTCCTGGTCAGTGCAGAATGCAGATCAGCAACAATAGAGAGAAATCCACCAGGCTGAAGGGAATGCGATGATTGTCCCCAGAGGGATTCCTTTATTACTCCCTGCTTGTGGTTTGGGAAGTACCTTCAGACAAGAAATGCCCTGGTGTACAGTGGCAATTGTTGGTGTGTGTTAAGTGCCATCAAGTCACTGCTCAGTTATAGCAACCCTATGAATTAATGTTCTCCCAAATGTCCTCATGTTCGGGTCTTGCCAAATGAGCAGTGTGACGTCCGTGATTGAGTCAATCCGTCTCATGTTGGGTCTTCCTCGTTTCCTGCTGCCTTCACCTTTGCCTAGCATTATTGCCTTTTCCTGTGGGTTTCCGCCTGTGATAGCCTCAGAACAGTCAGTTCAGTTTCTAGGGTTAGTTCAGGCTTGTTTTGAACTAGAACCCACTTATCTGTCTTTCAGGTGGTCCACGGTATCCGCAATTGTTTAATGCTGCTGAATTCCCCAACAGGTGTTCACTCTCCAGGCAAAAGTGCCGATGGCTTCGATTTGACTTTCCAGGTTAACCACCTGAGCCACTTCCTGCTGACCCACCTCCTCTTGGACCGGCTCAAGTGCTGTGCTCCTAGCCGCGTGGTGGTGGTGGCCTCAGGAATACATTGGATAGGAAAGATCAATTTCCAGAACATCCACAAGCCTGTTCTGGGTGGGCTGGTGAAATATTTCCAGGCCTACTGCAACAGCAAATTGGCCAATATCTTGTATACACGAGAGCTGGCTAACAGACTGGAAGGGACCAATGTGACCTGCTATGCACTTCATCCAGGTAGGTGAACTTGGCTCTTGCAAAACGGAAGAGGTATGGATCGGGAACCCTTGAGATCTTTCCAGGGTGGCCTTGCTTTCTCCACCTTGGAATGCAAATTGCTCCCTTTGTAGAGCATTCACGAATGTATCTCAACTCTGATCTCTGCCTGTGAGTGTCTAGTTTGTCTTCTAAAGGTGGAGCTGCGACCTATTCCTGTGACCCTCCTGCTCATCTGTGAAGGGGACTGGGGACGGCAATGCAAAAATAAGGACGTTCCATGGTTCTATACTTTCCATCAGCAGCAAGTCTGAGAGCCAGTTTGGTGTAGTGGTTAAGAGCGGTGGACTCTAATCTGGAGAATCGGGTTTGATTCCCCACTCCACCGCATGCAGCTGCTGGGTGACCTTGGATCAGTAAAAGTTTTCTGAGAGCAGTTCTCTCAGAGCTCTCTCAGCCCCACCTACCTCACAGGGTGTCTGTTGTGGGGAGAGGAAGGGAAGGCGATTGTAAGGTGCTTTGACACTCCGAATGAAGGGTGGGGTATAAATCCAATCTCTTCTTTTTTTCTTGCTGTTTGTCGTTGGCCAACAATACCTAAAATCAGTGTGAGGGAAACAGTGAAATGAAAAGAAACCCTCCAGTTGTAAACACAGGTAGGCAACAGTGTTCCCTCTAAGCTGAGTTAGTGTGAACTAGTTCACAGTTTTTTAGCCTCTGGTTCACACATTTTTGTCTCAGCTCAGGAAGGATGGCTCCAGAGCAAACTAATTGATCCAGCAGCCAAATCGCTCGCTCACAACTTTAATGCCAGTAGCTCACAAAGTAGGATTTTTGCTCACAAGACTCCACAGCTTTGAGTATGGGAGGGGGGGAAATCAAACAACTTCTTCACAGAAACTTTAGTGGACTCAGACTAAATGATGAGGTTTCAGAGGAGGCTCTGGCTGCTCAAGGTACAATTATAAAAGTCTTCTAAGGCCTACTGTAACAGAGAACCAGCGTGGTATAGTGATCCAAGTTTTGTTGTAAATACAATTTATTATTGGATATATTTTCATGTTCATACAATTTAAACAAACCAATACATACCCATTTTTCTTTCTCCCTCTCCCCCCCAAACAAGGCTTCCCGCAATGCTCCAACCCTATTGATATCTCTCTTATTCAATTACATTTACTACTAAACTTACTTTCTTTTACTAATGGTAACAATTCAAAGATCTAGATCTCTTTCCACTTCTCCTCAATAGCTATCAAAACAAATCAAACCACGTTTAACATCCCAATTTTTCAACAAATATTCTTGAAAGTCTTTCCAGTCTCCGAAAAAAGTTTCGTCTTCTTCGTTGTTTAATTTTCTTGTTAATTTGTCCATTTCTGCCATAAACAACGTCTTTTTAATCCATTCCCATGTTTCAGGTACTTTATCTTGTTTCCAACATTGAGCAAAAGTCAGTCTGGCTGCTGTAATCAAGTACCATAATAATGTTCTCTTGGCTACATTTATTTCTTCCATTTTAAGACCTAGCAATAACATCTGTGGGTCTTTCTTAAAAGTACATTTCAAAAATTTTTGTATCTCATTGTGGATCTCAGTCCAGTAATTTACTGCTTTATCACATGTCCACCACATATGGTAAAAAGACCCTTCATTTTTCTTACATTTCCAACATTTGTTAGACATACTGTCATTTATAATAGCAATTTTTTTAGGCGTCATATACCATCTGTACATCATTTTATAGCAATTCTCTTTAACATTTACACAAGTTGAAATTTTCATTGACTTTTTCCACAAATATTCCCAAGATGTCATAAGTATCTCATTATTAACATTTACTGCCCATTTTATCATTTGCTCTTTTACTATTTCATCCTCAGTATACCATTTCAATAAAACCTTGTACAGTTTAGAAATCATTTTTTTACTCTTACCAACCCATACAGTTTCAATTTCAGTATTATTTTCTCTAAAACTATGTTCTCTTTTATCGGTCTTAAATAAGTCATAAATCTGTCTATACTTCAACCAATCATATTCAAATTCCACATCAGATCTATCTTTTAATATAAAATTTTTCCCTTCTAATTTTAAGAGACTTTTCTAAGGTAGCCAATCTAAACCCTGACTTCTTGAATATGGATTAATCACTTCTGCTGGTACTATCCAAAGTGGTCTTTCTTTCGAGAAGAATTTTCTATATCTCATCCAAGTCTCGAACAGTGATCGTCTTATGAAGTGGTGTTTGAAAAACTTGTCAATTTTTACTTTTTCATACCATAAATATGCATGCCATCCAAACTTGTTATCATGTCCTTCTAGAGCCAATAACTTTTTATTCTCAAGGTTAATCCACTGCTCCAGCCATGTTAAGCAGACGGCATCATAATACAATCTTAAATTTGGTAGTTGTAGTCCTCCTCTTTCCTTTGCATCACATAAAATTTTCATTTTAATCCTTGGCTTTCTTCCTGCCCATACAAATTTCGATAGTTCTTTCTGCCACGTATCCAGTATTTTCCTTTGTTTTAATATTGGAATAGTCTGAAATAAAAACATCAAACGCGGCAAGACATTCATTTTTACAGTTGCTATTCTTCCCAATAACGATAGATTCAAGGTATCCCATTTCTTCATGTCTTGCTGAATCCTGTGCCAAACCTTTTCATAGTTATTTTTGAACAGATCAATATTTTTCATAGTCAATTCAATTCCTAAATATTTAGTCTTTGTAACTACTTCACACTGGATTTTCTCTTGAAGTTCAATTTGTCTCTGTTTCGTCATATTTTTGCACATCACTTTCGTTTTGCTTTTATTAACGTAGAATCCCGCGACTGTTCCAAATTCTTCAATTTTTTCCATCAATTGTGGTATGTTCTCAATTGGATCTTGAATCATAAACATTACATCATCTGCAAATGCTCTGTATTTATAAACAAAGCCTCTCACTGTAAGTCCTTCAATGCTATTATCTTTTCTTATCGTTGTCAGTAATATTTCCAATATCCAGATAAACAATAACGGAGATAACGGGCAGCCCTGTCGTGTTCCCTTTTGAACTTGGAAAAAATCTGTTCTTTCTTTCTTTATGTTCAAAGCTGCTTTCTGTTCTAAATAAATTGCCACAATCATGTTTAGAAAAAACTGTCCTATATCCATTTTTTCAATAACTTGCAGCATAAACTCCCAATTTAAATTGTCGAAAGCTTTTTCCGCATCTAAAAAGAGGAATCCAACTTCTTTTTCTGGATGTTTGTCATAATATTCAATTGCATCAATCACCACTCTTAGATTGTCTCTAATTTGTCTATTTGGTAAGAAACCAGCTTGTTCTTCCGCTATAGTATCTTTTAAATATTTTTTCAACCTTTCCGAAATTATTTTTGCAAATAGTTTGTAGTCATTGTTTAATAGCGATATTGGTCTATAATTCTTTACATTAGTTAAGTCCAAACCTTCTTTAGGTATCAGTGAGATATTTGCTTCCTTCCATGAATCTGGGATCCGTTTAGTCTTTCTTATTTCGTTTGACAGAAGTACTAAAATAGGGGTTAGCTCCTCCTTAAATTTCTTGTAAAATTTTGCAGTAAAACCATCTGGACCTGGAGCTTTTCCCAACTTTGCATCTTCTATCGCCATTGTTACCTCTTCCTTTGTTACTAATCCATTTAATAACTCTTTGATTTGTTTTCCCAGCTCTGGAACTTCAATAGTCTCCAAATATCTCTTAATTTTCTGTTGGTCAATTCCTTTCTTTTTGAACAGTTTGGCGTAGTATTTGAAGAAAGCTCTTTTTATGCCTTTCAAATTCACAACATCTTGTCCATCTTCAGTAATCTTACTTATATAATTCCTTTCTTTTCTATTTTTCAATTGCCACGCTAAAAATTTTCCTGGTTTATTTGCACCCTCAAATGCTTTTTGCTGTAATTTCTTCAGATTCTAGTGTAATTCTCTATTTAGTAGAACATTCAATTGATCCTGTAAAAAGTGAATCTCTTTAATAATCTTTTTCTTCCCTGGTCTTTTCTTTAGTTCCTTTTCTTTTTGTCGAATTTTCTCATGGAGGTCATTTTGTTGTTGCATCCTTTGTTTTTTATCTTTAGAGTTCAGAGAGATAAGCAAACCTCTCATTACCGCTTTGTACGTATCCCATACGACCTGTATATCAGTACCTTTATCTAAATTCATTTCAAAAAAAAATTTGTTTCTTTTTTTAATGTTTCCTTAATTAGTTTTTGGTCCAATAAGTCCTCATTAATTCTCCAATATAGTTGTTTTGGTTTTTCTTTAGATATCCAAAGTAAAGGGTTATGATCTGAGTTATTTTTCGGTAAAATTTCGATTTTATAAGTTTTTTGCGCCATCTCCTCTGACATCCAAATCATGTCAATTCTAGAAAAGGAATTATGTCTGTTAGAATAAAATGTATAGTCCTTTGTCTTAGGATTCCATTTCCTCCAAACGTCTTCTAGTTTCTCTTGCTTCATTAGCTGGAAAAAATTTTTTGGCAACTTTCCAACCGCCTCTCCAATTGCATTAGACTTTCTGTCCAATACGTTGTTCACCGTGCCATTAAAGTCTCCTGCAAAAACTATTTGATCATAATTTAAGCAGTCCAACTCTTTAGTCAAGTCATTAAAAAAGTCTCTTTTGCACCATTGGGTGCATATATATTTACAAGCAATGTTCTTTTTCTATTCATCATTATTTCCACGCCAACATATCTGCCTTCCTTATCTGAGAAGATTTGTTTAGGTTCCAATTCTTTAGTAATATATATCACTGTTCCTTTTTTCTTGTTAGCTGCTAATGAATGAAATTCTTCTCCCAATTTTTTATTAATCAGATATTTACTGTCTTGTTTTCTGATATGTGTTTCTTGCAAACAAATTATATTACATTTTTGTTTCTCTAGCCAATGATTCACTAATCTTCTTTTGTTTGGTGAATTTAATCCATTCACGTTCCAAGATAAAAATTTGTAATCCATAATTGTTTTGAATTAAATGTCTTTAAAGTCATCAAAATTGTTCTCTTTGAATCTGTACATGTCTCCTTCCGTTTTAATTGTGAATCTCACCGAGTTGTATGAGAATGATAATCCATATGGAATCTCCCATCTGAACCTGATGCTCATTTCTTTTAACCTATCTGTTAATTTCTTGAATTTCTTTCTATCTTGTAAAATCACTCTCGGAATTTCTCTTAAAATTATTATTTTCTTTCCATTAATTTCCAACAGTTGTGTAAATTGCTTCTTGAAAATGTCTTCCTTCATTTTTGTGGTCACAAATTGAACAATCACATCTCTGGGTAATTGCTTTCTCTTGGCATAAGCTGAATTTACTCTGTAGATTAGGTCGAAGTCTGGGTCCAAATCTCCTTGATCCTCCCCTATATAAGTTGTCAACGTATTGATTACTAAAGCCCGTAAGTCCTGATCTTCCTCCTCTTCAATTCCTCTCAATCTCAGATGATTCTGAGTAGCCCTATATTCCATCATGGACTCCAGTCTTGTATTTTCTAGTAGGGTTCTTTTAACTTTCTGTTCCATTTCTTCTGATTTTGTCACCAGACTTTGAACCTCTTTTTTAACTTCTTCCGTATCTTTTTTTATCCCTGCCACTTCTGTTAGTACCAGTTCTTTCAACTCCTCCATATTTTTTTTCTGTACTTGGACTTGCACTTGTTCTATTTGCTCCAGTTGTATTTGCAGCTGTTGTTGCAACTGTGATTCTATTTGCTTTCCCAAACTCTGCACCACTTCTGTCATCCTTTTCTCCATCGCTTCCATGGCAGCCTGCCACTCTTTTTTTCTTTTGCAGTCATTCTTGGACTAAGTGATGAGGCAGCCCTTGGTCTTGGCCTCAAATCCGTCTTGGAGGCAAGTTCAAGACTAAGCAATCTTTATATTATCAATCTTAAAGCCAAATCCAAGTTTTGGACTAGCATCTGGGAGATGCAGGTTCGAATCCCAGTTCTGCCATGGAAGCTTGCTGAGTGACCTTGGGGCAAGTTTCATGCACTCAGCCTAACCTACCTCACAGGAGGATGGCTATGAGGATAAAATAGAGAAGGGTAACTCTATTGATAGAACAGATAATTATTCAGGGTTTTCTGATCTGCTGGAGAAGTTAGAATTGCAAAAACAATTACACAAGAATTTTAACCTTCGTTATCTGCACCACTGCTTTTTCTTATTTTCTCAGAATTTCGTGGTTTTAAGATACAGAGATTTAGTACATACAGCAGCAGGTTTACTGAATATAAGACACAGCGATGATATAATTTTGTGATATTTTTGTATTTTCTTGTAGATTTGTTTTTGAGTTATTTTACCAGGTTTTTTCAAATATGTTTGTGTGTTAAATAAAACATATAATTGCAATAAATAAATAAATAAAATGGAGAAGGAGAGAACATGATAAGCCACTTTGGGTCCTTATTGAGGAAAAAAGTGGAGCATAAATAAAATAAAGGCTAGGATGGTGATAACACCATCTGCTGGCAGTTGTACCTTCTGGGCATTCTGAAGTCCCACTAATACCTTTCTTGGAACCAACTAAGAAGTTGCAGGGAAGCAAGCAAACTTTTGAAATGCATGCTGTCAGTCCTCCCACATTGCCAGTGCTAACAGCCTTCGTGGATGCTTCTCAAAGAAACCTCCTGAAATGGCCCACTGTGCTCTTGCATTTTGTTTTCTGATCAGTTGCAACACTTGGGTGATACTCCACTCCACCCAGGTTCAGATCTCCTCTCCTCCTTCCCTGGCTCACTTGGAGCTAACAAGAACCATGGTTTCCTTTGACTTTCAGGGTCTGTTAAGACGGAGCTCTTTCGCTACTTAAGCATTTGGGTGAAGCTGATTGTTGTCCCTTTCTCCTGGCTCTTCCTACGCGATCCAGTGAATGGAGCTCAGACTACTATCTATTGCGCCACTCAGGAGGGGATCGAGAGGTTCAGCGGACACTATTTTGACAACTGCAAGCTGCAGGAACCCTATCCCCAAGCCCGCGATGACGCCATCGCTAAGAAGCTGTGGGAATTCAGTGAGAAACTGTTGGGACTTGCCGAGTAAACTCCTTTTGTGTTTGGAGGGTGGCATATCTGGAATAGGATTGGGGTGACTGGGGAGGGGGAACTTTGTTATATTCATGGAACAGCAGTAAGGGATTGCTAAAGGGTAAATGGCATTGCATCAACCGAGGCACAAAACTCAGGCCCTTTGGGAGTTGGACCTGAAGCCCTGAGCGTTCCTGTATGCTGGTCTCTCCAGGGTCCCGCTACTCCTTTCCCTGCTTTATTGGTTGCAAGGCCTGGCAATAACAGCAATGAAAACGGTTTGTAATAAAATCTTCTTGGGTGGGGTGGCACGTCTCTTCCCTCTGTCTTTTTTGCTCTACTTTCAAAAATACTCAGGCGTTCTAAAACTTCAGTTATCCTGAGAGGAATTTCTTTTGTGTTCTGCTGCTGTGTCAGGATGAGGGTATGACCTGTGATTTGCGGAGGGAGCTATCACGGTGGTTGGCCAAGAGCTTGAACAGCTCTGAACATTTCCCAGCCAAGCAAGAGGATTTGAGGATCCCTTTGTTCTCAATGAGGCTTGAGGGAATTAGGCCCGCACTAGAATGTGCCTGGCTCCACTCTTGGGAATATCTGACCAAATATAGGACAGGACCAAAGTATGATGCCCCCTCTGGAATAAATTGTGCAAGTATACTTATTGCTGTTTGTCGTTAATTACATGTGTTCACTCTAGGTTTACTACCACAGAAGAAGAAATATGTTTATTGCTAGGGAGGTTCTGGGGACATAATTCATCAGTGTACAACAGAACAGAAGTTGGTAAAAACTGGTGCAGTAAAGTTGCCTATTTTTGTTTTCTGAAGCAAAGATTACAAAAACTGCCAATCACAGAAACCATCAGCTGGTCTCTGTCAGAAAGGCTGCTGAGTGCTTAGAGAGCTGATGATACAAACAAAGGAAGAGTTTTCAGAGATATCAGGGCTGCCAGGTAATGCCATGGATGAAGCTTCTACACCTAGGCAAACTGACTACAATTTTCACATTCCACTAAAGTGAAGTAGATTATGGTTATGATAGCAGCATGAAGAAAAGGAAAAGCAGAGCAACATACACATAAAGCAGGGACTACTGAAAACCCCTCTCAGAGATTCACTCCACACCCCCTGCCACTTGGCAGGACAGACTGGCAGCCACAGTGTTCTGGCTGCCCTTAATATGAGCAATCTCGAAGCTGAAATCCTGCAAGCTAAGGGCCCACCTCAGAATCCAGGCATCATTTCCCTTCATCTGATGAATGAAAGACAAGGGATTGTGGTCCGTTTCGACAATGAATTTAATGCCTACAATGAATTTGACTTGTTAAGGGACCAAACAAAGGCCAAACCTTCTTTCTCCAGGGTGCAAAAGGACTGTTTCTGGGGCAATAACTTTCTACTTACTCCTGTTGTATAATTGATAGGAGTTTATTATTTTAACTATTTTATCTGTCTTTTAATTATTGTAAGCCGCCCTGAGCCCTGTGTGCAGGGGAGGGCGGGATAAAAGTCTAACAAACTAAATACACACAACAGGGTGAAGCTCCCCATCGCTTCCAGAGAGCCAGTTTGGTGTAGTGGTTAAGGGCAGCAGGTTCTAATCTGGAGAACCAAGTTTGATTCCCCACTCCTACGCATGCAGCTGCTGGGTAACGTGGGTCAGTCACATATTCTCTCAAGAACAGTTCGTGAACGAGCTCTGCCAGCCCCACCTACCTCACAGGGTGTCTGTTGTGAGGAGAGGACGGGAAAGGAGACTCCAGGTGAAGGGTGGGGTATAAATCCTATCTCTTTTCTTCTTCCTTTCTGAAGCATCAATTCCTACCATAAAACGATTTTTATAGTCAAGGTGCACCAGGATGGGTGCTTAAGCCATCTTCTCTTTTAAGGCCTCAAAGGCTTGTTGACACTCAGGTGTCCAGATGACCTTAGTTGGGGCCCTTTTCTTACACATATCTGTTAAGGGGGCAACCCGGGTACTGAACCCTTCAACAAACTTTCCGTAGGATTTTACGAGGCCTAGGAACGCTTGTACATCTGTTAGGCCAATCCATTATGCTACCGGCCTTAGCCTCGTGAGGCCTGATGCTGTTAGACTCAGTCACATGACCCAGATAAACAACATGATTACATCCAAATTGACATTTAGAGGCCTCAATAGTGAGTCCAGCCTTATAAATCCTTTGAAGTACTTCTTGCACACATTCTAGGTGTTCTTCCCAAGTTGGACTGCAGATGATGATGTCATCCTGATACATGGCTGCAAAAAGCAACCTATTAAGCATGTGATCCATTAGTCTCTGGAAGGTCTTTGACACTCCATTCAACCCAAAAGGGATCTTGACAAATTGATAATGTCCCAGAGGTGACATGAAGGCAGTTTTATCAGAAGCCTCAGGACTCAGAGGGACTCGCCAGTAACCTGAAGCCAAATCGATAATGCTAATATAAGCAGCACCAGTTAAGTTCTCAATCAGGTTCTCAATTCTAGGAGTGGGGTAAGGGTCCACAAATGTGACCTTATTCAGCTTCCTGAAGTCAACACAAAAGTGATATTCAGTAGGGGTATCCTCAGACAACTTTTTCGATATCACAATGGGTGCCCCCGAACCTGAATGGGACTGCTTGATCACCCCCCACTTTAATACTGTTTGAACCTGAGCAGCTACAATTTCCTTCATAGGCCCATTCAATGGATAAGGGCTAGATTATATAGCTGCATCTGCCCCCGTCTCAGTATGACGGGTAATTAAATCAGTCTTGCCAGGTACATTAGAAAAAAGAGGCTGGAAACAGTTCAGTACCTGCTTCAGCTCATCCTGCAATAGAGTAGGAGCCATTTGCACTTGCTCATTCAACAGCTCAGGAAGACACATTTCCTCCCCCTCTGCCACCTTCACTGGAAACATCTGACCGGCTCTTTCTCAGAACAGGTTCAATCAGTTAATGTGGATGACTTGTGTCTCCTTTTGGGAGCCCACTTCTTTAACCAAGTAGTTATCACATTCCAGCTTTTGTAATATGCAAAATGGACCTGTCCCTCCACCATCCAGCTTGGCTATATGATCAGGTTTTAAAACTTATCCCCTGACGGCTAGATTTCTAGTTTTGGCACACCGGTCACAATAGGCCTTTGGTTGGTCATGCCTGCTTAAGGAACTCTCCAGCCACCTTCCTGACCTGCTCCAGGGTCTGCTTTAATTCTGCCAGGTATTCTGTGGCGTTAAGGCGACAATCCTTCACTTAGCTTCCCTCCCAAGAAGCCTTCAGCAACTAAAAGCCCTGAAATCTTTCTCCTGAAAATCATCTCGGAGGAGTGCCATCTCTGGCTAGCCATAGGCAAAGATGAGATAGGGAAGTGCTCCATCCCAATCCCCTGGATCCTCCATGGAATATGCCTTTAGTGTTTTACCCAAAATCTGCACATACGTTTCCACCAGGCCATTAGCACTTTGAGCCTGCTGTGCAGACAAAGCGCGGTATAAATTGAAATTAATAAATAATTATGATGATGAAGAAGCACAACAGGAGTGTGTTTAATCTCTGCCAGTTCATAAACCTTCTGCATCAGCTTGGAAGTAAAATTAGTCCCTTGATCAGAAACTACAACCTCAGGCCATCCAAAGGTTGAGCTGAACTCCAACAAGGCTTTGGCAATATTGGAAGCTGTAATGGAACTGAGTGCAAATGCTGAGGAGAAATGAGAAGCGTGGTCTACTGCCAGCAAGATGAACTGTCTCCCCAACTTGGCTTGTGGTACGGGTCCCAAAACATCAATAGATTAAAATGAATTAAAACGGGGAATTCACCCTTCCCAGCCTCTGAAGTTTACCTGTAAGAGAACCATGGGCTGATTAGAGATTTTTGAGTTGTAAGTGTGAATTGAAATCTTCCTGACCCATTCCACAGGCTCCCGCAATGCACTTCAGGGATCAGAGCTAAAGTCGGAGTCAGTATTGATGAATGCTGGGAGCATCATGTCCCCCCCCCCACATGACCATCATGTCACTCCTCAAGTTTTCATGCCATTTCTTCTGGGGAAAGGGGGTGACCAACCTGAAAGGAGATACTTTAGTCACCCCCCCCATTGCTTCATCCTCTTAAGGGAGCCTCAGAAGTTGCTTCTTCCTGAGCCAACAGCTCTGCCTTCCACTGCTGAATCTGCTGTACCTGGGGCTACTCAACTCTAAATCGTTTGCTTTTCTTAACCACAGCAACCAAAGGAATCTCTATATCTTGGGCCTCTTCTTCTTCTGATTCCCAATTCTTGGGAGCTTCTTCCATCACATACCTCAACTTGGGAGGGCTCTGTCCCCTTTCTCCTTCTGCACCAGCTTTGGACAGTCTCACTTAATATGCCCCTTCTCATGGCAGAAATAGCACTCTGCTTTTGAAGTAAATGTTGCCCTGGATCTGTTGTTCTTAAGGGGCACAGCGCTCTGCCGGCTGGGACAGTTGGCAAAACTTGCTCGCTGGATGTTCTTAACTTCCTTTTTTTGATTGAGACTCTTTAAGATTTTATGAATGTTCCAGTAGCATTGCGTCTGTATTAATAATAAATTCACATACTAGACCTGCACCATTATTTCATTTTGCTCACCTTAGCTGTCCTAGAGACCAAAGCTCCCTCTCTTCTGTGACTTCACCCCAGAGGTGCCCGAACATAGAGCATATGCTTTGTCTACAGGTGGGCTTGGGCATCTCTAGCAGACCAGTATTGTGAATCTGTGTAAAGCTGCTTCAGCAGATGGATCCCCCCTCTTCTGTGCTCCTTCTTCCAGAGAAAATGAGGTTTTCTGCCCTCCTGGCAGTTGTCTCTGTGAGCCCAAAGAATGAGATAGAAGACTTCCTTCAGTTCCATACGATGGCTGATTGGGGCAAGGGCATTCATCTGCTTCCCTAGAGACGATGATGTGACTGAGTACCAAAGGGAGGACAGATAATTATCCCACTACCTCACAGCAAGCTGTGCCTCAGCTTGGCATGGATAGAAAGAGGGTGCTTCCTTCCTTGTGCTAGCTGGCCTTCTAGTGGCATACTAGCAGAGGCTGCCGAGGCTCTGGGGAGGAGGGGTGTTCATACTTCACACCAAAAGCAGCAGCGGCAGCAGAACAGGAGGAAGAGGAGGAGAAGGGATTTATACCCCGCCCTTCACTTGGAGTCTCAGAGCGGCTTACATACTTTATGCTAATTTGCTGCTCGCCCTCTACTTCCATTTCAATGTATCTGAAGAAGTGTACATGCACACAAAAGCTTATACTTTGAATAAAACTTCGTTGGTCTTAAAGGTGCCACCGGAGTCAAACTTTGTTCTGCTGCTTCAGACCAACAGGGCTACCCATCTGAATCAATGCAAAAAAAGATACTATACCTACAATAAACAATGCCAAAAATGGGTTAAAAAATTAGTTACTAAAAGATACCCATATCCTTTGTATAAAAATGTCCTCCTGAATAATTCATTTTCTTGAATGTCTTCTAAAACCTTGATTCCTTGATTCTTTGTGATTTATGCCCATGATTTGAGATGCAATCTGCAGCTTGCCCATTCGCACGGGCAATCGCACGCTTTCACTCTTGCTTGGCCTGGGCACGTTTGAAAACTTACATAATGCATTGTGTCAATTTGACTGGTCCTAACAAAAGGTACCACACAGATTTTGTTCCTGTATTTGGATTCCGTGTGGACCAACAGGGCTGTACAAGTTTTTCTACTTTTTTGCAGGGCTTTTTTTCTGGGGCAACATGCTGAAACAGAGTTCCGGAATCTCTTTGACAAAATTCTTTTAGAAATGTTTAAAAGTTCATGAGTTTTCAGTATACAGATTGAAAACTTCATTTTCCTCTTGAGAGTTCTGACACCTCTTTTTCCAACACCCCCCCCTAAAACCCTTGCTTTAAGGATGCCTGATTTCAACCCCAAAGGAGAGAGAATTGTCAACAGGATGAAAGCAGATCTGGGGGGGGAATGTGTTCTTGAACACAAAGTAATACCACCCAATTTGGTGTTAACTGATTCTATTGCATTGTGCTTAAATTTATCTCGGATTTTGCAAATATGGAGAGACTACTACATGCTTCTTATTGCTCTCAGCCTACAAGGGAACTGTGTGTCTCATTTGGCTTTTGAGATGATTTGGGGCGAACTTTGCCTGGTTTCTGTGTTTCGGTGAATGAACAAAGTGTTGATGTCATGGAATGAAAGCTGCTTTCCAGAGAATGTGCTGTAACCTAACACCAGAAATAAAGTTAAGCTGTTTGCCTGTGGGCATCTGACAGAGGATGTCCTAACATTGGGGCATGATAAATCTGGTTTACACTCTTGTCTTTTCAAAATTTTGTAACATCCAGCCTGAGGAAGAATTTTAGTGAGCTCAAAGGCATGTACGATATTTTGTGTTGATTCGGTTGGCCCTAACAAAAAGCATTAAAATATATTTAATTGTTTTTTAAAAATTTGTACAGACCAATATGGCGGCATAATTTTGGAAGGGCTGGGGAAAGAAGTCAGCTCCTGCAGTCCCACGCCTGCTCCTCTTGGCCCTAGCCCCGTTGCCAACTCTGGCTTGGAAGATTCCTGGACACTTGAGGGGGGGCAGTACCTGGGGAGAGACTTCTGTTTCTTTGCCTTTCAAAACTGCCATTTTCTCTGGAGGAACTGTGGTCTTGAGGTTTAGGGTTGCCAACAACAGGTTGGAAAATTCCTGGCAATCTGGGAGTGGAATTAGGATGGGTGGGGGGTATAACAGTGGTGTATAATGGCACAGAGCCCACCCTCCACAGCAGCCATTTTTCCCTCCAGGGGAACTGATCTCTGTAGTCTGGAGACCAGTTGTAATTCTAAGAGATTGCCAGGCCTCACCTGGAGGTTGGCAACCAGGCCCGGAAGCTAACATGAAGCCTGGCCCCCAGCATTTCTTCCAGGGCCCCCAACCGGAGCCTCGGCTTCTCCTCCCTCTAAGCTCCACAGTAACTACGTGCCTGTCGGTGAAACAGGGGCTGCATAGGATCGCAGGTCCAATCTCTCAAGACCATCTCCTGGTCAAACTTAAGAGGGAGTTGTTCTTCAAAGTTCTGCAACCCGGAAGAGGCAAGTGACACTCCCCATGTTTGCAGAAGGAAGAGACAATCCTACATGCTGGGGGAGGGGTGTGTGTGTGTTGTGTGATTGACAAGCTGGAGAAGGAAGAAGCACAGGCAAGGGAGCTCCCCCCCACACACCTGAGCCACTAATGAGAATGGCTGGGGAAGGGAGTGGGGGGAGGACCGGGAAGGTTGTTCCAGAGGCACTGCTCAGGGTGCCTTCCTAAACAGCCGCCTGAAGCAGGCACAGGAAGGGGAACGTGAGACGGCAACATTGCGCCTCACAGAGAGGTCATTGCGTGGAACAAGGCGCAGGATTCCAGCTAAGCACTCCACAGCTCTGGCGTACGCTGGCTTGCAGTTAGTCGATCAGCCCCATCTGAACCAGCACAGTCCAGGGTGGAGAGGAAAGAATGTGTGTAGTGTGTACAATGACTGGCCCCCTGAGCAAAAAATTGCCTCCCCCCAGCAAAGAGTTGCTAGCTATGGGGCTGTTGGCAACTCAAACCAAGCTCCAGCCTTCCCCCATCTCAGACACAGCAACTGAGCCAGCTTTTGCAGTGGCAGATTATCCATTAATCAGACTAAGCATGTGCTTAGGGCACCAGGGCCAAAGGGGGCACCACAAAGTTGGGAAAAGGGTGAAAAGAAAAGAAAAAACGAATGAAGATTTGTAAAAAAAAGAATGATAAAACTAGTGCAAATTGATCACAGTACACCCTAGGGTTATCTTCTATTTTTTGTTAGCGAGGTACAGTGTCATAGGTAAAGGTTCCCTTGCTCAAAAGCCAGTCAAATCCAACTCTAGGGTTGCGATGCTCATCTCCGTTTCAAAGCCGAAGAGCCAGCGTTGTCTGAAGACGTTTCCGTGGTCATGTGGGTAGCATGACTAAACACCAAGGCCCACGGAACGCTGTTACTTTCCCACCAAAGTACTACCTATTTATCTACTTGCTTTCGAACTTCTAGGCTGGCAGGAGCTGGAACTAGAGACGGGAGCTCACTCCGTCATGCAGCACTCTCCGGTCTCGAACTGCTGAACTACTGACCTTCCACAGCCTGCAGTTCAGCGTCTTAACTACTTGAGCCACCGCTCATAGGTTATGTTTAAAAGTAAAATGCATGTGTTTAAAAGTAAAATGATGGAGCCAAATTCAAATGGACTGCATCAGTGTGGAAAGAAGGGCAGCACCAAGATTGGTCAGAGCTTAGGGTACCAGTGAGCCTTAATCTGCCCCTGGGCTTTGCTGGAAGGGCGGGGTACAAATCTAATGAAATGAATAAATGAACAAACTGCACCATGGAATTGGGGGTGACAGCACTGTCTGGGCCTCCCTGCCAATGAGCACCCCTCACTCTGCTTTTAGGATTGCCGGTTCTGAATTGGGAAATATCTGGAGATTTGTGGGGGTGAGCCTGGGGAGGGTGGAGTTTGGGGGAAGAGGGACCTCAGCTGGATATAATGCCACAGAGCCCACCCTCAAAAGCAGCTATTTTCTCCAGGGGAACTGGTCTTGATTGTCCAGAGATCAATTGTAACAGCAGATCTCCAGACGCCACCTGGAAGATGACAACTGTACCGGCTGTCCTTGACCTTTTAAAAAGTTTAACAGACTGCCTATCAAGAGTGGAAAGGAATTCTATTTATTTATTTTGGAAAAGGTAAAATAAAACTGCTATTTATGCGCCCCTGCATACCTGCTCCCCCACAGGTTGCTGTGCAGAGCATGCAGAGGGCCTGGCGTGATGTGGTCCATGGGATCGCGAAGAGTCTTTTTTTTTAATTAAACTTTTTATTTTATTTAATAAAATTTACACAAGTACAAACAAGTAGTATAACTTTGTAGAAATATACATCAAAGATATAACAATGAAGTTGTAACTAGTTTTACAACAAAGAAACAAATAAATGCACGACCTATGTTACAACATGCATAGATGGTGAAACACATCGTACTGCTATTATAACTATGTGACATAAAAGAGGGTAACCTACGACATGAGTATATGTGATTAACTTGAGGGAGTAAAAGCTAAAGAGAGAAATTTAGGACAGTTGAGATCAAAGCAAAATTTCAAATCCATTTATGGTAATGAGTCCATTCCAAGGAGAGAAATTGTTGTTGTGTTAAGTAGTCTATTATTGGGAACCATTTTCCGGTAAAGACGTCACACTTGGGGAATTGAGATCTAAGGTTCAGTTTATTTGTAACAGCATCCATGAGGTAGTGATTCCAAAGTTTACAAAACCACACATCAACATTAGGTGCCCTAGAATCTTTCCAATAAGATGCAATCGCTGTCTTAGCAGCATCCAACATGACTTCTATTGTGGCTCTGTGTGGATGGGATTTCAAGTCATTGGGCCAAACATTTAAAAATAGGGTTTCAGGCATGAATGGGACCTTCACAGAGGTGACAGATTGAATTATGTTAAGCACTTCTGACCAAAAAGCTCTGATCTTCACGCAATGCCACCAACAATGGGCATAATCTCCCACTTATTGGCATCCTTTCCAACAGTGTGGAGAGCTCCCAGCTGATATGTGAGAGAGTTTACATGGCGTTGTATACCACCTAGACATGATCTTTAGGTTTTGGAGACATACTGAGATAGATTTATTATCGAAACTAGCTGGATTCCAAGATTCACACCATGTCTCATCTGTAAGATTAATTGAACAATCTTTCTGCCAGGCAGATTGATAGGGTAAAGGGCCAGCACTTGATTTTTTAAGGAGAATTGAGTAAATCCATGAGATAAGGCCCCTATTTTGATTGTCAAAGTCTTGTATCACTCGTTCCATGTCAGTCAGTGGTTGAGATAACAGAGTAACGGCATCCAACTTTTGCAATAAATGGCTCAATTGTAAATAAAAGAACCAGGGTATAGGGTGACCTAACCTCTGATATAAGTCCATTTTATCACGAATGCCCCTATTGGTGGTAATATCAAGGATGCGAGACATATTTCGGGATCTCCAGTCACTAGCCAGTGCTGGATCCATCCCTGGTAAAAACCATGTTTGATTCAGGAACAGAGAGTATCTTGAAATATCATTTCTGGCATTGTATCACTGAGTATATTAAATCTAGAGAATCTGTAGTTTTGATGGGTGGGGTGGCACTTGTCCTCCAAATAATTTGGGTACAGCAAGTCATTACAAATATTAACCCATAATGGTTTCATTGAAGTTCGGAGTAACCTGAGAGTGATGGAAAGCATTATTGTTCTATAATAGGTCAACAAGTCAGGCAAAGCGAAACCCCCATTCGATCTGGGTCTCTGTAAGACAGAGAAACCTATTCTGGGCTTCTTTGCATTCCAAGGGAACTTAGTCAATGAAGATTGCCACTTTTTCACGACTGAAGGCGATATGGAAAGAGGGCTCGTTCTAATTAAGAAAATAAACTTGGGCAGTATGAAGGATGTGATCAAGTTAAATTTTTCAATACAACTAAAATTTAGTTTACTCCATTTAAATAGTGTTTTGGACAGCACACTGTGCAATTCCTTGTGATTTAGATCCAGGAGCTCGGATTGATCTAGTGGGACGTTAATACCAAGATAGGTTAATGATTTAGAGACCGAATGGTATTTAAAAGAAGATCTTATAAATGTTGCGTCATGCTGTGAAAGATTCAGTGGTAGCGAAGAGTCTTTATGGCCCAAGCCCTGCTTCTACAGATGTATGGGCGATGTACAACCACAAATAAAACAAGATAAAATTAGTTAAAACATTAGTAGAACATTAAAGACAATCAGATGGCGAATATTATGTTACCCTGACCTGGGCTGCGGTCACACATACTAAATAATCCACTTTCAATCCACTTTCCATCTGGATTTTGCCAGTTCACACTGTAAAATCCACTTGGAAAGTGGATTGAAAGTGGATTATCTAGTGTGTGTCTGATAGCAGCCCTGGACTGGATAGCCCAAACCCGTCAGATCTCAGAAGCTAAGCAGGGTTGGCCCTGATCAGTATTTGGCTGGGAGACCACCAAGGAATACCAGGGTCACTACAAGTGTTCCCTCTAAGCTGAGTTAGTGTGAGCTAGCTCACAGTTTTTTAGCCTCTAGCTCACACATTTCTGTCTTAGCTCAGGAAGGATGGCTCCAGAGCAAACTAATTTATGCAGCAGCCAAATCACTTGTTCACAACTTTAATGTCAGTAACTCACAAAGTAGAATCTTTGCTCAGCAGACTCCACAGCTTAGAGAGAACATTGGTCACTGGCTGGAGGCAAGCAATGGCAAACCACCTCCGAACGGCTCTTCCCTTGAAAACCCCACGAGAGGGGTCGCCAGCTCCAGGGTGGAAATTTTGTGGGTGGGGTTTGGGGAGGGGAGAGACCTCATCAGGATATAATGCCATAGGCTCTACCAGTGGCAGATTCACCATTAAGCAGACTAAGCACCTGCTTAGGGCACCAGGGACAAAGAGGGCACCACAAAGTTGGGAAAAGGGTGAAAAAATGGAAAAAAAAATCCTCTCAGGTCTTTGGAACTTTGATACATTTAACTTGTGAAATATTAAGACAGATGATGTATTGCATTTTTGTAGAACTTTCATGTAGCCAAAGCTTGGCTTAGTTTGTACAGTATATTGTGGTATCATATGAATACATTTTTGTATTGCTGTAACCTTCATCCTATATCAGGTCAGAGGGGTCAGCAACTAAAATGGACTGGGTCAGTGCGGAAAGGAGGGGGGCACCAAGGTTGGTCAGTGCTGAGGGCACCAGTGAGCCTTCATCCGCCCCTGGGGTCTACCCTCCAAAGCAGTCACTTTCTCTAGGTGAACTGACCTTTGTCGCCTGAAGACCAGCTGCAACCCCAGCAGATCTCCAGCCACCACCGAGAGACTGGCAACATGTGGGCGTGTAACTGTGTTCATACGTTCACGTCACCGTTTTAGCCCCTCAGGGCGACATTATCCATCCTCTTCCTCGGCTTCCGCGGGATCGTGTGTTGATGCTTCCCGGAGGAACGCCCAGACTCCCGGCCCGCCCGCCCGCCCGCATGTGACTCTGACCGCAGCGCTGCGATTAGCCGCCGGGCAGGGGCGGCGCAGCCTTGCGATTCCCTGCGCGGGGCAGGCGGGGCCTGCAGACGGCGCTGAGAGCCAGCGAGCGAGGGCGGAGGGCAGAGGCAGGCAGGCATGGCGGTGATGGTGTTGAGCGGGCTGGCGCTGCTGGCGGGTCTCTACGTGTGGCTCTACTACAACTTCCTGCGAGGCCCCACGTGCCGCAACGAGACGAGCTTGCGCGGCAAGACGGTGCTGATCACCGGTGAGCAGGGGAGGGGTCTGGGGGTCGTGCTGGGGAAGGAATCCCGAAGAGTCCCGGAACGAGCCCCTGTGGCTAGGGAGGGGGGGGGGCCGCTGCGGAGAAGGCCCCGTCTCCCGGCCGTGCAGCCTCTCCCCCTGTCGGGCGCCTCGCTGGCCCTCTGGAGAACCTGGCCTGCGGCCAAACAGGGGGACCCTGCCGACAAGCAGCCCCGCGGACGGGCCGCTGGCCCGACGATAGCGCCACACTTGGTTTCTTGGGCACGTTTTTGCCCAGGAGGGTCTCGAGGTGCCTTGAATCTGGGCCGAGGACGGTGGTTCCCAGCCTCCATCCCGGAGGTGTGGCCCTGTTTGCTGGTATGTTGCAGGCTCCTGAAAGTGATCAGGACTTTTGTGGCTCTTCGAAACCTTTCTAAATTCAGATCTGTCCTAAACTTGGTGGACTTCTCTTAAAAGTTTCCCCAGTTTCATGGAGACCTTTGGGTGAAGCGGTTATACTGTAACAAGGACTTCCTGATGGCGCCTGGTATTTTTGGCCACTGTGTGACAGAGTGTTGGACTGGATGGGCCCGATCCAACATTGGCTTCGCTTATGTTCTTAAGGAATGCTCTTCAGATTCCCAGGAAGATAAACAAGTTAATAGAGCTAGAAAGGAAAACCTTTGTTCCAGGCACTGCCCCCGCACTCTACTGGCATCTTCTTATTGTACCAGACTCTTTACCACACCCCTGGGAGGTAAGCAGGGAAAAGACTCAGAAGGTAGCAGCAGGTTATCCAGAAAGTAATAGAAAGGTTCCAACCGGCTTCTTTTCCGCCAGCATAGTGTGGCGCTTCAGTAAACTGGCTTATTCAGGATTCAGCCGATAACAATTTATTTCTATCAAGGCTTGAATGCCTCTTCTCTGGACCAGAGCAGCATTTTTCTTTCCCGCTCATATGGTTCTTGCTTCTCTTTCAGCATTTTGCAAGAATGCACCTAGCCTAGCACCACTGCGTTCTGGTTCAGCTGGTTTGCTGGAATCTCCTGGGAGACGAGTCCCACGCCCACCTGGCTTGCTTCTTTTTGTGCAAGCCGAGTGGAGTCTGGATGCTGTAGATTTGTTTATCTTGAGTAACAGTTTTGTAATTAAACATATAGGTTAGTGTCATTCCTGCTGTTTTCTCTGCTCAGGTGGTTTTAATGCCTTTTTCTCACTTCCAAGGGAGAAAGGGCAGAGCTAGGTGGGGGGGTGCTGGTCTTGGAGCCAAGCTCTCTTTGGCCCTGCAGGAGGTGGTATCAGGCAGAAGAACTGGGCCAATCCTCAGGACAACTCCCAAAGAGAACTGCTTTAACCTTGTGCTTTGCTGCGTGCTGAACTAGCCGGAGTGAACTAATATTTATCAAGATAATTGTAAAGCCATTATGATTTTTGTATCCGAATACCTATTTTATTTATTGACATTCCTTCTCCCTACGGCTTAGAACCCCAGTCTTCATCCTTAGACTAGCTTACCACCTACAAGCAAGAGTTGTACAGTTTTGAGGATGTGGAGAAAAACATTCTTCCCCTTGAAAAAAAAAAGAAATGGGGAGGGGGAGAAATACATGCAGTATTTAGGGGGCCTTCACACATCCTAAATAATGCCATTTCAGTCCACTTCAGTGACTGTTTGCAAGTGGATCTTGCCATTTCATACAGTAAAAAATCCAGTTGCAAAATGCATTGAATGTGCTTTATTTAGTGTGTGTTGAAGCACTTTGGTATCAAGCCTAAGCTTATTTCACTGTTTAACAAAATAAAATACATTTTTTTAATCACTTCCTAACTTAGGATATCTAGATTTGAGTCCAGTAGCAGATTAGACCACAAGATGTTTTGGGGTCCATGGGCACTCAACACCCACCTTCTCTGGCCAGCGTTCTCATTCTTTCCCAGTAACTAGGAGGAGGAGGAGGAGGAGGAGGGAAGAGGCGTGGGAAGAAGAGAATGGGGCAGGAGCCCAAATGCTGCCAGCGCTCAGCACCCCCCCCCAGCCACTGCTGTCTTTTCCTTCATCATTGTGTAGGATAACCAGATGTCCTCTTTTTGCGGTGTCCATCCTCTTTTGGGTCTTTTTGTAAAAAAAACACAACTGATGAAAATGTCCTCTTTTGGGGTTGGAAGGTTAGGAATATTCCTAGTTAGTAGCAGTTCCTACAGCTTAAATCGTAGGGGTATTTAAAATTAGATTTCTCAGGGATCACCGGGGCTTTTTTTTTTTTAGAAAAAGCCCAGCAGGAACTCATTAGCATAATAGGCCACACCCAACAGAAACTCATTAGCATATTAGGACACACCCCTGACCGTGCAGGTTCCTCCCAGGATCCGCTTGAACTCAAAGAGAGGAGGCAGTTTAAACTGCCTTCCCCCCTGGATTGGATTGGCTTCCCCAAGCGCCCGCAGCTTGCAAGGCACCTGGAGAACCTGAGGGGGGGGAGGCTGTAGGCGTGGCCAACTCAGAAGCCAGCTGGAACTCCATTCCTGTGTGTTCCTGCCCAAAAATAGCCCTGGGGATCACTTATCTGAATTATTCAGTTGGGAAATATGTCCTCTTTTTTGCTTTTCAAAATATGGTCACCCTGTCATCATGGCTTCTTTACAGTCCTGCATTGGGACTGCGTGCGTGCAGGCCAGCTGTGGGAAAGATTTCCAAAGCCTTAAAATGGTTTGTCTCATTCCTCCACAGTCAGGGACAAAGGGTGGTAATTGAGGAGAGGGTTTCAATGCATCACCTTTTGGTGTTCCAGTCCCCCAAGGAGCAGTCCTCTCTCCAACATTATTTAATATCTCACCCAGCTGATATGGAGCTTTGGGCTGGGATGTCACCAGTACGCTGATGTAACTGGTGTAACATCTGTAACAGTCTTGGGTTTTTTTAATGGCATTATTTATTTTTTAGACAAAAGAAACATGTACAAGGGAAAAAATAGTCCTACAGATTCTTGTTTAACATACTCCTCCCTAACAACCGGTGTACTCATCTATTTCACCATATATCATCATGCATATCTCTTGCAAATATATTGAAGTTATATTTTGTATGTCCTTAAAGAGTTTTGAACGTCTGTATAATTTATTTGCTATAGTCTTTCAAACCACTTATAGAATCTTGACCATGTATTGTCAAATACTGAGTCCGGTTGTCCTTTCAAGATTAAAGCTAATTTGTCTATCTCTGCAGTTTCCAAATTTTTACTTAAGATTTCTTCTCTCGAGGGTGTTTCTGTTCTTTGCCAGTATTTAGCATAGAGTATTCTTGCTGTTGTAATTACATGCAATATAAGATAAGAATCATATTTTTTATAATTTTCAGGTAAGATTCAATAAAAATGTTTCTGGAAATAAGGGTACATTTTAACATTTTTTTTGTAAAATATCATGAATCCCAAACCAAAACTTTTTAGCTCTGTAACGTAACCACCATATATGGTAATAAGATCCCACATTATTTTGACATTTCCAGCATACATTTGAGCAGTTAAGATAAATTTTTACCAGTTTATCGGGATTGATATGCCATCTATAAAACATTTATAAATATTTTCTTTATATGAAGTTGTTTTGGTAATCTTTACATTTCCCCCCCCATATCTGTGACTATTGGTCCAACTCAACATTATGACCCAGGTTTTGTGCCCATTTTATCATAACATTTTTAACTACTCATCTTGGGTCTTAATATCTAACAATAGCACATAAAATTTCTTAGTCAGTTTCTCATCAGAATACATCATAATCTTATCTATTTCTGTTATGTTTTCATAGAAACCTATCAACTTGCCTTTAGTATATCTTGATTCAATTTATACTTTTGGCCACCAAGTTAGGGTTTTTATTGACTTTAATTCATGTCTATTGTTTTGTAAATCTTTGTATCTTAGCATTGTGTCTTCCTGAAATAAGTTAGGATTTGTGAAAGCTTCTAATGGCGTAACCCATTTTGGTATCTTAGTGTAGAATTTACTTTTAATTTCTTCCCAAATCTTCAATAAGGATGACCTAATAAAATGATGTTTAAAATTCTTATGAGTATCTACTTTAGCATGCCATATAAAAGCATGCCGACCTAAGAGAAGGTCATGTTCTTCTAATTTCAGTAGTCTTATATTTTCTAGAGTAATCCAGTCTTTTAGCCATGTCAGGGCTGCTACTCTGTAATACATAAGCCATTCTGCAACTGCAAAACCAGCTCTCTCTTTGGCATCTTGTAATGCTTTAAGCTTTATTCTTGGTCTCTTATCTTGCCAAACAAATTGTTTCATCAGTTTATCGAGTTCTTTGAAATATTTTTGGTTTTGAAGAATAGGTGTTGTTTGGAATAAGAATATTAATCTTGGTAATATACTCATTTTAATAGTGGCAATTCTTCCCATTAAGGATATTTGAAGGTTTTTCCATTTTTCCAAATCTTTCTTGATGTCTTTTTATAAGTTCCATATAGTTGTTTTCCATCAAAGAACTGCATCTGTTTGTTATATTTATTCCTAAATATTTTATCTTCTTTTGAATTTCTAGGCCTGATAGTTCTTGTAGCTGATGTGCTTGGGGTGTGGTCATATTTTTAATAAGCATTTTTGTTTTTTTGCAGTTGATTTTCAGTCCTGCAACTTCACCATACTCTTGTAGAGAGGCTATTAGTTGTTTAATGGAAGACAATGGATTCTGTAAGATAAATACTAGATCATCAGCAAAAGCTTGAAGTTTATATTCTTCTCTTATTTTTCGGCCCTTAATTTGTGCATCCACTCTAATGGGGTCATTTAAGACCCCAAGAACGAAAATAAACAATAGAGGTGAAAGGGGACATCCTTGTCTGGTACCTTTTTGTATCTCAATATTTCGTCATAAGTTTCCGTTAAGAAGGACCTGAGCTTGTTGTTTAGTATAGATCGCTTTAATCATTGTGTAAAATTCGTTGCCAGATTCAGATTTTAAAAGTATCTCAAGCATAAAGTTCCAACTAACATTATCGAAAGCTTTTTCTGCATCTAAACAAATTAAAGCCATTTGTTTTTCTGGATGCACTTCAAAATATTCTATTACATTCAATATCATTCTTATGTTATTTCTGAGATGTGTTTTGGGAAGAAAGCCTGCTTGATCTCTATGAATAGTTTGAGAAAGAATTCTTTTCATTTTTGCAGGTAAAATAGATGCATAAGTTTTATAATCCACGTTTAACAAGGAAATTGGTTTATAATTCTTAATTTCTTTCTCATCTGAGTTTTTCTTATGTATCAGTGTTATCAAGGCTTTGTTCCAAGACTCTGGGATTCTCCCTCCAATTGTTACATTTTGAATAACAGCTTTTAGTGGCAGTGTCAATTGATCTTCGAATGAATGATAAAATTCCATGGGAAGCCCATCAGGACCTGGAGATCTCACCTGTTTTTGTTTTTTTAACACTTCTGATTTTTTTAATTTTATGGATTTCAAAATATTTTTTAATTTGTTCATATATTGCTTCTCTTTTCAAATATAACTTTTCATAAAATGATTCAACATTTTTTTTCAAGTCCTTGAGCGTATCTCTCTCTTCTCCCAAGTCATCTCTAAGTATCTTTATATGCCTTTTCTCCCTTTCCTTGCGTAATCTGTAAGCTAGCCATCTGGTTGGTTTATTTGCATTTTCAAAATAGTTTTGTTTCACATATATTATTTCTTTGCTGTTTCCTGTGTTAATAAGCAATTCATTTGATGCTGTAAAAATTTTAGCTTAGCTTTTATCAGTTCAGTTGATGGATCTTGTTTCATCTTTTCTTTCTGTTTTATAATCTGATTTTGAATCTGGAGATATTTTTCTGACCTCTGCTTCCTGACATGTGCCGGTCATGGGAAGTATCTTGTATTACAAGCATAATTGGATTATGATCTGCAAAAGTTGCTGGCAGAATCTCCAGTTCTAATATGTCATTTATCATTATTGTAGAAGTCCAGCACATATCTATTCTTGACCACGACTTGTGTCTTTCTGAATAAAAAGTGTAATCCTTTTTTTGTGGATTTCTCACTTTCCATACATCCAAACAGTTATTTTCTTCTACTAATTGTAAAAATGTAGGAGCTCGCTTCCTTGTTTCTGCTTTCCAGTTATAGTTTTTCTATCTGAAGATCTGTCAAAAACAGCATTATAGTCACCCACCCAGTTTTGTTTTGAGATCTGTTCCTGTAAAAGTTTGTAAAATTCTTCCTGATGTTGGTTAGGTGCATAAATATTTGTAATCAAGTCCTTTTTCCTTGTCTTTGTATTTGCACCAATAGGATACGATTGTCTTCTGAAGCAAAAATGAATTCTGGATGGAAATGTTCTTTAACATATGTCACAACACCTCTTTTCTTCTTCTCCTTATCTGAAGAAATAAAGGCTTTACCAAATTTCTTAACTTCTAAATATTTCTGGTCAGCATTTTTTATATGAGTGTCTTGTAGGCATATAACGTCTAGTTGCATTTTTTTGAGTTGGTGAAATATTTGTCTTTTTGGGGGGTGCATTTAGTCCATTTACATTTATTGAGATTATCTTTATTTTTCTTCTATCCATCTCGTGGTTGAGTCTGTGATTCCATGTCTTGTTTGTTCTTCATCTGCCGCCTTGTAAGTATTTGAGATGTTGTGGTCTTAGGAGCTTTTTTGGTTGATGATGTTTTCTTGGTTGTAGTTGCAGTTGTTGAAGATGTTCCTGTAGCGCCTTGAAGGTCCTGATCTTCTTCTTCTGTAGCTTCTGAGTTATCGTCTTCGGTTTGGAGGTCCCCTCCATATGTCTTAAGGAAGTCCTCTGCCTTGAAAGTTGAATTGATTCTGTACCTTTTGCCTTTGAAAGTGAAGAATGCACCTTCTGGAAGTAGCCATCTATAAGGAATCTCATTTCTTCTCAAAGTGGCTGTGAGGTCCATATATTCTTTCCTTTTTTCTCTGACTCTCCAAGGAATTTCTTTTAAGATATTTATTTCTGTATCATCTATCTGTAAAAGTGTTACATCCGAAGCTTTAAGTATTTCATCTCTTATAATCCTCTAATGGAATCTCACATGCACTTCTCTGGGAAGTTGGTTTCTTCTGGCATAAGCAGAGTTAATTCTGTACGTAGTATCAATCTCATCCAAGACTTTCTTTGTTTCTTCTGTCTTCATATACTTAGCTAGGGTATACGCCATCATCTGCCTTCTGGAATGTTTTGGAATCTTAACATATATGCTGCTTTATCTAATTGAAGCTTCATAAGATCTTGTTCCAAAGATGTCTGTTTAGTGTCCATTGCTTGAAGTTTATGTTCTGTTTCGTCTGCTTTATCTTCCAGTCTAGATATTATTTTATTCAGCAATCTTCTGGATCTTCTTCATGGTCTCTGTGCATCACACCCATGGGATCTAGTGCGCCTATGCTAATCTGATCAGTATTGTATAAAGCTCATAATGGGATTTTCGTGCCTCGGCCCTGAGCCTGCACGGGAACCCTCACTGTGCAAGCCCAAGGGGCGGGGCACAGACATCCTGCCAGTTCTCTTCTGACCGCCGCGCTGTTAGCAGCTAAATCGTTGGTTGGTGTTCAGGAATTTTTTTCCTCACAGTTGGGAATCTCTAGTCAGCAAAATGTTTTCTTCTTTTTCTTTTTTAAACAAATATTTTATATTTTTGTCTGGACTTCCACCTCAAGGGATGACTGGACGTGTCCTGAAGGGACTTTCCGTGGTCTCCGGACTGTCGCCCCCCCATCCTCCTTTACCTCAGACAGAAGTCTGTTTTATGGATAAGAAGTGGGGGTGCTTTAAGAGGTGAGCTTCATGTGGCAGCAAGTTAGCCCCTTGAGATGAGCACACCCTCTGCATTATTTGTCTGGACGAGAGTCATCGGCCAGACGCCTGCTCTTTTTGCGCCAAGTTCTCCAATCAGACGCGCAAGAACAGGGCTGCGAGACTCAAGGTCGCCCGTTGCCCTTGCCCCTCCGGCGCCCTTAATGGATGTAGATCCACTTTCTGTTCCATCCACATTGACTACATCCCAGCCATCGATGTCAGTGCCGAGGGAGATGGTGGTGCCTTCAACGCCAAAGCCACCTAGAACAGGCAAGTCAGCTTCCAACACGGGGCCTGTCCCCAAGAAGAAGCATCCTTCCAAGTTGGTCTCTTTGGTCTATAAGCTGGTAAAGAAGGCTAAGAAAGACAAGTCGCAGAGGCATACTGCCCATAAGTCGACTTTGGGGGACTCGCATAAGTCTCACGGGTTGAGTGGTGCAGTTCGTCCCAAGGGCTCTGCACTGCAAGTTGATACGCAGTCGCAATCCCTACAGATACATCGGTCCACACCGGAGCTGTCTAAGATCCATCTGGAGCCTCCTGTCGAGATAATAGATTATCCACCCAGGCAGCTGAACCCTCCGGTGTTGGAGATGAGTCTGGCTCACAAGCCTCCATCCATGTCGGCTTCTGAGGCTGAGGTCGACCTGATTTCGGAGACCCAGGCAGTAGGTCCTCGCTCTCCATCAACTGCCTCCTGGGACAGCGGTGACTCCAATCGTCGTGGCCGATACCAACCCAGGAGCAGATCCCGCTCTCCTCATCCTGACGACCGGGATCAATGGGACGACTACGGGTCTCGTCATGACTGATACCATCCATCTTGTCCATCTCGTGATTCCCCGTCCGGATATCCATAAGGACCACCAATGTATCCTCCCTACGACCATCAACAAAACATGCCTTATTGGTTTTCCTCGATGCTGTGGCTGCCGCCCAAGGAACATACTGACTGGTACACACACCGTCAGCGATCCCATTCCCCATGTCGTCCCCCACCGTCTGTGACGCTGTCCAAACCACCGCCTTCCTCACCGCCATCGGACGTCCCCCACCCATTGCCTCCGAAACACGTTTCGATACCGACCCCAGTCCAGAGTCCCAGATCGCATTTGGAAACCTCACAGGGCATGTCCAAAGGCAACCAGACTGAGGATGAGTCTTCTGCAACAGATCCCTCTCCAAAACAAAACGTCTCCGAAGACGTCCCGATCTCTCCATCTGAAGACATGTCATCCTACGGTGATCTCATTAAGAGAATGGCTCACTCCTTACGCTTGACAAGCGTTCAGTCGCAACCATCGGTGTCAGATGAGGTCTACGACGTGGTCCAGATGGACACATTGACACCAATCACCTTACCGAAGTTGAAAGTCCTCCTTCAAGCAGTTAAAACCCCCTGGGAGAAACTATCGTCTGCACCAGTATCGATGAAACATCTCGATCATATGTACCGAATGCAGGAGGAAGGGGCAAGCTATACCCATCGAAGCCAGATTCAATGGTGGTCTCCTCATCCTCCAAGAACAAGCGTTCCAGTGTCACTCCCACAGATATGGAGAGTAAAAAGATTGATGCCTTTGGGAGGCGCTTTTACTCTGACTGTGCCCTTGGTATTAAAGCCTCAAATTATATTGCATGTCTTAGTAGATATCAATACTCCCTTTGGCAGAGGATGGCAGAATTCCTTCCCTCTGTACCGGAGGATAACATCCAGGAGGCTCGCACCGTCCAGAAGAAAGGCTTATGTAAAGTTGCATTGAACAGCCATGCACTCAAGACACAGTATGATAGCGGATGTTGACGGACTGTTCTTGGAGCCTGAGAGGCCAATATAAAGTAGTACTAGGCCCCTAGCAGATCAAAACTGCAAGAAAAGTCACATCAGCAAATGTAAAGAGTGCACAGGTGTTTGGCATCAGAAACAAGCGTAGAAATACTGTTGTGCAACTTGAGGTTTGAGAGACAATCCCTGGTAAGGAGTCCTGGGCAGGGCATCAGACCCCCTAACCTTGTGTGACTTCTTGAATGGAGAGGACATAGGTTAGAACCCGCACTGTCCTCATTCCACACATGGAAGTGCTGTGTGCTAATAAACAACCCTGTTCTAAAAGAAGCACCATTTTAAAGCCGCAGTTATCTCAATCTTGTGGAGGCCCCTTTTGAGCCACAATGACAGAGTGGAAATCCAGAAACAGTTTTTCTTTACATATAGTTTATTCTTCACTAGAATGAGTACTGATGACCAAAAAAACCCACAAAACCTTTTGAGAGAAAGAATTCCCCTCAGCCTCAAGAACTGGATGAGGAGGAAAAAACAGAGAACAGCAGTGGAGATCCTCTCCATGGTGGCAAAAAAAGAACTAAGGGAGTAGCGCCCTCCTTCTGGTCATGTGATTGTTTTTTTGTGGGAAAGCACCAGAGGGAGGAGGGGGGCATTCCTAGCCTACTAGAAAGCTTTGGAAATCTTTTCTGTAGCTGGCCTGTGCACACGCAGTCCCAAAATGTGAACACTTAGTGAACAATAGTTACAGGTAAGTGCAACCCTGTTTTTCTGGTAGCCTCCCTTGCCTCCCCCCATCCTTGTTGTGCCAAAGTATCTGTGATTGTACCATTGCAAGATTTTTTAATTTTTAAAGGGTGGCTTGTTGGTTTTTTGCATTTTTCAATCCTTGTGTCCCGTCCCACCCCCGTATTTAGATGGTTCTGCAAACCTACCGGTTCTCCCAGGTTTGCCGAAATAGCCCACCTATCAAGACATGGCCTTATTTTGCAGATTTTTTTGATCTGCATTTTAGGGCCATTGTTCAGAATTAGATACATCATAAGCACCTCATTTCCCCATGTATCCTCCTGATCGTTCAGTAACTGTTAGGAAGACTGAACACAAACGTTATGTACAATTGAAACAACCAAAAAAATCAGCAGTTGCCCAGCATGCCATAAAAGAAAATCACAACATTTTATTTGATAAAACGGAAGTAATTGCAAAGGTTAATGGCTATTATAATTTATCTGGAAGAGAAGCTATTGAGATGGAAGAGCACCTTAGTAACATCAATTGAGAGAAAAGGATATTTTATCAGTAAAATGTAGAAAACTTTACTATATAATAAATACAATCACATCATCCTTCAATTATTTTGCAGAGAACAGGACATTCCAGTGACGCCAGCATAACAACACAAGCTGAGGTTCCACCTACATAGCACAGATATAAATAGGTGTCTGACAAAGGAAACTCTGTTAATTGCTTTTATCAACAGATTTACTTACTTATACCAGCAGCAAAGACTGGCCAAACATCTAAAGAAATAAGTTTTTATCAAGCCCAAACATTTTAATTAAGGATTGCCCACTAATTGTGTAAGAGCTGGGATCTTTCTTTTATATATGTACTGTGTGTATATCAGTCATCCCCCCTGTTGTTGCATGCATTCATTGTGGGGCTCCAGCTAGAGATACTGGCCTCCAAGTGGGACCTGGGGATTCCCCAGAGTTACAGCTCATCTCCAAGCTACAAAGCTCAATTGACCTGGAGAAAATGGATGTTTTGGAGGGTGGACTCTCTGGCATTGTAACCCACTGAGGTCCCTGTCCTCTTCAGGTACCATCTCCAAATCTTCAGAAGTTTCCCAACCTGGATCTGGGAGCCCTTTCCCCCCATCTCCAGTGGGTGGCTGGGGGGTCCTGGCAACCGTAGCTCCAACTGGGTGAAGAAACTCCATCCTCTGCCAGCAGTATCCACCGTAATCCTTGTTCCCTAATGCCATATATCGTTATACATAAAAGTCTTTGGACTAAACATTTTAAGTAGCATTTCACTCCTTCAAACAAGAAAATATTTTATAAAAGGTTTATTTTTTAGTGCTCCCCAATTTTTCCAGTTTTTCTGTTGGAAAAATTGAACAAAAGGTGTCAATTAAAAATGAGGAGATCTGGGGGTGGGCTCTACATATTTCCCCCGGGGGCATATCTCTAGAAGCCATTCATGAAACGTAGTTTGGGGGGGGGGGATGATAGCACACACTAGGAAGTAGCTGTTTCTTATGAACTGTGTGATAAGCTTGCATTAGGAAAGGAAGATTGTTCTTCAAGACCCTGGCAGATCACTTCCTGCTTCTGCACCAGCCAAGCGGGTTGAAAATCCATGCTGTGATGTGCCAAGAGGTTTTCATGCCCAGCCTACATAGAGAAATGTGTTGGCAACTGAGGCAGATTTGTGCTTGCTCACGCTGCAGGGGCTGGGCTGCTCTAAGTCCCTTTCCTCGGCTTATCTCTCCACTGGGCTTTTCCAGGTGGAAACACAGGAATTGGGAAAGAGACAGCGCTGGACCTAGCCCGGAGAGGAGCTCGGATCATCATGGCCTGCCGCAACAAAGCACGAGCAGAAGCAGCTGTCTACGACATCCGGAGGGTGAGAGCTCCCTGCCCCTCCTCAAAAGGGTGTTGTGTCATGCACTGAATCTCCAGTCCCTGCCAGGGGGGAGGTTAGAGTATCAGGGTTACTCCATGATGGGAATGTCAACAGGAGGATACTTCTTGACAACTGCAGAAGGAATTTGTGAATGGCAACATGTCACGTTGATCAGGGCCTGTTCCATGATTTGGGGGCTCTGGGTACTGCCCACTGTTGTTGTTGTTGTTCAGTCGCACAGTCGAGTCCGACTCATCGCGAACCCATGGACCACTTCACGCCAGGCCCTTCTGTCTTCCGTAGCACTCCAGAGTTTGTTTAATTTCATGTTCGTTGCATTCATAACACTGTCTAACCATCTCATCCTTTGCCGTTCCCTTTTTCTTCTACCTTCAGTCTTTCCCAGCATCAGGGTCTTCTCCAGTGAGTGGTCCCTTCTCATTTGGTGGCCAAAGTCTTTGTGCTTCAGCTTCAGTATCTGGCCTTCCAGGGAACAGTCAGGGTTGATTTCTTTTAGGATTGACTGATTTGATCTCCTTGCAGTACAAGGGCCTCTCAAGAATCTTCTCCAGCACCATAATGCAAAAGAATCTATTCTTCGGCGCTCAGGTTTCCTTATAGTCCCAACTCTCACAGCCATACATTACTACTGGGAATATCATAGCTTTGACCATATGGATTTTTGTTAGCAGGGTGATGTCTCTATTTTTTTTATGCTGTATAGGTTTGCCATCAGTTTCTTCCCAATGAGCAGGTGTCTTTTAATTTCATGGCTGCAGTCACTTGGATCCCAGGAACATGAATTCTGTCACTGCTTCCATGACTTCCCCTTCTATTTGCCAAGGAGTGATGGGGTCGGATGCCATGCTCTTAGTTCTTTGATGCTGAGTTTCAAGCCAACGTTTGTGCTCTCCCCTTTCACTCTCAGCAATAGGCTCTTGAAGTCCTCTTCACTTTCTGCCATTAGAGTGGTATCATCTGCATATCTGAGGTTGTTGATGTTTTTCCCAGCAATCTTAATTCTAGCTTGTGATTCATCCACGCTGGCATTTCGTATGATGTACTCTGCATATAAATTAAATAAGCAAGGTGACAATATACATCCTTGTCGTACTCATTTTCCTATGCTAAACCAATCCATTGTTCCATATCTTGTTCTGTCACTTCTTGACCCTTAGTACAGCTTTCTCAAGAGATATGTGAGGCAGTCTGGTATTCCCATCTGCTATAGTTTGTTGTGATTCATACAATCAAAGGATTTAGCATAGCCAGTGAAGCATGCACCTTGACAGCTACTTCACTCCAGTCCTGACAGGAATTCGCAGGAGATCTGCCATCTTTTTTTCAGTCCAAGTTCCTGCCAAGACTGACATTTACTGGCATAACGAAGAGTATCTTGGCTTTGGGCTGGCAAAGGCTGCCAGATCCTGCAAATGGCAGCAGCTGTTAACTCTTATTGTCAGGGCTCTTTTGTAGCAGGAACTCCTTTGCATATTAGGCAACACACCGCTAATGTAGCCAATCCCCCAAGAGCTTACAGAGCTCTTCTTACAGGAGCTACTGTAAACTCTTGGAGGACTGGCTAAGTTAGGGGTGTGTCACCTAATATGCAAAGGAGTTCCTGCTACAAAAAGAGCCCTGCTTATTGTCAAGGAGAAGTTTTCGCAAAAACCTGCCTTGTCTCCTTGATGCTTCCATTTGAATCTCATTCCAGTTCTGGCTGCTGCTTTGAGTGCAAGGAAACTTAACTGCTTTGGCTCCCGAGTCCTTTTCTCTGCCCTCAGGAAAGCGGGAACAATGAGGTCCTCTTCATGAGCCTGGATCTGGCAGACCTGAGCTCAGTGCGAGCTTTTGCAGATGCCTTCCTTAGATCTGAGCCTCGCCTCGACATTCTTATCAACAATGCAGGTGAGAACAGAGCCTTGGGGCAGAGATGTGCAGACAGGTGCAGTTTCCTGCTCAGTGCAGAATGCAGATCAGCAATTATAGCGAGAAATCCCCCAGGTTGAAGGAAATGCGACAATTATGCCCAGAGGGATTCCTTTATGACTCCCTGCTTGTGGTTTGAGAAGTTCCTTCAGACAAGAAATGCCCTGGTGTACAGTGGCAATTGTTGGTGTGTGTTAAGTGCCATCAAGTCACTGCTCAGTTATGGCAACCCTATGAATTAATGTTCTCCCAAATGTCCTCATGTTCGGGTCTTGCCGAATGAGCAGTGTGACGTCCGTGATTGAGTCAATCCGTCTCATGCTGGGTCTTCCTCGTTTCCTGCTGCCTTCACCTTTGCCTAGCATTATTGCCTTTTCCTGTGGGTCTCCGCCTGTGATAGCCTCAGAACAGTCAGTTCAGTTTCTAGGGTTAGTTCAGGCTTGTTCTGATCTAGAACCCACTTATCTGTCTTTCGGGCGGTCCACGGTATCCGCAATTGTTTAATGCTGCTGAATTCCCCACAGGTGTTCAGTCCTCAGGCAAAAGTGCCGATGGCTTCGATTTGACTTTCCAGGTTAACCACCTGAGCCACTTCCTGCTGACCCACCTCCTCTTGGACCGGCTAAAGTGCTGTGCTCCTAGCCGCGTGGTGGTGGTGGCCTCAAGAGCACATCGGATAGGAAAGATCGATTTCCAGAACATCCACAAGCCTGTTCTGGGTGGGCTGATGAAATATTTCCAGGCCTACTGCAACAGCAAATTGGCCAATATCCTGTATACACGAGAGCTGGCTAACAGACTGGAAGGGACCAGTGTGACCTGCTATGCGCTTCATCCAGGTGGGTGAACTTGGCTCTTGCAAAATGGAAGAGGTATGGATCGGGAACCCTTGAGATCTTTCCAGGGTGGCCTTGCTTTCTCCACCTTGGAATGCAAATTGCTCCCTTTGTAGAGCATTCATGAATGTATCTCAACTCTGATCTCTGCCTATAGGTGTCTAGTTTGGCTTCTAAAGGTGGGGCTGAGACCTATTCCTGTGACCGTCCTGCTCATCTGTGAAGGGGTTCTGGGGACGGCAATGCAAAAATAAGGAAGTACCATGGTTCTATACTTTCCATCAGCAGCAAGTCTGAGAGCCAGTTTGGTGTAGTGGTTAAGAGCGGTGGACTCTAATCTGGAGAACTGGGTTTGATTCCCCACTCCACCGCGTGCAGCTGTTGGGTGACCCTGGGTCAGTAAAAGTTCTCTGAGAGCAGTTCTCTCAGAGCTCTCTCAGCCCCACCTACCTCACAGGGTGTCTGTTGTGGGGAGAGGAAGGGAAGGCGATTATAAGGTGCTTTGACACTCCGAATGAAGGGTGGGGTGTAAAGCCAATCTCTTCTTCTTTTTTTCTTGCTGTTTGTCATTGACCAACAATACCTAAAATCAGGACGAGGGAGCATTGGTAGGTAATAGTATGGGGGGTGGAAATCAAACAACTTCTTCACAGAAACTTTAGTGGACTCAGACCTAGAGATGAGGTTTCAGAGGAGGCTCTGGCTGCTCAAGGTACAATTATAAAAGTCTTCCAAGGCCTACTGCAACAGAGAACCAGTGTGATATAGTGATCCAAGTTTTGGACTAGCATCTGGGAGATGTGGGTTCGAATCCCAGTTCTGCCATGGAAGCTTGCTGGGTGATCTTGGGGCAAGTTTCATGCACTCAGCCTAACCTACCTCACAGGAGGATGGCTGTGAGGATAAAACAGAGAAGGGTAACTCTATTAATAGAACAGATAATTATTTAGGGTTTTCTAATCTGCTAGATAAGTGGTTTCCTATACTAGAGTTAGAACTGCAAAAAAATTATGACACAAGGATTTTGGCCCTCGTTATCTGCACCACTGCCTTTTCTTATTTTCTCAGAATTTTGTGGTTTTTAAGACACAGAGATTTAGTACATATACAGCAGCAGGTTTACTGAATATAAGATACTGTGATGATATAATTTTGTGATGTTTTTGTATTTTCTTGTAGATTTGTTTTTGAGTTATTTTACCGGGGTTCTTTTTAATATGTTTGTGTTAAATAAAACAAAATTGCAATAAATAAATAAATAAAATGGGAAGGGGAGAACATGATAAGCCACTTTGGGTCCTAATTGAGGAAAAAAGTGGAGCATAAATAAAATAAAGGCTAGGATGGTGATAACACCATCTGCTGGCAGTTCTACCTTCTGGGCATCTGAAGTCCCACTGGGACCAGCTAATACCTTACGTGGAACCATCTAAGAAGCTGAAGGGAAGCAAGCAAACTTTTGAAATGCATACTCTCGGTCCTCCCACATTGCCAGTGCTAACAGCCTTCGTGGATGCTTCTCAAAGAAACCTCCTGAAACGTCCCACTGTGCTCTTGCATTTTGCTTTCTGATCAGTTGCAGCACTTGGGTGATACTCCACTCCACCCAGGTTCAGATCGCCTCTCCTCCTCCCCTGGTTCACCTGGAGCTAACAAGAACCATGGTTTCCTTTGACTTTCAGGGACTGTTAACACGGAGCTCTTTCGCCATGCAAGCATTTGGGTGAAGCTGATTGTTGTCCCTTTCTCCTGGCTCTTCTTACGCGATCCAGTGAATGGAGCTCAGACTACTATCTATTGCGCTACTCAGGAGGGGATCGAGAGGTTCAGCGGACACTATTTTGCCGACTGCAAGCTGCAGGAACCCTATCCCCAAGCTCGCGATGATGCCATCGCCAAGAAGCTGTGGGAATTCAGTGAGAAACTGTTGGGACTTGCCGAGTAAACTCCTTTTGTGTTTGGAGGGTGGCATATCTGGAATAGGATTGGGGTGACTGGGGAGGGGGAACTTTGTTATATTCATGGAACAGCAGTAAGGGATTGCTAAAGAGTAAATGGCATTGCATCAACCGAGGCACAAAACTCAGGCCCTTTGGGAGTTGGACCTGAAGCCCTGAGTGTTCCCGTATGCTGGTCTCTCCAGGGTCCCGCTACTCCTTTCCCTGCTTTATTGGTTGCAAGGCCTGGCAATAACAGCAATGAAAACCGTTTGTAATAAAATCTACTTGGGTGGGGTGGCACGTCTCTTCCCTCTGTCTTTTTTGCTCTACTTTCAAAAATACTCAGGCGTTCTAAAACTTCAGTTATCCTGAGAGGAATTTCTTTTGTGTTCTGCTGCTGTGTCAGGATGAGGGTATGACTTGTGATTTGCAGAGGGAGCTATCACGGTGGTTGGCCAAGAACTTGAACGGCTCTGAACATTTCCCGGCCAAGCAAGAGGATTTGAGGATCCCTTCGTTCTCAATGAGGCTTGAAGGAATTAGGCCTGCACTAGAATGTGCCTGGCTCCACTCTTGGGAATATCTGACCAAATATAGGACAGTACCAAAGTAAGATGCCCCCTCTGGAATAAACTGTGCAAGTATACTTATTGCTGTTTGTCGTTAATTACATGTGTTCACTCTAGGTTTACTACCACAGAAGAAAAAACATGTTTATTGCTAGGGAGGTTCTGGGGACATAATTCATCAGTGTACAACAGAACAGAAGTTGGTAAAAACTGGTGCACGTGCTAAACGTCTGTCCTGCCAGTAATTGGTTGTTTTCTGCATTTCAGCTAAGTCAGATGTAGCAAAATTGTATCTTGCCAGATCACAGAAACTGCTGAAATCAGCTGGTCTCTGTCAGAAAGGCTGCTGAGTGCTTAGAGAGCTGATGATACAAACAAAGGAAGAGTTTTCAGAGATATCAGGGCTGCCAGGTAATGCCATGGATGAAGCTTCTACACCTAGGCAAACTGATTACAATTTTCACATTCCACTAAAGTGAAGTAGATTATGGTTATGATAGCAGCATGAAGAAAAGGAAAAGCAGAGCAACATACACATAAAGCAGGGACTACAGAAAACCCCTCTCAGAGATTCACTCCACACCCCCTGCCACTTGGCAGGACAGACTGGCAGCCACAGTGTTCTGACTGCCCTTAATATGAGCAATCTCGAAGCTGAAATCCTGCAGGCTAAGGGCCCACCTCAGAATCCAGGCATCATTTCCTTACATTCCCAATTGAACTGGCAGGGATTAAACACACTCCTGTTGTGGTTCTTCATCATCATCATAATTATTTATTAATCTCGATTTATACCCCGCCTTGCCTGCACAGCGGGCTCAAAGTGCTAATGGCCTGGTGGAAACGTATGTGCAGATTTTGGGTAAGTTACTTCTTCCTGAGCCAACAGCTCTGCCTTCCACTGCTGAAGCTGCTGTACCTGGGGCTACTCAACTCTAAATCGTTTGCTTTTCTTAACTACAGCAACCAAAGGAATCTCTACATCTTGGGCCTCTTCTTCCTCTGATTCCCAATTTTTGGGAGCTTCTTCCATCACATATCTCAACTTGGGAGGGCTCTGTCCCCTTTCTCCTTCTGCACCAGCTTTGGACAGTCTCGTTTAATATGCCCCTTCTCATGGCAGAAATAGCATTCTGCTTTTGAGGTAGATGTTGCCCTGGATCTATTGTCCTTAAGGGGCACAGCACTCTGCCGGCTGGGACGGTTGACAAAACTCGCTTGCTGGATGTTTTTGATTGAGACTCTTTAAGATTTTATGAATGTTCCAGTGGCATTGTTGTTGTTGTTCAGTCGCACAGTCGAGTCCGACTCTTCGCGACCCCATGGACCAGATCACGCCAGGCCCTTCTGTCTTCCGCTGTCCGCTGAAGTTTGCTCAATTTCATGTTCGTTGCATTGATGACACTGTCTAACCATCTCATCCTTTGCCGTCCCCTTCTTCTTTGACCTTCAATCTTTCCCAGCATCAGGGTCTTCTCCAGTGAGTGCTCCCTTCTCATTTGGTGGCCAAAGTATTTGAGCTTCAGCTTCAGGATCTGGCCTTCCAGGGAACAGTCAGGGTTGATTTCTTTTAGGATTGACTGATTCGATCTCCTTGCAGTCCAAGGGACTCTCAAGAGTCTTCTCCAGCACCACAGTTCAAAAGAATCTATTCTTCGGCGCTCAGCCTTCCTTATAGTCCAACTCTCACAGCCATACATTACTACAGGGAATACCATTGCTTTGACCATGCGGACTTTTGTTGGCAAGGTGATGTCTCTGCTTTTTATCATGCTGTTTAGGTTTGCCATCGATTTCCTCCCAAGGAGCAGGCGTCTTTTAATTTCATGGCTGCAATCACCATCTGCAGTGATCTGGGATCCTAGGAATGTGAAGTCTGTCACTACTTCTACGACTTCCCCTTCTATTTGCCAAGGAGTGATGGGCCCAGATGCCATGATCTTAGTTTTTTTGATGTTGAGCTTCAAGCCCACTTTTGCACTCTCCTCTTTCACCCTGAGCAAGAGGCTCTTGAGGTCCTCTTCACTTTCTGCCATCAGAGTGGTATCGTCTGCATATCTGAGGTTATTGATCTTTTCCCCAGCAATCTTAACTCCAGCTTGTGATTCATCCAGGCCAGCATTTCGCATGATGTACTCTGCATATAAATTAAATAAGCAAGGTGACAATATACATCCTTGTCGTACTCCTTTTCCTATGCTAAACCAATCAGTTGTTCCATATCCGGTTCTAACTGTTGCTTCTTGACCCTTATACAGGTTTCTCAGGAGACATGTGAGGTGGTCCGGTACTCCCATCTCTTTAAGAACCTGCCATAATTTATTGTGATCCACACAATCAAAGGTGGCATTAGGTCTGTATTAATAATAAATTCACATACTAGACCTGTACCATTCTTTCATTTTGCTCTCCTTAGCTGCCCCAGAGACCCAAGCTCCCTCTCTTCTGTGACTTCACCCCAGAGGTGCCTGAACGTAGAGCATATGCTTTGTCTACAGGTGGGCTTGGGCATCTCTAGCAGACCAGCATTGTGAATCTGTGTAAAGCTGCTTCAGCAGATGGATCTTCCATCCTCTGTGCTCCTGCTTCCAGAGAAAATTAGGTTTTCTGCCCTCCTGGCAGTTGTCTCTGTGAGCCCAAAGAGTGAGATAGAAGACTTCCTTCAGTTCCATACGATGGCTGATTGGGGCAAGGGCATTCATCTGCTTCCCTAGAAACGATGATGTGACTGAGTACCAAAGGGAGGACAGATCTCTGGTAAGGACTTGCAGCTCAAAAGCAAAAGATTAACATGAGCAAACACAGTCACCATGCTGTTTGCTAGAGAAGTGGCTAAAGGGGATTCGTCAGTTGAATTCAGCTTCCTGAGGGTTCCTGATTGTCGGGGGGGGGGGGCTCTATGGAATTAGGGCCTTGGACCTTTGAGCTACAGTAAGCAACTGTAATAGTTACTGGCCCCATGATTCACTTTGCCAGACACTTGTGTGCTATAAAATAACAAAATAATAATTATCCCAATACCTCACAGCAAGCTGTGCCTCAGCTTGGCACGGATAGAAAGAGGGTGCTTCCTTCCTTGTACTAGCTGGCCCTCTAGTGGCATACTGGCAGAGGGCTGCCCAGGCTCTGGGGAGGAGGCGTGTTCATGCTTCCCACCAAAAGCAGCAGTGGCAGCAGAACAGGAGAGATTTATACCCGGCCCTTCACTCAGAGTCTCAGAGCGGCTTACAAACTCCTTTCCCTTCCCCTCCCCACAACAGACACCCTGTGAGGTAGGCGGGGCTGAGAGCTCTTTCAAGAACTGCTCTGACAGAACTATGGCTTGCCCAAGGTCATCCAGCAGCTGTGAGTGGAGGAGTGGGGAATCAAAACCGGTTCTCCCAGATTAGAGTCCACGCACTTAACCACTACACCAAACTGGCACAGAAACTTTAGTGGACTCAGACCTAAAGTTCAGGTTTCAGAGGAGGCTCTGGCTGTCCAAGGTACAATTATAAAAGTCTTCCACAGCCTACTGCAACAGAGAGTCAGTGCGGTGTAGTGATCAGAGTGTTGGACTAGCACCTGGGAGATGCCAGTTCAATTCCCAATTCCACCATGGAAGCTTGCTGGATGATCTTGAGCCAAGTCTCATGCTCTCAGCCTAACCTACCTCACAGGGTGGTTGTGAGGACAAAATAGAGAAGGGGAGAATGGTTATTAGAATGTATTTCTCTAGTCTGGGAACATATATTGCACAGCAAATTGCCCCACCTCAAAGAAAAGGATGCTGTAAGGTTACCTGCATGCTTGAGAGGAGACTGATGGAGCATGATAGCAAGGTCTCAGTTAATTACTCTCAGCATTCCACAATTAAGAAGAGTACATCTGCCCATTAATCTCTGATTTTGATATGTTTATTTCCTTCACTATCTTTTCCCCTCTGGCATTAAACCCAAACATATAAACTAAGCTTGTTATTTCAGTTTGGTCCTTGCATCTGTCAAATAACTTTAATATACATTATGCTAATTTGCTGCTCACCCTCTACCTATATATATATATAGACTATTAACTTCCATTTCAATGTATCTGAAAAAGTGTACATGCTCACAAAAGCTTATACCTTGAAGAAAACTTCGTTGGTCTTAAAAGGTGCCACTGGAGTCGAACTTTATTCTGCTGCTTCAGACCAACAGGGCTATCCATCTGAATCAGTGCAAAAAAAGATATTGTACCTGCAATAAACAATGCCAAAAATGGGTTAAAAATTTAGTTACTAAAAGACACCCATATTCTTTATATAAAAATGTCCTCCTGAATAATTCACTTTCTTGAATGTCTTCTAAAACCTTGATTCCTTAACGGTGTGACTCTTTTGTGATTTATGCCCATGATTTGAGATGCAATCTGCAGCTTGCCCATTCACACGGGCAATCGCATGCTTTCACTCTTGCTTGGCCTGGGCACCTTTGAAAACTTACACAATGCATTGTATCAATTTGACTGGTCCTAACAAAAGGTACCACACAGATTTTGTTCCTGTATTTGGATTCCGTGTGGACCAACAGGGCTGTACAAGTTTTTCTACTTTTTGCAGGGCTTTTTTTCTGGGGCAACATGCTGAAACAGAGTTCCGGAATCTCTTTGACAAAATTCTTTTAGAAATGTTTAAAAGTTCATGAGTTTTCAGTATACAGATTGAAAACTTCATTTTCCTCTTGAGAGTTCTGACACCTCTTTTTCCAACACCCCCCCCCCAAAAAAAAAACCCCTTGCTTTAAGGATGCCTGATTTCAACCCCAAAGGAGAGAGAATTGTCAACAGGATGAAAGCAGATCTGGGGGGGGGATGTGTTCTTGAACACAAAGTAATACCACCCAATTTGGTGTTAACTGATTCTATTGCATTGTGCTTAAATTTATCTCGGATTTTGCAAATACGGAGAGACTACTACATGCTTCTTATTGCTCTCAGCCTACAAGGGAACTGTGTGTCTCATTTGGCATTTGAGATGATTTGGGGTGAACTTTGCCTGGTTTCTGTGTTTCGGTGAATGAACAAAGTGTTGACGTCATGGAATGAAAGCTGCTTTCCAGAGAATGTGCTGTAACCTAACACCAGAAATAAAGTTAAGCTGTTTGCCTGTGGGCATCTGACAGAGGATGTCCTAACATTGGGACATGATAAATCTGCTTTACACTCTTTGTCTTTTCAAAATTTTGTAACATCCAGCCTGAGGAAGAATTCTGGTGAGCTCAAAGGCATGTATGATATTTTGTGTTGATTCTGTTGACCCTAACAAAAAGCATTAAAATATATTTCACTGTTTTTAAAATTTTTGTAGAGACCAATATGGCTGCGTAACTTTGGAAGGGCTGGGGAAAGAAGTCAGCTCCTGCAGTCCCACGCCTGCTCCTCTTGGCCGGAGCCCCCTTGCCAACTCTGGCTTGGAAGATTCCTGGACACTTGGGGGGCAGTACCTGGGGAGGGACTTCTGTTTCTTTGCCTTTCAAAACTGCCATTTTCTCTGGAGGAACTGTGGTCTTGAGGTTTAGGGTTGCCAACAACAGGTTGGAAGATTCCTGGCAATTTGGGAGTGGAATTAGGATGGGTGGGGGTATAACATCAGTGGTCTATAATAGCATAGAGCCCACCCTCCACAGCAGCCATTTTTCCCTCCAGGGGAACTGATCTCTGTAGTTTGGAGACCAGTTTTAATTCTAATAGATTGCCAGGCCTCACCTGGAGGTTGGCAACCAGGCCTGGAAGCTAACATGGGGCCTGGCCCCCTAACATTTCTTCCAGGGTCCCCAACCGGAGCCTCAGCTTCTCCTCCCTCTAAGCTTCACAGTAGCTCCATGCCTGTCGGTGAAACAGGGGCTGCATAGGATCGCAGGTCCAATCTCGCAAGACCATCTCCTGGTCAAACTTAAGAGGGAGTTGTTCTTCAAAGTTCTGCAACCAGGAAGAGGCAAGTGACTCTCCCCATGTTTGCAGAAGGAGGAGACAATCCTACATGCTGGGAGAGGGGTGTGTGTGTGTTGTGTGATTGACAAGCTGGAGAAGGAAGAAGCACAGGCAAGGGAGCTCCCCCACACACCTGAGCCACTAATGAGAATGGCTGGGGAAGGGAGGGGGATCACCTGGAGGAGGACCGGGAAAGGTTGTTCCAGAGGCACTGCTCAGGGTGCCTTCCTAAACAGGACTGGGCACGCAAGACGGCAACATTGCACCTCACAGAGAGGTCATTGCGTGGAACAAGGCACAGGATTCCACCCCAGCTATGCACTCCACAGCTCTGAAGTACACTGGCTTGCAGTTAGTCGATCAGCCCCATCTGAACCAGCATAGTCCAGGGTGGGGAGGAAAGAATGCGTGTAGCTCCATACAGACATATAATGGCTGGCCCCCTTAACAAAAAATTGCCCCCCCCCCCCGCAAAAAGTTGCTAGCCATGGGGCTGTTGGCAACTCAAACCAAGCTCCAGCCTTCCCCCATCTCAGACACAGCAACTGAGGTGGCTTTGCTGGAAGGGCGGGGTACAAATTTAATGAAATAAACAAACTGCACCATGGAATTGGGGGTGACAGCACTGTCTGTGCCTCCCTGCCAATGAGCACCCCCCACCCCGCTTTTAGGGTTGCCAGTTCTGAATTGGGAAATATCTGGAGATGTGTGGGGTGGAGCCTGGGGAGGGTGGAGTTTGGGAGAGGAGGGACCTCAGCTGGATATAATGTCACAGAGTCCACCTTCCAAAGCAGCCATTTTCTCCAGGGGAACTGATCTTGGCTGTCCGGAGATCAATTGTAACAGGAGATCTCCCGATGCCACCTGGAAGATGGCAACTGTACCTGCTGTCCTTGACCTTTTAAAAAGTTTAACAGACTGCCTATCAGGAGTGGAAAGGTATTCTATTTATTTATTTTGGAAAAGGTAAAATAAAACTGCTATTTATGCGCCCCTGCATACCTGCTCCCCCACAGGTTGCTGTGCAGAGCATGCAGAGGGCCTGGCGTGATGTGGTCCATGGGATCACGAAAAGCCTTTATGGCCCAAGCCCTGCTTCTATAGGCGTATGGGCGATGTACGACCACAAATAAAACAAGATAAAATTAGTTAAAACATTAGTAGAACATTAAAGACAATCAGATGGCGAATATTATGTTACCCTGACCCGGGCTGCAGTCATACACACTAAATAATCCACTTTCCATCTGGATTTTGCCAGTTCACACTGTAAAATCCACTTAGAAAGTGGTTTGAAAGTGGATTATCTAGTGTGTGTCTGATAGCAGCCCTGGACTGGATAGCCCAAACCCGTCAGATCTCAGAAGCTAAGCAGGGTCGGCCTTGATCAGTATTTGGCTGGGAGACCACCAAGGAATACCAGGGTCACTACAAGTGTTCCCTCTGAGTTACTGTGAGCTAGCTCACAGTTTTTTAGCCTCTAGCTCACACGTTTCTGTCTTAGCTCAGGAAGGATGGCTCCAGAGCAAACTAATTTATGCAGCAGCCAAATCACTTCAGTGACAGGCCAGTCACTCTGACATCGATACCGGGTAAGTTGGTGGAAACTGTTATTAAGGAAAGAATTAGTAGGCACATTGATGAACCAAAACTATTGAGGCAGACTCAACATGGGTTCTGTAAGGAAAGATCTTGTCTCACTAACCTGTTAGTGTTCTTTGACGTGAGTGAACAAACATGTGGACAAGGGGGACCCAATAGATATTGTTTACTTACCTTGACTTCCGGAAAGCTTTTGATACAGTTCCTCATCAAAGGCTCCTAAGTAAGCTCAATAGTCATGGGATAAAAGGACAAGTCCTCTTGTGGATCAAAAACTGGCTTATAAATAGGAAACAGAAAGTGAGTATAAATGGGAAACTTTCTCAGTGGAGGGTGGTAAGCAGTGGGGTACCACAGGGATCAGTACTCGGTCCGATGCTTTTTAACTTGTTTATTAACGATTTGGAATTGGGAGGAAGCAGTGAAGTGGATAAATTTGCAGGTGACACGAAGTTGTTCAGGATGGTGAAAACCAGGGAGGACTGTGAGGCACTCCAAAGGGATCTGTCGAGGATGGTTGAGTGGGCGTCAACGTGGCAAATGGGGTTCAATGTGGCCAAGTGCAAAGTGATGCACATTGGAGCCAAAAATCCTAAATATAAATACACGTTGATGGGGTCTGAACTGGCAGAGACGGACCAAGAGAGAAATCTTGGAGTCGTAGTGGATAACTCAATGAAAATGTCTAGACAGTGTGTAGCTGCAATAAAGAAGGCCAACGCTATGCTGGGGATTATTAGGAAGGGAATTGATAACAAATCAGCCAGTATCATAATGTCCCTGTATAAATCATTGGTGCGACCTCATTTGGAATACTGTGTACAGTTCTGGTCACCACATCTCAAAAAGGATATTATAGCATTGGAAAAAGTGCAGAGAAGGGCAACTAGAATGATAAAACAGTTGGAACATCTTCCCTATGAAGAAAGGTTAAAATGCTTGGGGCTCTTCAGCTTGGAGAAACGACGGCTGAGGGGTCACATGATCGAGGTTTATAAGATTATGAATGGGATTAAGCAGGTTGAGAAAGAAGTACTTTTCTCCCTTTCTCATAATACAAGAACTCGTGGGCACTCCATGAAATTGCTGAGCAGTCGGGTTAGAACAGATAAAAGGAAATACTTCTTCACCCAAAGAGTGATTAACATGGAATTCACTGCCACAGGAGGTGGTGGCAGCTACAAGCATGGACAGTTTCAAGACGGAATTAGATAAACATATGGAGCAGAAGTCCATCAGTGGCTATTAGCCATAGGGTATAGATGGGAACTCTCAGTCTGGGGCAGGTGATGCACTCTATTCTTGGTGCTGGAAGGGGCAGCAGTGGGAGGGCTTCTAGTGTCCTGGCCCCAGTGCTGGACCTCCTGACAGCAAGTGGTATCTTTGGCCGCTGTGTGACAGAGTGTTGGACTAGATGGGCCATTGGCCTGATTCAACATTGGCTTCTCTTATGTTCTTATGTTATGTTATGTTTGTTCACAACTTTAATGTCAGTAACTCACAAAGTAGAATTTTTGCTCACCAGACTCCACAACTTAGAGAGAACATTGGTCACTGGGTGGAGGCAAGCAATGGCAAACCACCTCCGAACCGCTCTTCCCTTGAAAACCCCACCAAAGGGGTCGCCAGCTCCAGGGTGGAAATTTTGTGGGTGGGGTTTGGGGAGGGGAGAGACCTCATCAGGGTATAATGCCATAGGCTCTACCAGTGGCAGATTCACCATTAAGCAGACTAAGCACGTGCTTAGGGCACCAGGGCAAAATGGGCCCCACAAAGTTGGGAAAAGGGTGAAAAAATGTAGGAAAATGCCTTTCAGGTCATGAATATTGGAACTTTGATACATCTAACTTGTGAAATATTAAGACAGATGTTGTATTGCATTTTTGTAGAACTTTCATGTAGCCAAAGCTTGGCTTAGTTTGTACAGTATATTGTGGTATCATATGAATACATTTTTGTACTGCTGTAACCTTCATCCTATATCAGGTCAGACGGGTCAACAACTAAAATGGACGGGGTCAGTGCGGAAAGGAGGGGGCACCAAGGTTGGTCAGTGCTGAGGGCACCAGTGAGCTTTCATCCGCCCCTGGGGTCTACCCTCCAAAGCAGTCACTTTCTCTAGGCGAACGGATCTTTGTCGCCTGAAGACCAGCTGCAATCCCAGCAGATCTCCAGCCACCACCGAGAGGTTGGCAACCAACGTTCCCTCTCACCTGTGGCGTCTTGTGAGCAAAAATTCTACCTTGTGAGCTGCAGGCGTTAAAGTTGTGAGGGAGGTACTTGGCTGCTGCAGAAATCAGTTCGCTCCGAAGCCCTTCTTCCTGAGAGCGAACACAAAAATGTGTGAGCTGGAGGCTAAAAAAATTCTGAGGTAGCTCGCACGAACTCAGCTTAGCGGGAACACCGTTGGCGACCCTCATACGTGTGGGCGCCCCACTGTGTTCATACCTTCACGTCACCGTTCTAGCCCCCTCGGGGCGACATGGTCCACCCCCGTCCCCACAAAGCGTCTCTCTCTTCCTCGGGCGGCCGGATTCCCTCCGTGGGCGGGCGCCCCCTTCTACCACCCTGCTTCCCCCCCAAGATGGCGGCCAGCGGAGGCGCTCTTTTTCCCGCCCTTTCGCCCCCTCCCTCCGACGCGCTTTTCGTAGGCGGGCCCAGGGAGGGGCCGGGAGGAGGGGCCGCCGCCGCGCCCGAAGCGTAATCCGGATCGAGAGTGCAGCGAAGCGGCGCCGCGCCGGGGGTGGGGGCTTCGCCATGGGCAACTGCCACACGGTGGGGCCGAACGAGGCGCTGGTCGTGTCAGGTAAGCGGGGGGCGCGGGCCGGGCTCTCGCCTCCCGTCGTCTCCCCCCCCCCGAATACACGGAGGGGCGGCGAGGCCAGCAGGCCGCCTCTCCTCTGCGCTGGCTTCGTCCTGCGGGGATTTCCTCGGGAAGGACGGGGCGGGGGAGCTCTGCTGCAAGAACGGGCGGACATGGAGCCCGGCTGTTCTCTCGCGGGCCCCCTCCCCGGGGGGTCCTCGTGAGCCGGCGGGGGTAATAAATGGACCGTGGAAACTGTTGGCTGAGCCTTCAGGGACTGCCTTCGAAATAACCTCCCTCTCCGCCCGTTCTTTTGGTCCCTTGGAGCAGGGGAGAAAAATCAGAAAGAGAGAGTATGTTTATGTGTGTGGGGGGGGGAAGGTTGGTTATGTAAGTTATGATATCCCATCAAGTGGCCCCTTAAAAATGTGTTCTGGTCGGGGACAATGTTTCCCTGAACTCGACTCCGAATTTTTCAGTGGTAGGATTCCCTGTCAAACCCCACTAATAAGGCGCCGTACCTCTGAGCTTGTGCTGAGTGCAGATGCCGCTGACCAGCGAGCACAGCCCGCTCGCTGAGATTTGGGTGGAAGGGTGACCAAAAGGCGGAGACTGTGATTGACAGGCAGAAGCCCAAGCGCCTCTCAGCAAAAGGAACCGCAAGCACAGGCTGCCTTCACTGCGGTTGCAGAAGGCTAATTCGGGTTCTTAAAAGCCAGGTAATCTTTGCCACCCCCCCTTTTTTGTAGCTAAAGCTAACGGCAGAAGCCAGAAGATGATGCTAGGGAAAACGGTAAGTGCCGTGTGAAGGCCACACCCTCCGGCCTTGCACTCTGTCTTGTTAATGAGCTGGCCTGTCAGATGTGGCTTTGCTAGGAAAGAGAATATGTGGTACTGGTTTGATGCTCTGATGCTGCCTTGTGCAGTGTGGGAGAGAGATTTCCAATTGCAGGCAGGATGTCTGGCTTTGGGCTCCTATAGATTTTAGTTTACATTCTCTCTACTTTTACCTTAGAAGGTAACTTGATTGTGGATATGTAGCACTGCCATATTATGGATCAGATCACTGGGTCATCTCGCCAAAGAGTGCCTGGTGTCTCTCTTTGGTCTCTTTCTTACAGCTTTTCACAGCCCTGTTGTCTGTTATCTTTTTAACTGGGACGTACCATGGATTGGATCTGGAATTTTTGGGCATGTAAACCTTCCGTATCGAGGTTCTGATAAAGGTGGTGGGACACTCTTCCCCCCCCTTTATTTTCCTGCAGAGTTCTCTGAGGACTCAGTATTTATATACTGGCATAAGCATTCAAAACAGTACAGGGTACAGTAACATTGTAAAATGGTACAGTAGGCCAGAATGATTATCCCTGTATCACAGGTCTATTTTATAGCCTGCCTTTCTCACTGAGACTCACGATGGATTACAAAATCTTTTTTAAAATGCAGTCGAACAGTGGACAACATCTAGTAAATGATGCAATAGGACTGGGATTGCAAAATTAGGCAACAGGACAAAGAATAGTATATGGCATACCATAATTTAAAAACTTAACTGCAAAACTAGAGGACGGTGCAGTAACAGCAGGATGACACATATACTAAGCCATGGACTGCAACCCTTATAAAAGTGTCTTCTTGAATTATTTCCTTATACTGCAGCCCTATTCCCTTTATAAAAGTGCCATCCTGAATATTTTGGTGAGGGCTGAAAACAGCCTGACCAAAGCCACCAAAGGGGTTTGTGGCTAAGGTGAGCTTAGACTTCCCTGCTTCTCACTCTTAGCCACTACGCTACTCCAGTCTGTATGATGGTGTGTTTAAAGCCCTTCATGATCTGGGACCAATATATCTTCAGGACCGCCTCTCCTGACATATGCCCCAAAGAGCTCTGTGCTCTTTAAATAACAAGACACTGATGGTCCCGGCCTGGCCTCATCTGGAACTACAGCTTTCTCCACGGTAGTTCCAGCTTGGTGGAATGCACTTCTGAGCGAGATCTGGGCCCTGCGGGACTTGGCTGATTTCCGCAGGGCCTGTAAAACGGAGATGTGCCGCCAAGCGTATGGGCGAGGCCAGAAGAATTCCTATTCATATAGTTGTTCCTGCCCCTTCTCCCCTTTTTTCTTCCCCTGGGACAGTGATAGCATTATTGTACACCATCTGATTAATTGTAAATATTTGAACCTGAATCTGTTAAGATTTATATGTTTTAGCTGTATTTTTAAACTGCTTGTTATATGTTTTGATCTGTTCTGAGCCCCATGATAGTGGGGGGAGCAGAATAGAAATCAAATAAATAAATAAATGCTTCTCTAAACATGCAAATTGGGCCAGGGCCTGGGTAATGTTAGTTAACGCATTTTCAGGAAGTGAGTCACAACTTGTGTGTATGTTGATTTTAACTTAAAGAAGCAAGACCAAGCAACAAGCTGTATGTTTTTGCCTCAGCCAAGCCTGATTTAAAAAAAAAATTAAAGGAATTTGTATGCCTCTGCTGTTACCCTGATACAGTCAGGACCCAAACCTGGTAACAACAAGAAATACATTGATGAAATAATAATCATTGATTAAAATTATGAAAGCACATCGTAAAAGACCTTGCTGTGAGGAGTGCTATTGGCTCACACATTCATATAGGGAGTGACTACTTCAAGTGATCCTTTTTTAAGAAATGGAAGAACCGTACCATAGGAATGCCTTCATGAAATTCTTTGGCAACTGCAGGGTACAAGTGGGCCTGTGAATTCTATTAGGTCTAAAAATTAAAATTAAATTCATACTGTTCTTGGGCAAGCTTTTATCTTCTGGTAACTTCTGCAAGCAAGCATATTTCTGTGTTGCCCTCCTGCTTATTCTGTTCCTTGCAGAAGTAATTCAACCAGTGTTGCTGTCTTGTTTTTTAAGAACATAAGAAGTCCCCTGCTGACCACCCAGTGGTCCCTCTAGTCCAGCATCCTCCTTCACACAGTGAACAGGCAGTTACCCTGGAGGGCCAACCAACAGGGCATAGAGGTTGCCCTTGCCATGATGTTGCCTCCTATGCCAGCAGGTATTGAGAGGTTTACTGCGTCTGAATATGAAGGTTCCTTTGAGTCATTATGGCTAGTAACCACTGATCATCCAAGGATCTGTCTAATCACTTTTTAAAGCCATCCATGCATATGGCTGTTGCTACATCTGCTGGCAATGAATTCCATAATTTAATCACTCATTGAGTGACAAAGTACTTTCTTTTGTCTGCAATGAACCTGTTGCCCATCTATTCGGAGCCCCTGAGCTCTAGTATTATGGGAGGGGGCGAAAAGTTCCTTCTATCTACTTTCACCATCCTATGCATCATTTTATAAAGCTCCATCTCTTCTACTGCTTTCCCTCAAACCCGCCCCCCCATTCTGTAGGGATCCATCTCATGTCCACTAAGGCAAAGACCTGAGCGATTTGTGGCTATGGATGCTTGATCACTCCCCACCACCACCCTCATTTCTGTAATGTCATCTCACATAGGCAGGGGGAAAAGTTAAATCCCTAACAGGCAGCCATACATGGCTTTGTTTAAGGTAGTTGATCATAAGTGGTCCTGCTGGCCTTTCCAAGAAAAAATAGGGAAAGAAAATCGCAAAGGGACATCAGGATGCTTTCTGGTCTGCTTAGGGAATGTAGCTGGGAACTTGGAAGGCTTCTGGTCCTTCACAGTTGCCCAAGCAGACTGCATTCCAGAGTGCTGGGAGGCCCAGGCCTAGAGACCATAGGGCTAAGTGATTTCAGGTGAACGCCACGGCTTGTGTGTTGGAGACTGTGGCTTACAGCCAGGCCTCAGCCCCGGCACTATAGCGGAGTGCATTAACTCCAGACAGAAATTTGTATCTGGATCATCCATTTTATATGCACTACACCCTTCTTCCCTTCTGCTCTATTTTCACCAGATCCTCTTGACAAGTTTTCTTTGGCTGTAGGAGCCAGCCCACAGATTTGGGCACCAGAATGATGTTTCAGCCTTAAGCATTTTGTGCTTTAATGACCACGTTTTTAGATTATTCCTACCGCAAAACCTAATCTGTTCCCAATTTCTTGTGATATTAGTCGTGATGACAAAAATGTTGTGGTATATAAATAAACATAGGCGTAACCCTGCTGTCATCACAACAAAAACTTAACCTGTAATCAGAGCCCAGCTTCTCCCCAATGATTTTGTTATTAGTCTCAAAAGCCCCATTTAGTTGAATACTGAAACCAGTAGAGAAAGCCACTGATTAAGAAATGAATTCATCTAACACCTGTGAATGGTATAAAGTTAAATTTACATATAAACAAGCAATGACAAGAATATGCATATGCATTTTGATGTCATGCAACAAAACATATTCTGATGTGAAATGGTAAATAGGCTTTGTATGTCCACTGAGGACTGCTGAAGAGACTCTATTTTAAAAATTGTTGAGTGTACCGCAATGAAATTCCTAGACACAATAGATTCATTGAACCCTGCTAATAGGAATGACTAGGAAGTCCAAGGAACTTTAATGCATAGGTGAGAAAGCCTTTAGGCGGCATATTATTGTTATTGTTTGATGATACATAAACACTCCACCCTGGAAAGAGTGCCTAGCTTTGTTTTGGAGCAGGAGGAACAAATCCTGGCCCCAGTAAACACTCCTCTCCCTCTGGCAGTCTTGTTATAGCTCAGTTCCCAGCAGTGCATGAGGATAATTGCATTGCCCAGTCTGGATTGTTTATAAATCAAAGCGCCTTAAACCATTGATTTAAATCATCAGGTTAAAGGGACAGTTTAAAAATCACTGTGTTAAATCAAGTTTCCCATGGTTGAATTCCAGTCATTCCTGTTGAAATATGCATACTAATTTGGTTACTACTCCATTTAAAATGTATTTTTTTGCAACTAAGTGGAGCTTCTCTAATAATGAGGACGGCCTTTGGTGTCTGTGGCCTGTTTGTTTGGCCTCTGGACTAACTGGCCGGCCTCTGTTTGGATGCTGGACCAAATGCTGATCCAGCAGGGCTCATCTTATTTTGTTAATACAAAGAATAAAGAATGCAGCACTTAGCATATTGAGCCATATTTGCAATGCGTGTCCTCAAAAGTTGGGTTTTTGTCCATGGTCTCAAAAATAAGCAGACTTCAGCTTAAAGTGCTCGATGGAAGATAATGGATTTTGTCTGAAGTCTTTAATATATTTATGTTACAAGAAAATAATTTATTTTATATTCATAACTGATCTTTTGATTTGTTAAAAAAATTATTGAATTTAATGACCCAGACATCTAGCAGAAATCTAGAAAAACTTCTCAGATGTGTAGTTGACATCTGCAATGGGAAGTGGCTTCTGGCACCATTGTCCACATTATTAATTTAATTTGATTAAGGTGCAGTGATTAATCTCCTCTAAGTTTGCCCATAGTGATGTCAGAATCTTGGTGTAGCTGATGTGTGTGTGGGTCTTCTAGATGTTTGGAAGAGCAGTTCATTTCTTCTTTTCAGAACGGAACCTACATAGCCTATCCCAAACCTAGCCCGAAACTCTTCCCTGCAGCCCAGCATGGCAGCCCAGCAGGGACTGGATAAACTTCCAGCTGGTGCTTCCTGGTCTGCAGCAGTAAACAAAGGGGTGTGTGCTGGCCCCTTCTGTGCTGATGCCAAAACAAGCAATCTGCTGTTTACTTTGCTGGTATGTTTTGAATACATCTTTGCCTGGGTCCACAGATGGCAGTTTTGCCAACATCGGCTAGCCCCGAATGTAGGAGTCAAGCTGCTACCATCCATAAAACACCATTAATGTTATTGGTGTGTTTATCTGGTGTGATTGGACTTCTATTCTAATCCTAACTCGTCATGTGAAACAGTTGTGCTGCTAGAATGCAGCAGCCTGTTGCAGTGGAGAGTTGTGTAACAGCCCTTCAGAAACAATGTTTTTCTCAAACAGTTGCTGTCGTCCTTTCAATAATTGGAGGAGTCCTTTGCCAAGGCGGCCGGGGGGGGGGGTCACAAGCAAGGAAGGATGGCCTTTTGTCTGCACCTTCTACCCCCATCCAACTTTGGTCTTGCTTGTATAGCTTTTGAATTAGAATGGGAGGGTCTGCAAGGCAGATCATGCTCTGTTTCCTTTACTCTGATTGCAAATGTAAGGTAACTGTAGAAAGAGGGTATATTTTTATCCTGGGTGAGAACAGGGTTAGGATTAGAAGTGCCTTGCTGACCGGAGGTCTGACTAGTCCATCTCCAACTCTGGTACTTAGAAGCAGGGCATCCTAACTCATGACTCTCCTTGGATTTCCCCCCCCCCATGCTGAGTTACTATTGAGTTTAACCAATAAACACTGGTATAAGTATTTTCTTTTCTGTTTGGGAAGTATTTTAAGTTTAGCATAACTGACATATTTAGTTTTATTTCGCAAATTACACAAACACATTACAATAAGCTAAATGATCTGTCCTTCAACAGTGTTCCCTCAGTTTGGTGTGTGAGGCCATAGGCCTCCAACACATAGCCTCCTAGGGTTGCCAGCCTCCAGGTGGGGACTGGAGAGCTCCTGGAATAGTAACAGATCTCTAGACCAGGGGTGAGCAAACTTCCTCAACATAAGAGCCACATAGAATAAATTTCAGATGGTTGAGAGCCGCAAGACATGAACAAATATTACGCGCACATTTTTATTTAGAAAATAGGCAGATTTGCGTTTTATTACCATTAAATGAGACTGCCAAAAATAAAAACAAAACGGGTAAAAACAGATATTGATAATGATATTTATTTGTCCAATGATATTTATTTGTCTAAGAGAGAGAGAAAGAGGGCGAGGTGGAAAGAAAGAGTGAAAGAGGTGGAAAGAAAGAGAGAGAGAGAGAAACAAAGAAAGCAAATAGATAGGAGGGACGGGGGAGGGAGGGAGGAAGGGATCAAATGCATGCCTCCCTTTCACTTCCCCAGCTGCCCTGCTGGGAGCCACACAATATGTGTGAAAGAGCCGCATGTGGCTCCCGAGCCGAAGTTTGCCCACCCCTGCTCTAGACCACAGAAATCGGTTCCCCTGGAGGAAATGGCTGCTTTGGAGGGTGGACTCCATGGCACTGTATCCTGCTGGAGGTCCCACCCCTGCCCAAACCCCACCTTCCCCAGGCTCTACCCCCAGTCTCCAGGAATTTCCCAGCCTAGAACTGGCAACCCTAGGAGCTCTAGTGGGGTCTGTCTGTCTGCTGGAGTACTTCTCTTTCTCCAGCTTTATAGAAGCCTCCTTATGGCAGCATGCAGAAAACAGCAGAGGGGTGGCTTCAGCAGTCTTTGTCCTTGGCCACGCCATCCTTTCTTCTCAAGCCTGAATTTTCTATCCATCCCCTTCTCCCCACCATGTTTGTTTGTGTCACTTCCACTGTGTAAGCTAACCGCCTTCGGGGGTAAAATTCTGGGCTGCAGGTCTGCGTTTGGCAACGGAGCTTGCATTTCTAGGAAGAGACTGCAGCTGTTTAGCAAATGAGCAGGCTTGGGAGTTGTAAAGATGTTGGGTGGGTGGTTAAAGGATCAGTAGAACTGAGTTTACAGGCATGCTGTGTTGTTTGTGGCTGATTCCTAAGGCAGCTGTCTTTGTGCCTGTGTTCTTGATCCTTGCTGCAGTTGAGCAGTCGGTCCTTTTGGATCATCTTGTTACCATGGCAGGGTGCAGCAGTTTCAGGTGCGTGACTCCCATGTGTCAGCTCCACAAAGTAGTATTAGACTGCATCTTTTCAAAGTAGATATGTCTCCCATCTTCTCTGCTGTGCTACCTGTTGACAGAAGCTATTCCAAACAGCGCTGCAGGTTTGGAGCCTCCAGTAAGAATTCAGCAGTTAGTGAGTGTTACTTGTTCATTTTGCTCTGAAAAGCTGCATTTTAGTAGTACTATTGGAGGGACAGAAAATAATAATAATGGCGAATAATGTAATGCCTCTGTATAGTGCTACAGGATGGCCTCATTTGTAATATGACAACCAGAACTGTACATTGTGTCTCAAAAAAAGGTATTACACAGCTGGAAAAATGCAGAAGGGGATAACCAAGTTGATTAATAAGTTGGAACACTTCTGTGAGGAAAGGGTGAAGTGTCTGGTATGACTAGGGAGGGGCACGGTAGAGGTTTATAAAATTATGGGTTGAGTAGAAAAGTTCTTCTCCCTCTCCCAAAATACTAGAACTCAGGGGCATCCAATGAAATTGATGGGCAATAGATTCAAGACAGATTAAAGGAAGTTATTTATTCAGTTAGCAAATTGTTGGGGTCACTGCCATGAACATATATGGTTTTCCAAGGGGATTATACAGATTCCTGCGGGAGAGGTCAATCAGTGGCTAGCAGGCATGGTGACTAAAGGGAAATCTCCATATTCAAAGACAGTAGACCTCTCAATAGCTGTGGTAGGTGGCAGCATTAGGGGAAGGTCTTGGCCGCTGTGTGAAATGGGGCATTGGTCTAGATAGACCATTGGTCTGATTTAGCAGGGCACCTCAAGGTTCTTCACTGTAGCCTGCTTAAGGTAGTATGCCTTAAGTGTTGCTCATTTCCACTGCGAGTTAATGGACATTAACTGCAAACACAGGCATGCACAGCTGGCCCCGTTACCTGAATCTCAAAAGTACCTCTGAATGGCATTGCCCTTAATCAGGCATTGCCCTCTTAGAATCATAGAATGTTAGAGTTGGAAGGGACCTTGCAGGTCATCTAGTTCAGCCCCCTGCACTCTGCAGGAGCATAGCCGAAAGACAGCCCTACAACATACCTGAAAGATGGTCGTCCAGCCTCCACTTGAAAACGTCCAGCGAAGGAGCATCCACCACCTCCCAAGGCAGTCTGTTCCACTGCTCAACCACTCTTACAGTTAGGAAGCTTCTCCTGATATTCAGCCGGTAACGACTCCCTTGTAATTTCCACCCATTAGATCTAGTCTTGCAATCCGGAGCAAGAGAGAATAGATCTGCTCCATCTTCTACATGACAGCCCTTCAAACACTTGAAGACTGCAATCATGTCCCCTCTAAGCCTTCTCTTTCCCAGGCTAAACATACCCAACTCTTTCAGCCTTTCCTCGTAAGACCTGGATTCTAACCCTCTCACCATCCTGGTTGCTCGAGCTTGTCAACATCCTTCCTAAAATGCTCCCTTGTAGCTGAGGGGGGAGCCTCATCATTTATATAAAACCAACAGGAAGTTGCCTTGGAGCTGAAAGTTCCGTGTGACGGTTATCATACAGTTTCAAGCCAGCAGCCCTCCCTTTTTTCCTGTCTGAAAAGGGAGATAACTGAACCAAGCTAAGCAACATATAAACAAGTGAATGTGAACCATTTCCGTCCTCAAATGTGGCGGGTCTCCACTGCCGCTCCTGTGAAGGTATCCATTTGAGTCTTGGGAAGGAATTCTTGAACCAGCAGGGGGGAGAAAAGGGGAGCTTCATATTTTTTTTCCTGTTTGCTTTGGCTTGCAAAGTGCCAAGCTCATCCTGAGTGTATCACAGCCATGGTTCACAGTCTTGGCTGGAGACTTTCTGATGCCTCTGAGGTTGGCAACTTCTCCCCATTGCCACGCCAAAGACCAAACCCTCTCCTTTCTCGGGAAACTGAAGTCAGACAGCTTCTCTTTCCCCCAAACAAAGAGAGAATCCTAATCTTCGTTTGTGTCCCCCCACGAATGCCATTTTGTGGTAGTGCCCGCTACCCCTTCTCAAAATTCCAAACATGCCCACAGGCTTAACAAAGTTGGGGGACCTTCTCTAATGTCTTGTGTCAGTGTGCCTTGAGTCGGACAGCATCAAAGTTATGGGATTATGACTTACCATGCCACTGCTGTAACAGGGAATCTGGCCAGTGGCCTGATAATGGCTAAGATAATGCCCAACTTGATGTGTATTCCATGCTTCTTGAGTTGTTTTGTAGAGGCACAGATTTTTTAGATCCTTCCATGTTGAGAATAAATTTCTTCTCCTTACAACTCAAAAGGTGATAAGGCAGTTGGAGTGTGGGTATGTTGGTGAGGCATGCCTTTTTGTCTTGCAAATGTCCTTTTTCCTCCTGTGACCAGCAAAAGCTGACTAAACTCTGCAAAAGAAGCTAATTTACTTAATTTACATAATTTTGGTTATAGAGTTTGGATTATGTTGATTTTTTAAGGCACAGTCATTAGTGCTGCCTTTGGTCCTTTCCAGTGTCCTTGCATAGGAATTTCCGTGTTGTGTACATTTTTAAAGTACATCCTGACACCTGGGGCCTAGAAAGACCTCAGTTTCCGTGTTGTGTTGTCTTCTGCTAATCTCCTAGTGTGGTTTGCAGAGATCTTTTTGGAACTCACCATAGACTGCTGTTAGATCAGAGTCTGCTGTATTCTAGCCATTACAGTATTTCTGCTTTACCTTTAAATATTATGAAGGGAAGGAAGAGCTAGGTCCCAGATCGATCTTCTCATTCCTCTGGGAACATGCGTAGCTTCCCAGGAGTTACCTCCCTTTTGTACCCACTATCTATCACCTAAACTTCTTCCGAAGAGTCAGCACAAACCCAGGCTGTTAATGAGTAAGAAAGTGCAGTGTTGAGCTAGCGTAACATGTAGCACCGTGCACTCTTACTTGAGAATAAGCTCCATGGGTGTCTGTGATACTTTCTTCTGAGTAAACTTGCCTGTGATTGCATAATGAGTTGTCAACCCCAGTACAAAATTCAGTCAGGCAAGCTGGTGTTCCTCTGCGTGGGGAGAATAATACTGGCTGACCTAACATAGCCTTGGTGAAGCGCTTTGAACACTGTAATATGGTAAGTAAGAAGCTGAGCATTATTATGGGTGGATCCACAGAAGGTCCTGGGCTCATTCCTTGGCATCCGCACATCTTTGTTTTTGAGCAGGACTTTGAAACAAAGGCTTTTTTCAGCACGAGACCTCAAACAGTCGCTTCCGATCAGCAGATACAGTACTGGGCTAAAAAACTGAGGCTCTGACTGAGGAGTTTAAACTGATACGTGTTTTTCTAGCTTACCCACATGGTATTGCTTTCTACCCCTCATCCCACAGCCTGCACCATTTATTTGTTGTATTGTATCGGAGAACATGCAGGGAATCAGAAAGGGGAGGGTTTCTTTCCTGCATTTTGCCTGCCTTTGGTCTTAGACTCTCATGTTTCTCTTGGAAAGCATGAGATCTCAACTCTGGAGCACTCACAGCAGCTGCCTCTGTTTGTTCTGCAGGTGGATGTTGTGGGTCTGATGAGAAGCAGTATGTCGATGGAGGCTGGGCTTGGGCCTGGTGGTGTATTTCCGACACGCAGAGGTAAGAAGTGGAGCCTTCTTGTGTGGAAATTATGCACTCTTGAGGCCGATGAGATTCTGGTGCAGTTCCGAGAAACTCTACTGATGCTGCAGAGACAAGGATGTCAAAGTCAGTGCCCTACCTCAGTCACTCATCAGGGGAATGGGACAGGGAAGGTCACTCTCTCCCTTTCTCCAGCAACCCACACGGATCCAGTAGCGTTTCTTTTTATGTTTTCAAATTGGAGGTTTACATACTGCAGCGTGAAGTGGTTTGAGAGCCACCTTAACACTCTCCCATTCCTCTCCAGAAAGAGAATCTTGGGAACTCTAATTTCATATGGGTTACAGTTCAACTTGCTAGTTCAAAATACATTTCCTAAAACACCAGTTCACAAGATCTCTTTCCATTGGGGCCCTGGCCTTTGAGCAGTTTTTGAAACCAGTTTAACTTTGTGCCTTAGCTGTACCAAAAGGGTGGAGGGCAGGGGGAATGGTTGGGACAGCTATCCCTCAGATGTGTCCTGCAAGAAGTGAATTAAAGAGTTCTGTGGGCCCACAGCAGCACGCTATGGAGGAAGTTCCCTGTTGTATCTCTGCATGTGTCACTCATCTGGCTTTTCCTCCTTTGGATCAACCTCTTCTGGAATGGGGAATTATGTCACCTCCCTGCATGAGGTATGATTAGATCATTTAGTCTCTTCCAGGTCAGGTTATTCCTGTCTTCAGAAGAGGGTGACTGTTACATGTCTCTGCATGAGTCATTGTTCAGGGCTGGCCTTCCAAATTGGAGGCATGTTTAGAGCAGCGACTTGTGCAGAAACATAGAGAATGGAATGGGGACTCCTTTTTCACGTTCAGAAGGAAACCTTTGTGGAATAAAGAGGGGTGTGTGCCCCCCCATTTTAATTCGAAAATCAAGTGTTCTGCTGTTATTGGAGATATGGGAGCCAGCGGACTAAGAAATAATATGAGTGTTTATTTTCCTTGTAATTTTACCCACAGTGCAACAGGAGAGCTGTATTGCTCTCTGGTTAGCTGTTACGGGGGGTAGCATGCTCTTTGGCCAACAAATGCTGCTGAGAGTGAATACTTGGGGCATCACTGATTTTAGGAAGAGTGGCCTTCTGCATCTGGATTGCTCAAATTACTGGAGGTGGGGGTTGGAGTAGATTCCTCTGTCAACCCTTTGGGTCCCACCTCTTTCTCCTTCTGTCATAACTGAGACTGTTGCTTGCTGTGTGTCTCCTCCCATGCATCCTTTGACTAACTCATTTGTGTGAAAGTGCTGCTGCTGTCGCTGTTCTGAAGCCCAGTGTGTATTCTGCAGGGTCCCTGTGGGGTTCACAGCATGTCACGACCACCACTCTGTGGGAGGTGCTTCCACCTCCTTACGCACTAACAAGGAAAAGGAGAAAGACGAGACTCTCTGGGTTTGCAACCGTAGAGGTGGAGAACAGAGGCCGGTGCCTCTGCCTGGCCTCCATGTAGAGGGGTGGGCTGATGGGTTCTCCCCCAAATGCCACACTGCTGCCTGTGATGTATGCCACTTGCTTTGCCAACTCTAGAACAGGAGGAGGGAGTTGAAGGGGAGGAAGTTGAAGGGGCACTTAGCTAGCTGGAGCACTTTGGCTAGTTGTCAGGTCTTCCACTGTGAAACTGCCACCAAAGTTTCTCTAGTATGGAAATTACAGTTAAGAGTGCATGTCCCATATTCCAGGGCTATGCTATGAGCTCTTCACTTTTCTGGCAGTCTTTCTTGCACCCCAAGCTCTGACCATACGTGGGTGACCCTATAATCCTTTTGTGGCAGTTGAAGGGGGACAGAAGAAATAGTGTAAGTTGCTGACTTCAACACCACCACCACCCCCGCTTTCTTACCCAGGTATATAGAGATGGAGTGTATCAACATCATTGGGTACCCCCACCCCCAAGTTCTGGTTAGTTTTCTGGTTTTCCTCTCCCCCATATTACAGAAGAGTGTGAAGCAGAGCTTGAAGCTTTCCTAGGCTCATCTAGTGAGTTTATGACAGAGGCAAGATTCACGCACTTGGTTGCTGCATTATACTGGCTGCCAGTTACATTGCATTTGGTTAAGGACAGCAATGGTTAACATCATGGCTGGCACCCTACTTACTCATCTGGACCCTTCTGTATAGAACTTATTCTCCTCTGAACATGTGAGGTGCTCACATACAAGATATGGTAGGAAGCTTCAAAATTTCTCCATCTGCTTTTAATTAGAGTATGTTATTGGATTGGTTTTTATGTCTTTTATGTTTTTAGAACTGTTGTACATCGTCTAGAGCCCCACAGTCTTTGAGGATAGGCCATTAATAAATGGAATTAAATAAATAAATAAATAAATAAATATAACTTCCTTTATGACCCTTAACCCATTAAACACCTCTGTGAAGTGCCTGTCCTTTCCATTTTACAGATGAGTAGCTTAGGGTAAGGCTTTCTAGGTGGACACGCCTTCCTGTCTGCATGCATTCGCCCTCTGGCTGCATGAGAAAGGGGTTTGATGTTGGGGGGGGTCTCTACTAATAGCAAATGCTTGGCAAAGGCTTGTGGCATTTATCTCAGCAGGAAGCTCACAGGAGGTATTCCAGTTCTGCCCATCTTTTAAAATCAGGGAGATACTTGTGCACATTTGAGACAACCTCTGCACTCTTTGCAACCAGAGGCTTCTAATGATGTTTAGACACACTCTTAAACAGAAGTGGTCAGTCCAGAGGAAGGTGCGAAGGTAAGAATGGGGCTAGTGTTGAGTGAATGCCACTGTCCCACCCCACAATCAGCATTTTTTTCCCCCGAGCATCCAGGTCAAATATTTGAAAAATCCCATTGAATGGGACAATCCCCTCCCGCTTCTCCCTTCCCCCCATCCTGAAAAAAAGACATCACATAAGTATAAGCTTCTCACTGACCAGCCTGTTTTTAATGCAGCTACCAATCACATCTTTCCCGGCCTTTTCCTACCAAGGACAATGGGATTAGTAGTTAGACCTGCTTCACAATGCAGGTTGGAAGGCAGAGAAACTACAAATCCCACCATCCTTAACCGATGGTGAGGGTGGGGAAAGTGAGGCCCCATCCAAAACCGTACAGGTTTTATTTGGGAGGGGATGAAACTAACATGGTGAGCCAAATCATGGCCAGTGGGGAGGGGAGTCGAGTACAAGTTGGGGGTCCAGATTCAGAGCATTGATGAGTGGGTACCAGGGGGAATGTGTTTGGGCAGGGCATGCCATAAGCAGGGTCCTGTCCCTGGTGGCCACTCAGAGCAGGGCAGGCTCATATGTGACAGGGCAGTCCTGGCTAGAAGCCCTGGATTGATGTTGTGCTTTGCGAAACCCATCATGAATCACCTTGACTGCGGAGTGGCTTGGAAACCCCCAAAGTCCCGTCTTTTCCTTGGCAACTGGGTTCTGCTACTCTCTGGTAACCACCTTGTGTGTTTGCTGTCCTACCCTTGTTTATTGCTGCTCAGACTGTCTTTGGAGGTTATGACCATCCTTTGTCGCTGTGAGAATATTGAGACGTCGGAGGGGGTCCCACTGTACGTAACGGGGGTCGCACAGGTAAATGATTCACCCACTTCTAATGTGTTGTCTCTAACCTTCTTCTCTCCCTTCTGTCCCACGCAGCAGCAACAGTGGCAGCAAGAGGACTTAAGCACTCTCCTTTTTCTCTAGCGGGCCACCTTGGTACCTGCACTTTTCTCTCTTTTGCCCCCTTGTTTGGCTCTTGCTACCTGCTGTTGCACTCCACGGTAATGTAGACCAAAGCATGCTGAGCTATTCCAAATTCAAGATCCCCCTCCCCCTTCTGGACCCTGTGGGAATGTTGCTGGCACCCGCTCCTTCCCAATTGCCACTTCAGCCTGCTTCACAAGTGTCACACAGAAACAGGAAGGCTATTACACACATATGCTCTATGGGGGGGAAAGAAAGACCACACTAGATCATGTTTTGGGGTAGCTCTCTGTGGGCACAGCTGAATTGTAGGGCGGATCCTGAATACTGTGTGCTACTTTTGAAAAAGTGCAAAGTCCCGTGGCTCTTTAAGTTTATCGTGGCGTGGGCTTTCATAGGCTAGAGTCTGCTCCATCAGGTGGTCACCTGTTTGTGAAAGGAGAATCCTCCAGGTACACTCACTTCTGCTAGGCTTAAACCTTGTTACGTACACGGCTAGCCTTGCTGGATACAGTGAAGGTTCACCTAGTCCACATCTTCCCCTTTGTTCTTTGAACACAGAAGCCCCACTTGGATGCTGCAGGTTTCTCTCCGATCATTCATGGAACTCTCCTCCATGTTTCATCAGAGGGATTAGGACATTTCAATAAACATCCAATTCAGATGATTTTAACAATAAAACATATGTTTAAAACTTATTCCTCTCTGCCAGTTTGATCCCTAGCAGTGACGGTCAGACCAAATAGAAAAAGATGCTCATTTAAAAAAATAAATCAGTATTTCAAGGATCTCCAGGAACAGTTTTGGAGACCACTCCCCTGAGAAACGTCTTTGTTCCTTTTAGAGATGCCAGTGGAAACAGGTAGGATAGGTTCTCTTGGGGTCCAGTCCTATTAAATGACTTCATTGGCCTGAATCAGCTCATCAGGTTCATCACTAGCATTCTGGTCTCATCTAGGGAGTTAAACGTGCATCTGGGCAACTTAACTTTAAGCTTCATGCAGATTGAAAGCAAATATGTAAAATGGGGCATTATAATGATCTAAATCATGGAGTTGTTTTGAAAACAAAGACTGTGGAGCACTTTGGCAAAATGACAGTGAATGATATAAATAAGCAGTACTATTGTCTACTGTGCAACCTGCTCTGTCTGGAGGCAGCAGCAACTTGTGAACAGTTTCCAAGAGCAGTATCCACGTGACACACTGCAGTAGTATAGCCTCAGTAGTCATCTTTGGCAGTAAATGTCTCCTCCTTGCCCTTAAGGCTCAGGGTCACCAGATGGCCACAAAGTCAAGTGCTTTTAGAGAGAGCTTCTTTCACCTTTGCCAAAGACCTCTTCAGATTTCAAGATTGTGTAGACCTGTAAAATATCTAGAAATTTTGAAACCAGGGGGAAAAATCCCCCCTTTTTTGTTCAGAAAAGAAAGGGGTGTGTGTGAGAGAGATGCAGTACTTTCTTATCCAGCTGAAAACTCATTTCCTTGTGTTAACAACATAAATGTAGCAAGTTAATTTATGGAAATAAAAAGCATAAATGTTTTAGATTTGTACAAACAATATTATGAATATACCTAATATTAGAGAGAGAGAGAGAGAGAGACATAAACTGCCTTACCTGTGCTACTGTAGTGCACATATCTTTGTTCTTGTCTGAGATACTGAAAATGGGAAACACTTTTATTTTGCTTGCTACAAAATTCATATTATTGGGACAGAGTCTTGTGCAGTTACAATAGGACTAATAGCATATTTGATTTTCAGAAACTTTAACATTGAAAATAATGATCTCTAATAGTGTTTACATGTAGCATACTAAATGTGGACAAAATTAGTCACATTTAAACAAATGCGTTCTTAAAAATATTGCACATATATATAGTTTACACAGGAGTACTTGTTCTCTAATGCTATAGCTTATTTTACATAAAAAAATGATACAGGACATTTTGAGTGAGAAAAACCTTGTCTAGTAAAGCATTTCACATCCCAAAAGAGAAAAATATCAAATTGGAGGGTTTTTTAAAGCACTTCCCAACACTTCTAATGTTTCCATCATAATTTTTAAGTTTGGGGGGATTTTTCCCTGGTTTTTTTCTGAACCTTCATACCGCCAAGCTTGTGGTGTGTAAAATCTGATTAACTCTCAGACAGGGCTGTATTTCTAAGGCCCACAAATTAGGCAGGACCTCATAATGACCCTTCCAGTTCTGAGATCCTAAACTCAGCTGGCAGCAGTCTGTAGTCTTGATCCATGTGGCTTCAAAAGATTTCCCTTTCTCGGTTTCCAAAACAGCCCCACATTGACTTCTGTGTGTTTGGTCGACTGGCAGAAGCATTGCATCTGCATTACCTCGGAGACAATGCAGCAGGTGGTCCTGGGCCAAGGGGAAGAGCTGAGCCTGTTACCTGGAAACGTGCCAATGTTTTACGTTTTTTGGCAGGATTTCCCTAGAGATAATGACGTTACAGCCCAGGTGCGAGGACGTAGAGACGGCGGAGGGGGTAGCTTTAACTGTCACAGGTGTGGCCCAGGTACAGTAACTCCAAATGCCTCCTTTCAGGAATGCATGCCTCTAACTCTTCTTCCTGGCCTCTTCTCCCTCCTAGGAGGCTGCTTAGCCCACGGGAGAGGCATTGGCTGCTCTGGAAACACTGTCCTTGTTCGAAAGCTGCTTTTTAAAAAATCTCCATCCCGCCTTAGATTCACCTTGCACTCAACACCTTTGTTGGGAGGGAAGCCCCCTTCCCCTTTTTCATCGCTAGGTTGTTGCTTCTCTCCTGCCTGTGCAGCAGAGGGTGCTGTTGCTACTTTGACCTCCTTAATGGCCAGATCCAGCACCATTCCGGCACACTGATCTGCTTCTCTGCCTCAGTTTGTACACAGTCAGTTTATGACCCCCAGTTCACACTGACTGCCAGGTGAGTTCAGTACTGTGGCTTTTAATATTCATATAGTCATGACTCCATGAAAGCCACTTTGCTCTAAAATAGTGACGAGCAGGTTATTTTACTGAGAAGGCCTCTCTGGAGCTGGGGACCAGGCATTGCCACTGCTGCTGTTGAGAGTAAGTTGCTGGCCAGTCCTGTAATTGTATCCCACTGTACCCTCCATGAAACAGCTCTTACTTCTGGGTTGTAACAAACAAGAAGGGGACCACAGTGTGAAGTACACAAAATAGAGAAAAACACTGTGATAAATCAGACTATTGTGTAATTTTAACAAACCTCTGTTGAAAAATTTATACTTGTTTTGTTTGTCTATTATATTGTAGTTGTTTTTTGATAACATATATCCAAAAATAACCACATTAAACAAAACTTGCATTTCCCTGTACTTCCCCACAATGTGGACAAATTGCTGTAGACCCATCAGTCGTATACATAATGAGCAAATAAATTTCCAATAGATAAACTATAGAGTTGAACATCTTTTTTTCCCCCCCAAGCCAGGGAAGGGAGGCCTCAGAAAGTGAGAGGGAGGGGTGTTGTTTGTCCACCAGTGTCCCATTTGAGGAACTGTAGCCTAGGTGTGGCTGGCTGCCCACCATCATGGGCCAAGTTGAACATCCTTATCATATTGTTGACAACTTGATACCAGTTAATAAAATGTAATTGTAGCTTGATTCGACTCTGCGAGTACCTGATTGAAGCTTGTTTCATGTGTGTCTTCCTCAGAAGTTTTAAGATTCTCTGATGTGTGATAACTCGGTCTTGGGGAAGGTATTTGTGAATTTCCTGCATTGTTCAGGGGGTTGGACTAGATTACCACGGAGGTCCCTTCCAACTCTATGATTCTAATGATGAAATTACATAACAATAAATCTACGAAACTGCAAGTGTTTGTAAAATGCCTCTGAAATTATATTGGAGAAGCTTGCAACTATAATATAATAGACAAACGAAACAAATATAAATCTTTCAATAGAGGTTTATTAAGATTACACAATAGTCTGATTTAACACGATGTTTTTCTCTATTTTGCTTACTTCGGGGTTGGCGACAGGGTTGACCAAGAGGTCCAGATTCGGCTGATCTCTAGTCTCCACAAACAAACAAAAACTCCTATTTTGCTTCAACAGGATGTATTCCAGTAATCAGCAGCTGTTCTGGGGCACCTGTTTTCTCTTAATGGTCTGAGTGATTTCTCTGTCCCAATATCTAACTGTCCCCCCAACCCCCACAGTTTGATGAGGCTTTTTGGTAAAAAGGTTGGTCTCAGAGAAGAGCTTCTTGAAGAGAAAAGAAAAACGCTAACACAGTCTTGCTAATAAGCACACAAACTTTTCTTATCCTCTTACACATCTCTGTTAGTCACTCGTGGCACTTGGACAGAGCGGGTTGATTCTTAGATCCAGTATGGAGCAGTGGTTAGAGTACTGAACTCAGTTTTGGGACACCGAAGTTCAAATACCTGCTCTGTACGAAGCTTGTTGGGTGACCTAGGGCAAGCCACTCTCTTCAAACTTAATCTACCTCATAATTTTGCAAGGGAGAGTGATGCACCCTGTCTGGAGCTCCTCAGAGGAAGGGCAGGATAAAAATATACTAAATAAATTTTGGCCTCCTCAAATTTCCCTGGAGGTAATGCTTGCTGGAGCCAGCCAGGCAAGCCTGCATGTTATCAGTTTTGTTGCAAGTTCTGGTAAGTGGGTTAATAAATTGCTAACTGACCTCTTGTTTGTTTAATGGTTAGAGGGAACTCCAGACCCAGGAGATTTTCCAGTGACGGCGAGTGGACTCTTGTCTTAATTATGCACCGCAGTCCTGGACTGGTTGGGCATGAGGTGGCACCACTTTACATTTAGGGGGTTCTGCGGACACTTCTTCCCAGCTCCTAAACAGATTACCTCATTGTTTAACTCTGTGCTGCTTAGAGTTGTTTCTGCAGAGAAGCGTCTGCAAAGGCTGGAAACACAGCCAATGAATTTCGGCAGAGCACACTCAGAAAACGTTCCTAGCGGATTGTGTCCCAGGGGTTTGCGAAGATGAGTGTTCCAGCCGACCACCTTTTTTCTTTTCTTTTTTTCTTTTTTTGCTTCAGGGTCATTCAGAGCATTAACTGAAAGCACAGGTTTCTGCATGGCTACACTGAAGTTAATATGCCTTCCGGCTTGATCAGTTATGCCCCAGGGATCCTGGCTCTTAACTAGACACCAGTCCCAGTTGGGGATATGAGCTTGTAAAAGCGCACCTTGCCACAGAACGCTTTGTTTTGAGAACTGCATCACTACTTGGATTTAGTGTTTAAATCTATATGTGCTTTCTTGTTGAAACTTTGTGATGGGCTTGCGTTCCCCTACCACACACACACACGTTTTGTTGTTTCAGCAGGGAAAACACTTCTTCTTTTTTCTTTTTTTTTTGTATGGGAACGTGAAGCATGAGACATCTTGGGGCTCCCAACCCTTCTCTGCTTGCTGAAAGCACTATCTTGATTTTTTTTAACAAGCATTTTGGTTTTTGTCAACGTTCTGTTGTTTGTTTAAGGAGGAAAGTGAAGCGTACAAGGCAGTGTGTGCTTTTCTATTTTTGAAATTTCCCCTGGGCTTTCTTAGAATGCCTTTTTGAGGGACAAGTTTACTGTCAAGGCTGGACTCCGGCCGCTCCAAGATTAGAGCCCGGAGCCCAAGAGGAACAAGAGCAGCCTGTCCCCTGAGGCCTTTCCTACTGCCCATTGACACCCACCAAGCCCCGACTGTCCTTCCTCTGTCTTGTGGGACCTCGGCCAGCCCAGGCACCACTGCCCGGAGGCAGGTAAGAGGCCCGCCAAGCTTTCCCTTCTGCTGATGCTAAGCAGCATTTTGCATCCCCAGCCGAAAAATGAGTGGTAATGGGTCTGGGTGTGGCGGAGGCTCTTCTGTTCCATGCCAGCAGCTTCATCTACTAATTGCTTTGGCAGGGAGGAAGATGGGGAAGCACAAGGCGGTGTGGGCCATCGGTCTGTGTTTTGAGAGAGATGAGTACAGTCAGTTACAAGTGAAATGACTTGCACGCTTGTACGGATTTGAAATGCCGCTGGCTGAGGGAGAGCTTTATGCTGCTTTATGAGCCTGTAGAAAATATCTTGACTCCTTTTTGCATTGCCCAAGCCCAGAAATTGCCTCCCAGCAAAACGATCTGTGCTGCAAATAATTTGCGCAGTTTGTGGGGGTGGCTGGGACAGGGTCCTGTCCTGAAATCCCTGCGTTGTGTGACTTGGGCGACTGAAGCTGCCTGTTTTGGTGCGACTCTCTGTTCCTTTGCTCCCCTGCATTTGTATGTGTGCCAGAAACAGGTCTTTTGTGAAGCCTGTCTCTGAAGCATCCAAATTGTCCTCCAGTGACCGCTGTTGTCATAGCAGGAGAACAGACAATGTTAACAGGCTGGAAGTGTTCCTGAGAGCCAGGCGGCCTGCAGTCCAGGTGCCCAGAGGTGGTACACGCTCTGCTTCTCTCACGGATAATAGCATTCTCCTTTTTCTCACCGGAAATTCTATGGTTTTTGTCCACAGGTGAAAATAATGACTGAAAAGGAGCTTCTTGCAGTGGCTTGTGAGCAGTTCCTGGGGAAGAATGTCCATGACATTAAGAACGTGGTTCTCCAGACGCTCGAGGGGCATCTGCGCTCCATCTTAGGTGTGAGGAGTGGCGGGGCATCCCCTGATGGGAGTGCATCTCCTTGGGCCCTGTAGATAGACCTTCCCCTTCTCCTGCAGGTTGGTGCAGCCCTTGAGTTTCTGCCCCAGGCGCAGTAAGACACGCTTTAGGCCCTCACCAGACCATACTACCTTTTGCAGTGTCAAAGAAATGTAAACCTGCATGGGCTATGCCTGGACTCAATGGGGCTTCCATCGAGCAGTGTTCTGCATAGCTCCTTGGCTCATAGAAGCCGAATCATCCTCTGCAAATATAGCCAAGAGCTCCAAACTTGCAGAACAGAAACGTCTGGAGAGCAGTGCCCTGGCATTGCCGGGCTAAGTGATGCGCCGATCCAGAAGAAGCCCTGTCACTCTTCTGTACGGCATCCCGTCTGTCTCTTCCCCAAAGGGTTCAGGACTTAATAATCTCCAGCAGTTCTCTACCCATTCCTCTTGGATATGCCAACCACCCTTTGCCTTTGTTTCCCTTCTGCAGGGACCCTGACAGTTGAGCAGATCTACCAGGACAGGGATCAGTTTGCCAAGTTGGTGCGGGAGGTGGCAGCCCCAGACGTGGGCCGGATGGGCATTGAAATCCTGAGCTTTACCATCAAGGTACAGGCAGGGCCACAGCCTGTTCATGCTTAAAGCCATTGTTATCAGTTACGTGGGCAGCAGTAAAGCAGGGCAATTTGGAAGGAAAGATTCCAAAATAAACAGTTGTGCATTACTTTTTCTGCGAGGACCAACTGAAGTCTCATAAGCAGGCAAGATTTCAAAGTCTCCAGCTTGGCTTTTCAGAACAAGGAAGCCAGAGTTTGGGCGGGAGGGGTAGTGTGTGACAAAGAAGTTACAGCCTACTGAATCGCAAAGGCACAACACAACTTGTGTTTGGGTTTTTATATTTATTTATTTGTGGACCAAAGCAGCTAACTTACTTTTTTTCCTGTGCCAGTATGGTTTCCTACATTATTTCGCTAGAAAAAGCACTGTAGACTGCTCCGGCCACATCAAAATGGCAGCAATTTTCTTTTGCCACTATGAGTGTTGTGGCATTTGCAACAGCACATGGACAACAACAGTAGTATGCCCTGCACTTTCCTTGCCCCATAGGATTCTGTCCCCAGCCACCAGAGGTACTTTTTGGACTTCTTTAAAAAAAGTTCAGTAATAGATGTATCACTGTCATGTTAAACAACAGTGACATGTCCTTTATCTTTTTTTGCGTGTGTGAAAAGCCATCTGGTGGCGTGTGGTGGCGGGGAACAGCAACCATGGGACAAGGAAAATAATTATGTTGTGGGTGGGGCCTACAAAAATCCACACCTTCCTGTCCACGCTGCGTGCAAACGCAATCTTCCAAAAGATGATACCAAGCCATGTTTGGGAAAGAGCACATCAAAGCAGTGGGAAATATGGAAGGTGAGCAATGAGAGGGGGACATGGTACGAGGGCTTCAAAACAACCTGCTCCAGCTTCAGCCCAGAGCCAGAATAAAGCCTCCATGTGGAAGCAGCCTTAGTATGGGCTATTCCAGATGTGAGAGGCAGCTAAGAAGGTGGGGAGAGGGCCAATGCTGCCAGGGGCAGGGGGATCGTGGAGAACCCTGCATTGCTTTCCTATATGCCCTGGCCCCGCACACTTTCATGTGGCCCCACCCTTCCTCCCACATGGCTCCTGAGAGCTGCGTACTGAAACATTTTTGAGTGAGGGGCAATAAGCAGTGGAGGTTAGAGGCCTGCCAAAGGATGCTTTCACTCTTTTTCTACAAACCCTGCAGGCATGGTGGGGGCAGGGGGTGTTCCAAAGCACACGTGCCACCATCTGAACGATCCTGTTTCTAATTTATGATGAGAGAAGGGCCTTGCTGAAACTGTGCATGCATGTGGGGGGGGTGCACTTCCTGGATCACCTGACGCCCTACCAGTGACTTCCTGCACTCTTGTCCCTTGCAGGACGTCTATGACAAAGTCAGTTACCTGAGTTCCCTGGGAAAGACCCAGACAGCAGTTGTCCAGAGAGATGCCGATATCGGAGTGGCCGAAGCGGAGCGTGATGCTGGCATCCGGGTAGGTGTGCTGGAGGTCCTCCTAGTGCCCCTGCCGCTCCTTGTCTTGTACGGGTCAAAGAGCTAAGCCGAGCCATGCCTCCCTGTTTGCTCCCGCAGGAAGCAGAGTGCAAAAAGGAGATGCTGGACGTCAAGTTCATGGCGGACACGAAGGTGGCCGACTCCAAACGTGCCTTCGAAATGCAGAAAGCAGCTTTCAGCCAGGAGATCAATGTGAAGGTGCGTGGCCTCATTCAGTGGGGACTGAGTGTCAGTGCAGGGCTGGCAGGGAGCGCTCCGGCATCGCAGAGTCGCGAGTCCCTTTCTCCAACACTCCTGGGACCTAGTCGTGATCCCTTGAACATTCTGGCTGCTCTGGGGGCAAAGTTGTTGGCAAATGAGCAGTCCTGAAATGCGGTGGGTTGGGGGGGGGTTTGGTCAGGAAGGATTTTGCATGTGCTCAAAAAAGGCTGCAGTCTGACAAGGGGAAGAAGGCTGTAAGTGAGAAGAGAGGGTGGCGGAAAAGGAGGAGGGAAGACTCGGCACAGGGCTCTGGGGTTAGGAAGAGGCTACGTGTGGTCGGCAGCCAGTTGTGGGAAACGTTTTGTTCTTCGGTAGCCCGGCTATAAGATCCCAATGAACTAATGAGGGGGATGAGTCCTTTCAGGCCTCTGCTCACCCTCTCCCCCTCCTCTCTGCAGACAGCAGAGGCTCAGCTAGCTTACGAACTGCAAGGAGCAAAAGAGCAGCAAAAGATCCGCCAAGAGGAGATAGAGATTGAGGTGGTGCAGCGCCGGAAGCAGATTGATGTAGAGGAGAAAGAGATCATTCGCATGGACAAGGAGCTCATTGCCACCGTCAGAAGGCCAGCAGAGGCTGAGGCACACCGCATGCAGGAGATCGCCGAGGGAGAGAAGTGGGTGTTGTTGTCTGGGGGGTGGGGGGAGGCTGTTCTTGTTCCTGCTGGGGCATCAGAAGCTGTTGCAGTGGGGGGGAAGTAGAAAGGAATAATGGGGTTTTATTTGCTGCACCATGTGGCTTGGCTCGCTAGCTTGAGTCCTCTTATTTGGGGAGTTCTGTTTTGCTAGGGGTTGGACCTCATGGGTTCACTGAGACTGTTTGGTTCTGGCTCCTGACTTCCTCTAGTATGTCTCAGGCTCTAGTCGTCTTTGCAGTTGACCCAACTGCACCCCCACCTTCTTTGGACTCAGAAAACGTGTATATTTAGTTGCACCTGCTGAAGAGGCTGTGTCCCATGGAAGCTTTTGCCACAATGAATGTGTCAGTCTTCTAGGTGCTGAAGCTCCCCCCCCCCTTTATTCAACTCATGTACCCCGCTGGGGGGGTGAACACTGCTATCATTCCATTGTCGCTGATACCCCCAAAACAAGCACAATCCCATCAATGTCAATCAGTAAATCTAAATTATCCTCAAGTCCTCTGGATATAAGAGCGGTTTGGAAGGGAACTCTGCAGTCACCGACCACAGTTTGAAGTACTCCCTGCAGTAGCCCGCTCTCCGCCTTGTGCTCTGAAAGCACACAGTGACGCAAACCAGTTGGGCTCACTTGGGAATTCCTCCACTGGTTTAAAAAAGTCCCTGGACCCACCTAATTGGGTGTGTCTGTTCCACAAAGGGTCCCAATTAACATGGCATTATTGGCTTGAGAATTTCACTGCTGGAATATGTCTGAAGAGGCCATTTCCCCTTTTGCTTTAAAGGGTGAAACAGGTGCTGATCGCTCAGGCCGAAGCAGAGAAGATCCGCAAGATCGGAGAGGCTGAGGCCTCTGTCATTGAGGCCATCGGCAAAGCCGAAGCAGAGAAGATGAAGCTCAAGGCAGAGGCCTACCAGCAGTACGGGGAGGCAGCCAAGATGGCCTTGGTTCTTGATGCGCTGCCCCAGGTAAGAGTCGGAGCAAGTTGGGGAAAAGGTAGAGACCAGGGACCGCTCTCCCAGGTGCCTCTCTCTGGGGCTGGCGCCTCAGGAAGTCGCTCTCTCGCCCTCAGATTGCTGCCAAGGTGTCTGCCCCGCTGTCCAAGGTCGATGAAATCGTGATTCTCAGTGGGGACAACAATAAACTGACGACGGATGTGACCCGATTGCTGGCTGAGATTCCTGCATCTGTGCATGCCCTCACCGGCGTCGACCTCTCCAAGGTAAGGGGTGGGGGTGGGGGATGCGGAAGAGAATCTTCGCCTGCTCAGCGCTTCTTCCCTTCTGACGGGTTGAAAGTAGGAATGGCAGCTCTAGAATACTTGTCGACTGCGGTCCTTATCCTAGGACCAGAGCCTTTAAAAATATCCAGCTGCAGCACCTGATACCGTGGCTGGTGCGTCTGTTGGGGTGTGTGGCCTGCTAGGGATTGGTACTTTTACCAGTACTGTCTGCAGTTTCACTCCTTGTGTTGCAAGCAATGCTCCCTCTAAGCTGTGGAGTCTTGTGAGCAAAAATTCTCCTTTGTGAGCTACTGGCCTTAAAGTTGCAAGTGAGCAATTTGGCTGCTGCATAAATTAGTTTGCTCTGGAGCCATCCTTCCTGAGCTATGACAAAAATGTGTGAGCCGGAGGCTAAAAAACTGTGAGCTAGCTCACACTGACTCAGCTTAGAGGGAACACTGGTTGCCAGGATACTGTGACCCTTTGTGGAACAGAAACCTCCAATTAGGTGGGTCCAGAGACTTTTTCCCCCCCCCCACTCAAGCACCCATAATTCTGAGGGGTGAAAATGAATAAGGAGACTGTTCTTGGGGCCACCTTGTTTGGGTGGAAAGGTTTGTAAATGTTTTACATTAATAAATATCCAGCCTGCTGTCTCCCTGACCTAGGAGCAGAGAACAACTATGCTAAGAGGTAGCGTCTCAATTACAAAGTCTGTCCAAGTTTCATTTACTAACAGCCTCTCTGCTGCTTTTTTCCCCTCCACAGATCCCCCTAATCCAGAAAGCAACCGGAGTCCAGGCCTGAGATGAGGCGAGCCAGTGAAGAGCACCCCCACCCCGTTTATGCACCCCCCCACCAACTGCCTTGAACATTGGGGGGCTCCTCTTTCATCCGTGGAGATAGTGGGGGGAGGGGGGTTTGCTCGGGTGCCTTATATCTTTCTAGGACCAGAGTGGAGCACAGGTCCACGGGTCCTTCATTTCCAAGAGAGGCTTCTCTTCTGTAATCCCTGTTCCGTGTCTTGCTAGCCAAACCCCCCCTCTCGTCTGCTGTCTCACAAAGTCTGTGCCTTGACCAACCACTGCCCCTCCGGTCGCTCCTGCCGGAGCAGGGACAGAGCCAAAATGGAAGGGATTGGAACAGATCCCCCGGCAGGGCGACATGGGGTCTGCTACTTGGGGTTCTTCCACATTTGGCGGTGAGGGACACCTTTGAGATAATTTTGCCTCCGCTGCTGCTGCTGCTGCCCCTCGAGGGGAGGGGAGGGGGAGGTGGTGCCTCCAGTGCGCTGGGCCTCTTTGAGCCATATCAGCCAAAGCGTCCCGTGCAGTCCAAACGTCGGTGACTCCGAAGGGGTAGGCCCCCCATTTGATCCTGGAAGATTGCTGTAACGTTGGGGACAGAGCCTCAATAGCATGTTCTGTAGGCCAAGATCCTTGCGCCCGTGGGGGGTCGAAGAGCTCAGAAGAATCAAGGCCACGTTCCCATACTCACACACACACTCTCCACGCACACACACTTGGTATCACTCCCCCATCGTGTGGTGTCTAATCAGTGTACAGATTCTGCCTCCTTTTTGATGCTATGCGAAGTTCTTAACCACGTTGTCTAATCTGCAACGTCACCACGGCAGAACCGGAAAGCTCCTCGCAGCCTCTGCGTTCTGCTGCCTTGTGCCACGTGTAGCTGAAGGCGCAACTCCTCCCCCCACCCACCCACCCCCACTCTTGGCGCTATTCAGTCTTATGTGCCGGAGGCTTCTCCGTTCTTTCCCTTCTCCCCTTTTGGTATAAATGGGGACGTAATCCCAGTTTAGTGTCTCTGAGCCAGCCGGAGAGGCAGCCTGGAGTGGTCTTACTCTCTCGGTCCTGCCAGTCGGGAGTTTCCTCGCCTTGCCCCTGAATACCTGCTCCTCATATCCCTGGTCGAAACGCTCGTAGGAGTGTTTGAAGGGGGGGGTGGCAGGGTGGGAAAGGATAGCAGCCAAGCAACCTGAACCGGCTGAGGCGGGGGGCAGTCATGCTTCCTCTCCCCCCCCCCGGTGCCTCCCCCAGTGCCTGGCCACAGTTGCTACAGGCAACAGTCTTCTCCTTCCTGCTGCTCTGTGCCTCTCCCCTTTACTCTGTGCCCGGCGCCTCTAGGCATCGTGTGTCTGCCTCAGGTGTAAAGGTGGGTTCCATGGATTCATCTAGGGGGCGGGGCGGGGGGGGTGCTTATTCCCCCAGGGGTTCCCAGCAGCTCCCTCGGTGCCTCCTGCCCTATGGCCGTGCAAATGCACTTCATGTCCAAAGTTGCTTGCTGCGACCCCTTTCTGGTGCAAGGGGTCCTAGGGACGCTGTCTTGCATGATATATTGGATTCTCTCACCTGCTCAGGCTGCTTTTGGAGTGTCCCTGGCTCTCCCCCCCCCCCCAAAAATGTGGATAATGTGAAGGCCCAAGGGGGAGAGGACAGTAGCATGCAGAGTTCTATGGCACTAGTGGGGAAGAGCCCTATGATCTGGTGGGATGGGGAGAAGTGGCTTGCTGCAACTTTCCTCGGAAGGCTTGGGGGAGGGGGAACACTGGAAGGCTTGGCTGAAGGCCACCCCCTCTCCATGCTCGGAGGTAGGATTAAACTCTGGTGCCTGAGAGGGAGACGCCCGTTCTCCCTCCTCTAGGGCCGAGCCCGTCTGCATCTCCTCTTCCTCTTCACCTCCCGCTTGTTCTCCTGCCATGCCATGGGTGGCATACATATCTCTGCATGTACATGGTGCATGACAGCCCGTGCCATGGGTCGCCAGGGACCTCTTGTTTATTCAAGTGTGAAATAATGTACAATAAAATGGTGGTGACCTTGCTGTGCTGCCTCTGGTCTTTGCTGCTGATCACAGAAAGGGGGTGGGGTTTGTGTGTGTGTGTGTGTGTGTGAGAGAGAGAGAGAGATTCTCAACTGCAGGGGTTGGAGCAGCTGACTGCCCTGCCCAGGGTCTGAGCCACACAGGTGCTCTTGCAGCCTCTCCTTTCTTGGGCCAAGACCACAGCAAGAGAAGAGAGCTGTCTGTTCCTTTTCCTGGAGCAGGACAGAGGGGCTCTGCGGAAAACCTTGCAGTCTCCAGGCTTCTGCTCTCAGTGCAACCAAGGCCTGCCCCAGTCCCACTTGCCAGACTTCCCTTCCTTTACCCCTTCCCCAAAAGGGAATCCGTGGTGGTCCCTTTTTGAAAGGCTCGGGATATGTAAACCAGGGACGTTGCTGGTACAGTCTGAGGGGTGATGATCCACTTGGGGGCTGACCTTGGACCATTAGCATGCCACTGGACGTCCCGTGCCTTTGTTGCACTCAAGCGGAGACTTGGGCCATTAAGAGTTTGCAAGATTAATCTCTGCCCGGGTGGCCAAGGCTAGCCCGCTCTCATCAGCTCACAGAAGCGAAGCAGGGTCAGCCCTGGTTAGAACTTGGATAGGAAGATGTCCACGGTTGCTAGGCAGAGGCAGGCAATGGCAAACTGCCCCCGTTTGTCTCACCTTGAAGCCCCTATGCTTTGCCATAAGTCAACTTGATTGCACTTTCCACCACCAGAATCATTCCGGAGGAGACCCATGTCGATATTTGGCAGTACAGACAGACAGCGGTAGACAAAGTGGAGGAGGATAGATGGAAGGAAAGTTGCAACTCCCTGTACAGAGCCCCCTAGGGGACTTGAACGGTGAAGCACGGCGTTGACCAGCTTCAAGGAGATAAATCCATTCCAGGAAAAGATTCGGGGAGGGGGTGACTTGAGAGCAGCCTATACAGGCACCCAAAGGGTAGTAGGTTGGCGCTTCTCCCAGAATAGAGCTCCATACAGCAGGGGTAGACTAGAGGCTGAGGTGGGGTGCGCCTTGCAGAAATCAGGCTTGATAGGCCTGGCCCAACATGCCCCTGGGCAACTATGAGTTGTGCTTCTCCAGGGCAGTTTTGGGGGCTTGCTGGTGGCCTGTATTTTCAATGCCTATCATTATCACTGAGGTATCGTTCTGGCTTGCAGCAGATACAGTCTGGAACTGGGTGTAGGGAGGAGGGAGGGTGCTTGGTGCCCCAGATGCAACTGAGGGGCTCCAGATAAGCTTGGGTGTGGTTCCTCCTGGTTTGCAGACACAGAAGGGAGAAGTTGTATCTACACAGCTGCACCTGGGCCAGGCTGCTCTGCTGCTTCAGCAGGGAGGGAGGGGGAGACATGGTGCAGAACTGTTTGCCTGACAACGGCCCGAAGCGAAGTGCTTTCTGTTGGTTACGGATGCATGCGACTGGAGACACGAAGTTGGGCACAATTCCTGATATGTTGCTTTGAAGGCTAGAAAGGCATGGCCTCCATCTTCTTGGCAGGTGTAAAGAGGCACAACTCCCAAATTATTTGTGAAGCATCTGTTTTGCTCTGGGTAGCTGGCATAGCAGGAAGTCTCTGGATAGGTGGGTTGGGGCCCTATTCTAAGGGGTCATTGGCACACACTGGGGAACTGAGCCTCTGCCCTGACAATGTCATGGCTCTCCCTTCCCATGAGCGTATAAAAGGGCCTCAGCACGGAGTCCGCTAGTGCAGTACTGTTTCCTTTGACTAGCCATGCACCTCTCAGGCAAAGGGATTGTATCCGTGCTGCAAAGATATTCCTTGGTGGGGAGATGCTGGAGGGAAGGCAGCATGGTATAGCCCGATCTTGTCAGACCTCAGAAGCTAAGCAGGGTTGGCATTTGGAAGGGAGACCTCCAAGGAAGACTCTGCAGGCCAACCACCCCTGCCACTCGCTTGCCCTGAAAGCCCCTTGCTGAGGTGGCCGTAAGTCAGCTGTGACTTGATGTCATTCTACGCGTGCATACATGGGAAGAGGAGTTGAAACAGCCCAAACTGTCAGGCTTCTCCCCCATAAGCCATGGAACAGGTCTTCAACTGGCGGTTTGGGAGATCCTGGGAGCTCACCAGCTTCTGTGTAGTGATGTGTGTGCAGTGTTCCCTCTAAGCTGAGTTAGTGTGAGCTAGCTCATAGTTTTTTAGCCTCCAGCTCACACATTTTTGTCTTAGCTCAGAAAGGATGGCTCCAGAGCAAACTGATGTATGCAGTAGCCAAATCACTCGGTCACAGCTTTAATGCTGTGGCTCATAAAGTAGAATTGTTGCTCACAAGACTCTACATTTTAGAGGGAGCATTGCTTGTGTGCCCCCTAGAACAGTGGTTCCCAACCTTTTCAGTACAGTGACCCACAAGTCCAAATTCACTTGGTACGCTGACCCATCCAGGGCCGACCCACGGTTTTGTGGCCCCCCAAAGCAAACTGTGGCCTTGCCAACCCATCTAGTTCAGCATTCCATTTTCCCCAGTGGCTAACCAGATGTCTTTGAGAAACCAACAAATACTGCACAAAGGGCACAGCTGCCCCCACTATGAACTCCATGCAAGTGGCATTCCGATATGCGCAGCCTTTGCATGTGGAGGTTACGTTCTGGCCTTTGACCACCCTCTCCTCCTCCATTACACCCTCCAATTCTCCCATAGCAGTCTAAGAAACTCACTTTAGTAACCATCAGGACCTATTGATCAACATACATATGCAGTGAAGAAGAAATACCAACTAATGTATGACACGGAAGAGCCTGTTTCCAGGATCAGATCTTGGTCTCCAAAATACAAAAGAGAGCAATGGAAAGAGCAGAAGTGGCCATTAAGGAGGGCAACCCTGCAACTCACTTTGGGGTCCTGACCCACAGGTTTTGAAACCCTGCCCTTGAAAACCCAAGGAAAGATCTGTTCTGGGCTTTTTTAAAAAGCAAAACTTTATTTCATCAGATTTTTCTCTGCTGTACATGATGGCCTCGTTTCTGGTGCTTTCCCCTGTTCTGTTTCCGGGATAGGACACAACTTGGCTACATGTTTAGGGGTGGGGGAGCAGCTTGGGATATTCTTCGTTACTCAGAAGTAGCTCTCGTAAGTGACCCCTGCCCTGGAACCTTTAGTTTTTGTGCATGGGTTACGCAGTGTTTGGTACGGATCCCTACTTTGTTCATGGAGGTCCCTGGGTCGCTCAGATGGGAACTAAGTCAAGGAAACCAGGGTGGACAATGGATCATGCTCCAGCAGACCATGTACTTGGTGAGCATCAGAATTTGAGGAGGCTAAATTTTGCTGATCTTGGAGCTACTGTGACTTCCCCATGGGAGTGCACAGACGCAGAGCCCAATTTATACCTTAGAAGACCCTGAAATTTGGTGTGGAGATTGGAGAAGATCAGTTGCACTGGTTGGCCTTGATTAAGAATGAAGAGATGTTGAAACTTTCACCAAACTATCCGGTAATCCTAAGAAAGTGCACGTATTTAGCAGGGAAGGCCTGCCTGTGACCTTGGAAATGGGTGACCTCCTTGCCTGTTCTCTTGCCTTCTCCACAGTTTCTACTATGGTCGCAGGCCTGGAATTCTAGACTGCTTAATGTAATGAAGAACCTAGCTATTCTGACAAACCTCCACCCTCAAATCTGAAAGTGGGGGGAATGAAGAATTTTGCAAGCAATAGCTAATCAGCTGCAAGCTCGGGAGGAAGGGGTGGCAGGCCGAGCTTGATTTTGAAGAAAAATACATTGTAATGCTGAGAGGGACAGTGGAACAACCACCCCTGAAAAGAGGAACTTTGCATCATTCTCCCCATGAGAGACACAAGAAACAGGAAAACTGGCTTGGCACCTCAAAAAGCAGACTTTAGGTCAAAGCGTGCATTGCAAATCCAGTACTTTCTAAGACCTCTTCGAAGGAAAGGGGTAGTGTGAATTGAGCATCAGACTCGGATGGGGGGTGGGCCAGATGCAGAGGTCTTTGGGTAGTCACCATCTTTCAACCTGTATGGCTGCCAGGTCCCCCTGGCCACCGGCAGGTGTGGGGGCGTGGATGGGGGAGCAGGTTTGCCAGCTCTAGGTTGGGGAAATCCCTGGATATTTGGGGCTAGAGCCCGGGGAGGACAGTGGGGTACAGTGCCATAGAGTGCACCGTCCAGAGCATCCCTTTTTTCCCCTGGGAACTGATCTCTGGAGTCTGGAGATGTGCTGTAATTCCAGAGGATCCTCGGGTCCCACCTGGAGGCTGGCATCCCTGTCAGCCTGTTCTAAAATAGAACTGTGCCGACTACATCTCAGGGAGATCAGTGAGCTGGAACTTAAACAACCGTGGAATGCACTCACGCGGTAATGCCGGCATTACGACACCAAACAACAAAGCTAACGCTTTAACACTGCATTGGTTTTAATGAACGGTTTTAAAATGTTTTATGAATTTTTGCTATTCTGAATTTTATCCCTCGGAAGCCGCCCTGAGCCTGCCCCGGTGGGGTAGGGAGGGGTATAAATCGTAAAATAAAGAAAACTCTGTCGCTGTCCCCACTTGTTGCCTGGAGCTCCTTGGAAATAACGCACAAAAGGGGATCAGGAACTTCTCTGGCCTGGCTCCCTAGTGCCAGCTGCAAGGCCAATCAGAGTGGTCCATCCAGCTTTTCTTACCAAGGCCAGGCACCTGATAATAAGGCAGAGGGGATATATGAGAAAGACGCCCAGCTGGGGCCCTTATCGGTACCTGACAGGCAAGGGCTTCCTAGAAGCAAAACCCTGCAGATAAACAGGCTTGCAGTAAGTCAGGGGAGGAAACCGGCAATGTCCTTCTATCTCAAAACTCCAGAGAACCCTTTCATCCTGACAGGTACAGATCATAACCATTAAGCCAGGTACGGTAACCAGTGTTCCCTCTAAGCTGAGTGTGAGCCAGCTCACAGTTTTTTAGTCTCCAGCTCACAGATTTTTGTCTCCGCTCAAGAAGGGATGGCCCCAGAGCAAACTAATTTATGCAGTGGCCAAATCACTCGCTCACAACTTTAATGCCAGTAGCTCACAAGGCAGATTTTTTGCCCACAAGACTCCACAGCTTAGAGGGAACATTGACTGTAACTAGGAGCACAGAATTATTTCCTGGCAAGGGCTCGTGTTCAAATGGAGCCTCTGCCCTGAGGTGTGTTAAATGCCCTGAGATATATTTCTTATGTTGGCACTTTGCCCTGAAAATGGGGTGGGGGTGAACAAGTGCATATACAGAGTACCATTTCTATCACAGCATGGCTTCACAAATTTGCCACTAGGAGCAGCCTTTAAACCTTGACAGATGCTGGGCCTGAAACCCAGCTAGAACGTGCGCAGTTCACATGCTCTGTCCCCTTGGCCTATGCTGAAAAGGGCTCTTGCTTTCCACGGGGCTGGCGACTTCCTGGTTCTTCTGAGCAGGAAGAGCCAGACTCCGATTCCAGGTTATATCGGGCTTGGCTGTAGCAAAGACAACAGACTTTGCCTGAGATCAGAGACACTGGGCCTTGGCTCAACTGGACCAAGGTTTTGTGTCTGTTCTGAACAGTATTTTCATTTTGCGGTAGGCAGCTGGGCGCCCACCCCCACCCCTCTGTTGGCCTCCCTCTTTCCTGCCTTAATTGTAGTCTTCCGCACTGACATCCCCTTCGTGGTTCTGAACTTGGAGCCAGGGTCAACGAGTCCCAGAATGTATTTTGAAAGACCCAACGAGGCCCAGCCATTACGTTTGTCAGGTCCGCCTGCCCACTGGCAGGTGACGGGGTGCTTAGCCAACTCCAGGTTGGGAAACTCCTGGAGATGTGGGGGTGGAAGGGCAGGGACCTCAGTGGGGGATGATGCCTTAGAGTCCACCCTCCAAAGCATCCATTTTCTTCAGAACTGATCTCTGTAGTCTGCTGTAATCCCAAGGGATCCCCAGGTCCCACCTGGAGGCTGGCATCCCTACCAGCCACAGATTTTGTCAAGTCCAGAGGAAAGTACCTGAGATTGTCCATAGAAGCTTTCCTGCAAGCACGTCCAGTCCAAGCAGCAGCTGCTGAAACTTTTCATTTCTAGAAATTAATTCCAGTTTGGGGGAGAGGGGGAATGTCTCCTGCTTGAGTTCCATCTTGTCGTCCTTGGAGTACTTTCATATCTTGGAAGCTTCTGGTGTTGGGTGGGGACTGCTGACTTTTGGCTGAGCCCCAAGCTCAGGCAAGGAAGGGTTAAAGGGGGGCGGCAGAAAGACAGTATGCTAATAAGGCCCAGGATATATAAAGAGCCTCTTCAGAACTCCCTATCTCTAGATGATGCCAACTTGTAGGATTCTAGCACGGCTGAAACTGTAAGTATTTGTGGTGGGCTGGAGTGAAGACCCTAGGAATGTACCTGGCCAACAGGGTTGTCTTCTTTATCTTTGTATAACAGGTGTGTTTTTTTTGGGGGGGGGCGCTTGATTCTGCTTTTTGTGTGGTTGTTGGCACACACACACACGTACCCTGGCCTAGAATACAGGCCATACGGAGTAGATGTAGGGACATGAGGATCTCTGGATGGGAATAAAAGTGAAATTTCTGGAGAGAATGCAGTTCGAGTTGTTGTGGGCTTTCACTTATTTCTAGGGCCCAATAAAGAGTAACCAGTTAAGGCAGGGAGCGAAGGAAGAACTAAATAGTTTTTCATGCATTCCTCCTAGATTTTCATTAACAGGCCTTTAAAAAAAACCTATGAACATATTATGCTTGCACCCCCAAAACCAAATAAACCTTAGTACTGATCAGTAAATATTGGAGAGGGTGGTCCCCATTCAATATCTAAAAATTGTGATTCCCAAAGGGGGCTGTCTTTAACAAGTGTGGATTTTCCACCTTTTATCACGAATAGTTATAGGGTTTTTCCCCTTCTGCTACTCAGCTTGGGAAACCAGAACTCATTCCCAGCCCTGAGCAGACTTCCTGGCAACTACCCCAATGTCCTTCTGAGCGGGCAGTAAGAATAAAAAAACCTTTTCCCTTGCCGTATTTTCCCGGTCTGTATCAGTTAAGCTGGCCTGCCAGCTTTATTTCAACGGCTGATCCAGTAATGATGCCAGCATAGCAACGGCACCCAGGATGCAGTGGCACTCCACAATCCGTCTAAGTCAGGTTGAAAGTGCTTTAAGGGTCATGGCTTCCTTCCAAACGGCTCTGAAGAAACAGCTATTTTGAGAAGAGACTGGGAATTCTTTGCGAATCTGGCTTCCTGCTTAAAACCTGGCCCCACAAACAAATCCTCCTTCTAAGCTGTGGAGTCTTGTGAGCAAAAAAACTACTTTGTGAGCTGCTGGCATTAAAGTTGCGAGAGAACGATCTGGCTACTGCACAAATTAATTTGCCCCGGAGCCATCCTTCCTGAGCTACAGCAAAAATGTGTGAGCCAGAGGCTAAAAAACTGTGAGCTCGCTCACACTAACTCAGCTTAGAGGGAACACTGCCCATGAATACTTCCTGCTATTCTTCTGGATCCTCCGCATGATCAGCACGCCTTATGAGGCCAGTGCAGTCACAGCAGAGATGTAATTTGCTACTGAAGCGATGGCTGGGGGAAGCACCACTACTCAGGTGTAAATACCACCACCCCCTGCCCAGAGTCCACTAGGCCCTGCAGAATACTCCATTCCCTGAATCTTAGCATCATTGCCATTAAACAGGTTTGAAACTGGTTTAAACTTGTACTGGAGAAAAATGTTTTCCAAACACTGACTTTGCTATAGATTGAAAAGCATCAACTAGTTGGCTGAAGCCCCTTTCCTGTTGGCATGCCACAGGTGCCCTAAGGGCAGGCAGATGCTCCAGCTTTCTGATCCTCTCACACCTCAGGGTGTGATAAAGGATGAAAGGACTCTTCCAGAGGCTTCTCAGCATTCTCCAAGGGGAGGGGAGGTCTTTGGGGGGCAGCAAAGGAACTTCACCACTTAGATGTCATGTGCCTCCACTCCAGGGGGAATGCAGCCTCTTACAGGCGTCTCACTGCTTCCCTGATTAAATTCAGCTCCACATCCTGAAGGTCATTTTACCCAGGGGTTAATTTCTGAAAGGAAAAGGTAAGTGCTGGGACTCAGGCTCCCCTGTTCTCTAATTCCAAGTGTGTTGTGGGTTTGGGTTGAGTTGGTGAAAGGCACACTCTGTACATGTTCAGAGAGACTCTTGCCCTCCCTATTTATTTCTGATTCTCCTCTTAACCAAGCTCTTTCTTATTCCTCCAGCTCTCCAGTTCCAGAACCAGCTGTTGAGACTTTCTAAGGCTCCAGGTTGGATATCATCGTATACTGTAAGTTGGAATCAGACACTACAGTATAGATGATGTACTACCTTGAACTTTCCATCCAACTGATCTCCCGGAGCTTAAAGCTATAGATGCAGGGTCTGGGGGTTTGAGGGGGAGAGCGAACACAGCTGCATTTCTTAATCTAAAGGTGCCTACAGATGCAGTACTTCTCCCATCTACTTCCAGATAGATCAGAGGTGCCTGTGATGACTCAGTGGTGAGAAGGGCAAAGGCACTCTACACATGTACTCAGAAGCAACCTCTTGTGCCGCTCATGTGCTAAGTCTGGGTGGTCCCCCTGCTCACATTAAACCCTGCAACAGGGTGGGCTAGAGAAGGCTTAGCAGAATCAGAAGAAGGGTATCAAAGCAGTTGGGATGAAAAACCAAACCACGCCTACCCGGCAAGCCATCTGCAAGACAAACCTTGTGGTGTGGTGGTGAAACCGTTACCATTACTGAATTTAGTAATGGTAATGGTTATTCTGCCACCCCAGCCAGCATCTGAAAGACAGAGAGCACTCTCCTCCAGCAAGATCTCTCCTTTCCAAGCAGATGACTGCAGGCCTCCTCCTTGCTCCTGTGTGTCTGTAAAAAATAAAAACAATTCTCCAAATGCTTATGTGTATCTGATCTCACTTTTTCACTGCGGGGAGTGACTATGTTTGCCAACTCTGGAAATTCAGGGATGGTGCCTGGGGGTGTGGAATTTAGACAGGGGAGGGAGTTTAGTGGGGGGTGATGCTTACAGTTACCACCTTGGGACTGGGAAATTCCTGGAGATTTAGAGGTGGGGTTTGGGGAAGGGAGGAAGGGACCTTAGTGGGGTATAATGCCACACAGTCCACCCTCCAAAGGAGCCTTTTCTCAAGGGAATTGATAGCCATAGTCTGGAGATCAGTTGCAATTCTCGGAGAACTTGGGCCCCACCTGAGCGTTGGTAACCCAAAGCATGTCTGCATCTCTAGGGATAGCAAGCATGGTGGGTTGTTTGGTTGATTAGCAAAAATAAGTGTTTTAGAGCCCCTAGGCATTGCTCCTAGAACATGTTAGTTTGAATGGCAAGGGGATTTAGGTACACTTGCATGTCCTAAACATGACAGATTTGCAGACAGAACACCCAAAGAGCCCATCTGGGCCAAACCAGGGCCCACATAGTCCAGCATCTAGCCTCCAATAATGGCCCATGAAGGGGCATGAAAGCAAGGGCTTATCCCCGTTGTTCCTCCACTCTGGTACTTGGAAGCAGACTGTCTCTAAACATGGAGATTCATAGACTAAAGCCCCCTAAGCTAGTGACGTCTCTTATGGCAATGGATGCCATTAAGTTAATTACAGGCTGTATGAAGAACTACCTCGTTTTGTTTGGCCTTAATTTCATGCTCATCAAACCTTATTAAGCAATTTCAAGCTCCAATATTATGAAAAGGGGAAGAAAATCTCTTGTCACTGTTTGCCGTTTCATAAACTTCTACCATTAGGGCTTTTAAATGCTATTAGAAACATTCATGGAGGGCAGGTCAAGAGACCTACCCCCCAGAGACGGTGTCCTTGGAACACTAAGAAAAAGCCGGTTTTCTTTTTAGTGAAGAGGTATCCTGCAGCGGCCTTAGGTTGCCAGCTCTGGGCGGAGAAATACCTGGAGATTTTGGGGAGGGATCTCAGCATGATACAACGCCATAGAGTCCAACCTTCAAAGCAGCCATTTTCTCCAGGGGAACTGATCTCTGTCATCTGGAGATCATATGCATTAGCAGGAGATCTCCAGGCCCTTCCTGGAGGTGGGCAACCCTAAGGGCCATGTGGACCTCCCCTTTTTAAAAAAAAGAAAGCTGTTTTCCTTCGAAAGGAAAAGGCACTCTGCGTACACTCAGAAGAGCAACCGAATCTCTCAGTCTGTGCCCATAATGCCTCGCGCGGCTCCGAGCCTCTCTATGGTCTCCGTTAGCCAATGGGAGACGCCGTTCTCTTGTTTCCTCCCCCCACAATGCCTTGTGCGCTGTAGAGAGTCCAAAATGGCGGCGCGCAGAAGGCGAGGTGGTCGCTGAGCGTCGGCGGTGGTTGCCATGGCAGGCGTTCTGGGCCTGGTTGGTGGTCGAGCTTGGTCAGTGCTTCGCGGCTCCGTCTCAGGTGACTTTCTTCGGGCCGGGGTAGAGTAGTTTCTTAGCTAGGCCGGCGTGATTGGGAAGGTTCAGGCACGAGCTTTCATGGGTTGTGGAACTCTCAGCTACGAGGTACCAGAAAGCGTCCGATGCTATTTCATATATCTGTTTGCTGGAATTTCAAAAGTAACACTGTTCCTCTTTTTACACCCGCTCAAAAAAGCACACGTAATAATTTAACACAATTTAAAAGTCAGTGCACAGCTACACGTAGTATTGTTGCTGATATCAGCATAACGGTAGCGTGTGTCCTGTTTTAAGCTTTCCATATATTATGGTTTATATTATATGTTGGAAAACACAACAGTGGCCACAGGATTGGAAAAGGTCAGTTTACATTCCAGTCCCAAAGAAGGGCAATGTCAAGGAATGTTCAAACTATCGCACAATTGCACTCATTTGACACGCTAGCAAGGTCATGCTCAAAATCCTACAAGCTAGGCTTCAACAGTACGTGGATAGAGAATTGCCAGAAGTACAAGCTGGGTTTCGAAGAGGTAGAGGAACTAGAGATCAAATTGCCAACATTCGCTGGATTATGGAGAAAGCAAGAGAGTACCAGAAAAACATCTACTTCTGCTTCATTGACTATGCTAAAGCCTTTGATTGTGTGGATCACAATAAATTATGGCAGGTTCTTAAAGAGATGGGAGTACCGGACCACCTCACATGTCTCCTGAGAAACCTGTATAAGGGTCAAGAAGCAACAGTTAGAACCGGATATGGAACAACTGATTGGTTTAGCATAGGAAAAGGAGTACGACAAGGATGTATATTGTCACCTTGCTTATTTAATTTATATGCAGAGTACATCATGCGAAATGCTGGCCTGGATGAATCACAAGCTGGAGTTAAGATTGCTGGGGAAAAGATCAATAACCTCAGATATGCAGACGATACCACTCTGATGGCAGAAAGTGAAGAGGACCTAAAGAGCCTCTTGCTCAGGGTGAAAGAGGAGAGCGCAAAAGTGGGCTTGAAGCTCAACATCAAAAAAACTAAGATCATGGCATCTGGCCCCATCACTCCTTGGCAAATAGAAGGGGAAGTCGTAGAAGTAGTGACAGACTTCATGTTCCTAGGATCCCAGATCACTGCAGATGGTGACTGCAGCCATGAAATTAAAAGATGCCTGCTCCTTGGGAGGAAAGCGATGGCAAACCTAAACAGTATGATAAAAAGCAGAGACATCACCTTGCCAACAAAAGTCCGCATGGTCAAAGCAATGGTATTCCCCGTAGTAATGTATGGCTGTGAGAGTTGGACTATAAGGAAGGCCGAGCGCCGAAGAATAGATTCTTTTGAACTATGGTGCTGGAGAAGACTCTTGAGAGTCCCTTGGACTGCAAGGAGATCAAATCAGTCAATCCTAAAAGAAATCAACCCTGATTGTTCCTTGGAAGGCCAGATCCTGAAGCTGAAGCTCAAATACTTTGGCCATCAAATGAGAAGGGAGCGTTCACTGGAGAAGACCCTGATGCTGGGAAAGATTGAAGGTCAAAGAAGAAGGGGACGGCAAAGGATAAGATGGTTAGACAGTGTCATCGATGCAACGAACATGAAATTGAGCAAACTTCAGCGGACAGCGGAAGACAGGAGGGCCTGGCGTAATCTGGTCCATGGGGTCGTGAAGAGTCGGATTCGACTGTGCGACTGAACAACAACAACAAAATATTATGGTTTTATGCTGCTCCTATTGTTCTGTAGGGTGCAGTGATGCGTTTCGTGCAGATTTTTATTTTTAAAAATCTTCTGAGCCTTCTTTGAATGCCGATTTTGCAACACGTTATCTGCTGCACGTTAGGTCTTATGTATTTTTAATTATAAGTCTTCCTTTTGTAAAATGCCTTGAATCCTTTTTTGTCGAGGAAGTAAATAGATGTTTATTTAAAGGTTGTTCTTGGTAAGATCCTGGCTCAGACACAACCGAAAGGCTCTTGGCCCAATTACTTGCCCTCCCACTCATAGTTTTAGCAGTTAACAGTGGGAGCAAGTGTGTTTTATTAGGTGAGATGAGCTTTAGAAAAAAAGATTCAACAAATTATGGAGGACAAGGCCTGTCAATGATTGTTGAGCATAAGCCTCTGTATTCAGAAGAAAGCTACCACTAAACGAGAGTATGTGGAGGGCTTTTTCAGTTTTGCTGATGGAAACTTTGGGATGTACTGAAAAAAATCAAGAAATGTTTTCTTTTATAGAGTTAGTACGATTCTTTTAGGAGCGGTTTTACATACTAAATTGGTAGAATGAAACTTTAAGTAAGACAGTCTGCAGAACATCATAGTAATTTTTGCAGGAACTGTAGCCATGAAAATATATTGTGTATGCTCATAGTTTAAATAGGAATATCTTTGGCAACAATTAATATACTGTAATGTATGGTTAACGTGTTATTTAAGTGTTTTCAATGTTTTACTGGATATGTAAATATGCAGGTAGTCCAGTTTGTGGCTGTGCATTTCACACAGGCATGAAATGCACCCTGCTGAAGTAGCAGTAAGCAGTAAAGTTAGAGATGTGAAGGGGGGGGGGATTGTGTTTCTGTTTTTTTCCCCCTGGGACTTTTCTTCGATTTTTTGGATGGAAAACTTGGGGAGTACTGGGGGGGGAGATTTCTATAGAATATTTTCTCTTTCTGGGTGCAGAAAACCCTTGTTTTACAACTCCTTCCAAATAAACAACATGAAAAAAATCAGGGGACTTTTCCACTGGAAAAAATGGGAAACTTGAATGAGCTCTTTTTAAAAAAACAAAACCCCTCTTTTATTTTGGTCTTATACATCATTTTCAAGAATTTGTTATTTAAATGTAAATAAAATTGGCCACAATTAATATGCTGTGTGTTTAATGATAACGCATTTATAAAGAGTTTGGTATTTTAAGTGTTACAGAATTTAGCTTAACATCCAAATATGGCAGTCCTACCACTGTGACTCTATAAGACTGTTGAAATAAAACACTTTCTTTAGTTTACTAAAGAATTTGTTTTCTCCTTTCAACTTCTATCTTAGTTCTCAGATGGCAAAAATTAAAGATGCATCTGCTATGGTAGAATAGGTACACTTTCTCATGTGCTGGGTATACATATAATTTTTCTCAAAGAAGATAAAGATACTAATATTTTAAAATTCCATAAATATGCTAAATAGTACAATTTTATACACTAAGGTATAAATGATGACTGATGCACTTTATGTTCAATCAGTAAAAAGTTTCGGTTTGATAGGGATGTCAGATTTTTTTCCCTAAGTGCCAATTCTTCCTGGGAACAGTCCCCCATGTATTCAAAATTTCCAGAAATATTACATGTTCCTGACCCACCTTCTGCTGCTCTGCTCCCCCTTTCCCCCCCATCACATATATGTGAAAGAGCAGATGAAAGTATGTTTTTGCTAGGATGCCCCCCTTTCTTGTCACTTATACCCATCAAGCTAAGCAATAATGCACACCTCAGCAAGGAAAAGGTCCTTTAAAGGGGAGAATATGCAGTGCTTAGCTCTGCCATATTGAAGGTAGAACTTAGCTCCATCCCCTCTGTGGACACCTAGGTGGATGTTCCACCTAAAGCCGCCCTGCAGTTTCCTATTTATTTAAGAGAAAATAAGGTTTATATTTTTGCAGGAGTGAAGTTGAAAGTATGGGAGCCAGACAAATCATGTACGTGGTGGTGTCTGGGCAGTCTCCTTTATTATATGTGTGTGGGGGTTACTTTTGTCCATGTGGGGGGAAATCCCAGTGTAGAAATAACCTGTGACTGTATGAGTTTGTTTCTGATCAATACACTTTTTCTATGCAAGATCAGAATTTCTTTGCAGGTGTCAAGTGCTTTAAGATACATGCACTCAGTAAGTGTAGGTTGTAGCAATTTGCAGCTGTATGACAAGTACTGGATGTATTTGCAGTTTTACTTGTAAAAACCAAAGGCATGTATACGTTTAAATTCAATAAATATTCCAGATAGCATATACAATTGTACTGAGTTATAAATGATGCATTTTATTGTTAAAGCAACACTAATAAGTTCAGGTTTGATAGGAAAGTATTACATATATTTTGATTTTTCCTGGAATGTCTGTTTTTCCTAAAAGAAAACCATGTGTGGGGGAGAGGTCATTTCTCCCTCTCCCCCCTCTTCAAAATTTCTGGAAATGTTACCTCTCTACTGAGTACTAGATAATGTACACAGAAGACCAGTTAACTTCGTATATTCTGTATAGGTTCTTCCTAGAGACATCTGGCTGTGCACTTTTTGGAAACCAGTGTGGGACATAATCCTTGTTGACACTTGTAAATGAGTGCATTGATAGAGCTCTGAGGTGGTAGAGTGGGCTGTATCAGATGTGGTGGAGAATCAAATTTTGGGAGTATTTCCATAAGTTAAAGCTCCCTGCAATTAGAAAACTAGCACTGAAAGGGGTGTGTGTTTATGGGCTGTTTGTAGGAAGTTTTTAATGCGAAGAAACATCAAAAAGTCAGAATCTTATCACTTGCTGTCTTTAATAGTACCTTTTGCCTCCTCATTTACCTCCGTGTGGGAACCAGAGACAAGGTGAAACTAGGTTTGATTCAGCAGGACGTATCTTATACATGCTCCCTCTCATTCCATGGTTTAGGTTAGGCTGTAAGAGTGATTAACTCTGGGCTCTATGCTGGCCTGCTCTTGAGCCAACTGATCCAGAATGCGGTGGCTCGAGTCCTGATGGGAATGTCACAGATGGCACATATACAACCTGTGCTTGCTCTAGCTACACTGGCTCCCAGTGGAGTACCGAGTCAGGTTCAAGGTTTTGGTGTTGACCTTCAAGACCTTGTGTGGTCTGGGGCCTCTGTATCTTTGGGACCGTCTCCTCTGGTACGTCCCCGGGAGAGCACTGTGCTACACTGACAACCATCTACTGGTGCTCTCTGGCCCCAAAGATATCTGGCTGTCCTCGACCAAAGCCAGGGCTTTTTCAGCTCTGGCTCCAACCTAGTGGAACTCTGCCAAATACCACCAGGGCCCTGCAGGACTCAAAGCAATTCCGCAGGACCTCTGAGGCAGAGATTTCCACCAGGCCTTTGGTTGAGGACAGCAACAATTTCCATCATGGCTGGTACCCTCCTCTTTTCCTCCACCTTCTTGCTTCAGCCTCCTCCTCACCCTGCCCGCAAGATGGCAACACAGACCAGAGTGGTGTTTAGGATTAAATCAATGACACCATCTTGAACATAAGAAAAGCCAATGTTGAATCAGGCCAATGGCCCATCCAGTCTAACACTCTGTCACACAGTGGCCAAAAATACCAGGTGCCATGAGGAGGTCCAGCAGTGGGGCCAGGACGCTAAAAGCCCTCCCACTGTTGACACCCCAAGCACCAAGAATACAGTGCATCACTTGCCCCAGACTGAGAGTTCCTATCTATACCTTGTAACCAATAGCCACCGATGGATCTCTGCTCCATATGTTTATCTAATTCCCTCTTGAAGCCGTCCATGCTTGTAGCTGCTGCCACCTCCTGTAGCAGTGAATTCCATGTATTAATCGCTCTTTGGGTGAAGAAGTACTTCCTTTTATCTGTTCTAACTTCCTTTTATCTGTGTTATCTGTTCTGTCTTGAGTTCATTAATAATGTAGGAACAAATAATGTATTGTTTTTAACAATGTCATGTTGGTGTTTTAACTCTATTGTACATCGCCCAGAGCCCTGTGTACTCAGGGACTGGGCGATTCACAGATCTAACATAAATATAGTGGCATGGAAGGCTGCTCGTCTGAGTGCAAGTAGTCCTCTAAGCCCCGAGTTCTTCCTAGTATGCCTCATCAGTGTGGCGAGTGACAATAAGAGACAATTGGACAGAATTCACGTTCTCTCTACCATTCCCAAAGGCTCTCCATCTCCACCTCTTTGTATCCCTGCCCCTGGAGATTGCTTCATAGTTTTGAGGCTGCCCAACCAGCTTCTTCTTGCCTTGAGCACCCGGTTGGATTGAATCCTCATAAAGCTGAACATTCCATTTTCTCACAGAAGACAGGCCTCAAAGGTTCTTTGTCCTCTGAGAAGTTGGAGTGATGTTTGTCAGCACGGCATGTCGTCGCATCCGTTCAGCAAATTGGTCTCGGCGGCTTCACCTCCACATGTGCAGCATAGATCTTTGGTGTTAAGCGCCACTGTAAAGCTGAGGTTTCCCTGCAGTGTGTTGACCTGCCTTGTGGGAATTCTTCAGACTCTGCTGTTTTCTCTCTTCTGGCTCAGGTGTGAGCATCCATGTCCTGAAGAACAGAGCCCAGCAGGTCAGGATTTCCCCTGTCTGCTTCTGTGGAAGTTCTGCCCTGGAGCACATCCTTGGGATTCCTAAAGAGGAAACAAAACATTTAGTGGGCCAGCATCCTCCAGCAGTGAATGCCTTTCCAGGTGAGGTGAATCAGCTGTGTGTTTGTATGGGGGGGGGAATTACTGAAGGAAAGGCTCATGGGGAATGTGACTAAAAGCTCACAACTGTCTCTAAGGGTAGAGGGCTCCTAGCAAGTGGGGCTGATGAAGTATTTGTTGCAGTTTTAAGAACGGGAGTCGTAAAAGGTGGCCGTCTCTCTGATTGTGTACACAAGATGAAAATGGAACAAAGTTTGAGTCCGGTGGCACTTCAAGACCCAACAAAGTTTAATTTGGGGTATAAGCTTTAGTGTGCCTGCACACTTCAGCAATATCTTTTCTCCGCCCGTGACATTCAGAGAGAACTTTGAACCTGCAAAAAACGAATTTAACTCAGCAGTTTACACAGGATATTTAGGGACAGACCCACTGTGTTTTAATTGTGGGGGGCAGTGGCAGCAAGAGTAGTATGGTTTAGCTACACACCTTTCTCTAGTGTTACCATCCTGGAGGACTTGCCTTGCTTCTGTATACTATTTCTACTTCCTGTACCCTAATGGTGGGTAGGTTTTTGTTGGAATATGTTAAATTAATGCAAGAGTTGTTTTCCATGTTCCATATTATTTTGCAAAATAGCAGTTCCCTTTAGCTCTTCCTGATCTGAAAATCTGTTGCATTCTCATAGACCTCTTGGGGGGGTGTGTGTGTGTGTGTGAAGATTTTGTCTGAGTTCAGCTTTCTAGGACGGCACCAAAGGGTAGTGTTTTGAGTGGAACCTGTTCTGGGAATTGTGACTTGGGCAGGAGGCCAAGAGGGGGTGCTTCTTAAAAAGAATCCCATGCTCTTGCTTTGCTTTTTAGCAGTGAGAACAGGACGGGTGCATCCCACACACTTCAGTCTTAACACTTCAGAACTTCACAGGAAGAGTAGAAATTACACATACTCAGAGGAGCTTCTCCTCGCTGCTTCTGTGTGAGTCCCTGTTCTGGATGTTCCTTTGGAGAAACGACGATGCTTGCAACTGAAATGAACGTGTATTCTTCCCCCATTTATTCCCATCTCCACCTTCCTCCCCTCATTTTGTCATTCTTATCTACAGCGGCTCAGGGTTTAAGACGCTGAAGCTGCAGACTGGAAGGTCTGTAGCTCAGCAGTTCGAGACCCTAGTGCCGCGTGACGGAGTGAGCTCCCGTCTCTGGCTCCGGCTCCTGCCAACCTAGCAGTTTGAAAGCAAGAAATTGCAAGTAGATAAATAGGTACTGTTTCAGTGGGAAGGTAACAGCATTCCGTGCGCCTCGGCCTTTAGTCATGCCGGCCACATGACCACGGAAACATCCTCGGACCGCGCTGGCTCTTCGGCTTGGAAACGGAGATGAGCAGCAGCCCCTAGAGTCGGATTCAACTAGCTTTCCAGCAAGGGAAACCTTTACCTTTTTTTTATCTTCAGTTTTAGGTTGTGAGGTCTCTCGAGCGGAGACCTGTCATTTCCTTCTCTGTAAAAGTTTCATGTGCAGTGATAGGTCTATGTAAATAAACAATGAGGGAGTGCAACATGCATCCTCCTGTCAGGCCAGGAAATTCCGTTGCATCTTTTTCTCCACTAGGAGTGGTAGACTGCTCCGGTCACATTGGATGCAAAGTTATCTGATCCTTGGCAGAAGTGGATGGGAAGGAGGCAAGGCCGGACCAGTGACTCATGCAGAAATGCAGGGGTGGAGGGGGAGGTATTTGTGAATCTGTTGCCTTGTGTGGGGGGTTGGTCCCTTCCAATTCTGTGATTCTATGAAATGCAGAGGATATTGCAGTTCATCCTGAATGCACTTCAGGGTCACGGGAGCCTTCTATTATTGAATGCATTGGAAAGGAAAGACCTCTTAACATGAAGTGCCTATTCACATATGCCTGGCCTGAGATCATACTGGAGCTTGTGTGTTCTCTCTGCAGTTGAGACAGATAATTTGCTGTGCTACCAGCCAGATCAGCCCGGGAATCCCAAAGTCCTGAGAGTTGCCATTATCGGAGCTCCGAATGCTGGGAAATCAACCCTCTCAAATCAGCTCTTGGGCCGGAAGGTAACGTTTCAGAGACTTATGTGCTGTAGAGTTTTCTTGACTTCTTTGCAATGAACCTTCAGCTGTTTGTGTGTGTGTTTGTGTGGACAGGTCTTGCCAGTGTCGAAGAAGGTACACACAACGAGGCGTAGCGCCCAGGCTGTCATCACAAAGGATAACACCCAGCTGGTGGGTATTGATCAGAATTCACTAAATCATTCTGTCCATTTGGCTAGAGGAGCTTTCCAGAAGTTGGGTTCCCCTGGGAAGCTTCCAATGAAGCAGTCTTTCCTTGTGGGTTCCCACGCATCTGGCAGTTGGATGATGGACTGCCGTCTGAACATGGAAATCCCATGCCTGACTTTTGTGGCTAGTAGCTGTTTGCAGATTCTTCATCCACAGATCACGCACCCATTTTGTGTTGGTGCCTGCAGTCCATCCATGCTCCCCAAAAGCATAGCAATTGAAATGGCCCTTACGGATAAACAAAACAGGAGTCCAGCAGCCCCTTAAAGACTATCAGTATTTATGCCCGTATGAGCTTTCATGAGACAGAGCTCCCTTTTTCAAAGACAAGTGAGCTCTGTCTCACGAGATGATACTGGAATAAATGTTGGTAGTCTTCAAGGGGCCACTGGACTTTTACTATGTTTTCCTGCAGTAGACTAAGATGGTTGCCTCACTGGAATTATGTTGGCAAATAACCAGTAACTCTCCTCCATTCACACTTTGTGTTCTCCAAGCAGGAGAAGCATCATCACAGTTCACACTAACTCTTATAGCAGGTTTTTCCCCCCAGATAAGTTTGCAATGAATAATTTTTTCCCATATATTCTAAATAGTAGTGATGGCCGCGGGAATAAACAGCTTTAAAAGGGGATTGGATAGATTTCATGGAGGAGAGGTCTATCAGTGGTTACTAGCCATGGTGACTGAGGGGGAGCTCCACATTCAGAGGCACTAAACCCCTGAATCCCAGAGCCAGGAGGCAACATCAGAGGAAGGCCTCGGCCTCCATGCCCTGTTGTTGGTTGTCCAGAGGAACTGGCTGAGGCCACTGTGTGAAACAGGATGCTGGGCTAGATGGACCACTGGCCCGATCCAGCAGGGCTCTTCTTACATTCCTGTGTTCACACCTACTTCCTTGCAGACTTCTTACTACTGCTGGTTTCAGTCTCTGGTTTTCATTTTTTAATTCATTTTAATTGGGGTGTCTCGCTTTTCCTCCCCTAGGTTATCTTAGATACTCCCGGACTCACCACTTCGGCCAAAGCCAAAAGGTAGAATTCTAGCTGGGGAGAAGCGTGGCTGTGTTGGAGAGGGGGTCCAGACAAGGAGCAAAGGGGGGCAGTGTTACAATGTCTTGCATCTTTTTCAGGCATAACTTGGAAAAGTCTCTCGTCCAGGACCCTTGGAGGAGCATGAAGAGTGCAGACTTAGGTGGGGGCCTTAATTTTTTTTTATTTCTCCCTCCCCTTGCCCTCTGCTGCATGTCTCTGTGGCACCCTCCTTATAGGCTGAGGTGGGGGGCGAAATGTGTGTTCCGCCAGTACAAACAGCTGTTCTTCTTTGAGCTGCTGCTCTGTCTGGTGGTCTTTATACATTTGAAAGGCGGTCAGTTAGAGGAGAGCAGGGAACCGTTCCTGTTGGCAGCAGAAGACGGGACTCGCAATAATGAGTTTAAATGACGGGCGGAAAAGATATACTGGCTGGATATTATGAAAAAAATGTTTTACAGAGTAGCTCAGCAGTGGCATCAGCTGCCTAGGGAGGTGGCGAGCTCCCCCTCACTGGCAGTCTTCAAGCAGTGGCTGGGCGAACACTTCTCAGGGATGCCGTAGGCTGATGCTGCATTGAGCAGGGGATTGGACTAGATGGCCTGTGTGGCCCCTTCCAACTCTATGATTCTTCTGCATAGCTGAGGATCCAGAGGTTGTCCCCAGCTAAACGTGTGTCACTTCTTTGTTTTGCAGTGGCGGTGCTCGTGGATGTGTCAGATCACTACACCCGGAACCAGCTCCATCCCCAAGTGCACAAGTGCCTCTCCACATTCTTGCAGGTTCCCAGCATTCTTGTCTTGAACAAGGTAACCAGAGAACTGAGACTTCCTGGGTTCTGCCCTCTGAATGTCTTCTGAGTTGCAAGCAGATCTGTGCTTCTTCTCTACTTCACTGGGGGTGGAAATGGTCTTCCAGCATGGCATGATTCCCTAGGCAGCTGATTCCACCTTTCTGCACCCTCTCGATTTTGCCCACATCCTGTTTGAAGTGAGGCCTCCAGAACTGCACACAGTACTCAAGGTGCAGCCTGACTAAGGCAGTGTACAGAGGGGCTATGGCCCTTTTAATACAACTCAAGACTGAATTAGCCTTTTTTGCCACCGCATTACACTGACTGCTCATATTTAGTTTACAGTCCACCCTTACCCCACGATCTTTTGCATATACTACTCCCCAGAAACATGTCCCCCATCCAGTATTTGTGCTTGACATTTTTGTGGCCCAGATGTAATACTGTGCATTTATCTTTGTTGAATTGCATCCTGTTTGCAACTGCCCACTTCTCCAGGGTATTCTGGTCTTGTTGAATTTTAACTCTGTCTTCTCGGGTGTTTGCTACTCCTCCCAATTTGGTATCATCAGCAAATTTAATGAGTAGCCCTTCTACCCCTTCATCCAGACTATTGAAAAAAATATTGAAAAGTACCAGGCCCAAAACCGAGCCCTGCGGCACCCCACTGGACACCTCCCTCCAATCTGGTGAAACGCTACTGACCACCACTCTTTGGGTGCGGTCCTCTAACCAGTTCCCTATCTACCAAACTGTCCTATAGTCCAGTCCACAGTCTTCCAGTTTGCCCATCAGAATGTCATGGGGAACCTTATCAGAAGCTTTACTGAAATCCAGGTAAATCGCATCAACGGAGTTCCCACAATCCAGTAAGCTCATCACACGATCAAAGAAGGAAATCAGGTTTTTCTGACAACATCTGTTGGGGACAAAACCATGCTGACTTCCCCGGATCACTGAGTGGGTCCTTCAGATGCTTACAGATCAAACCCTTTAAAATCTGCTCTAATATTTTCCCAGCAACAGAAGTCAGACTGACCGGCCTGTAGTTTAATGTTGTCTTGCTGTATGCCTGGGGGAATTCATGTGCTCTCTCTTTATGTGTCTAAAGTCTTTTGTCTGGCTTATAATATGTCAGGGCAGCCACCTGGTTCCAGAATTTTGGTAGGGTTAATCAGCCTTTTAACAAAATCGATACTTTTAAATAAATTTGCATACCACCTCAACTTTTTAATACATTTTTTTGGAAGTGAGATGGAGTTTATGGTTTAATAAGCTGGAGGAAAGGGCAGCTTTGGCTGTCCTCCTTCCCATTCCCTGGAAGAGTAACACACCAGCTTCAAAAAGCATTCCAGAGAAGAAACCTGATCCCTTAATTGATAGGGTTATCAGAACAACAGGTAGAATAACCAACCAAATAATCATGAATAACCCGAACTCAGAAGCAGTAAATTAAAACAAAACAGGCTACAATGAAGCAATAGCGGCTTAACTGTAGAGAATCCAACAGGATAAAAGTATAACAGCAAGAAAATCCCAAGAGAGCATAACCAAAATCCCCAGAACTGTTTAGTAAACAATCCCGAATCCTGTCTGGCCAGAAACCAATGTTAAAATACACAAAATATACAAATACAACATATAGAAAAAAGCCCAAAGGTTGTCAGAAGTAAAATAGGCAGTCAAAACATGGTTTTGGTAAATATTTTACATTGTCCATTAGAATCCACAATAAATCTTGCTTTTTAAAAGCAGGGGTGGAGAAGCTTAAGAGGTACAGTGAAAGCAGCCCCCAGTCCCAAGTTGAGGAGGAGCCGTAATAGCAATATGACCTGACCCCAGTTTTGCCAATCACATTAATGGGAAGGTTGGAGAATTGCTGTATTTAGTTCCAGTCCATACAGACCTCAGTTCCCTCCTGCTTGCCTGTTTCAGGTGGATTTGCTGAAGAAGAAACATCTTCTTTTGGGCCTGGTAACGGAACTCACTGAGGGAGTTGTCAATGGGAAGAAGCTTAATCTCACATCTGGGTCAAAGGTGTCTTCCGCTACCCCCACCAGTAGCATCTCTCGTAAGAGCACCCAGGATTCTGTGTCTTCTGAGGTTACAACTGTAAAGTCTGCAGACCTAGTGGAACTGAGTAGCCCACAGGCAGACTCTGATTCACATGCCAGATCCAACAGCAGCGTGGAAGATGTGGGACCTGCAAGAGAGCGCGCAAAGAAGCAAAAGCAGATATCCAAGAAAGGCTGGCCCCACTTTCAGGACGTCTTCATGCTGGCTGCCATTAACAGAGAGGAGGTGGAAACACTGAAGGCAAGTTAGAAGCCCTCCTTTAAGTAAGCTTTAGCAGTCCGCCCCGGGCAATTACGCAGCTGCTCCAAGGGTGTGACTTTTGAGATGTCCTGATTCCAAGTGGAGTCTCGTAAGCGTGGCCGTGAGAATGGGGCTTTGTGGTTCAGCTGATGGCTGTGATAAAGCTTTATGACTGGCGCAAGGACGTTTTGCTCCCTCTCTTATAAAGCTTAGCATCACCAAGAAGAGCTGATTGGCTACAGGTTCAGAGGCAGTGTCCTTCACAGGGTGAAACTACTGAATGGAGTGTGTTCCGTAGAGGGCTTTCAAAATCAATTCCATGCACTCTTCCAAGGCTGGGCAGTGCTTACTGTCACTGCTGGACAGAACCTCTGGGCTCAGAAGCAGTGCAATTCTGAATTCCAGATGCCTCTCCTGCTTGTTTGTTTACTTCCCCCACTGAGTTTCAAGGCAGATTGCACAATATAAAACAATGTAATCTTAGAGATAATCTGCACCAGGACTAGGATTACAGAAGTTAGAAACACAAGGCAACGGAAAGGGTGCTGAACGTGATACAACATAAACAACAATGAAAGTGGAATGGTGGGAGTAGAAGACGATGCAGTAAGAGCAAGTTAAAACATAAACCTTGGAACGGGCTGCAACCCTATTCCTTTTATAAAGAAGGTCCATTCTATTATAGTACAACCCTGCTCCCTTTATAAAAATGATTTCCTGAACCATTCTACTTTCTCAGTCTGTAGAATGTCAGAAGCATAGGAGCCTTCCTGGCCTCCCTTAGGCAGGCCATTTCTCAAGGTTGGAAGCAGAACACTTGATTAGACGGCCCAGCAAGGCTATCCCCGTGGAGCTGGTTTCCAGGTGGCCACTGTGCATGGAAAGTGCAGATTAGAACAGAGAGAGACAGTTCTGGGCCACCTCCTTTCTGAATGAGTGTGAGGCAAGAGCCAGCCTGTGCCAGAACAATTGGGTGTGGCAGGGAAGCCCATCTTGGATATTTTCCCCCTTATCTAACACTCCTCAGGCCATACTGCCAATAAGTGGCTGGCTTGGGCGTGACCTCCCTTCAACGGTAGATCCCTCAGGTGCTCGCCAAGTTTTCCCACCCACCTCATTTAAAATAAACGATTTTAAAACTTAGAAGTAAGACCCAGGTGCAACTTGTTTTCAAGCAACCCTAACTGGGGTGCAACTTGTCACCAGAAAGTGGCTTACTTGGAATGAGTCCGCCCTGCCTCTGCACTTGGTCATCGCTACTGCCGGCGTCACACCTGCCCCCCCCCACGGTTAGAACTTTTATCAGTCTACACTAACCAGGTGTGTTTATAAACAGCTAGATTTGAGTTCCAGTAGCAGTTCATAGTACCAAGATTTTCGGGGGTATAAGGAAGGCCGAGCGCTGAAGAATAGATTATTTTGAACTATGCCGCTGGAGAAGTCTCTTGAGAGTCCCTTGGACTGCCAGGAGATCAAATCAGTCAATCCTAAAAGAAATCAACCCTGACTGTTCCCTGAAAGGCCAGATACTGGTGCTCAAATACTTTGGCCACCAAATGAGAAGGCAGCACTCACTGGAGAAGACCCTGATGCTGGGAAAGACTGAAGGTCAAAGAAGAAGGGGATGGCAAAGGATAAGATGGTTAGACAATGTTATCAATGCAACAAACATGAAATTAAGCAAACTCCGGAGCACGATGGAAGACGGGAGGGCCTGGCGTGATGTGGTCCATGGGGTCGCGAAGAGTCGCATTCGGCTGTGTGACTGAACAACAACAACAAGCTTTCGAGAGTCAAAGCTCCTAAATCAGGTATCTGACAAAGGGAGATTTGGCTATTGAAAGTTTATATCCCGAAAATATTGCTCTCTAAGGTGTTACAGGACTTGGATCTAGCCGTTTAAGTAGGCCTGGTTAGTGTACACTGATAAGGTTCGAACTGAGGGTGCTCTCAGTTTGGTGTAGTGGTTTAAGTGTGTGGACTCTAATCTGAGAGAACCGGGTTTGATTCCCCACTCCTCCACTTGAACCTGCTGATGTGACCTTGGGTCAGTCACAAGTTCAGGCACAGCTGTTCTTGAAAAAGTGCAGTTTCTGTCAGAGCTTTCTCAGCCCCGCCTACCGCACAAGGTGACTGTTGTGGGGAGGGGAAGGGAAAGATTGTAAGCCGCTCTGAGACTCCTTTGGGTAGTGAAGGGCGGGGTATAAATCCAATCTCTTCTCCTCTCATGGCCAGTTAGAGACAGCCCCCTCCCCAATTCCCGCTTGGCCCTAGTGACCTGCTAATCACATACTGCATACAACCTAGTACGCTCATGTATATGCTGATGATGCTGCACATGTCAAAAAAACCCCAAAATGTCAGGGAAGTTGAAAGCTGCAAGCACATCTGGGCCAAATCGGGTATGAAAGCTAAGGGTTAATGGCAGATCCTGCCACCTTGGATGTATGACTGGCCTGCCGTTCCTTTCCCCTTGCCTCCTGGACAAGGTGAGTCTTGGGCGTCTAGGCCACTCCTGGGTGGGTGCCTCCTGATCCAGTGTGGCTTCTCTGTGCCAACAGAGCTACCTCCTGATGCAAGCCAAGCCAGGCCCCTGGGAGTTTCACAGTGAGGTCCTGACCAGCCAGTCTCCTCAGGAGATCTGTGATAACATCGTCCGAGAGAAGCTCCTTGAGTATTTGCCCGAGGAAGTGCCCTACACGGTGAACCAGGTGCGTCTGTGAATCGGAGAGGATTCGGGCCTTCCTTCCACTCATACAGGCCCACAGCCACTCACTACAGTCTTCTTGGCTCTCTGTTTTCTTTACAGCAGACAGAGATATGGGAGGAGGGACCCAGCGGGGAGCTGGTCATCGTACAGAACTTAGTGGTCCAGAAGGAGACGCATTTGGTAAATACTGGGACCAAAGGGGGTATTCTTGAACGTTTCATTTTGAGAAGCTGCCAGTGAAAGATGGATCCCCCCCCCAATCATGTATAGGACCCAAGAGCCTCTGAAGCAGACTGAAGGCCTCTTTAGCTTAAGTGCAGAATTCTGGGGCGTCTTGGAATATGGTAATTTCTAATCCAATCTCTGTGGCCCGAAGTTAGGCCCGCCCAGAGCCGAGCACCCCAAGTGGCAGCTTTGTGGAAAGTCAGTTTCCAAATGCAGAGCTGTAGGTAAAAGTGAAAAACCCCAACAAACATCACACCCACCTTGGGAATTTGAGGGAGGCAACTGTCTGACATCTGGCTTAATTATGAACATCAAGGTCGTCGTAGCTAGGGACTGCAAATTGTTCTTAAAATTAAAAATTGTTCTTAAAATTAAAAATGGGTTGAGCAGACTGAGGGCGGGGGGTTCAATTCATTCAGTAGCAGTGTAAGTAATATTCAAGACAAGCCTAAAGGTAAATTCTGAGTAATTTGGAAGCCCTTCATTTGATTGTGGGAGTTTGGAGAGTTCAGAGGCTGAAGCTTTTAACTGCATCTGTCTTGAACGGTGTCAGAATTGGTGGAGTGCCTGTGAATTGTGCACTAGACCGGTCATCGTTTTTTGTTATTTTTGGCTGTCAGGTCATGGCCAGTTTATGGTGACTCCCCCCCGTAGGGTTTTGCAGCAGGCGACATCCAGAGGTGGTTTGCCATTGCCTGCCTCTGCACAGCAGCCCTGAAATTCCTTGGTGGTCTCCTGTCCAAAAACTAACCAGGACTGACTCTGATTAGCTTCTGAGATTTGATGAGATCAAGCTAGCCTGGACCATCCAAGTCGGGGTGGTCCTAGTTATCTATAGGCGTTTAAACTGGAAAATGTAAATCGGAGAACCTCCTGGGTGTCTTCCATTGGCCACCTTTTGATTTGCTTTCAGTGCTCCTGCCCTGTCTCTGCTGCTGTCTGTTCTGCAGAGGCCAGGGGGCTCCCCAGGAGCTCTTTCCTTGCATGTCATTTCCAGAGACTGGCCAGGAGTGTGGCTGTCCCACGGCTGATCCGCCGTCACGGTTTCAGCCGGAGATGTCAGGCTACACAACAGTTATGTCATCAGTACGCAGACTGAGCAGAAGAAGGGCTAGCTTGGCTCATGTCCTCTCTCTCTTCTCCCCTGCAGAGGATGCTGATTGGCCACCACGGCCAGCTGGTCAGCACGATTGCCCAGGAGGCCGGGCATGACCTGATGAATGCTTTCCTGTGCGACGTCCACCTGAAGCTCCGCGTTAAATTGAAGAAATGAGTCGGCCTTTGGGTGCCTCTGCAGGAGTTGGATGCGCAGAGGGGGGCTGCTGCCAGCCTCCCTTCCCCACCCCCTGGAGATGGCCTCACTCCTCATGCCGGAAGCGGATGTAAAGGAACCCTAGCGCTGCAAGTTTCTCTGGGTTGCTTCTCTGTTCCTACGACGATTGTAGCAGATGCAGGGAATCTGGTCTTCCCTCCCCCGTTTTGATGTGGAGAGGGCCTCTCGGGCTACTGCTAGGAGCAAGATTACAGTGGTCCTCCAAAGGGACAGTGCAGTTTTAAAGGGGAGGGGGGAAGTGATTTGCATTATCGTGCATCCCCTTTAGTCTGCCTCTAGCACCGTAGGACTGTGGCTGGTGCAGTGAGGTCACTGCGTTCTCCCAGTTTGGACAGTGCAGCCTTGATGGACAAGCAGGTTCTCCTCTATGAAAGGGAGGGTGATGGTTCTGCTGTTCCCTGCTTGTCTCGTTCTTTTTTCCGAATAGGCCCTGAAATGGCTCTGCTTTGCAGCTTCTGCCGTGCAGAGCTGTCTACAGAGGAGCACTGGCTCCTGTTTTCCTTGCAGATGCCCCTCATTTGCCCTTTTTTCTAATGCAGCAAACAGAATTCATTCACAGTATGCTTTTTCTAAAGGGAGGTGGGAGCCAACAGGCTTCCACCAGAGCATACGAGCGTACACCTTATCCGACACTGGGATAGTATTTTTATGCCTTTGAAAAGGAAGGGCACGTCTGAGGGAATCACTGCCTTAAGAGCCGTCTGAAAGAGCTGAACTGGCTGGTTCCCATCAGATGGAAGTCTCCTCATCCCTCTGTGGCTTTTGAGTTCTGGTCTGGGCACAGAATTGAGGCTGCCGTCCAGGCAGTCCCTTCCCGGTCTCTTTCTCTGTCAGCTGGATCTTGCTCCCATGTTCTGTCTCGCTCTTTTCATGCCTGACTCTCCAGTTTTAAGGGCGGCTGCGTTCCTATCAGTTTGCTTCTTATTTATTTCATTTGTGCTCTGCCTTTTCTCCCAAGGGGACCCTAAGCATCATTCTCCTCTCCTTCAATTAATCCTCACAACAGCCCTGTGAGGTAGGTTAGGCTGAAAGTGCGCGACTAGCCCATGATCACCCAGCAGGCTTCCAGAGCAGAGTGGAGGGGTTCATCCAACATTCACCGTTTGCTACACTGGCTGTCCAGGACACAAACACTAGAAAGAGAAAATAGAGGGTCCATTCTCTCAAGGATGCCTAGAAGCTATTGAAAAACTATATTATTGAGGCCCAGGTAAGGTGCCTGTTCTGCTGTGGCCTGTTCTCAGCTTTGCTGAGCAAAAAACTATAGAGTACAGGATTTTGGAGATTTCCCCCTACACATGGCACTCTTAGGCTGGAATTTGGGGGTGGAAGGCCTGCCTCCCCCTATGAATGGTTTGTCTTTTGGACCCAGTGGTCTAGCCAATGTTGCCCAGGTGCTCGAGCCAGCCAATGTTGTCTCACCAGCAGGGAAAGCTCTGTTACGAGCCTAGACTTCACAGGGCTGCTGGCCTGATCCCTTCATTTGACAGGCAGGGTGCTGAAGGCTCCAGATTCAAGTGGTCAGTGGGGATCTCTCTGTGTTGCCAGTCTAGTTTAAATGCTCCAGGTTGAGAACTGGAGCTCCTGCATCCTACACAGTGGCAAGTGGAGCAGAAGCAGTTCCCATCTCTTTGCCAAAGCCCTATTTTGCATGTCACTCAGAACCTCTGCCTGGCCTGCTCTTCCCTCCTTGAATCTTTCCAAGGATTTTTCCAGTGAGCTTACCTTCAACAGCCAGTGTGGTATGGTTGTTAACATGTCGGAGTAGGATTTGGGAAACCCAGCTTCAGGTCCCCACTCTGCCCTGGAAGCTTGCTGGGCGACCTTGGGCCAGTCATACACTGTCAGCCTAACCTACTTCACAGAGTTGTGGTCAGAATAAAACCAAGGAGAACGGTGCAAGCCGCTTTGGTTCCCCATTGGGCAGAAAGGTGGGATATAAATAAAGTATATTCACTACTTCTGACCTCAGTCTTAAAAGGTCTAGTGCCCAAGAGGCTTCTACTAGTTGTGCCACAGCTGGAATGAGTACGTACAATGGGCATAAGTTAACTACTTCTGACCTCAGTCTTAAAGGGAGTAGTGCAGGGAGAGAGGGGACTCCTGCCAGAGAAGCTTCTACCAGTTGTGCCACAGCTGGAATGAATGTGTGCAATGGACATACTTTGCAGTTATCCCTGTAGTTTCACTTTGTCCTTGCTGACTGTTGTCTCTGCTGCAGGAGCCTTAGAGGATCGTTTGTTCAGGCGTATGTAATTAGAGTGGGCAAGCAGTCATAGAATTGTGCTTCCTCCAGTTGGTCAGTACAGTCTTCCTTGCAAGACTGTACTGCGGATGCAAGTTCTTCTGACTTGCAGCTCATGTTCACTCGACACAGCAGTGATTGACTGTTCCTTATGACATCACAGAAGCAGTTGTTCAAGTGGAATAAAACTGATTTTTAAAAAAATACAGGACTGAACAAACTTCATTAAATTTTGCATTGCATGTGTGTGTGAGGTGAAGGCTACATCTTGTATGGATCATTGGGTTGGGGGGAGGGGGAAAAAGGTGAAGATGAAAAATCAACACTGATATGGGAGGCGCCCAAGGAAGAAAGGTGGGGTAAAGCTCACAGCAGGAAATAAGATGATCAGCTCCTTTTTTCGTAGACACCCCTAGTAAGCCACCTGTGTTTTTTATGGCGTTAGCCATGAGTGATGAAGTTCTTCCAGTTAAAGTACTTACTTGAGAAATGAATATGCCACCTTTTTAGAGACTCGTTTGAGTTGATTCACAAGTTAGAAACAGTGCAATAAAATCATTAAAAGCCAGGACATAAAAAGAGTATAAAGCACAACTATCAGCTTAAAGTTATATTCATTTAAAACCTCTGGATAGAAGCAGACTATAAAAGCAATTTTAAAAGTGCCGATCCTTAGTTAAAAGTCTGGCTAAAAATGTTTTGACCTGGCACCTAAAGCTAGGTGATTGCCCAACATGGAGGACTTCCCGGAGGTGGGTGCCATGAAGTCCGTACATGGCCCAGTCTTCAATATGAGTGAAATGACACTGGTCTGGCTTTTAAGGTTATCAGAAAGGTCACAAGAAGATTACATGAAGTGCTTTGCTTCTGCTTTTGTATTTGCTTTTTCTGAGGTCTCTTTCATTAGCCATATATCCATCGGCAGTGGCTGAAAACCAAGGAAGACTGGCTTTCTGATTAGCCTGATCAAGATGGGGAGCTGTGTTAGTCCGTCTGTAGCAGTAGAAAAGAGCAAGACTCCAGAAGCGCCTTAAAGACTTAACAAAATAGTATGGCAGGGGCACTGCTCACGTCTTCAGCCTGGTTATCGACAGTGTAACGATTTCACTGACCTTGACCAGCATGCATCACCAATAACTAGCATCACCTTCTGCATAACTCCTGCCCTAGAACACCAGAGTGCTGTTTTGTTGCTCGTTTTATTCATCTGCTGTTTTTAAATGTGTTTATTTCTATTAGTGCTCTTTGAGGGTTTGTAATGTAGGTCTGCCAGTTGAGGGTTCACATGCATCACAAGAGCTTGTACTACACAATAATAGTGAATAAGTTCGGAGGTTCACTTGGACTCCTATTTGCGTTTGTTGCAGTAGACATTCAGCTCCTAACGTCCAGCATGATGGGGACAATAACACTGGAGGAGACTGGTGCAGGCCCTGCTCCAGCTTTTTCTGCCCTCCTTGCAATTTGGGAGCAGTAATCCTGACACTGTTTTCATATTTCTAGTGCAATTTTTTTTTGCAGGGATTAAATTTAAAAAGCTGACAGCTACAGTACGAGCTCTGTTTTCGCTCTACCTTTTTGAAAGGAGAGCCTTTTGCCAAGTAATTGCAGCGATGGACTCTCATTTTCCCACGCTGCGAATTGTCACCGTACCAGCACTGTGAAGCCGACTTTAAGAGAGAAAACAGGAAATCCGGGCTGCAGACAAAGGAATTGCCGCTCTAGCAATCCCTCGCCTCAATGGTTGGGGAAGCGCGTTGGGGCCCTAAGAACGCAGGCGATGCGCGTGCGTACTAAGACCCGTCCAAAGCGGCGTTTGGCAATCCGGCGAGGCCAAAGGAGGCAAGTGATGAAACTAACGCCGCCAGCTGTCTTCACTTCCGGTCTCTATAGGGCCGCCGCACCATGCGGGTTGGAAGGCGTGGACTGCACAAACGCGGGTATGCAACAGCGTCATTTTGGGCGGTCCTCCCCTTCCTCCCACGTCCCCTCAGTGCCCTTGTCGCGAATTCTTCCTTCGCACATCGCCTCCGCCTTCTTGCTCTTCAACAGGGAGCCGGAAGTGTCCGTGAAGGTTCTGGGCGACGCCGAGAGGGGCGGGACGTCGAGGCGCATGCGCAGAAGCGGGGAGCGGTCGAGCCGGCTCTGAAGGAAGGTGGAGGAGAGGGAAGGAAGCGGAGCGGCGGCAGCAGCGGCGGCGCCATGAGGGCCGGGCGGGGGCTCCCACGGTGAGCGAGGGGAGGAGCCGCTGGCGAGGCCCCCCACGAGGCCCGGGTCCTCCCCGACGAGGGGTCGCCGCAAGGTCCCCCCCCCGGGGGCCCGGAAACGCCCCGGGGCATCCAAGGGGAGACCTGCGAGCCCGGGGCCTCCGCGGAGGGGCCTCTGGGGACCGCGAAGGGGGGGGGGTTATGAAAGGCCTTGGGAGGGGGAACATCCCTCCTCTCAGCTCCCCAACCCCGTTTCCACCCAGCCCAGCCTGGGGAGCTGCATTCCTTCGCGTCTTCTCTCCCCCCACCTTGCTGGACGCAGAGCCCTCCCTTCTCTTACCCCCCCCACCACACACACACCAGGAGACGTTCTTGTGGGCCTGGACCCAGACAGCGGGGGGGGGGGGCGCCGATGGGTGGCGGCTCTCGGAAGGGGCCCGAGGCCTTGCTTGCGGGGCCAGGTAGGGGAGTGCCGCTGCCACCCCGTAGGAAAGAGCGAGAGTCCCGCAGCACCTTAAAGGCTGAACGAAATATGAGGCAGGCGAGGAGGTTTCCCGTGAGTCACGGCTCACTTCTTCGGAACTAGCACCGCTGCCCCATCTTGATCTGCCACCGGTGTTCCCTCCAAGCTGAGTTAGTGTGGGCTAGCTCACAGTTCTTTAGCCTCCGGCTCGCACATTTTTGTCTCAGCTCAGGAAGGATGGCTTCAGAGCCAACTAATTTATGCAGGAGCCAAATCGCCTGCTCACAACTTCAATGCCGGTAGCTCACAAAGTAGATTTTTTGCTCACAGGACTCCACAGCTTAGAGGGAGCATTGTCTGCCACCCCTCTTGATCTGCCACCCATAGTCCTTGAGCTGGGAGGGTTTCATCTCTGTGCGTGCGTGTGTGTGTGTAAGGGGGGGGTGTATACAGGGAAGACTTTTCCGTCCCGTATTTTAGATCTCTGGGCCACACCCCACCCACCCACCCACCCAGCTTCGCCTGCCTGCAATCCTTGGCATAAGAGATGTTCTTCCTGGCTCTGATCCTTTTGGTTTTAGATCCTTGCAGCTGAGGACTCGGAGGTTCCTCTGAAAAGCTGGAGGCTGCTGATATTTTCCCCTGTGCTGTGCTTTTTCAGCCCTTCCCCACCCCAGCTGTGCCTTGAGGCAGGAATTCAGATGGGCTGAGGTAGCCCCCCCCCTTTGTCAGCCTGGCAGTGGGCTGACCTGGCACATGCTCCTGGCTCAGCCCTTTCAGCACAGACAGGCTTGCCTGGGCTGTGAATTTGGAATGGAGTTGAAAAGAGGCCTTTGCTGAGTCTTCTGGAAAGCTGAAGAAGAGGCTTCATGAGGCTGCAGTGACAGTCTTGTGGCTTCTGAAAGGCTAGCAGACTCTTTCCGGCATCAGCTCTTGTGTGGGCCAAAGGCCATTTGGTCAGATGCATGAAGACCACAGATTCTGAGGCGGCGGTATCTTTCCTCAACTTGAGAGAGTAGCCTTGACAGACTGTGCAGAAACATGTTCCCGGTTTGCTTTGCCTAAATCTTGGTGAATGTTCCGTTGACCCTGTTTCTGAGTCTGCCCTGGCTTGATTGCTGTTTTCATGAAACTTATTTAGCTAGCACTGAGATTACACTTAGTCAGCCAGGGCAAGATACACATTTTCCCTGTTCAGAATATTCATGTATATGTTTAATTAAAAGGTGGGGGGAGTCTCTGAGGCTGAAATGTGTGGCATTCCATGGCTGCTTGCCTGAGGGGAACCGAAGGAGCTCTAATCAAACTGCTGCTTCCATTCTGGACTTTGCTAGCTGGTCTTTTTGCCCTTGGCTTGGAAAACCAGTTCAGATTCTCTTCTACACCTAGCAATATATTCTTAGGCGCCGTGTGTACTGCCAGGGGTCGGCAAACTTCAGAACTGGGTCCCTTGAGCTCCTGGACTTTGGGTTCTGTTAAGCAGAAAGTTTAATCGTTTCTGAGAACTAGACAGTACCTTGAAACGTGAGGCAGACCAATCAAGATTCTTCTAAGCCAGGTGTGCAACCAGGTGTGGGAGGAGTCCTTCCAAGGGCAGCAGTTGTCCCTGCCTGAGTGGTGTTATGATGACTTTCCTGTCCTTTCCAGGTCTATTGTTGGACAGTGCTAGAGGACATGGTGTACAGTGCTAGAGGGCATGCTCCATTGACTGTCGCTGGGAAGATTTGGGATGTCACAGGAAGTCACCTTTCTTAATGCTGAGGGGTTGAGTCCCTGCTAATCGGCATTTAACATGAGCAGTAAGGATCAAGAGCAGTCATTAGTAACTTAATATCAGTGTAGTGGTCTTTGCTAATGAATTCTGAAGGATGTCCTGTTTAGATAAGACCATCATAAAGTCTTTCTGTCATACCCCAGAGTTTGCAGCTGCCTGCATGATAATTGCCAGACCGCAAGCTGGCAAACAATCATGTGCTTACCATGTCTGGCATTATCGTGCCTATGGCTAGTTTTTAGACACCTTAATCGATTATTTTAGGCTTATCTGTGCTCAAAGATGTCCACACATTTGGGTATCCATGACATATTTTGCAATTCTGAATGTTTTCCCCTGTCCAGGTCATGTCAACTGTAATTCTTTCCGGAGTTCTTTTGTTCACATTTGCAGTAAATATGCATTGGTAAGACCTGATTTTTCTAAGGAAGTGCATGTAGCTACAGTGTCTTTTGTGAATATTGGCGAATGCTTTGGATACTGCTTGGCATCTGCCCATTGGCCAGAGTTGGGAAAAATATTTTTGGATACTAGTGTCAAGAGTTTTAGAGGTTCTGGATAATCATGATTCTTTTCTGACCTTTGCCCAAAGTATAATTTTCAGAAAGTTATGGTTCTCTGTTGACTTGTGATGGCTGCCTGGCTTTCAGGAGATGCAGCTCTGTGCAACAGCGTGTTTTAGACCAGCAGTGCCTTTTGATTTCTTTGGTAGAGCCCCATGGTATCGTGGGAAATTCAACTTTGTATGGTTTGCTAGGCACTTTTTAAAATTTGGCCTATTTGGGTATCTAAACGGGGCATGTCTGTCAGCAAATTTCAACTCCCCCTTGCCTAGTATGTCATAGGCGAGCATGGGATCTCAGTGGGTGTCAGCCCAGAGCACTGCTTCTAGGTTTTCAATTTGTAATGCAAACACTGCTTTGGCTTCATTGCCCTTTGACTGAGCGCCTTCTCCTGTGACCAAAGGTCTATGGAGTAAGGAAGTCAGTTGAGGCTTTTAGGCTAAGATAGGCAAATAATAAATATCTAATGGCCCTTGGTTTTAGGCAAATAATAAATGGTGGAATTGGCTTCAGTAACTATCGCAAGAAAAAAAATGTCGGATGCAAACTAAGTGATCTGGTTGCCTTCCCTCCCCTTGCAAAAACAAGGAATGTGTATTTTTTTGTTGGCTTTAGTTTATTTAACAAGCCTGATAAACTAACTTAACTGAGAGTTCAGTTCCCTCATTTTCCTTGTTATGTTTTGATCCTGTGCATGTTTACATAGTATGGAGAGGGTGTCAGACTAGGTTCTCAGTGGTCCTGGTTTGAATCCCTCCTCTGTTGCAGAAGATCATTGGGTGACCTGGGGCCAGTCACTCCCTCCCAGCCTGCCCCATCTCACAGGGTTGTTAGGATAAAGTGGGGCAGGGAAGCACAATGTTGTAACCTGCTTTGGGTCCTCATGGGGGAGAAAACCTGGGTATAAGGATCTTAATAACAACTCAGGAATAAATTGCACTATGTGCAGTAGAAGCTTGTTTAATGTACTTGAGTTTAAGATTACAGCCCTTGCATTTTTATTTTTGAAAGCCGAAATAGCGGCGTAACTAGAGTAAGTCTCCTCTAGGGAGTGTCCAGAAAGTATGTCACATTTCTAAAGACTTTTCTCGTCTCTCCCCCCTTGCCCCATTTCAGTCCAGCATATCGTCTTACCTTTGTTACAGCTTTTCTATTCTCCACCCTTTTGATGCATGATACACTTTTCTGAATGGTCCCAGGGGAAGACACTGAACTCATTTCTCAGTCTGTCACACCAGTTATTGAATCACACTGACTCAGTAACCATTGGGTAGCAAGCTAAGCAAGTTGGCAACGAGAGAAGAGGAAGAATACCTAGGTACCAGAATTGTGCCATTGGGCCTGGGGGGAAATCTCAGGGGTCTGTGAGTGTAACCGCATTCCTGACAGCAGCCCCTTTTAGTAAGACTCTAAACATCACTTTGGTCAGTTTGCTTTCTGGCTTTAACTGCACAATTCATTTAATATTTTGGAATCTTGAAGAACCGGTTTGGCTGAAGGGCAGTCTAGAAATAATATTTGGTCAGTGCTGTCTGCTAAGCTTTTCTGAAATGTAGAGTTTCCATTCACCTGATAAATACTCTGCATGGCTTTTGAAGTCTGCCTGCTTGTCTGTTAATAAAAGTTGGTCTGTTAACGGTAGTGGGGGGGGGGTTAGACACCTTGCCTCCAAAGAGTGCTTTCCGTTTTGACAGAAGAATTCAGTTTCATATTCCAGGTATCACACCTGAATTGCCCAAGGCACTCATCTGGCCTAATTGCCCTGCATGGCCTTGAACACACCCCCAACATACTTTTGAAGCTGTGTCCTGGAGGGCAAACTCCATGTCTTCTGGTGAGGCACGCTTGCCTCCCCTGATTTCATTATGGATGAGGTATTCCGGTTAAGCATTTGGGGAATCCAGATTTCTTATAAAGGATGGGATGCCGCTGCTTAAAGCTACTGCCCCACTTGGCATCAATGGGGCATGCTCTGTCTGGAAACGTTTTAGGTATAATCAGTAGAACTGACCAAATGGTGCTTTTGACAAGGCATAAAGAGCCTCTTCCCCCTCAAAGCAAGTTCAGTTGCATTATCAGTTTATTTCGACTCTGGGAAGGCAAACTGCTAAGCCAAGGGCAGCTTTACTTAAGCACAGTTGTCTTGGATAAAGGAGCTTGTGATCCCTGCCTGGGGCTCCAGCACAAAAAAAAAATATCTTCCTGTGTTTTTCCCGCATGTGATTTGCAAAAGTTCAGATGAACGGGAGTCTTTGCAAATATTTCCTTTTCTGGCAAGTTATGTGTCTCCCCGAGACAATGGGGTGGGTGTAGCAAATGCCACGGCCATGCTCTGCTCCCAGGGCTCGTTTGTTGCGTTGTCTTGGTGAGAGTGGGATGGGTGCAGATGGGCCCTCCTTTCTCCTCCGCTTGGGCCTGGGTGTTCCAGTCCTGAATCTGACAGGGAGGCTCTGTTTACCAGATATTTTTGTTTTGAGGTCGACTGCACTGGTGGCTGCCAGCGACACCGTTGTTCACTTGACCCTGGCCGTGGGAGCAGGCCAGGAGCTTGCTCTCTGCCTGGCTTATTGCTTATTTTTACAAACATTTATTTCCCATAGAGTATGTGAAAGGGCAAAGGAGGTGTGCTTTGTGGCACGTCCCCCCCTTGATGTTTTACATAGGTTATTAATTTTATACCAGTGCTCTGTCTGCTTCTGAGCGGCCTATGGGCTGTCATGAAGACTGACCGACCTCTTCAAGTCTTGGTCAGCCACCCTCAGGCCTCCATGAGTTTGTCCACAACTTCAAGTGTGCTTTCAAAACCCATCAGCAATGGAGGTGGAGATTCCTAGGGTGCAGGGCTGAAGTGTCCATTGTTACGTTCTACAGTGCAACTCCCCCCCCCCCAGTCCAAGGAGCTGAACTGGATATGTGTATAGGAAGGGAGTAGAGATCAGAACTGATTTACTTGACAGTACTTGCTTTGCTTATTTTGGAGTGATTGAGTCTAGATGGCTTCCCTCCCAGGAGCTGGCTGAAAATCAGTAGTCTAGAAGGGGCCGCTCGTGCTGCCGCCGTGTCGTAGACCGAGCTCTTCTTGAAAAGGAGAGAGGTGAACAATTCGAAATATCTGATGAAGCCTTGTTACATAAGAACATAAGAGAAGCCAATGTTGAATCAGGCCAATGGCCCATCTAGTCCAACACTCTGTCACACAGCGGCCAAAATATACCAGGTGCCATCAGGAGGTCCAGCAGTGGGGCCAGGACACTAGAAGCCCTCCCACTGCTGCCCCCTCCAGCGCCAAGAATAGAGTGCATCACCTGCCCCAGACTGAGAGTTCCCATCTATACCCTGTGGCTAATAGCCACTGATGGACTTCTGCTCCATATGTTTATCTAATTCCCTCTTGAAACTGTCCATGCTTGTAGCTGCCACCACCTCCTGTGGCAGTGAATTCCATATGTTAATCACTCTTTGGGTGAAGAAGTATTTCCTTTTATCTGTTCTAACCTGACTGCTCAGCAATTTCATGGAGTGCCTACAAGTTCTTGTATTGTGAGAAAGGGAGAAAAGCACTTCTTTCTCAACCTGTTCAATCCCATTCATAATCTTATAAACCTCAATCATGTCACCCCTCAGCCGTCGTTTCTCCAAGCTAAAGAGCCCCAAGCATTTTAACCTTTCTTCATAGGGAAGGTGTTCCAACCCTTTTATCATTCTAGTTGCCCTTCTCTGCACTTTTCCCAATGCTATAATATCCTTTTTGAGATGTGGTGACCAGAACTGTACACAGTATTCCAAATGAGGTCGCACCAATGATTTATACAGGGGCATGATGATACTGGCTGATTTGTTTTCAATTCCCTTCCTAATAATCCCCAGCATAGCGTTGGCCTTCTTTATTGCAGCTACACACTGTCTAGACATTTTCATTGTTGTGTGCAAAGTGCTATCGAGTCACAGCAGATCTACAGGTTTTTTGAGACAAGAGACGAACAGAGGTGGTTTGGCCGTTGCCTGCCTCGGTGTAGCAACCCCGGTCTTCCTTGGTGGTCTCTCATCCAAGTAACTAACCAGGGTCAGTGTCGCTTAGCTTTTGAGATCTGACAAGATCAGCCTAACTTGGGCCATCCAGGTCAGCAGAAGCCTTATTAGCCTGCACTAGTTCATACTGGGGGCTGTCTGACTGGTGCGTCAGAAGTGAGATCACCATTTGGCTTGGACGAGAGAGAACTGAGATAAAAAGGCCAAACAGGCCATATCGATGAATAAACATAAACAAGTGGGTTCTGAAGCTGGGAGCGCCACATTTCAGTTACGGCTAGCTTGTGTTCCGGCCCCTTATTTAGACTCTGCTGTCCTATCCCTACTACCATAACATCCGGGTTGGGCTACTGTAACACTGTGTATGTGGGGCTCTGACTCTTCCATTGGTACAAAATGTGGCAGCGAGACTTCTGTCAGCGGTCAGCCCCTCCACTGAAGACGTGGGTTACCTGTTTGCTTCTGTGCCCCATTCGAAGTGCAAGTCATCACCTTTTAAGTCCACCTCTGGGTATACTCCTATGCACCAGGTGTGCTCTTTGGACAGCCCTCACCTTGAGATGCCTCCTCTCTGGGCTGTCTGTTTGGACAGTAGGGTCTGCTTTTTCTGTGGCAGGACCTGCCCTTTGGAATGGTTTACAAGAATGCATGTAGAGGGCACCCTCCCTTCCTGCCTTCCTGAAGGCATGTGAAATAAATAAATACATTTCAAAGGGCGTTTGGTGGCACGTCTGGCCCTGCTGTTTGCATATTACATTGGGCTTTGTTTGCCACTTGTTGCTTTGTTAGCCACGTTGTGTGAAAGGCCAGATTATAAATGTTTTAATTGAACAAGGGAAGGAATAGTTGCTGTCCTGGGCATTGTGCTCCCGAGACGTCGTCATAACAGTTACAACAAGATAAAGTTATGTGAAGAACTTTGAATGCTTGCAAGCGCTATACAAGTTCTAGTCCATCATTGAGGGAGGAGCCACAGCTCAGTGGGAGGCAGCCGCTTTGTGTAAAAGAGGTCAGAGGCAATGCTCCCTCTAAGCTGTGGTGCCTTGTGAGCAAAAATTCTACTTTGTGAGCTACTGGCATGAAAGTTGTGAGCGAGCGATTTGGCGACCGCATAGATTAGTTTGCTCTGGAGCCATCCTTCCTGAACGAAGACAAAAATGTGTGAGCCGGAGGCTGAAAAAACTGTGCGCTAGCTCACACTGACTCGGCTTAGAGGGAACACTGGCCATAGGTTCAATCATTGGCATCTCTGGTGCTGGGAAAGGCCTTTTTCTACTGAGATCCTGGAAAAACCTCTGCTGGTCACAGTAGATGTTACTGAGCTTGCCTGGACCAGGGGTCTGCATCTCCATAAGACAGTTTTGTATGTTCATAAGGTGTTTCAAAAAGAGAGTAAAGGCGTATGCAGGCAGGTCGGGAGACACTTTTGTGAACTGTTTGAATCTTTTGTTCAAAAGTTACTTGGGAGGAGGTTATTTTGAGTGGAAAATGATCAGGGGGGAGGACAAAGCGTCTGCCCTGCCGCCTCTGCTCTGTCAGTTGCGATGGTCTCAGAGTGCAAAAACACAGAACAGTGGAATGAATAACACTTGAATGGATCATTTGGGTCCAGAGTGCTAGAAGTCCATGTTCAATTTACTCAGAGCAGCTCTGCAGACCATAAAATGGCAGTAGCAGCCTCCCCATTTGTTGGTGGAATGCAATAAGGGGAGGTGAAGGCTCGGGCATGAAAGTACGTAATGAGTGTCAGAAGACAATTTTAGTATTTGCTTATGTCTTGCAATTTTCTCACATTCTTTAAAGCTGCATTTATCTCAGTAGCTCATCACTGATTATTCTTTGCCACACCTGCTCTGTTTCTTCTGCTGTTTTTTACTGTCCTGAAATATGATGTGGATGAAACACACCTGCAAGGGAGTCATAGTGGGACGGTGCTTTGCTGCAGATGTGGCAGTCCTCTGCACCGTAGAACTCTTGGCATGTAGAAGCTGGAGTGTGGCCAGGTGCATACTTTCTTTTTTTTTTAGCGTGTAACACAGAGTGGTTTTACAGAGGCAGAAACCTCTGCTCTGTTACCATGGAGTTCACACTTGACCCGGCTGCTGTGCAAGCGGACCTCGGCAAAAGCGATCTGTCGGCAGCAGAAGCCAATCTCCTAATTGCTCAGCCCACAAAGTAGCCTGGCCTGGAAACTTTCATAGGTCTTCTCATGTGGCCTGTTGCTGTCCTATGTGGCCTGGCTGCTTGCCTTATCTGTGTGTTTTTTTAAAAAGAGGAAGAGTAGGTTTGCAGCCATATCTGTTTTTTAAAGAAGAAGACTAGGTCTTTGTACCCTGCTTTTCTCTACCCTAAGAAGTCTCAAAGCAGCTTACAATGGTCTTTCCCTTCCTCTCCCACAAGAGGTACCTTGTGAGGTAGGTGGGGCAAGAGAGTTCTGAGAGAAAGGTGACTGGCCCAAGGTCTGCATGTGGAGGTGTATATGTGGAATCAAAACTGGCTCTCCAGGTTAGGGTCCCCCGCTCCTAACCACTACATCATGCTGGCTTTGTTCCACCTTTCTCTCACTCATCTTCAGTAGACCGTGGTCCCCATGGCTTTTCAGCTTTATAGTCAACACTAGCCATACTCCGTACTGGTTCTGTGAAGACCTACAACACCTCCTAGAACTAACACCAAAAAAAGATGCCCTTATCATCATAGGGGACTGGAATGCTAAAGCAGGAAGTCAAAATGGAACCAGAGTTTGGCCTTGGAGAACAAAATGCAGCCGGGCAAAGGCTAACGGAGTTTTGTCAAGAGAACGTGCTGGTCATAGCGAACACCCTCTTCCAATGACCTAAGAGGCGACTCTACACATGGACATCACCAGATGGGCAACACCGAAATCAGATTGATGATATAATTTGCAGTCAAAGATGGAGAAACTCCATCCAGTCAGTAAAAACAAGACCTGGAGCTGACTGTGGCTCAGATCATGAGCTACTCATTGCAAAATTCAGGCTTAAACTGAAGAAAATTGGGAAAACCACTAGGCCATTCAGGTTTGACCTAGATCACATCCCTGATGAATATACAGTGGAGGTGAAGAATAGGTTTAAGGGACTAGATTTGATAGAGTGCCTGAAGAACTATGGATGAAGGTTTGTGACATTGTATGGGAGGCAGCAATCAGCACCATCCCAAAGAAAAAGACATGCAAGAAAGCGAAGTGACTATCTGATGAGGCTTTACAAATAGCTGAGGAAAGAGGGAAAACAAAAGGCAAAGGTGAAAAGGAAAGATTTACCCAACTGAATGCAGATTTCCAGAGAAGAGCAAGAAATAAGGAGGCCATCCTGAATGAGCAATGCAAAGTAATAGAGGAAAACAATAGAATGGGAAGGACTAGAGATCTCTTCAAGAAAACTGGAGAAATCAAGGGAATGCTTTGTGCAAAGCTGGCCATGATAAAGGACAAAAACAGTAGGAACCTAATAGAAGCAGAAGAGATTAGGAAAAGATGGCAAGAATACACAGAAGAACTATACAAGAAGTATCTCAATGTCCTTGACAACCATGACGGTGTGATCGCTGACTTCAAGCCAGACATCCTGGAATGCAAAGTCAAATGGGCCTTAGAAAGCATTACTAACAACAAAGCTAGCAGAGATGACGTTCCCTTTGCACAAAACAGTATCTCAACTGAGCTATTCAAAGTCCTAAAAGATGATGCTGTTAAAGTGCTGCACTTCATATGCCAGCAAATTTGGAAAACGCAACAGTGGCCACAGGATTGGAAAAGGTCAATTTACATTCCAGTCCCAAAGAAGGGCAATGCCAAGGAATGTTCAAACTATCGCACAATTGCACTCATTTCATATGCTAGGAAGGTCATGCTCAAGATCCTACAAGTTAGACTTCAGCAGCTAGAGAACTGCCAGAAGCACAAGCTGGGAGGTAGAGGAATTAGTGATTAAACCTTATCCATCCTGTTGCTGATTCCAGCCACTTATTCGGCACTCCTCCTGCCACAGTTGGTTTAGATGGAGAGGGGAAATAGAGTTGAGTGTCATCTGGATACTGATGTCACCTTTCTCTAAACATTTGAACAATGTCTCCCAGCAGTTTCTTGTAGGATATGGAACAAATAAAATTACATATAGTAATGCACCATGCACCAAGCGGTACTGCCTTCCAGAATTGACCTGCCCTGTCAGGTTGGGAGTGGGACCACAGTGCCTCCACAGCCAGGTGTTGAAGAATATTGTGGTGGCAGCTTACCTGAGAGGCTCAAAAATAGCATATGGCACCTGAGAGACCCAGGCCGGTCAACCGGGCCACATTCTCCCATCTCTCCGTTGCCGCTGGTTAGCCAAACAGTTTCAGTCCTTTAAATAGGTTGGGAGTCAGATTTGCAAAATGTTCTATAGCCCCCCTTTTTTTGGCACAAGCCACCGATTCAAGATTTATTTGATTCCTTCCTTGCCTTCTAATATAGAAGTATCTCCACAAAGACTGATGAAATTGCAGAAAAATAGACATGATGTCATCCCTTCTGACATAGGGACGTCTAAGCCTTCTCAGCCCTCGTGGCTGATAGAGACAGTGCATGAGGAACAGGGGAGGGCAAAAAGGGTAGGTGGTTAAGTGCATGGACTCTTATCTGGGAGAACCAGGTTTGATTCCCCACTCCTCCACTTGCACCTGCTGATGTGACCTTGGGTCAGTCACAAGCTCTGGCACAGCTGTTCTCTCAAGGACAGTTTGTGTTAGAGTTCTCTCAGCCCCACCTACCTCACAGGGTGTCTGTTGTGGGGAGGGGAAGGGAAAGGAGCTTGTAAGCCGCTCTGAGATGCCTTTGGGCAGTGAAGGACGGGGTATAAATCCAATCTCTTCTTCTCAAGTCCTGAGCAAATATCAGGTGGAGTGCCCTCCCTTTGTTAACGTAAGACCCTATGGGACAGCAACTGCTTTACTGCACTCCCAAGCCTAAGACGACAGGGAAGATGAAATGGCCATCGAGGGAAAGGCAAAGTACTTTATTCCCCAATTAACCACTCAGTTGTTGTTCCTCGAGATGATGATTGCTATGCCACCGTGCATCCTTCCCGAGGAGAAAGAGGTCATTTAGTTCTGTTCCAGAGGGGCAGCGTAGTGACTCCTGCTGCAGCCAAAAGAACCAGTTTATCTGTAACATTTATTAGCTTCCTTTCTACCTTGAGGAACTCAAGGCATCTTACCATGCACATAAAGCAACAATTATTTTTTAAAAACAAAATACACAGAAGACCACAATTTAAAACCAGATATTCGGACTGCCAATAAATGGAAAACTAAATTAGTCAAATGCAGTCCTAAATAAAACCAGGTATTAAAGGCTCACATAATTCTTCCAGCACCCGCCTCTCTGAGCCAGAGCACCCCCCCCCCATGGGATTCTTGTAGGATATGGGACAGTAGGGCAGGTCCCTCTCTCCTGGCCTAACCCATTTAATCAAAGGGGCTGTGAAGCAAGAATAGAATACCTAGACCACTGTGAGCTCTTTCAAGGAAGGGTGGAAGAGAAAAGGGCACTGAGTTCCAGTTTGCTGGCCAAGCAAGAAAGGTCACAATCCTCTTCCAATTTTAATTTTTACCCGATGAAGCTTAGAAAACTGTAAAAGGTCCAACGGTGACCTGTCAAAGGGAAGAGCCCGCTGACGTGTTTGGAGCAGCCAGGCATGTGTTTGCAGGTGAGCTCTGAAATTTGGAGCCCTGTGCATGAAGGTGGGAGCCAGTGAGCAGATGTTTTCGGGTAGCTGCACACAGCTCTTTGTGATACAATCATAGAATCAGAAGGGACCTCCAGGGTCATCTAGTCCAACCCCCTGCACAAGGCAGGAAATTCGCAGATACCTGTGTTGAAGTGTTTCCTTGCTCAGCTGGGTCTGAGGGCAGCTTAAAACGTTCTGGTGCTCTTCTTTTCCCACCTCCACCTTGTAGGATGGACAATAAAAGTCCTCCCCCCTGAAATAGTGACAAAAGGCATTGGCAGCTAGTTTGATTTCGCACTCTGTCCCCCTCCTAACATGCAGTGTGCTCCTGTTTTCAGCTTCTCTTCTTATCATTGTCTCTTGTTGTCCTGGGCTCTTTTCCCTTCCAGCTTCATAGGACCTTGAATTTTCGAGCTTCCACTATATTTTATTTTATTTTTGGATTTATATCCCGCTCTCCCCTTGTTCTCTGTGTTTCGTGGTGGTGGTGGTGGTATACATTAATGAACTGCTGCTTGAACCCCAGTGAAGCTGGCAACTTAGGGCTGATATGCCTGTCAGTTTACCAGTTGGAAATTATCAGTTGACTACCGATTCTTTGACCAAATAATCAGTAGTCAGCTGATAATATCCAACTGGTAAACTGACTGGCACATCAACCCTAAGTTGCCATGGTCAAATAATCTGTGTTGCCAAGAATCGCCACTGTGTCAGCACCCTTTAATTCTCTCTGCCACCATTTGGGCCGAGGCGAGACCTGCTTGCCCCACAGTCGTTGTAGGGGCCAAATCTAGTGGCAGAGCTTCTTGTACTGGCTTAGCACTGGAGGCACCTCCAAGCAGGGAACCACAAGCCATTTGAGAAGTTAATTTAACTGTTTCACAGTAACATCAAACTGCTAAGGAAAGTATCTTTATTCTAATGAAGTTAAAGCTTTGAAGATAACTGGCCAGTGTTTGACCAGCTCTTCTTTTTAGACCAGTCAGCTGCCCATGCCTAACTAGTGTTAAATGAAGCTATGTACTCTGGGGGGTGTAAATAGATTAAGCCTGTACCTTATAGGCACGATCCAGCCCTCGGACCATCTCTCCCCTGTTGGCAGTGAGTTTCTGTGCCCCAGCTGCTTCCGTCTTCTGCTAAATTTTAATATTTCCTATGCAAATTGAGCCCTGACCTGGATAGCTCAGCCTAGCCTGTGCTTGTCAGATCTCGGAAGCTAAGCAGGGTCGGTCCTGGCTACTATTTGGATGGGAGACCACCACGGGAGCCTAGGGTCAGGACGCTGAAGCAGGCAATGGCAAACCACCTCTGAATGTGAAGCAGGGTGGCTATAAGACAGCTGTGACGTGACGGCAAAGGGGGGGGAATTGCAAATTGAAGCTACTATGAAATGATTAAAGAAGCTTGAAAAGGGGCTCATAACCAGCCGTCTTCCTGCTTGCTTGTTGTGAATCAGTCTCCTCTAAGCAACTGGACAAGGAAGACTTTTTTGCAGGCCAGGAAGAAGCTGATGCTGGCTTTCTCTTCGGGCTCCTTGATGCATCGCAGATGCGTCAAAAAGGATCTTGAAAGTATCATGGCAGCCTGCTAAAGAAGCCCACATGTTTTTTCCTGCGTATAGAGACCATGTCCTAAGAAGAGAGGGGAGAACTGCTAATTTTTATGAAGTTTGCTTGCCTGGTCACTTAGTTGTGATCCCGACTCACCACGGATGACCAGGCTCCTGTCACCTCACTTTGAGCTGAGCGAGTTAGCGGTGGCCAGTTGATAGAGAGGGTGGGGCTCGATTATTTTTTTTGGTGCCTATTTGTGTGTCTGTGTGTACTTGCATGCCTGGAAATCACGGTGGCTTCTGGCAAGTTGACTGTTTCAGGGAGGTGGCTTGATGGCTTGCCTCTGCCTCCCAGCCCTGGTATTCCTTGGAGGTCTCCCTTCCAATTACTTGCCAGGGTCGGCCCTGCTTAGCTTCCAAGATCTGACGAGATTGGGCTTGCCCAGGCTATCCAGGTCAGGTTGGGGCTCAAGTATTGATGATGCCTTTGATATTCAGGAAGCTAAGAAAACCCCTTCACATGAAGCTTCTCCAGAGATGTAAAAGTTCCAAAAATTTTGAAGCCGTGGAGGGCAAAAAATGTTGTTTTTTGAAAAATGCAATACTGTTCCAGACTGAACTTTCGTTGCATTAGCAATATAAAATGCGCCGCTTCAAAATAGCATTTGGCAGAGTCGTTAAATTTAAATGTTTAAATGCCTTAGTTTTCTGTACATAAAATTGTGAATATGTCCAGTGCCAGAGAGAGCGAGAGCTGAAAACTGCTGCGCCCTTTGTTACCTTAGCACAGGGATCCCCCAACGTTTTTGAGCCTTGGGTACCTTTGGAATTTTGACACAGCGTGGTGGGCAGGGGACAGCCACAAAACGTCTGCTACAGGAGGTGAAGTCAGCCACAAAACTATCTGCCACGGCTTACCTTCAGTCGTACACTGAAGATCCTTGTGCTGTGGTGGCGTCTGCTGCTCACAGCAGCATTTTTGAAAGTCTGCACAGTCAGTCGGACCTCTACTGGATAACCAGAAGCCTTGCAGCACAGAACCCAGCTGGCACTGCCCACTTTGTAAAAAAAAAATGGTGGGCACCATGGCGCCGGTTGGCACCACGTCAGGGAACCCCCTGCCCTAGCCCATGTATCTTTGTTTTGGCTGTCAGAGATGTAGGAAAAATAAAAGGTGAAAACAGGCATTACAGATTTTGTAGTAAACAAAAGAGAGCGTATTAGAATAGGGCAGAATAGTCTCATACAGGAATGATAGGACTAGCAGTGTATCTGGGTATAGAATGAAGCTTTATTTATTTTAATTTTATTTATATCCCGCCTTCCCTGGTAAACGGGCTCAGGGCGGATCACAACATAAATATAACAATAAAACAACGTTCTAGAACCATAGCTGTAAGAGTCCAGATTAAAAAACAGAATCTATACTCTTGAACCTTAGAAATGAAACTGCTCTATCCACTTATACAAAGAAAAAGAATTGCTTTATTATTATTCGCAGCCAAAGCAACCATAGCTTCGAAATGGAAGTCAGAAATTAAACCATCCCTAAACTTATGGTACAAAAAGTTATGGAACTTAGACACAATGGAAAAAATATCCAACATAATGAATCCAACAAAATGTACTGGTGAGTATAATGAATTTACAGTGATATGGAACTACGGTGGCTCAAGTGGTTAAGACGCTGAACTGCAGGCTGTGGAAGGTCAGTAGTTCAGCAGTTCGAGACCCGAGAGTGCGGCATGATGGAGTGAGCTCCCGTCTCTAGTTCCAGTTCCTGCTAACCTAGCAGTTCGAAAGCAAGAAATTGCAAGTAGATAAATAGGTACCACTTTGGTGGGAAGGTAACAGTGTTCCGTGCACCTTGGTGTTTAGTCATGCCGGCCACATGACCACAGAAACGTCTTCGGACAGCGCTGGCTCTTCAGCTTTGAAATGGAGATGAGTACCACAACCCTAGAGTCGGATTCGACTGGCTTTTGAGCAAGGGAACCTTTACCTTTACCTTTACAATGATATGGCTACCAATCTTATCCCATCTAGTTTCTCAAGGAACGATACCAGAGATGATAGACACTCTTCATTTGTGGTAAATGTTGATGTCAACACTAAGCTTATGAAAAAATGCTCTCTTTTATGTTGTTAAGTTTATATATACTTATCCTGTAAACAATTGTTAATACTTGTTATTGGAATTTTGAAAATTGAATAAACTATATTGGGGGGGGACAGATGGCGAGCCAGTACTAATCCATCATGCTCCTTGTATGGAAGACCAGGCAGGCGGAGTTATAATAGCAGTCCAGTCACAGTTGATGGTGGTGTCTGCCCTCTGCACCGTATAAGGTGATTTAAGGGCAGTTTGGGGTTTATAACACCAAATGCTTTGATAGTGTTTGAAATTAAACATTTCACTCACAGATCTGTCCTTGAGAATACTATGCACGTCTACAGTATACATGGCAACCTGCTTTCTCTAACCTTGTAGATTCTTATATAAAATCTTCCCACTTGGTATTTGGTGCAAGTAAAGCTTTGCATTTATTTAAGATGCAATCAATATATGACTCTATCCCATTTCCAGGAAGAGAAAACCGAGCTTGCAGTTCTTTGTGAAGTAGCACCTTGAAAGATCTCTTTAATCCTTCCTTTATTTCTCTCTTCCCGCTGGGGCTGCTTTGCTCTGCATTATTGGGCCTGTGAGGAATTTTGCAGGCGAAACTCTTTAAACAGTGGATTAGACTAGAGGAAGTTGGCAGTGTGCTTAAAAGGCAGACTTCGTTAGAAGCATGGTGTGTTGCTTACCTGAGCAGTCTCGAATGAGTTTTAGTGCTAAAGGTTGGTAAAATATAACCTCACTGTCTACCAGATAAGTATGACACCAAGTCATGAGTGAGGCTGCAACTGCAGCCCAGTTCGGTGCCGGCTCAGAAAAGCAAAATGCTGGACTGGGTGCAGCTTCCCAGACTCTCATCAGCATCAGAATCCCCACCAGCACCAGTCTTTAAGGCATTCTTTGAAAGAAGAAGAGGAAGAGATTGGATTTATACCCCACCGTTCACTACCCAAAGGAGTCTCAGAGCAGCTTACAAACTCCCTTTTTCTTCCCCTCCTCACAACAGACACCCTGTGAGGTAGGTGGGGCTGAGAGAGCTCTGACAGAAACTGCTCTTTTTTAAGAACAGCTGTGCGAGAACTATGGCTTGCCCAAGGTCATCCAGCAGGTGCAAGTGGAGGAGTGGGGAATCAAACCCGGTCCTCCCAAATTAGAGTCCGTACACTTAACCTCTACACCAAACTGGCTCTGAGCTCAGGAAGAGCTCAGAATGGTGTACGACGTTCCCCCTTTCCTGTTTTATCCTCCTAACAATCTGCATGGTGGGTTAGGCCGAGTGTGTAACTGGCCCAGGGTCACCCAGTGACCTTCACAGCAGTGTAAGGATTTGAACCTGGGTGACATTATGAGAAGACAAGACTCACAGGAAAAGACAATAACGGTAGGAAAAGTTGAAGGCAACAAGGAAAGAGGAAGGCCCAACATGAGGTAGACGGACTCAGTCAAGGATGCCTGGGGGCAGGACGCCAAGTCCAGCCCATTTCTGAAGGTCCTGTCTGCATCCTTCTCTGCTCTCTCAACTTCTCTAGGTCGGCTGCCTTGACTTCCAGGGAATGAACGTTCTTTCAAAGCCAGCAGCTTGCTATGCCTAGCCCATGTGCCCTTTCGTGCAATACACTGGCTGGCCCTGGCACCTCATCTGGTGTTCTGCCTTCCTAACTGGGTTTCTCTTTACCCCTTTTAAGAAGCCAAGTTGTATTTAAAATTGTGAAGGTGGTCTTCAAGCTGCTTGTAACTGTGAAGCACCTTGTTGTTGAACTTGCCCAACTCCCTTAACGTTTCCTCACCTGCGTTTGCAGGTGGGCATATCCCTAAATCTATGTTTGCTGTTTTTTGCTGTCAACTCACAGCCTACTTATGGCAACCCCACAGGATTTTCAAGACAAGAGACATTCAGAAGTGGTTTGCCATTGCCCGCCTCTGCATAGCAACCCCAGTATTCCTTAGTGGTCTCCCATCCAAATCCTAACCAGGGCCAACCCTGCTTAGCTTCCAAGATCTGACGGGAGCTGGCTAGCCTGGGTTATCCAGGCCAGAGCGCCCCTAAATCTATACCTGAGGCCTCCCGCCCCCCAGCTTTCTGTTCTAGCCTAGTAAGAGGACCCTGTGCTTTGCAACAATAAAGTGTGTCTTGGCTACCTTGACACAGAGAGTACTCCGTCTTTCTGTGTTGTACCTCTGAGGATGCCAGTCACAGCTACTGGCGAAACATCGGGTGCTACAATGCCAAGACCACAGCCACACAACCCGGAAAATCTACAGCAACTAATGTGTCTTGGCTACTTTGACAATACAACAACAAAGGGTGATGAAAGCAAGGAATGGGATGGTTGGTGGGTGTTCAGAGATCAGTTGGGGCTTCTTGGGAAGGGGAGCCGAGAAACCTGGCCTCCTTTTGAGCCTGGCTAAATGTACGCTGGGCTAAAATTTGCAGTGTGGCCCTACCCCCTTTAAAGCCACCGTATCCCTTTCAGGCCTAGCTTAGGTCTGTCGTTGACCACGGTTAGGGTGCTTCATCAGTGAGGGTACACGCAGTGTGGTCCTAGGCCACAGTCTGATTCTCAAATCCATTTTTTGAAGTGGCACCTGATGGTCCAATTGAGTGAGTGCTTTTGAGCCTTGCATGCTGGATCATAACTGGAGGCATGGGTGTTTGCACCTGGAATGGTTTACTTTTAGACTTTGCCAGAATAAGGACTTACCTTCGGAGCAGCTCGCCCCTCGGTATTTCTGTTTCAGGTCAGTGTTCTGGGCTGCCTCTTGGGCAGGGGGTGGCATGCCCAGAACAGCGATTCATGCGAACATAACAGTGGGCAGGATTCTCTCTATTTGCCTCTTCAGACTCGGTGGAAGCTGATGGGAGAGGTGTGAGAGTCAGATCCCATTCAGCAGGTAGGCTCTTCTGGACGGGTGCTGTCTGCCGCCTCCCAAGGGCCTTTTATTTAATGTGCTGCTTATCACGCACCGTTTGGGCTTTGTTGCTGCAGAGGGATTAGGTAATGTTTCTTTTCAAATAAACAAGGTCAGAGGAAACATAGAATTCTAGGAAGGAAATTAGATTGCCAGCCATCTTTCTGTCTCTGTCACCAGAGGGCAAGCAGACCCCTTGAACGTTAGAAAGCAGATGATGGTAAATGGATTTTCCTTTCTTAGCAGAGCGGAGACAGCCTGTGCTGAATGTTCACAACTGCCCACATGTACTGAAGGGAGTGAATGGAAAACACTTAGGGAATGGCCTTCCCGAGGCTTTTTAGGCAGGCCATGGTCCGCATCTGCTTGGAGGTGCGTTCTGTTCTCAGGAGTCTGGCTTCGTGATCAGTGGTGGCTCATGCCCAGTCGGGCTTGGAGGGCACAGGACAGTAAATGGCAGGCAGATACAGAGCAAATTAACTCTAGACTGAGTTCAGACTGGCAATTTGCCCTGGTAGGGACCCGGGCCAGCGACGACTCAATCCCGGAGTAAATGGGGCATTCACACAGGCACATCTGTCTGGCGTCCCCCACCCATAGCCAACCCGTGCTGTTGCGCTTCACCGCCAGATTAAAAAGATACCTGATAAAACCCGTAGCAAATCCAAAAGCCCGCGTGTGTCGCACGTTTCTCTGCTTCCGGGGAGTCTGAACGCGCAGCCGAAAAGCCGGGAGCAACCCGCGTTGGGCAGAAGGCAGCAGCGGTGTGATTGGCTGTGCTCCGCTCCACTGCCCAATGCGGTGCTGGCACTGCGGGGTCCTCCCCCAATCGGCAAAATGCGCTTATGCGCTTGAGCGCATGGGTGCTCATGCACATACACATACACCCACAGCCGAATTAATGGGGAAACAGCGAATATAGCACACCTCCAGCGCGGCAGTCTGAACGCTCCCGTGCGCCTCTGTCCTGTATCTTCCGGCAGCAGCCCCCGCTGTGTGAACGGGAAAACCCGGTATAGTTTATTCTGGGGCTTTTTTGCTACGACTGGCTACCGGAGCAAATTGCCAGTCTGTACTCAGCCCTAGTTTTGTCCGCAGCCTTGTCCCTTGTGACACTAAGAACACTCAAGCACAGTAATCAGATTCTTAATGGATAACTTGTCTTACTTTGGTTCAGGGAGCTTGTGTGCTGCCATACTTGGTTCTTTTAAGGGGAGAATGGAATGGCCTACACCACCCCTTTCAACCGCTTTATCCTCAGTCAAGGTTCATTCTAGAGAGAGAGAGCAAGCCTAGGGGTAGACTAGCACAGTGTGCATATGTAACGCGAATACATGATGCTGACTCATACTGATTTAGACCACTGGTCCATCACAGTCAGTATTGTCTGCTCAGACTGGCAGCAGCTCTCCAGGGTCTTGGGCCGAGAAGCTTTTCATTATCTACTGCCAGATCCTTTTCAACTAGAAATGCTGGGGAGTGAATCTGGGACCTTCTGCGTGCCAAGCAAAGGCTCCACCTTGTCCCATATATGAACTCAGAAAGGTAGATGCTGCCAGATAGTCTTCTGAAACAATATATTTTAATTTCTTTCAATTTTACATTAAAATCACACCACTTAGACTGAGTGCAAAAAGCTACACAAACATCAAGACATCACTATAAGAAACATTACTATCACACAAAAAAAGCCAAGTAGGTGAATAATGTTAACGAACTGCTCTCTGTTCAGTATTTTGGGATGCGGACTGATGTCTTCTGTCTTTCTTCCCTTACCTGCCTCACATAGCCTCAGCACAATGGCCTTTCCAGCTTGCAAATAGTTCAGTTGTCTTATGATTAGAATGGGGAAATTCTTTAATCCACCATTCTTCTATGGACAGTGTTGCTAATGCACTGAACCTGTCTTTGGGCATGGGATGTCTCTAGAAATGTTTTATTATTTTCAGAGCAGAAAATGCTCTCTCTGCTTCTGTAGTAGTTGTGGAAGTGGTCATGGCGATTCTTAGTTTCACTCTTTCTGCAAACGTGTCTCCAGGATTTTGTCCAGAACTATGTTCAATAGTGCTGAAGCAAATTTGATTTGGAGGAGCTGTTGCCTCTTGTACAAGATGGAAAACTCAGTCTTAAATTTTCTCTCTGTAGTATTGGGTGGGCCGCTACTGCTTCCTGCAAGGCTTGTTCTGGGAACTGCAAATTATGTGCTTTAAACAAGCTATTCTGTAACAAAGTTTGCACTTGCAAGATGTTTAGTGAATTCAGATTGCTCTCTGGCATGTGGAATTTTGATACCTCAAACTTCTCCTGCAAGTTATTCTATGGTTTCCTCGCTTTTGTCTTTAGATAGCTGAGATGGCTCAGGTTGTTCAGAGAACAAGCCTTGAGTGGAATCTCTGACTGCATTGATAACTTCTGACAAAGTCAGAGACGGCTGCCTCAGTTGATGCAGAATTATGGGCTCTTCCCTGGAGGTTCACTGTAGAGAATATCCACATTAGGCATTATTCTGAGGGGCAGGGACAAAAAGTAGTAGAAGAGATTGGATTTATACCTCGCCCTTCACTTGGAGTCTCAGAGCGGCTTACAAACTCCTTTCCCTTCCCCTCCCCACAACAGACACCCTGTGAGGTAGGTGGGGCTGAGAGAACTCTAACACAAACTGCTCTTTCAGGAACAGCTGTGCCAGAGCTTGTGACTGACCCAAGGTCACATCAGCAGGTGCAAGTGGAGGAGTGGGGAATCAAACCCGGTTCTCCCAGATTAGAGTCTGCACACTTAACCACTACACCAAAGAAATCACCCTTCTTCTTCCAACAGTCGAATGAATCCCCTGGCCTAACAGACAGCAGCTGTCTGATCAAAATTCCAGGCTGTTCTTTTATTAATGCATTGTATGGGTTGACACTGCCCAACATTACCCAGCTTTAAACAATTGTCCATGTGACTTACACATTCCTCATTTTTTTTGGTCTCCTTGTGAGAAGCTTCATGTCACCCACTCCAGCCTTGGCCCACGTCTTCCCAACCCCTAAACAGAGAAAGCAAAACAATAATCCTCCCCCCCCAGGTGTTCCCACATCGCCACTTCTCATCTTCCCGGGGACTGTTGAATCTTCACGCCCTGTCCTTTCACTCTTGCAGTTCGTTATAGGTGTAGATCTGGAAAGCAGGGTGGCTTTGATTTAAATCATTACTTAAATCACAATTTAAATCACTAATCAGTAAGACTCAATTTAAATCATGGGGTTTTTACATAAAGGGTCGTTCTTGTTGGCCTTGATATTTACAACCCAGTTGAAGGTTTCATTTTAGTGAAATAACTTTTCAGGTGAGTTTTAGTGATATCAGGAAATTAAAGATTGGTTATTTACCACTTGAAATAGGTAACTGTGAAATCATTGCAAGGTGAACTGTCTCCGGCTTAATAGGTTAATAATTCATATTTGGACAACTTTTCCGCAGTACTTTACAGGAAGAAGAAAAATAATCATTAACAATAACCATGTAAATTGTTTTATTTAACTAAAATAGTAGCGTTATATTGCATATGTATTCTTGTATTTGCTTAAACACCTGTGAGGATACACTCACAAAGATCTCAAGATTTCTGGAGTATTCTGCTAAAAAAGTTTCATTTTCATTTGTACTGCTTGTCCTTCCCTTCTCAGCTTAGGTCTTAACATCTCCTCCTTCTCCAGACCTATTCCACCCCAACCATCTTATATTCATTGAGCTTCTTGAAACCTAACACTTAAGAGGTTGATTCTTTATGCATAGATTTGCAGAGGACCCATGGGACTGAGGTCTCTTAACTCTGTATGTTTATTTTACAACATTTTTGCTGTGAAGAGGAGGCATGTGATCTCCGCAGACACAAATTCACAAGTTCTGAGAACTGTAAAACCAAGCATTTGTGATAATATCTTCTAGATAGAAAAACTACCCTATAATCATACAGAAACCTCTAGAACAGCATGACATTGTGAATGGATTAATGGAATTCATTTACCAAAAATTTAAACATTGCATGAATATACAGCCTCATGCTATATAATTAAAAACTAATCCTTATTTCCTGATGAATAACTATATGGAGCAGAGGTCCATCGGTGGTTATTAGCCACAAGGTATAGATAGGGACTTTGGGGCGAGTGATGCTTTGTATTCTTGGTGCTTGGGGAGGTCAACAGTGGGAGGGCTTCTAGTGTCCTGGCCCCACTGCTGGACCTCCTGATGGCACCTGGTATTTTTGGCCACTGTGTGACAGTGTTGGACTGGATGGGCCATTGGCCTGATCCAACACTGGCTTCTCTTATGTTCTTTGGACTATAATGTATCTTAAATAGAAAACTATAAGAACATAAGAGAAGCCAATGTTGAATCAGGCCAATGGCCCATCTAGTCCAACACCCTGTCACACAGCAGCCAAAAATACCAGGTGCCATCAGGAGGTCCAGCAGTGGGGCCAGGACACTAGCAGCCCTCCCACCACTGCCCCCTCCAGCACCAAGAATAGAGGGCATCACCTGCCCCAGACTGAGAATTCCCATCTATACCCTGTGGCTAATAGCCACTGATGGACTTCTTCTAAATCTATCTTTAGATAGATTTTTCCTCAAAAAGCATTTTATTTTTTTAAAATTAAATTTTAAAAATCTGATTTAAAATTTTTACAATCCTTTTTTTTTTTTACTTAAAAAAATCATTGATTTTTATCCACCCTGCTGGAAAGTCAGGCCCATGTTGTTTAACAAGGTACTTTTCAGCCAAACTGAATCTTGAAAAAGGAGTTCACGGCAAGGCATCTATAGTATTAACAGCTTAAGTGGGGATTCTGATGTGAGTGGGTTGCCGTGGCTGATTGGCACAGGATACAAGGGGTGTGATGTTCTGAAATGGATGCCAATGGGGGGGGGAATCTTGTCTCAGCTGACTGAATGAAAGGCTTGCTGCTGAGGAAGATTAAATGCTCACCAGCTGACTTGGTGTGTGCATCAGGCTGTTCTGAGAAATGAGGTGAAGCTCCCAGAACCTGTGACAGGGCCCAGGCAGAGAAGGCAGTAGAGGCTGTTCTTTGCTCTGATAAAAGAGGACCTGGAATAAACTGCTGGCTGATTTCTGAACTCTGGACTGTCATGAAGAATTGCTAGGCAAAATGCATCTCCATCCGTTTAATTCTTGAGATGTCACTTACAGATCTGCCTCCTGCAGGGAAGTGTGGGACCATGGGCTCTGGTATGTGGCTGGTCAGTTCTTTTGCTGGCAGAGCAGCTGCAGGACGGGGTTTAGCATTTAGAGCATCCCAGTTTCAGAAGCCTGGTGTCAGCATCTTCCTGGCAGTTCAGGGGTTTAGGCAAGGAAGGGCAGCCCATGCTCACTGGGCATTCTTTTTCCTCCCTGGATCAGCAGAGCAGACAGTCAGACTCTTGGGCAGCAGCTTATAATGAGGCTAAAAGAAATACACTTTTACATCCTTCCTGGATGGCAGATATTGGTCAAATGAGCTTATAGCTCAAGTTAAGAGTCTGCATACTTGCAAACCAGAGGTGCCGAGGCTTAAATATCTCCTGACTCAGAATGATTGCCCCCACTACCAGGTGTTGTGTTTTTTTAAATAAAGTTTTATTAGTTGATATATAGAAAGGGGGAAAGGGAAAAGAAATAATACAGAGTTATATATATATTTTAAAAAAACAATTTGACATTCTACATGCAAATCTTCTCATAAAAGTTTCACAACTATTATAACCATCTTTCTTACTGTTCTTCGTCTAGTCTTAGCTTCTCAGTATTTATGTTTTAGCCAGTCATAGAACACCCTCCATGGTCCCATAAATTCTTCTTGTTTTTCCTTTGAGTATATTTGTCAATCTGTCAATTTCAGCACATTCCATAATCTTCGTTATCCACTCATTGAAGCGTTGGAATCTTCAGTGTCCTCCATGTCATTGCAAATAAGATTCTAGCTGCTGTTATAACATGTAAAATAAAGTATCTATGTTTCTTATCTAAGTCATCTGATAAACAGTTTAACAGAAATATTTCTGGTTTAAAAGCTATTGTAATATTCAGCACTGATTATAAAAGAGTATGTACTTCAATCCAGTATTTATGAACCTTTTTACATTTCCACCACATGTGACAGTATGATCCAACATGATTATTACAGCATCTGTTACTCAAGTTTTTATACATTTTAGCTAATCTATCTGCTGTTAAGCGCCATCTATAGAACATTTTATACAAATTTTCTTTAAATGAAACAGATTTAGTCAACTTGATATTCACATTCCATATTTTGCTCCATTGCAGCAAGTCTATGTTATAACTTAGATTTTGCATCCATTTAATCATACATTCCTTAACTATTTCATCCTGCATTTTCAATTGCATCAGCATACCATATATTTTCTTAATAAGTTTCTCTTTAGAAGTACATAATAATTTTTCGAATGCCCCTTGTTCTAAATAAAATCCATCTGTCTGTTTATCCTTACTATATCTAGATTCCACTTGTACTCTAGTCCACCAATCTAAATTTATTTCCCTTTTCTTTAATTCTTCCTGAGACTTTAAATTATTTCCATCATCTAGCAATTCTGCATATCTGATAACTGCTTGTTTTGAAGCCAATACTGGTTAAGAAAAAGCTTCCACTGGAGATACCTCATCTTGGAATTTTAGTATATATTATCGGACATATCTTTTCCTAGGTTATCAATAATGATCTTCTTATTAAATGGTTTTTTAAAATATTTATGTCCAGAAGCTTTCCCATACCATAGGAACACGTGCCATCCAAGTTTTAAGTCATGCCCTTCTAGAGTCAGCAGCCTATGATCTTCAAGTAAAATCCATTCTCTCAGCCAAACAAAACTTGCTGCCCTATAGTAATTCTTCCACTCTGGTACTCTAAATCCAGAATTATCTTTTCTATCCTGCAAGGCTTTCAATTTAATTCTTGGCTTTTCCCCTTGCCATACAAAGTGTTGTGTCAGTTTAATGTCTTGTAACATTTCATTATAGTTATCTTTCATCAGAGAACTACATTATGCTGAAATATTAATACCCAAGTATTTAACTTTCTTTTCCAGTTGAAATCCAGTTAGTTCTGCTATTTCACGTCTCTGTCTCGATGTCATGTTTTTCACGATCATTTTCGCCTTCTGATAATTTATTTTAATTCCCACCATTTCCCCCTATTCAGTAATCTGATTCATTAGTTGTTATGCCGAGTCCATCGGATCTTCTAAGATAAATACCAAATCATCACCCCCACTACCAGGTTTAAGGGAGGAGGGGGCAGTCTGCACGTGGAAGATGATACCTGTTGTATACATTTTTAAAAGTTTGGGGAACACCTTTATTTAATATAAAAATACATTATAATACATTTTCCTCCACAGCTTCAAGAGCATTTTGTGCATGCAGGCTTTGTGGTGTCTGCAGTCACCTTACCCCACCCCATCCCCCTTTTTTCTTTGGGGCTGCTTAACGGGAAACAGGCATCCAAGTCGAAACCTAGCAGGAGGCTTCATGCATTGCTTTCCTGCAAGCCTCACTCATTTGCCGGGTCAGGAGGGCAACTACTGCCAGTAAGCAGGTTGGGGTAAGATCCAGATTCCTCGTGTCTGCTCTGCCTTCGGCATTACTAACCAATGCACTTCCGACCCTTTTAGATGATCTTGTAAACAGCCACTCTCCTATTTGGCTCGTGGTCCATAAGAGTTTCCACCGAACAAACCAGGGATGGAAAAAATTGTAAACTGGGGACCAGGTCTCTTTCAGGCCAGTCTTGTGCCACAAATGCTTCTCTGTGAATGGTGTGTCGACAGGCAGGCTAGTAAAAGCACTTGTGAGTTTGCTGTAATTCTGATGGGGCTTACTTACAATAAGTACATGGGCCTAGTAATGGTGGTGGTCACTTCTCTGTCTCACTTCTCTTTCCGCTCCCCTACCAGCTAGGAGAAGCAAGTGAAACGACGCAAAATGAGCCAGTCTTTTTGTGGGCATAGTCCATATTGCAAAATCAGTTTTGCCCGCTGATAGGCAGAGAGCCCAGTGATCCCATGTTCAAGGCCGAAGACCACACAGGTGGCCCTGCTGACGTTCGGAGGACCTCTTCCTGTCCCAGGGCATTAACAGTCCTTGGGTTTGGGGGGGCCAGCCACTCTGGTTTCATTCTTTTCCTTTCATGCTCATAGAGGATTGGTGCGACTTCTTTCTCCCGTCCCCCCCTCTTATGGAGCAGCTTTGAGTTCTCACTGATTGCAAAAGTGCTTTGAAACGTTTGTCTGAGAGACTCTGTGGAAAGAGCACTGTGTTGTTAATTAAAAATCAAAGGCCATTTTCTGGTCTGTTAATTACAAAAATGTAGGCAGGCCAGCCCACAGGAATTGGGCCAGAGCCTTCCCTTTCTAGCCACCTGGACAGATTTCGCATGAGAAGCTTGCTAATGCTGTTGCTTGCACTCCATGGAGATCAGAGTGTCATCTGGGGGAGGGGAAGCAATTAAGACTTCTTCAAGGGCACGTGACCCTGTTTTTAGTTCTTTCTCCCCACCCATAAGCATGTGCTGACCCTTCCATGCCACAATGGCTGTTGACAGGAGCATAGCCCTCTTTCTTGAGGGGTTCAAGTGTGTTTTACAGCGATTCATAAATTCTGTTATGGGAGAATTCTGGAGCTCACAACTGCGCCCAGCGTCCCATTTCCCAACTGGACCAACAGCAGGGGCCTGAAGAACAAAGGTCCCCACCATCATCTACTGTCCTTCAGAGACACACGGGAGCTGAAACATTCAGAGGCAGCCATCCTGGCTAATAGCTACTGACAGACCACTCCGCCTTCATGAATTTGTTTAATCCCCTTTGTAAAGCAATCCAGGCTAGAGACTGTTGCTGCAGCCTGTGGCAGTGAGTTCCACAAGCAAATTGCATCCTGTGTGGAAGAACACACTCTTCCGTCGCATTTGCCTCTAGAGTTACAGGCAGGGCTTTTTTTCTAGGGGAATGTGCCGCAACAGAGTTCCGGAACCTCTTTGACAAAATTCTTTTTAAAACGTTTAAAAATGCATGAGTTTTCAGTATACAGATTGAAAACTTTCATTCCCCTCTTGAGAAGCCCTGGTCAATGCTCCCTCTAAGCTGTGGAGTCTTGTGAGCAAAAATTCTACTTTTTGGGCCACTGCCATTAAAGTTGTGAGCAGGTGATTTGGCTATTGCATAAATTAGTTTGCTCTGGAGCCATCCTTCCTGAGCAAAGACAAAAAAATGTGTGAGCTAGAGGCTAAAAAACTGTGAGCTAGCTCACACTAACTCAGCTTAGAGGGAACACTGGCCCTGGTTATAGGCGTGATGGCTTGCCATCTTGTAGGCAGCACTTTCCATTTACAAGGGAAAGAGCTGTTACGTGACTTGCTTGGCATGCAGAAGGTCCCGGATTCCATCCCTGACCATCTCCAGCTAAGAGGACCAGTTGCTAGGTGATGTGAAAGACCACTGCCTAAGACCTTGGAGAGCCTCTGCCAGTCTGTGGAGATGATACTGACCTCGGTGGACCAATGGTCTGATTTCAGTCTAAGGTAGCTTCATGTGTGTTCATGGGCCAGTGATGATGAGTCCTCGAAAGAGCTCGCCAGAGTCATGACAGCACTATGTCATATTAAAACGTGCCCTGTTTTCACCTGCCCTGCGTACCTGGAGGGGGGCACTCCATTCAGAGGACAGTGTGCAATAAAAGGGCACGTGGCAGCCCATTGCAAGTGATGGAGGAAGAGAAGAAGAGAAGAGATCAGATTTATATCCCGCCCTTCCCTACCCGAAGGAGTCTCAGAGTGGCTTATGTTCTCCTTTTCCTTCCCTTCCCCACAACAGACCCCCCTGTGAGGTAGGTGGGGCTGAGAGAGCTCTTTCGAGGACTGCTCTTGAGAGAACAGCTCTGAAATAATTTGTAACTGACCCAAGGTCACACCAGCAGCTGCATGTGGAGGAGTGGGGAAATCAAACCCAGTTCTCCCAGATTAGAATCTGTGCTCCTAACCACTACACCAAACTGGCTTGGTTGGCAGTCTGGGGTGGGGGCACCCTGGTTGCACTGACATTCCTCCCTGGATCCCTACCTTGACCTCCCACCCACTTCTGCAGCCAGTGCCCACTCCTTGTCCTTAAGACTCTCCCCTTCAACAGCAGCACTTCTTGCCTGTGATCTTTTGTTTATTCAGCTGTAGCCTCCTCAGGTGCTCACAGGTCTTGACTACACCCTGAAGCCTCCTCCCAAAGCACCTGTGCAGTGATGTGTCTCTCCCACCCACCCCCTTCTCAGTCCTTCACAGGAGAGGGTGGATTCTGAGGAAGTCTCTGGCTTAACATTTTAATCCTCGCTCTGCTCCAGGCGAATGCAGTTGGTTTATCTCCGTCTCCCCTATATTGAGTGTAGATGGTACGCTGTACAAAGCAGGCTTCTGTCTCTTTTGCTTCTGCTTCTGCGTAAAGTGCCACGTTCAGTGGTGCTGCACGGGGGTGGTGGGGGTGGTAAATGATTAGCGTATATACGGAAAAATAAGCCGTCTAGTTCAGGGTTTCGACAAACTTGACCATGCTCACTTTCAGAGGGCTTTGTGTGCTGGAGTGGCGGCACTCTGCCAGCTGTAGCATCACTTGCATCAGTTCAATTGGATCCAGTTAGCTTTTGTTGTCGAGAGGCATCGTGATGACGTGCATGTCATTCTCACGCTTTGCAGCTGCGGTTGTACCTGGGCCTGAAGCCTGGTCCTTGATGGGGCTGCACCTTTGAGGTTGCCTTCAAGGAGATTCTGCTGGGCGGGGAGGGCTACCCTGCTGGATCCGGGAAACTCTGGAGCAAGTGGGTTGACAGTATATAAGATGCCAGTGCCCTCGTGCCCCACATCTCTCCATGCAAGTCGGGGCGTTGTTGGGCACGGAAGCTGACTGGCATGCTGCTGGGCAGTTGGCGGTCAGGGAACTGTGTAGCTAGGGCTACGTGTTGTCAGGTGATCAGGGGTGGAAGCTTTTGTGGAAGTAGTGGGGACAAGAGTGCTTTCCTTTCCAACCCTCCAAGTGCCAGGTTGCTGGGGGTGGATTGCCACAGCCAGGTTATCACAGAGGTTGGAGGGAGTTTTCTTCTGCATTGGACTCGATGCTAAAGTTGTGTCGACAGGGACGTGCTGAGTGAAAGAACATGCCTGCGTTCATGACCGCCACGTTGCTGGAAATGTCAAACAGCTGGTGGGACTCGGGGTTTGGGGAATCTACAAGCTGCAGTTTTCTGGATGCACCAGACCTTAGTAGCCTGCTGCTAATTAATCTTTGGCGTTTAAAACTGAGAGTTCATTTGCCTGGAGGCCAAAGAAGGATCTTGCCAGCTTTCTACTCCAATGTGGCCTGTTTCTCCCCCCCTTCCTTCCTTCCTGCCGGTGTCAGTTTCCCCAACAAGACCAAAAAAGCTGTCAATGGACACTAATGCAACAAGTGAAAATGATATCAGAATATATTAAACATCGGTATCTTATAAACGATACAGAAAAGTGCACAAAAGAGTCCAAAAGCAGCTGCAGTTGACGAAGTTCTCCGGAATAGCGTTTCGTTTTGTGAGGACTTCCTCTGAACAGGACCACTCCAACCTTATATTGAATTTTTTGTTCATATTGAATTTTTGTCAAGTTCACATTGCACATATTTATTGATATTTTTGTAATGTTGAAAGGTTGGAGTGGTCCTGTTCAGAGGAAGTCCTCACGAGACGAAACACTGTTCCGGAGAACTTCGTCAACTGCAGCTACTTTTGGACCCTTTTTTGCACCTTTCTGTATCATTTATAAGCTATTGATGTTTAATATATTCTGATATCATTTTCACTTGTTGTATAGCATCCATCGACAGCTTTTTTGGTCTTGTTGGCTTATTTGAGCTGGCTTATTTGAGCTATTCACTTATCTTTCGTGTGAATAGTGTCAGTTTCACAGCAGATGTGGTCATTTAAAATCTCGAGAGCCTTTTGGAGGCACAGATGCGGTGGATGCCTCACCTGAAAAATTGGCAGAAGTTCTCGCATAGACACGTGGAAATGTATGACTTACTTTCTTATCAAGCCTAAACTTGTCTTTAACAATAAAATGGCGATATACTCAACACTAGGGAAAGAGGGAGTCCCATAGCTGCTGCACCATATGGAGAGATGCCCTCTGCCCAAGAATTCACCCTGGTCTTTCAGTCTCTTGTGACTGCACTCAGTGCGTGTAAGTTAGACCAAGCTGCAAACCCCGCAGGTGGCAGATAAGCCATCAAGTTTTACACAAAGACCTTGGGATAAATGACTGGTGGTTCTGAAGCCGGGTGCCATCAGTATGCCGACAGCGTATTTCTTTGCCTAGACCACCTGGTGCTGTTGTTGCAGTCCTGAGCCAGTGCTTGGTTGCTGTGGTTCAGTGGCTAAAGCTGAAACTGAGGCCTGGCAAGTGGGAGGTGATGCTAGTTAGGAAGGTCTTGGAGGCTGCCCTGACCTGTCAGATCTCGGAAGCTAAGCAAGTATACTTGGGAAGGGAGATCTCCAAGGAATACCAGGGCCAGGATGCAGGGGCAGGCAATAGCAAGCCGCCACTCTGAACATCCAAGCCCCATGAAGGGTCACCCGGAGTCAACCATGACTCCCAGGCACACACACGACAAAAACAAAAAAAAACCCCACCCCAAAAGGAAGGTCTAGGAGGATACGGTTCTTCCCCCATCTGCTGGGCTTCAACTGACCCTTGCTGACTCAGTGAAGAGCTTGAGGGTTATATTGTACCCAGCGCTATTGTTGGTGAAGCATGTTGTTTCAGATGGGAAAACAATGTTTTGTTTGGCCACGTTCACTCATGCCATGGTAACATTAAGGCTTGACTGCTATATTGCACTTTACATGGGTCTGCCCTTGAAGGTAACCCCAGGCTTCACTTGGTGCAGATCACTGCAACTCAGTTACTATCTATGGGAGCTTTTCTTTGTTACTTAATTTTTTTTTTGGCGATGTTCTAATTTTGTGATCCAGTTTGTACTCTTTACTGTATGTAATGTTTCATTGCCTTGTCCTCCAGTCTTGTAATTCCTGCTTTACTGTCTGTACCATACTGTGTTTCTATGCACTATCTTTCTGATTTTGTTGGCTGTATGTGGTGATCCCAGCTTTTGCTTTTTTACTCGTAATCTGTCTTGAATCTTATTGATAGAAGTGGGCTAAAAAGGAAGTAAAAAAATAAATTGGCCGAGAAGGGAAGGAGATAGCAGTCAGTGTGAGAGCAAGGGGCAGAACAAAGTGGTGGTGATCAGGGGCAGAGAAGGTTCTTATATACAGAGCTGCGGTGGCTCAGGTGGTTAAGACGCTGAACTGCAGACTGGAAGGTCGGTAGTTCAGCAGTTCGAGACCTGAGTGCCGCATGACGGAGTGAGCTCCCGTTTCTGGTTACAGCGCCTGCCAACCTAGCAGTTCGAAAGCAAGAAACTGCAAGTAGATAAATAGGTACCACTTCGGTGGGAAAGTAACAGCGTTCTGTGCACCTTGGCATTGAGTCACGCCGGCCACATGACCACCGAAACATCTTCAGACTGAGACGAGCACCGCAACCCTAGAGCTGGATTCGACTGGCTTTCGAGCAAGGGAACCTTTACCTTTTATCTTTTAGGTTCTTATATAACAGTCTTCATGCTCAACGTTCTCTTAAAAAGCTTTTTAACTTATCCCAGAAGAAGAAATATTTCAGGGGTTTTTTTTAGCTGTACCCCAAATTTCCAGGTTTTTCCGTAGAAGACCTGAGGAAAGCAGGGTTCTCCCCTCCCCATGCCTTTATATCTCTAGTCTCCTGCTTCCTGTGCATTTTCTTCTCAGCCTTTAGGGCCATGAACTTGTCTTGTGTTTGTTTGTTTTTTAAAGTACACACAATTGCTGAGATTCTGAGGAAACAGACTTCTACACTTTGTCCTGTGCTTTTCCTGTCTGCCCATGGAATCAGGGCCCACACATAGCCCTAGTCTTGCTCTGGGGGGCTTGCCCATTGCAGCTCCGAAGTGGGCAGTCAAGCCCCTGAAAAGCTCCCTTCAAGTGGGGTTCAGGACTAGTTTGTGGCAGATGACGGCACTTCCATCAGTGTGCGTTTGTGGAGGCAGGGGGTGAGCACACTCATGCCCTGACGTGAGCATTCGACAGAAAGCTACAGGGTGCTGTGGACCATGCACATTCCATTGTTTTCACTTTGTAGACACCGTTGCCCTTGATTCTCCCACTCCCATTCGTTTTGGAATTAGATGTTGAGTTATGGATTGCCATCTCCAGTATCTCAAAAAGCACCTCTGTTCCCCTGACCTGAATAGCCCAGGCAAACCCAGTCTTGGAAGCTAAGCAGGGCCCACCCTGGCAAGTACTTGGAAGGGAGACCTCCAAGGAATACCAAGGCCCCGGACACAGAGGCAGGCTACCAGGCCCACCCTGTGAAAAACATCCAAGCCCCAGTAGAGGTTGCCAGAAGTCAACATGACTTCCAGGCACACAAGCACACAGACACATGGATATTTTTTAAAAAAGCACCTCTGTTGGGCACTTGAACTTAGCAATGCTCCCTCCATAAATGAGGCAATTAAAAGCACACTTTTTTAAAAAAACGTGAGGCTGCTTTGAATCTTGAAAGTTACAGTAATACGGAATTAAAACAAGAGCCAGTGTTGAAGAATGAATTTGTTTATTAAATGTCTGAGTGTGCTTCCTCCGGTATCTGAATTTAGTGGTGGTGGGGGTGAAATATGCATATTTGTTGAAAAGGTAATGGGCATGAGTTGAAAAACGGCTGGTTTGTAGCATCTTCGAAGAAGTTTAAGCAATTAAAAATTTCCGCCAACTGTGTGGGCAGTCCCAGTGATCAGCATCCTCTCTTGTTGCAGCGTGCAGAGGTCTGAAGACCCCAACTGCTGACGGCTGCCTGTCATGCTGGCCTGCCTGTCGGGACCAGGGGATCTCTCCTTCCAGCTGCTTTCTTTCCCGCAGATGAATGCTGGACTTCAGAAATGTGAGTTGATCAGCCCTTGGCTCAGGGACCCTCTGGGCAAAATTCAAAGATGGGCCCCCAGAATTGTTATTGGTATGCCCTGCTGCGTAGAAGAAGCCATTGCCTGCAAGGTAGGGCTGCCCTCCAGGGACACGTCCCCCTCCAGGCCCTCAACCAATGCTGCAGGGTCAGTACGGGTGGAGAAGGAGGCACGCGTTCTGTCTCTACTGTCTACCCCCTTGCATGCAATCCAAGCATCTCTGCATCACAGCACTGATGGAGACGGTGGCAGTCTCAAAGAGGTGGTGGGTGGTGGGCTGCGTGCTCAGGAGCGTGGACTCCGATCTGGGAGAACCAGGTTTGATTGTCCACTCCTCCACATGCAGCTGCTGGTGTGGCCTCGGTTCAGTCACAAGTTCTCTCGGAGCTGTTCTCTCAAGAGCAGTCCTCGAAAGAGCTCTCTCAGCCCCACCTACCTCCCAGAGTGTTTGTTGTGGGGAGGGGAAGGGAAGGAGATCCACTCTGAGACTCTTGAGTGAAGGGCAGGGTATGAATCCAGTCTCTTTTCTCTTCTTCTTCTTCTTCCTCCTCCTCCTCCTCCTCCTCCTCCTCCCCCTGGCCCACATTGAAGGTCAGTGCCCTCCACCCCACTCTCTCAGCGGAAGGGGGAAGGGAAGAAGAATAGGCTCGTCTTCCGCAGAGGGTGCTGCCAGCCTGGGTGCCTGGCCAGGTTGCTCGCCCACCGTGGCAGGGGTGGCCTGAATAAAGCCCTGGAATGGCTGCAAGGGTGGTGGTGGGGCCATCCGGACCAGGCGCCCTTGGCCTCAGCTGACAAGGTAGCCGCAAGCCCCTGGCACAGCGAGAAGGCAGATTTGGCACAGAGCGGGCGTCCCTTGTACCCAGGCACCTCGACACTGTTCCTGGGTCCACTGTTGCTCTGTCAAGCGCCACAGGACGGGCATAGATCGGCAGCTGCGTTTATCCCAAATCCCCCCTTGCATCAGGCACTGCTGACTTCAGGGAATCAGATGGTCCCGCCCATAAAAGATTTCAGGTCTCTTTGGAGAATTTCTATGCCATCTCTCTGGCTACCTAGTCAAGGTAGCTCACGGAATAAAACACGACTAGAGTCATAAAAACTTATTTTTGATGGCCTGTGTGTAAACTTATTTTTGATGGCCATCGCCTTCCTCTGCAGAGTTGTCCTCGGTAGTCTCCCTTCCAAGTTCCGACCCTGCTTAGCTTCCGAGATCTGATGCAACTGGGCTACGCTGTACCGTTCTGTATCCCAGCCTCTAGATTAGGTGGCTTTTCAAAAAAAGAAGAAGAAGGAAAGAAACTGGCAAATGAATGAAGGGGACAATTATCAGTGAGCATGACGAGTGGAACTTCCCTCTCACGGTGCTGGCTTGGCTGCTGGTTGTCCGGGGCTGAGCAGTTGGCAAGGCGAGGATGACTTCATGCCCCATTTGTCAGTGTCCAGGAGGCCCCTGGGTGGCTGCTGCTAGGCACAGGATCCTGGGCTCGATGGGGCCCCCGGGTCTGATCCAGAAGGGTGGTTCTTGTGTTCTGAAAACAGAACACCGGTTGCCTGTTGAGTCGCCACTTGACAGGCTCTCTCTCTTATCTCTGTTCCCCCCCCTCCTCTCCCCACCAGGGGACACTACACAGAAAATGAGATCCGCACAGCACCCTACTCCAGCAGAGTTGGACGCGTATGCTAAGAAGGTGGCCAATCACCCCCTGACTATCAAAATTTTCCCCAACAGCGTCAAGGTTCCTCAACGGAAACACATTCGTCGTACTGTGAACGGACTGGACACTTCCGGGCAGAGGTACAGTCCTTACCCACCCTCTCAGGCTGCTGTGAAAACCGGCCTACTGGCCATAGTCAGGTCCCCGGCCAAAGGTGTCGTCAAGGACTTTGACGGGACTCGCGCGCGCCTGCTGCCGGAAGCCATGATGAACCCCCCTTCCGCCCCCTACGCGGCACCAAGCACTTTAAGCCACCCACAGGTGTTGGCACGCCAGCAGGCTCTGCAGCACGCCCAGAGCATGGCTCAGCACCCTCAGGGGATCCCTTCAGCCATCCAGCACCCGCAGCCTCTGGCCCACCCGGCCCTGCAGCAGCAGCCGCCGCCACCGCACCCCGCCAACCACTTGCTGCAGCAGCAGCCCCCGCCGCCACCAGTGGGCTTGCACGGGGGCAGGAAGGTCCCAGACGCTGACGCCCCCCCGAATGTGACTGTGTCTACCTCAACCATCCCCCTCTCCATGGCCGCCACCCTGCAGCAGAACCAGCCCCCGGACTTGAGCAGCATAGTACACCAGATCAACCAGTTCTGCCAGGCACGCGCGGGCATCAGCGCTACCTCAGTGTGCGAGGGACAGATCGCCAACCCCAGCCCCATCAGCCGCAACCTCCTGATCAGCGCGAGCACCAGGGTGTCCGCCCACAACGTCCCCACGCCCCTGCCTTCCTGCGTGGTGAACCCTGGCGAGCATGCTCCCCACGCTGCCACCATGCCAGCTGCTGCCGCCGCTGCTGCCGCCGCCGCCGCCATGGGTGCCCCCCTGGGGAGCATGAGCAGGGGCTCCTCTGCGTACCAAAGTGAAATGAAGCAGGTGGCGGCCTGGAACCAGCACCAGCTGACTCACCTCCAGCAGATGTGCGGGGAAGCAGTTGGCCCCTCCGGGCTGATGGGCAAGCCCCCCACCCGAGAGCTAGGCGGGCAGGGGTTCCCCGGCAAAGCGCCGGGCTACGCCCTGGAACTCTGCATGGGCCAGCCATTCAACGTGAAGCCCCCCCTGGAGAAGCCGACCCCCTCGCCTCCCATCAACGGCCTGCCCGGCCCCATGCCCTATGCCAACGGGCATTATTTCCAGCCCTTGTGGAATAACCTCCTGCCCACCCCTAATAGTGACAGCTCAGGCTCCCAGGACCTGGCCATGCCTTTCCATGGTGGGGGGCAGCCTATGGGGGCCGCCCTGGAGTGCGCGGCAGGACCTCACTACAGAGCTGGGGCCGGTGCCCCCAGCCAGAGCACCATGATGCAGCAGACGATGGAATACCTGAGCGGGGACTTCCAGCACTCCTGCCTTCGAGAGCAGGGCGGGGTTGTGCTCGGCAAAGCCCCCCGCCCCCCATGAACCGAGCTCCTGAGCCCACCGATAGCCGAAGCCTTCCGCTCCCAGGCTATAGATAAGGCCGCGGTGGTCGCCGTCACTGGCCGAGCGCAAGGGTTAGTCTTAATTCGAATTAATAAGCGGAAAAGGGGGGGGTCCTATCTTTTTAACTTGCAAACTGACGTGATCATTGTTAGGAACTGCTAAACAGGAGACCAATCGTAGCGAGATTCTGTGTGTCTGTTACGTCTCCCGTCTGTCTGCCGCCTCCAGCTGCTGGCTTATCCCGGTTCCAGAATGTGTCCCTCTTAATTTGGCCCCGTCCTGTCCGTCCCGCCCCCACCCCAACTGCTTCCCGAGCACAGCTTCCCCCGGCCTGGCGGAGTTGCCGTCAAGCTGCTGCAGGCATCAGCTTTTTCTCTGCAGGGCTCAGGCAGCCGGACCACCGACCTGGCTCCCTCTTCCATGGAGGTGCAGGTGAGAGTCAAGCGCCCGGGCCTCCGTGGCCAGCAGAAGCGCTGCTTCTCGGCTCCGGAGCCCCCTTTGATAACCCGCATTGCCACCCCTTTCAGCAGCCCTCCTCTGTTCTGCTTTGTAAAAGAGTGGACAGGTTTGGGGCTTCAGCCTTGCTGTGCACGGGGCAGGATGTGCCCCATGTGCCTGTGTCACTGCTTACACCGTGTTACTGTTTTATCTTGGGGGTGGGGGGTCACTGCTCCTATCAGTCCGGCGCTGCCAAGTTTTCTGAAGCACAGGAAGTGGAACTTATCCCTCTTGCCCACTTCCCTCCACTGCCCTGTACAAGCCGCCTCTACGTGATGGGGCAGACGATGTAGACTGCCCGGCTGTTCCAGGAATGTGCCTACCCACCCCATGCCCCATGGACGTCTGGCCGCTGCTAGGGTCAGTGACTGAGAGGGCTCAGTTCCCCGCCCCCACCGTCTTTCTGGCACCCCACCTACCCTCACTTGTGCTCCATGAACCAAAAGGCTAGTGAATTATTATTATCATCACTGTATGGCATTGTGTGTGTGTGTGTGTGTGGTCTAGCCAGGAGATCCCAAGGTTGTCTGGCAGCAAGAAGTTACTTTTAGCGTTATGCACCACTAGGTGGCGAGCTAGACTTGTTTTTGAGGCAAGAGATGTTTCAGAGGTGCTTTTGCCATGGTCTTCCTCTGCATCACGGCCCCGGTATTCCTCGGAGGTCTCCCATCCAGATGCTAGCCAAGGCCAGCCCTGCTTAGCTTCCCAGATCTGACAAGATCAGGCTAACCTTGGCCAATCCAGATCAGGGCTGCCCTAGTGAAGAAAGCCCGAATACAGACCAGGGTCAGGCTCCACCGCTGGCTGTGCCACGTTACGGCCAGCTGTTGTAGAAACTTTTGCTCCCCCCCCCCTTCCAAATAGGCACTTCTGCCCTCCACTGCCTACCTCTGTTGCAGCTGGCCCTGGGTCCCCCGGAAAGAGTCTGCGGGGAGGGGGAAGAGGGCCCTTTGGAAAGAGAAGCCTGAACGGCAAAGGCAGCGACCAGTCCACGCATCGTCGCCCAGGCTCCTGTAATCTCGGTGCAGGCTCTTGCCCTCTCAGTACCCAGTGAGGGAGGAGGGAGAGAGTTCAGGCAGATAATGATCACTGTCAAGTTTGGAATTTAAAAAAAGAGCAGGGAAAAAATGCAGCTGTCTCTTTCTTTTTTTGTTTTGTTCTCTGTACACTGGCTAAAAACGGTTGCTGTACACTGTAAAACTCAGACGTGTCCTATTTCTGTGTGAATGTTACCTGGTAGCATGGGTCTGAGTAGCACTGGGTGGGGTGGGAGGTGAACCCACCGCCCCCCTCCCCCCCTCCCCACAGCTGGGAAGGAAGGGGGGGATACCCAAAAATCAAAGCCTTAAGCTGTTGCTTCCCCCCCCAACTCTCCCGAACAAGCCTGGAGTTAAACTTTACCAAGTGACAAAACTTTGAATGAGCATTACGTGACAGCTCTGTCCACTAGAAGTTCTTAGAGAATTTCCGTAAATGTGGGGGTTGCGGGGTGGAGAGCCACACCAGAAACAGTCTTTAATCTCTCTTGAGCTTCAGTAGAGAGGTCTGGGCTGCAGGAAAGATATTGAGGTAGCAAGATTTAGCTGCTGCGCTGTCAGGGTCCCTTTCCCCAGGGTAGGATGTGTTCCACCCCCCAGTTCTTTTTAAATCACGCGATTTGAGTTGGGGTTTTTAAAAAAAATAAATCCAGGATTAAATTATGTAGCTGCTTGTGTTGCCTTATCACAATGCCTACTCTGTTACACCAAATTCTAGGGTCACAGAAGTCCTAATTTATTGTTCTCGCAACCAGGACCCCTTGTGGGGAAAAGGGGATGGCTTCTGTAGGTCAGAGAAAGGCAGGGCCCCCCCTCCCCCCCAATGATGAATCTCTCTGCAATATATTTCCCTTGCCACACTGCAAGCCCACCCACCCCTCCCCTCTCTTGGTCTCAGAAAGACGCTCTCGCCTTCAAGTTACCTGTAAGATATTCCGATACTTGGACCTGTTGATTCAATAAAACCGTTCTGCCACCCCTTCCCGTCTCAACTGCTGTGCGTACTGAGCAAGGTTATTAAACGGACACTCGTTTGCCTCCCTCCCTCCCTGATTCCCAAACAGCACCAGGGTCTGTTGCACCCTCCCTCCCGACCCCCCCCTGCCCTTCCACATTGTGGAGGGGGCAGAGGAACGGCCACTGGGAAGCCCGGGGAGGTGTTCTTGTCACAGGAGAGGCAACAGAACAGGGAGAGAGAGAGCGGTGGGAATTTTGCTGTCGAGAATTTCCCTGGGGAGGAAAGACCGTCTCCCCCCCGCCCGCCCCCCCAGCAAAAGGATAAGGCCCTTTCCTCAGCCGTGTGTTACTGGGCTTGTGACCAGTTTGCCGGGGAGGGAGGAGGAACAAGGATAGCACAGCCTCTCCCCTTTTCTGTAGCTTATGGCGGCCATTTTACAGGGCCAGTCTCACCTGCTGCGGTTCCTTCACTGCTAACCCCAGACCTGTGTAGGGGTGGGCCTGGTTTTCCACCAGCGGGAAGTGCAGGGGCCGGAGGACGGATCGGGGGCTGGCTTGCAGCCGCTGAGCGCTTCTCCATACTCTCCAAATCTGGCAAGCCACGGTCGTGGAGGCAGGTGTGGTTCCAGATGTGGCTCAGCTCCCTGTTACAGCCGGCTGGTTTCCTTAACTTTCCCCCTCCTGCGTGCTCTTTCTAGCTTTCTTTGAAGAAGTGCTGATCAGAATCCAAGCTGTTTTCAACCATTTCTCTCCTCCCCCATCAAGATGTGGGCAGAAATTCTGTAAAGACCTGATGATAAGGCCCAGAGCTGTCCAGCAGGGGTGGGGAAGGGAAAGGAAAGACCCCCCTTTTAAGCCTCAAGCCAGCAGTCAGGACAGAAGCGGAAGACGTGGACTTGGTTTCTCTCCCCAGCCCTGCTCCTTGTGTGTATGGGGGGGGGGTGACCTCCCTTATAAGAACAGCAGAATTTCTGCTTTTGGGGGGGTGTGAGGTTGACTGGCTGCTGCGTTTTCCTTAAAACCACTCACTAATTATTATTGTTGTTCTTAATCTGCGCTGCTGCTCATGTGCTACGGGTATCCAACTAGAATTTTCTTTTGTCTGCAGGAGCAAAAATAATAAAAAGTAAAGCCAAAAAGCACCCCGCCCCAATCCTGCTCTCTCTCTCGCTCTCTCCCCCCTTCTCTTCTATTTTCTTTTTGGTGTGGTCTGTGTCAATCACAGAGTCTGGATGGGGTGGGGGGGGGTGGGCGGGAGGCATCGGTGCAGCAAGTTCCACTGGTAAGTTACTGGTTTCTGCTCAGCCCCCTACCCACCCACTGTGGAGCGGGGGGGGGAGATGTTTTGTCTCCATCAGATCAAAGGTTGACTAAGCCTGTGGCTGAGCACCCCCACCCCACTATGCACGCCTGGCTGGACCCTGGTTACTAGGAACACCGCACACACAAATACTTGGTTTGTCTCCCCGCTCCAGGGAAAGGGGCAGGAGCGTCCTCCTGTTCCTTGGCACCTTTGCCATTGGGAAACTCCTGGAGATTTGGGGATGGAGCCTGGGGAGGGCTGGGACCTCAGTGGGTTACACTGCCATAGAGTCCACCCTCCAGAGCATCCATTTGCTCCAGGAGAACTGAACTCTGTAGTCTGGAGATGAGCAGGAAGTCCAGCGGGGGCGGGGGCAGGTTGAGGCTGTAGCTCAGCCAACCAAGCAGGAAGCCAAAGGCTTTGGGGCAAGCCGGCAAGCAGTGTGCCCTGTGCTGGTTCGGCTTGCCCACTAGAGGGCACTCCGTTCCAGCAGAGCAGTGCTCCATGCAAGCAGCGCCAGAGCCTTGGCCAGAGGTGGTCACACCATGCCTCCCCAGGGAGAGAGAGTGAGTGACTGCGTCTCTGCCGCTTCCTCCACCAGGCCCCTGGCCGCCTCCTGCCCCCACTGTGGGGCAATAGGTAAAGGTAAAGGTTCCCTTGCTCGAAAGCTAGTTGAATCCGACCTAGGGTTGCGGTGCTCATCTCCATTTCAAAGCCGAAGAGCCAGCGCTGTCCAAAGACGTTTCTGTGGTCATGTGGCTGGCATGACTAAACACCAAGGTGCACGGAACGCTTTTACCTTCCCACCAAAGTGGTACCTGTTTATCTACTTGCAATTTCTTGCTTTTGAACTGCTAGGATGGCAGGAGCTGGAACTAGAGATGGGAGCTCACTCCGTCATGAGGCACTCTCAGGTCTCGAACTGACCTTCCACAGCCTGCAGTTCAGCGTCTTATCCACTTGAGCCACCACAACTCCTGTGGGGCAATAGGGAACACTTATTTCCAGGCCTGCTTTCTTGCAAAGTTTTCTCATTCTTTCCCAGAAGGAGGGCCCCCCCCCCCAAGGGTGTCAGCCAAGGCCCATCTTCCCCAGAGCAGACTGCAGCCAGGCCCTTTGAGGGTGGGCCACGGGAGAAGCCCCCTGGGAGCCCAGGAAGGGAGAGGCAAGCAGATGAATCAGAAAGTGCTCCCCCCCCCATCCAGACACCCACTGAGTTCACGAGGGATAATGCGGGCTTCTTAAAGCAGTAAGGATCCAATTGCCCCCTAATAGGATTCCAGGCCGGGATTAGACATGCCTTGAGCCGCCAGCTCTCTGGGCTCACTCTGATCTGAGTTTGCCTGAGCCTTTGTGGTGCTGAGGAAGAAGGGGGGCAGTCCGTGATGCCTGCCCCCCCCGGCCTCCTAGCTCTGCCTACAGCTGCGAGTGTTCTGACCAGGACCCCAGAGAGCCGCTGGTGTTGCCAGCCAACAGCAAAGCCTCTTGTTTCCAATTTTCCACGGAGCTCACAGATAACCCAACACCAAAGTCGCTGTCCCCCTTTGTCTCTCTGGCTTAGGGAGTCGCAGACTTCAAGGAAAACAGGAAGCGGATTTGGGGGCCAAGATTTCAGACCGAAACGAGATCGGTGGTCCCCCTTGAAGCCAGCCGTCCAACCTTCTCTCTGTTTCCGTTCTGGGGGAGGCGGGGCACTGGGGGAGGCCGAAGGGCACAGCCTCCCCTTTGAACTGGCAAAGGGCACGTTTGCACAGAGGCAGCGGCACGTCCCTCCCCGAGTTCCCGAGCAGGAGGCCGTGGCTGCCGCTTGCACCTCAGGAGCGCTGGCACCGGCTCCCTTCCGGTGCCATAACAGAAAGCAGTCCTTTGGAATAAACGGTTGTGGCATCTGCATTCACACTTGATTTTTCTAACTGGAACAGAGTTAGCAACAAAACAAAACACAGGCTCTTGTGGTGCTGCCTATGAGCTCATCCCAGGGGCTGTTCCAACGCAAAAACAATAGAGGCACCTGATACCAGCAGCCCTAAGGGGTGGGGGCTGGGCAGGCGAAGGAGGCTCATTCAGCAACAGGGTGGGGCTTTTCTGCACACTGTGGTGCTCCCAGGCAGCTCGCCCCCCACACACTTAGGAAACCCCAAATGGATTCAAGGACCGAAGCTCAAGCTGTACTCTGCTGCACTGGGCCGACAGGTGCACCTGACCCGCCAAAAAGCCCTCTGCTGACTTCACCAGAGAGGAGCGTCACAGCGGCCAAGCAGATGTGAGTGGTAACAGCAGCAGGGCACCTGGACCAAGGGCCCAAGCCAGTTTGGTGTAGTGGGTAAGAGTGGCGGACTCTAATCTGGAGAACCGGGTTTGATTCCCCACTCCTCCTCCACACAGAGCCTGCTGGCGGACCTCGGGTCAGTCACAGCTCTCTCAGAACCCTCAGGCTCGCCTACCTCACAAGGGGCCTGTTGCGGGGAGAGGAAAGGGAAAGGCAATTGCAAGCCACTTTGAGACTCCTGAGGGTAGAGAAAAGGGGTATAAAAACCGACTCTTCTACTGCATTGGAACGCGAGACTTCCAAGGGGGTGGGCACACAGCTTGTGCAAATTGCAATGGACCACCACCACCAGAGCGCTGTGACCTGTATGAAGTGCCTACATAAGGTGCTGAGCTCTGCAAATGCAGTTGCACCGCCTGATGGCCCCAACAGGAAGCCGCAGAGGCAAAGGAATCTGCCTGATGAAAACCCACCGGCTGCCACGTGGAAGGCACGGCGTGGACATTCCGCCTGCACGTTTCAAGTATCGCTAGTTTAAAAATGCAGGACCGCAGAGGCCCTCGATGCAAGAGGAGACCGGGGGGAACATTTGGATTCCGCAGCTGCACTCAATACCTGTAAGAGGAGGGATCAGTGAATGTACAAAAACAAAGGCTGGCTGAACTCTCTGCTTCCCCCAAGGTTAGCCACAGCTGTCTCACACTATCACCCAGATCTCACCCTGCATAATGTCAGTTTCAAAAGCAACACCAGATTCTTGGCTCATAACACCATGTGAGCTCAGCGTTCAGCGGGGGAGCACAAGACTGCCGAGAATCTCAGTTGCGGTCTCATATCTTTTTTTTTACAGGAATCAAGATCCTAGTCCTCATGTACGTGAACACAGGTCTTCTGAAAAGCAGCAGGCATTTGGTCTCAAGCGCAAGGGACGGTTGCGGGAGGATGTTCAACCACCCAGGACTTCAGTGGCCTTCGTGCCATCCCACCCCCCTATCCACCCTCTTTAGAGAGTGAGAATACAGTTGCCAACCAATGGGGTTTTTCTTTGGTTCAAGAGGCAAGGCTTTCTGAGCTCACAGCAGCAAGAAGAACAGGGCTTTCCTGGATGCAGGGTTGGGGGGGGATTTCTGAGAGCTGAAGCCATCCATCCTTGGCCGTGCTCCACACCATTTGATGTACATTGATGCACCCCATACAACTGGGTGCCATGGAGTGACCTGTTTTAGGGCATGCAGGCAGAAACACCCAAGTTACCTTTGCTCTTCACACCACCCCCTGCTGGGCTTGTCAGTACTTATTAGAATTTAACTGCACTGTTTGGCTGCAGCTCTGTGCTGTAAGCTGGGTTAGGAACAAATGGGGGGGGGTGCGTTTTTGAGGGGGGATGAATCCACAGTCCCCCGCATAACTGAGCAAGATGCTATCCCCCTTGCATGACAGCCGGCTGCGTAAGTAGGAATGGTGATTGGACAATGGTACCGAGCATGGCCAGTTCCAGGTGTTCAAGGGGGCAGGCAGATAGTTCCTAGGGCCACCGCCCCTCCTCTGCTGCCCACCACCAGGCACTCATACCTTCCTTTCCTCCCACCCACCTTGTGCATCCTTCCCTTGCCTGCTTACATCTGCCTGCAGCCCTTTGCCCAGTGGTACCCAGCATGGCTTGCAGCAGGGAGCGTGAGTGGCAGAGTGCTAGCAGGGGGTGGTGGCAGCAATGGGCCCTAGCAGCTGCCCCACCACAGGAGAGGCTTAATGCCAGCTCTGAGCCACGGAGCCTCATGCAGAAAGAGGAGCCCTGAGGCTGAAGACCCACACTGGGCTAGACACCAGGAAACTCCAAGGCCAACTGGGAAGCAGGGGATACACGGGCACGCTACATGACCCAGCCCTGCCCTAGCCCAGGTGGGTCTCTTTCTTCCTACCCCGGGAACCTGGAATGCAAAGCACCAAGAGCTATTTCTGAACCAAGTTGCTCTAGAATTGGCTTACTCAGAACAAGAGCATCACTGCCCTCCCCCCCCCAACCAAATTTTACACCTAGAGTCACAGAGTTCTGCAACTCCCTGCCCTTCGCCCCAGGGCAGGCCCAAACTGCTCACGTCATTCTCCTCTGCTCCATTTTATGTTCATGACAAGCCTGTGGGGTAAGTGGGGCTGAGAGGGTGCGACTAGTTCGAGGCCTCCCCACAAGCTTCCATGGCAGAGTGGGGATTCCCAACTGGGTCTCCCCAGCTTCTAGTCTAACAGCCCCTACCCCCTCATGGGCTCTTCAGGTTGTCCGGGTTCAAAATGGGAGGAGCTACACAGAGGAGTGACATGACCGACCCAAACAGGGCTGCTCTTTTTATTTCACCTAAGGGGAATGCCGATGCGCTCCGCCGGTCGGCCCCCTGGAATCCTGCTCCACAGCCTCCACAGGCCCACGCAGCTCCTTGCAACGCACAAGAGTTTTGCTTCTCGGTGGAAGCGGGAGTCGTCCTTGGGAAGCTGAATCCTGCAAAGGCTGATCTTTAGCCAGCTGACAGCCACGTGCCACTCCCAGCAATTCGTTAGAGCTCAAGGAACGCTTCAGCTCCTGCCCAGGTTTCTACTCCCTGCCGCCACCTGTGCAAAGACCAGACCGCATTTCACCCAGCCAAGCTCCTGCAGACTGGCACGCAGCCCAAAGACCGATTGTCCACAAAAATCCACGCTCCGTGAAGCCCGCAGTGTGACAGGGGCAGACGAGGTAGAGCTAAGAACAAACAGCGGGAGGTCAGTTGTGGTTTCACAGAGGCAGTTTCTCCCCAGTTAATACTTCACCACCGAGGTTAACACCTGAGTTGGGCCGAAAGGCCTTCGCCCCAGAATAAGGACTCCTCACTCTAGGAGTGGGGGCGGGACTGGCCAGATGCAAAGCAGAGGTGCTCAGACAAATAGTAGGAGGGAATAAGCAGAGGACGCAGGACCCGTGTTCCTTTGTTAGGGCAGAAGCAGCTGGTCTCGTGGGTAGAAAAGCCACAGACATCTGGAGGGGGGAGCGGGCAAACTCCTCCCCTGCCAGCGCCACCCTCCCCTACCTGACCTCTTTCCGAAGGAAGGACAGGCATCCTCCAAAACTCCCACGCACGGCTTTCTTCCCGCTTCCTCGCGCATGAAATTAGCACCCCCAGCCACCAGTAAAGCACACCTTATTTACAGAGCGAGCTAATTAGGCACCACCAGGATTTCAAACAGCCGCTCCCTGCAAATCTCAGAAAGCAAGCTGGCACCCAAGGGCCGTCGTCAGCTTCAGCTGGTGGCTCTGGAGAGCTTGGGGGGGGGGCATTATCAGCTTCTTGCCCCTTCCGCCCACGCCCATCCGTCAGGGGACGGTGGTGGCTTGTTGTTCCCCTTCAGAAGAAAAACCCAGTGACGGCTAGTGCAAAAATTCCCTGGGTGAGTTGGCTTTTGCATGGCTTAGGAGGAAAATTAAGGATTCGCTGCATAAATTGATGGGGAGATAAATGTCAAGTGCATAGAGGCTCCATGGTTGAGAGGATGCTTGGGATAATTCCGCACACGCTGTAAAAAATCCAGATCGCTCGGCCGCCACCCACCCCCCCACTCTCCCAATAGACGCTCTCCTGCGGAACAAGCTTACTTGCTTTCATCTACCCCATGCTGATTTTCTGTCCTTCCCTCCCCCTTCCCAGCCCAATTGTCCCAGTCTCCAGAGAACAATTTTCCCAGTGCTGGGAGGGGGCCCCCCCAGAGAACAGTGAGGCCCCAGGCAATGATTGCATTAGCAGCCTTCTCCTCTAAGCCTGTCTAGGCCCAAATGTGGGTCACCAATTAAGGCACACGCTTCTTGCCCTGAATCTAGGATGCAGGAAGGAAAGGGGAGAAGAGGAAAGGACAATAACAAGAAAGATCCCTGCTCTACACGATCCTCTCCCATGCCCCCCAGCGTCACCCTCCCTTTTGTTTATACAGGCCTCAAACCATCTTCGGAGTACCCTTGGCTTTCAAGGAGAAATGGGATCTCGACATAATGGACCGCCCGCATTGTGCCCTTCAAAACCGTCTTATGAACGGGACAGAAACTCGGTGACACGAAAACGTCAAATGACAAGCAATCTAAAAAAGCACCGATGAAAGGCCTGCCACAAAAGCACTTCAGCTGAAAATCGGGCTGTTGAAACAGACAGGTAAAAATGGTCAGCTCACCCCAAGACCCTTCTGAGGGACACAGAAAGATGCCCGTTCTGTTCTTGGCCATCAGGAGCCACATCAAATTTGGATGGGAAGATTCCAGCAGCTAGCATAACCAGTGTTCCCTCTAAGCTGAGTTAGTGTGAGCTAGCTCACAGTTCTTTAGCCTCCGGCTCGCAGATTTTTGTCTTCGCTGAGGAAGGAGGGCTCCAAAGCGAACTCATTGATGCAGCAGTCAAATCGCTCGCTCACAACTTTAATGCCAGGAGCTCACAAAGTAGAATTTTTGCTCACAAGACTCCACAGCTTAGCGGGCGCATTGATCATAACCCATTTGTCCTTTGCCTAGATACTTTTCCCCATCAGGGCGTCATGTGATGACAAATGCCACTCCCGCCCCCCCGCGCTACACTCTTCTACGATTCAGGGCTGTGCACAAATCCCACAGCATTTACAAGACCCGGCATGAAAAGCTCGTCAGAAGAGAATGTTTTTGTTTGAAAGCCCTTCAGGATTTTGACAGCAGCTGGGAGGTGGGGCCGGCTGGTACAGAAACCTCATTAAAGGATATTAATATCATCTCCTGAAGAACAGCTGCCCTTTATTTTCTTTAACAGATGTTTCAAATCTCCCTTGACGACTACCCCGGCCTCTCCAGGGACTCCCGGACCACTTGTTCAGCGTAGGAAACGTAATCCATTTGGAAAAGGAGAATTCAGTTTGGTGGTTTAAATGGATCCCTGCTTTCCTGGATTTCACAGAATCCTAAGAGTTGGAAGGGACCTCCAAGGCCATCTAGTCCAACACCCTGCACAATGCAGGAAATTCACAAATACCTCCCTCCATCAGTGGCTATTAGCCACAGGTTATAGATGGGAACTCTCAGTCTGGGGCAGGTGATGCACTCTATTCTTGGTGCTGGAGGGAGCAGGAGTGGGAGGGCTTCTAGTGTCCTGGTCCCGCTGCTGGACCTCCTGATGGCACCTGGTATATTTTGGCCACTGTATGACAGGGTGTTGGACTAGATGGGCCATTGGCCTGATTCAACATTGGCTTCTCTTATGTTCTTATGACAGAAACTGCTCTTTTTCAAGGACAGCTCTTATCAGAACTATGGCTTGCCCAAGGTCATCCAGCCAGGTGCAAGTGGAGGAGTGGGGAATCAATCCCGGTTCTCCCAGATTAGAGTCCGCGCACTTAACCACTACACCAAACTGAGTTAGCTCACAGTCTTTCAGCCTCCGGCTCACACATTTTTGTCCTAGCTCAGGAAGGAGGGCTCCAGAGCACACTAATTTATGCAGTAGCCAAATTGCTCACTCGTAACTTTAATGCCAAGAGCTCACAAAGTGGATTGTTTGCTTACAAGACTCCACAGCTTAGAGGGGGCATTGCCAGTAACCCCCTGCTCCATGCCCAGAAGATGGCAAAAAACCCCTCCAGGATCCCCAACCAAACTGGCTTGGAGAACAGTGGCTTCTTGACCCCTTTTTCATTTTAAACCACGTGGTGCAGGGCAGGCCTGAATGACCCGCCAGGTCCACTTGAACTGGAAACCAGGAGTGACACCAACTAGGAGCCGTCCTTGTCCCCAGACCAGCTCTCCTTCCAAAACGCTCACACTGAGCCTGATATTTGGGATGCCCAGGTCCAAAGAACCGGTCACTCCCAGAAACCTTGGGCAAGAGAAACAGGCAGAGACCCAAAGCTTGCTAGGGTGCCAAGATGGTTCCAGGACACCGAGATCAACACCACACACACACACACAAAGCCAGCCTGAAGTCAGAACACGTGTACCAACAGTAGATGATGAGGATGAGGACGAGTGTTTGAAATTCTGCCTGTTTCTTTCCACAAGAAGCTGCTGATTCTACAGACCTCCAAGCCTCGGACAAGAGGACTCTTGCAGCTCATGTCATGTGAACTTACAGTGGAGACCACCACCCTCTTCGAACAAAGCAGCTGAAGAACATCTTCTCCCGGACCAGCAAGATCATCCAAAGGCTGAGGCATCAGAAGAAGAAGAGGAGGGATCATCAGCGGTCCAAACGGGAGGGCCGCGGGAAGAACATTCGAGGAGAACACCCTTGGAAAGGACACTCCATTACCTTCTCCAACATGCATTCATTTGGGGAGAGGGACTTGAAGCAAGCAAACAAAGGCCAGGCTCAAGATTCTGTCTGGGGTGGGGTGGGGCAGCCTGCTATCGTCCGGTTTCTGTTCTGCCCTTCCTGGTTTTTCATATGCTGAGAGAGGCAGTAATATTTTACATTTAAGGAAGCGCTGTCCTTGGGCATTCAGAGCATTCGATATACAGCATCTCAGTAATCCTTACACACGCCCTGTAAGGTAGGTCAGTAGCAATGCATGGTTAAAAGGGGCCACTGCTGGTTGAGAGACTGGGTTACCAAAGCCACCTCCGAAAGTTCCTGCAAAAGGTGAGATCTGAACTCTCAGGTGGCAGGTCAGTCTCACACTCGGTGCCGAACTGGCGTTGGTGCCAAAAGCAGACAAAACAAATCCCATTTGGAAAACAGATTCTCAAAACCGTACAGAAAGCCAAAACCTTCCCAGTGTGGGCGCACACACAAGGAACAGAGAAGCAAAGCAGACTGGCACGGATCCATGGCATGCACCCACACCAGCGGCCTTCACTGTGGTCACACGTGGAAATATGTTTGGAAAGAAGCAAGTATTGTCTGATCAAAGACCATCCTGCCTAAAGCCTTGCGCGTGGCACGCACGTGATTGCTACAAGGTGGTGGTGGGGGGACGACTAAGAACAGAGAAGCAAATTGCAGCCCTGGTGGTTCAGCATTGGCTATTTTTAAACTGCTGGGCACTGCATGAAAAACCAGCCCAGCCCAGCCCCAGACAGATGGGAGAGTCTCCCTCACTCATGTCCAACACTCAGGCCTTTGCGAGCCTGCACCTTCAAGAGAAGCAAGCTGGATCACTCCGGCCCTTGAGTTCTCTCTCCACCAAGTAAGCCAAGACTTCTCAGAGGGAAGCAGCAGTCCAAGGACCGGGGGGCCGCGGCGGCGGCTCAGGTGTGGGGCTTTGCCTCTCCAGCTCACTCCCTGCACCGGGCATAAGTCTAAGGGGTGCTCAGTTCCTCCCCTCCCCGGGCATTGCTTACCAGAAGATAAGGCTGCCTTTTCCCACCTAAACCAGAATGCCTCTTTCCTCCATGTGACATTCAAGGATCTTCACCCTTTGCCCAAGGAGAGTCTCAGGGCCATTTCCCGACATCTCCAGACGAAGGAGCTGGGAAAGACCTTGGTCTGCCAATCAAAGAAGATCACCTGGATGATGCAGACCAGATTTTGCACTCTGCGGCTCCTAGCTGGGGGAGCTCACCAGCTTCTCCTTGGCAAAAGGCACCTGGCACATGCTCAGAAGCTTGCTGACACTCTGGTGCAAAAACAGGTCCTGGAGCTAAACCGGCAGGGGGGGACGGGGGATGGACAATACTGGCTTTCCTGCACCTGGTTCCCATTCTGAAAATCCCCACTCCCAAACCACTCGGCTCGACCGCTTCTACCCTCCAACCACAGACACGCTCCACCTCCAACAAGACACAAAGGCAAGGCACTTCTGTGCCCACCGCAAGGATCACAGCAGGGGAGGAAAGGGCCCTCTGTGCCCATGGCAGGCAGGGCAGGCCCGGCAGGACCTTCGGTCCCCAAAAGTCCTTGTGGAGGGAGGCGGCTTACGTCCCAACAACCCCAAAGCCCACCTGGCACCTTCACCAGCAGTCCAACCCAGTTAATAAATACAAGAAATTATTTATTTAAAAAAACACACACGAAACACACAAGAGACAGAAAAGGAAGAAAGGGAACACACCAAGGAGGGGGTGGGGGGCAGAGAAGGTCAGAGCTGCTCCGGGATTCAGAACAGAACCGAATCTAGAAGGTGCACTCCCTCCCCCCCCTCCCGCGCCCAGAAGCAAGTGGGGAAGGACCAGCCCCACTCCACACTCGGGATGGGGGACCTCCGAGTAGAAAATATGGCTCTTTGGAGAAGGGCACAGTGGGTCTCCCCACCCACCACCCACCCCGTGACGCTTGATCCCAGGAGACACTGGCAGCCCCAGCTGCAGAGATCTTGAGGCACTGGTTGAATTACCTGCAGGAGAGCCAGAGTCAGGGGGAGGTCGAAAGATGCCAGAGCAACTGCCAGGCAGCTTCGAGGGCAGGGATTGTCAGGCCCTGAAGGGGTGGGGTGGGGGGTCTCCCTTACACACAGGAATCCTGGCCTCTTGCTGGAAGAAAGAGGGGGAGGGGGTCAAGGCACAGCACCAGCGGCCTGGACCTGCCCTTTGCAGACCCCTGCACGCTCACAAGGGCTGCGGCACCAAGGCCAGGACCAGATGTCCAGGTAGGAAGGGGGTGTGTGTACGGAGGCAGCCCAGCTGCTCTTGGTAACGGGGAGGGGGTCCCCAAGGAGGCTGGGCCGAAACAATTAGCACCATCGGCAGGCGGAATGGGGGCGGAAAGAGACCCGTTTGCAGCTGAGGTCTAAGGTGGGGGGTTCTGGCGGGAGATGCTCGGAGGGAGGGGTGGCACCGCACACCCTAATCCAGCCCTCGACTAAGCCAAAGGGGTCCCTCCGCAGCCATGGGGCACCGGCCCCACCCGACCCCTGGGAGGAAAGGGGGGGGGAGGCTCAGGGCATGATTTTCTGGGGGATCTCCACCGAGGCCTTGAGGAAGACGGCATTGTCTTTCACGTAGTTGCGCTTCTTGATGTCCTCGTGGGAGATGAACTTGGGGTAGCCGAAGCCCAGCAGGCTCTCGTCCAGGGAGGCGCGGCCCTGGCCGGGCTTCTGGAAGTTCTTCCAGTTGGGGTCAGGAAGGAAGGTCTCCGTGATGTGCTGCGGCTTGGAGAGGGAGGGGTCGCTTTGGTCCAGCAGGGAGAAGGTGACCCGGTAGGAGAAGGGCCACTCCAAGAGGTTGTCGTACTGGCCGGGAAGCACCCGGATGTAGACCGAGAGGAAGCTGCCCTCGCCGCTCCCGTTCCCGTTCAGGAAGGCCGAGACCTGCAGCTTGTAGCCGTACCGGTGGGTGTAGAAGGGGGGGCTGAAGGACTCGTAGTTGGCCCTCTGCTTGGCCTCCTGCAGCTTGCGGCCGTAGTCCGCGATCTTCCAGATCAGGACGCCGTCACTGCCCACGGCCAGCTCCTCCACCTCGCGGCGCAGCTCCGCCAACTCCTGCCGCTGCCGGGTCACCAGGGCCCCCATCAGGCCGAGGTGCAGCTTGGTGCTCTCATCCAGGTGGCGACTCATGGCCAGCTTCGGGCACTGAGGAGAGAGGGCAGATCCAGCAAGTCGGAAGGAGCCTCCACCAACCAGTCAGTCATTCATTTCTTTGAACCAAAAAACCACTCCAGGTGGCTCACAAGACTACTTAAGATCCCTATCACTGGCCTAGACCCAGGCTCCATCCAGCCCAGCATCCCGTCTGCAAGAGCGGCTGGTCTCACACGCTTCAAGGCACAAAAGACCAGTAGACCGCCTCCATTCATTTCTCATGGATAGCGGCCTCCTCTATGAATTTTATCTTATCTTTTTTTTATTAAAAAAGCCATTGCTACATCTTGTGGTGTTGGAGAAGGGTTTTTACAAATACTGTGGACTGCCAAAGACACAGACAAGTGGATTCTAGGTCAGGGAAGAGAGCCGGGCCATGACGTAAATGAGACCTTGTTGGGCCGGGCCATGTCTGTCATAAAATGTAATGCCAGATAGCGGAGATATAAACTTTATAAAGGACACAAACACAAAGGGGTTTTTTTTTTACTTAAAATAAAAACATGCTTAAAACATTAGCACCCTTGCGATATTTTGTTTATTGAACAGTGTCTGATAACGGACACCTCTTGCTCTGAATGGCTGCATCAAAATGTCCGTGCTGTTGCGGTCTTCAGTATGCTGTTCAGGTGTGTGTCTGTAAGCTGCAAACCTGCGATGACGCAGCTGCAGCAGAACTGGGAGAAGAGGCAGAAGACAGCCAGTCCCACTGCGGAACGGATAGAAGCCCTCCGGGGGGGCTGATCTGGCCCCCGGGCCGCATGTTTGACGCCCCTGCTCTAGGTCAAATCAAGCCCGAACTCTCCCTAGAAGCTAAAATGACTCAACTGAGGGAACTGTACTTTGGTTGCATCCTGAGAGGAGAAGAGTCACTGGGAAAGACAATAATGCCAGGAAAATCTGAGGGCAGCAGGGGAAGGGGAAGACCCAACAGGAGATGGATGGACTCAAGGAAAGCCACAAAGGCCCTCCGTTTGCACGACCAGATCGAGGCTGTTAACAATGGGACATTTTAGAGGTCATCCGTTTAGAGGGGCGTCGTGAGTCAGACGCGACCTGGTGGCACTTAACAGACACACACCTTTTGGTTGTGAACTCCCTAACCCAGCTGTGGGGGAGTCGTGTTTCTGTCTGTTCTGTTCCGACCTTGCAGTAACGTAATCATTAACACAGTTATCAGAACCCAATATTTATTAATAAACAGCCACTCCTGCTCCCACACGAGTACGCCACCAACGATAAAGGGCGTAGCACAGAGCAGTGGCTGAACCCTAGGAAAGCTGGAGTGTGATTCCTACAACAGAGGGCAATTCCCCAGATGCCAGGCTGGCATCCTTTCGGCTGTCCTCTTAAGCATCTGCAGTTTCTCCTGTTCTAATGTCAAATTGGCAACTATTCATCGATTCCCAACAAAAGTGAAGGAGATGAAAGCCAGCAGTCAAACAAAGGAGTGCCAGCAGGAAGCTGGCAAGAAAGCAAATGGCTTGAGCCACCAAGGAAGTTAAGTCAGAGGACTTGGAGACTGCTCGACTCACCACCTCGGAAGCCGGTTCAGAGAGGAGGGAGGGAAACAGAAGGGGGGGGCTTACCCGATGTTTGCAGCCAGCCTCCTTGAAGGGGCAGAGCGCCAGGGCCGTCGTGCAGTTTTCTTTCAAGTGCCCACCAAGGTCTTCCCTGGCAATGCTGGACACCCCACACTGGTTGGGGCAAGGGACCGGGTACCGTGGACACTGGTACTCATGATTCTGGGGGCAAAGGAGACACTCATGCAACTCCAAGACACAATTTGTAAAAAATACACTGCAGGTATTCTAAAAAATGGCTGTCAGTTTCTGCAGGCTGTGACATTATTTCTACCAGTGGCCCTAGAACGGTACAGAGGGACACAGAATCTGCAGGGCACCTGTGCTACAGCTACTGTCAAAGCCCCCAGTCAGAACATCTTTGGATTTCATACGTCACCAAAGACGTTCAGCTACAGCCGTGAAGCGTAGGAACAAAACCGGGGGCCCCACCGAAGCCTTCTTGATGCCAACCAAGGGTTTTTTGAAAAGCGGGCAGGGCCAAGGGGGTCTTTGGGCTGTGCAGATTTTTAAAAACCACAGCACAGGAACCTTCACTTTGTGACTGAGGTGAGCTGTGGCAGCCATTTTGTGGCTGGGTCCCCCTACGGTGGCAGCCATACAATGGCAGCCATTTTAGCTTTACAGCAACTGCTGCCTCTTGAGGGAGAGAGTTCTGGTAATCATATCATACACTGCGTGAAGAAATCTTTCGCTTCTGCCAGTCCTCATCCTCCTTCCCGTCATTCTCACTGAGCAAGAAAGATATCTCAAAAACGACACCTAGAGTGTCTTCCCCTTGTCTTAAAAGCCAAGCAAAGGAAAAAAGCTGGTCGGAGGGGAATTCAGCCTGATCCCCTCCTCCAAAATGCCCCACAGGGACTAGCCCCAGATTCCTTTTCTCAGACTTTCATCTTATTTTACTTCTTATTTAATTCATTTGTGCCCCATCTTTCTCCCCAGTGGGGGCCCAAGGCAGCTGACACAGTTCTCCTTTCTTCCATTCCGTCCTCACAACAACCCTGTGAGGCAGGTTAGGCTGAGAGTGTGTGACTGGCATGAGTGGGGATTCGAACTCTCCCCAACACTACTCTGAAACACTTAACCAGTACACCACACGGGCTCATCCACTGGAAGATATTACAATCCTCAGCCAATGCCCATTCCAGTTCCTCTATCCGTGCCTCAAGCCAGTCTGGTGTAGTGGTTAAGAGCAGCAGACTCTAATCTGGAGAACCGGGTTTGATTCCCCACTCCTCCACATGCAGCTGCTGGGCGACCTTGGATCAGTCAAAGCTCTCTGAGAGCTGTTCTTTCAAGAGCAGTTCTCTCAGAGCTCTCTCAGCCCCACCTACCACACCCGTTGTGGGGAGAGGAAGGGAAGGAGATTGTAAGCCGCTCTGAGACTCGCGTGAAAGGTGGATATAAATCCAATCTCTTCTTCTTCTTTTCCCAAAGCCAAGTCTCACCTGGATGGTATCATACAGGAAGTCCTTTGCACAGTAACTACAGGGCTGTGTACGTTTGGGGCACTCCACGAGCATGTGCTGTGACAGCAGCCTGCGCATCATGCGCGCCCCACACTTGTTCTCGCAGTACACACTCTCCTGGGGGCAGAGGCCCTGGTGGTTCTGGGAAGAGAGTCACAAACCAGACAGGGAAATCAGTGGTTCTTTTGCCAAAAAAAGAATGAGCAACGCACCACCTGAGGTCACGCCTGCCTGGAAGCCCTTACTCCGGGATTCCACCTTCCTGTCCCAGAGATCTATGAGCAGCACAAATCCATCCAGGTTGCTCCCCACATATCCTTTCCCCAAGGCCGCATCCTCAGAAAAAGGACCGGCAGCCCAGCAGATGTCTCTCTTGCTTCCTTCAGGCATAACCAGCAGGAGATACTACAGCCAAAAATTGGGCAAATTACTTCTAATAACAAAGGCAAAAAATCCAACATCTTTCCTCCCTAATTTATACCGTTTTATACAATCCTCTTATGTTTCCTTACTTAGACGCACCTTCCCCAATTGCCAAAGGCAGCGTTCAAAGAAGAGTAGCAAAGAGCCCCCCCACACACACACAAGCGCACACACAGCGCATCTTGGGCCACAACAGGCATTTTGATCCAGCCAGCCTTCCATCGCTTTCTTCCCCGCTGCCTCCCTTCCCTCCACCTTTATAAAGTTCTTCCCAACCTCATCTGCAGGTTTCAATACACGTCAAAGAGACCTCTCGCTTCCTTGGCGAGAAGTCTCCAAACTGCCCACCCGCACTGCAACCGTTAACCGCTGCCTCCTGAGAAATTACCCCCTTCCTGAACCTTGCGCGGCAGCTCCAGTGAGGTCCCACAGCACAAAACGGGAGCCGCACAAGCTAGCAAGAGGCCAGCAGATTTCAGGAGCTCCAACTCAGACCGCCTCCTGGAGGTGAGACTGCTTGAAGCTAAGCAGCACAGAGGCCTGGGTGAGCGGCCCCCGGAGAAGACGGCCCTGCCCCATCCAGCAAGGGCACACCACAGACCAAGCAAGGCTGGCCTCCACCCCCATCCCCAGATGGCCAGAGCAGACCTGACGGCCTCACCTCGAAGGCTTCCCCGGTGAAGTCGGTGCCACAGAATTCACACTTGAGGTTGCGCTGCGGACAGTCATGCTGCAGGTGGGTTGGCAGGTCACGGCGGCTCGACTTGGTGCCGCAGCGGTTGGGGCACGGGACCACGTTGTAACTGCATGTGCCAAGGTGCGCCTTTGCAAAGTAGGAGAAGAGAGGAAACGGGAAGAAGCCGGGTCCCAGTCGCCGCCACGCTGGCCCAACCGCCCCTTGATCCAGACCGGCCCACCCCTCTCCTCCCGGGTACCGCACCCAGGGCCCAGTGACCCACCTCCAGTTCAACCTGCACAGAGCCAGAGTGCCCCATAAGGGACTTGCAGTCTAGCCTCTCACCTGCAAGTGGCGGATCGTGCCACTCCAACGACACCCCTCCTCACTGTGTATGCATCGAATGGTCAGGCTTAACACCTGAGCCTCCAGGTCGGGGTCTGGATAGATCTGGAAGGGGTGGGAAGAGAAGAAGAAGAGATTGGATTTATACCCCGCCCTTCACTGCCCAAAGGCATCTCAGAGTGGCTTACAAACTCCATGAGGTAGGTGGAGCCGAGAGAATTTCTGACAGAAACTGCTCTTCTTCAAGAACAGCTGTGCCAGAGCTTGTGACTGACCCAAGGTCACATCAGCAGGTGCATGTGAAGGAGTGGGGAATCAAACCCGGTTCTCCCAGATTAGAGTCCACGCACTTAACCACTACACCAAACTGGAGAAAAAGAGGTCAGATCTGCGGGGGCCTGGGAGCAAAACATCCCGCAGTGCCAATTATAACCCGCTCCCCATTTTGTCACTGCCTTCAACATGCAAGCCACTTTTATCTTTATTTGTTTTCCGAATTGATATTCTGCCCTCCCCGCGAACGGGCTCAGGGCTGATCACACCAACAGACAGACCATTCGGCCACACACACAATCAGTGTTCCCTCTAAGCTGAGTTAGTGTGAGCTAGCTCACAGTTTTCTAGCCTCTGGCTCACACATTTTTGCCTCAGCTCAGGAAGGGATGGCTCCAGAGCAAACTAATTTATGCAGCAGCCAAACTGCTCGCTCACAGCTTTAATGCCAGTAGCTCACAAAGTAGAATTTTTGTTCACAAGACACCACCGCTTAAAGGGAACATTGCACACAGTAATAATAAACGATCAGTTAAAATATTAAAACAAGCATCTAAAAACAATCTGCATCAATACTGGTGCCACTGGACCCTACGTTCATTTAATCCGGGCTGCATGCAGATAGTGTCTTCGGTAGGGGGGGTGGGAGTGGAGGATCTTTTTTACTGGGCGCCCACTGCCTCGACCAAAGGCCTGGCAGAACAGCTCTATTTTACAGGCCCTGCAGGATGATCAAAGGTCCCGCAGGGCCCTGATTTCACGCAGGGGCGTGTTCCACCAGGCTGGGGCCGGGGCAGAAAAGGCCCCGGTCCCGGTTGAGGTTAAATGGACATCCCTGAGGTTGGGGGCAACCAGCAGAGCTTGCTCAGCAGAGCACGAGGCTCTCCGGGGCCCGTGTGGGGAGAGGCAGTCCCTAAGGTATATTAGAAGCAAAATATCACTGGATGCCAATAAGACCACACCCCATCCCTATTGCTGCCCTCAACATGCAACCCACTTTGCAGAAAGCCCCCCCCCCAGCCCACGAAGCCTGCAGTGGGACTTCTGACCAAGGGATGAAGCAGCTGGGATGAAGCAGCATGAACGCAGGCCTGGCCGCGCACCTCAGCCGGGGCTCACCTTGGCATAGTCGAGGGGCAGCTGGTCCTCCGGACATTTGAAGACCCCTTCACTGCAGAGAGCAATAAAGAAACGTGAAAATCCAGACAGATCCATCTAGCCCATGTAGCAGGCAGTACTCGGCATTAACACACACACACACCCAAAAAAACCCAACCTGTGCACTGAGAACAGGCCAGATTCCTCCAGTGCAGCACATTTGCCCATTTCTGCTTCTTTGCCACCATTCTGCAGCGTTTCTGCTGCTGCTACAAACTCTGCCTTTCCTCTGGCTCTTAAAAGTTTGTGAGCCACACTTGTCTTGGACGCCAAGACGACACGCCTTAAGAGGAGGCCCCAAGACGGCAGCCAAAACCTATTTCCAGGCTTCTGCAGAGCAATCGCAAAACAAAACCATCCTCCTTCCAATCAACTAGGCAAGACCTTTGTATTGCCAAAAGGGTTTGGCTCATGCCTTTGCCTCTTCAAACGCAGGCATGCTCCCCATTGTACAGAACAAGTACCGAGGGTGGGCCCTGGCTCAGTGGCGGAGCATCCGCCTGGCGTGCAGAAGGTCCCCGGTTCAATCCCCAACATCTCCAGTTGACAGGACCAGGCAGTAGGTGATGCAAAAGACCATCTTGCTGAGTCGCTGGAGGGCTGCTGCCAGTCTGAGTAGACAATACTGACCTTGCAAGGTGGGCTGATATGAGTCACCCAAGGCTACTGGTTTTGCTTGTTTGCTCTCGTTTTGCTGTCAAGTCACAGCTGACTTATGGCAACCTCACAAGGTTTCCAAAACAAGAGACATTTGGAGGTGGTTTGGCATTGCCTGTCTCTGCACAGCAGTCCTGGACTTCCTTGGCCGTCTCCCATCCAGATACTAACCAGAGCTCACCCGAGATCCAGGTGGGGCAGCCGTGTTGGTCAGAAGCAGCAGAACAGAGTTTGAGTCCAGCGGCACCTTTAAGACCAACAAAGTTTTATTCCAGGTATATCAGAAGCAAAATATCACTGGATGCCAATAAGACCTTCCGTGTGCGTACACACTTCCTCAGATACAGCGAAACGGAAGTTGACACTTCATACATACAAACAGAGGTTGAACAGCAAATTAGCGTGTAGAATAATGAAGATGTTTTAACAGATGCAAAGACCTCTATTAGGTATGTATGGACTGGTAACTTCCATTTCACTGTATCTGAGGAAGTGTGTGCACACATGAAAGCTCAGACCTCGAATAAAACTTTGTGGGTCTTCAAGGTGCCCCTGGACTTAAACAGAGCTGAGCCTGTTTAGCTTCCGACAAGATTGGGCTATTCAAGTCAGGGCAAGGCTACGAGATAAGCCCAAAGCTGACGTTTGGAACCCAGGCGCTCCTCTGCAGCTCTAGACAGTGACTGACACAGCTTCACTGCACCTTTGCCTGGCTGAATGGGGGGAAAGACACACACACAATTGCCCAGACACCAGCCGTAATCCCCCAGCCACAGGGTGTTGGATATTTGTAACTCTGCATGCAAAGAGCATCTGGGAGGGAAAGGGTTAAGCGAATTCTCTCACTGGGGTACATTTGGCAGCTGGCCCCACCCGCTCATCTGTTAGGCATTGAGCGTCTTTGGCCCCTTCTCTTTCATCTTATACAGGACCTCTCTTCTTCTCTCTCTCTCTCTCACCTGGGCTTGGAGCTGTTGGCAAAATAACCTTTTTGAAGTTAATCTGTGCACCAGTTAAACGTACCTACGTGAACCTATGACATGTGAGAGGTGCTTCTGTTTTTGTAAAGTAAAATTCCTTTCTCCTGTTACCACTGGAGTCAGGTCATCTTTGTAAACTGGTCTGGACAGCGTTTTTGGGGATGCCAGCCTCCAAGTGGGACCTGGGGATCCCCTGGAATTACAGCTCCGCCACAGACTACAGAGGTCAGCTCCCCTGGACTGAATGGCTGCTTTGGGGGGTGGACTCTTTGGCACTGTACCATGATGGGGTCCCTCCCCTTCCCAGGCTCCATCCCCAAATCTCCAGGAGTTTCCCAACCCGGAGGTGGCAAAAAAAAAAAACCCATTCCCTGCCAGTGGCCTGAGAGGACCTGGCATTCCCCTAGGGTTTTCCCCTTAGCCAGGCAAATGTGGAAGATCAGGCATATGGCGTCAAGCTTCTGTGCTTCCAAGGCATTTGACCCAATATGAGGAAGGAGGGCCAGCGCAACAGAACAGGCAGGGCAGGCCCCCTCCCCAATGATCCCTCCTCAACCTGGAAGGGATGGCACCTGTTGAAGCCCCCACCTCTGCCTCCCTCGGGACCCCCAGAAGCACCATGCCCTTTCCATCACCTTGCGTCAGCCTCATAACCCAGACATCCACCTGGGAGAGTCCGGGGTCACTCACACCCCTTTAATCTTCTCCATCTGCCGAAACCCTCCTGCCCCAGCCAGCCAAACAACTCCCGGCTGATCCAGCACCCCAGCTGTCCTGGCAGGCCTCCCCCTCCCCCTCCCTCCACATGGGTGCCTGTCCAAGCCACCCCGTCCAGCTGCCCAGGCCTCCACAGCCCCACCTGAAGGTGCAAGCAAGAGATCCTCTGGCACACAACCCTGAACTGTCCAGGGCCCAGATCAGAGCGGACCAGGGTGACCGAACAAGGCCACTGCCTCCATGCCCTGCTTGTGGTTTTTCTAAGGAAAAACACCCTGGCCTGGATAGGTCTCCTTTGGTCTGACCCAGCAGGGCTCTAGCATCCTTCATGGGCTGTACTTTCCTGTGCGCATCAGTGCTTTTCACGCAATGCCACGCACACACACAGAGTGAAAAGAAAGCTGAAATGGCTGCTACAACCGGAATGCCAGCAGAGCGAGAGGAAGATACGCAGTCGAAACAGGTGTCAGTCACAAACGGCATTCTGGTTGTGAGTCACAAGCATAAAGAACACTATGAGAATTCAATGCCAATAAAAATGATACAAATAGATCCTAGTGCATTGTCGATTCTGGCACGGTGAAACATTCCTACATAAACTTCGTAAGTCATACTGTCATATCAAAAATTCATAATACATCATTACAAATAAATATAAAGATCGTAAGTCCAAGTCCTAGTCCAAGTCCACGAATCCACAATTCCTAACAAAGATTCCGGATAAATCTTTTGTTTCAGTTGCCTTCTTCAGAGATGGATTGGTGTTGTCTTCAGTAATGGACCACTACATATATATATATATATATATATATATATATATATATATATATATATATATACATACACACACACACACACACATATATAGTGTGTGTGTGTATATATACACATACATACATATACACACAAACACATACACACACACACACAATTGACAAGATGCCCCCTGTGCACGGGTATCTAAATCCACACATTGGGGGCACCATAGGGGGCAAAGAGATTTTCCTACACACTTGGGGCACTCTCCAGGTGTGCAGAAAAATCTGAAATGTAGAAAAAGCTGTATGGGAGAATACTTAAATCCCCTCAAAAGTAAAAGAGTGTTCCCTGCACATGTGCAGAGAACGCACTGGGAACTGTACCTTGCCGCCATTGTATGTGTGTGGGGGAGAACGCTTGGCGGGCCCGGCAGCTGGGAACTGCAGAGAATTTGCCATCAGTGCTGGGGGGCGGGGGAGAAGGCTTGGCAGGCCTAGTGGCCCCACCTGCTGGGCTCGCCTGTGGCTGCTTCCTCCTCCTCTACATAGAACTGCTGCTACTCCCCCCCCGTGAGTATCGCGGGTCTCCGCTTCTTGTATGTATATGTTGTATCTATGTGTGTACATGTATATACACATATATTCATATAAATATACATATACATACACACACATAATTTCAAATATTGTCAAGGTTCAAGTTGCAGAAAAAGAGGTTTCAAAGTGAGTTACCAATCATGTTTTCAAAGTGAGTACAATCTCCTTCATTTCAAAGTTGGCTCCTTGATTTCAAAGTGGTCCGTTGCTGAAGACCACGCCAGTCCATCTCTGAAGATGACAAATGAAACAAAAGATTTATCTGGAATCTTTGTTAGGACTTGTGGATTTGTGGACTTATTTGTAACGATGTATTATGAATCTCTGATATTACAATATCACTTACGAAGTTTACGTACGAATGTTTCACCGCACCAGAATCGACAACACACTAGGATCTATTTGTATCATCTTTATTAGCATTGAATTCTCAGTGTTCTTTATGCTTGTGACTTGCAACCAGAATGCCGGCAGGGGCCGTTAGCTGCCCGGGCACAGCAGCCATTCGAGGGCCCACCCTTCGACAGCCAAGCCCAGCATCTTGGCTCTCTTGGCACAAGACCCTGGTTGAAAGCACCCCCCCCATCCCCAGCAATCTCCAGCCTGTCCCAGCCCTGAACCAAGAGAGTCCCACACGTTCATCACAGGGGGAGATGACAGGTGGGGACCATGTGGCTGACACATCCCACCACTGAAAGCCAAAATCCAAACACAAAAGGGAGGGGAGCAGGAGAGAGAGGTGCCCAGGCCAGATTCCCTCGCCCCGACACCACAGGCCAGTTTTCCAGCGAGCAGGGGAGATTTTTTTTTCCATGCAGGGAGCAGCATTCAGCCACGTAACAGGGTCTCCTCCCTCCCAGCAATCTGAAGTGGCCGAGTCTAGACACAGGATTACTCCCTCCTCCTCTGTGCCTGCAGGGAAGCCCCCTCCCCCACAGCCACCTGGGACAGCAGATCTGAGAGCCCTGGGCCTCCCCCTCCTGCACCTCACCAGCCACAGGACTGCTGCCTCCCACCTGCAATTGCTTAAACCCACCCACCCACCCCCGAAAAAAGCTAGCGCTAACCCCATTAGGATGCACGGCATTATTCTTCCTGCAATCTTCCTGGGCTCCAAATCTAGGTCAAACCAAGGGCCCCCTAGAAACTATTAAGCAAGCTTGGGATGGGGAATCCCCCCCTTTCACAAGCCCACTCCAGCCAGCCCCCCTCCCCTTCTAGTGTCAACTGTGGACCTTGCTTCCCTCCAGACAGCCACCTGGGAGCAGAGGTCAGTCATTTCCGACAGTCAACAGCAGTGCAGGAGGCCGTGCCTGGGAAGGGGGAAATCCCATGCAGTCAGATCGCTTCCCCCAAAGCCACCCAGGGCGCTCGGTGGCCGCCAGCAGGAGGGGGAAGAGGGGGCTGCCCAGAAAGTCCCCAAGCGAGCTCTCCAAATGAGTCATGGCCTTTAAACTTCCTCGTTGGGGGGGGGGGTGTTTCAAATTTCTCTGCTGCACATCCTACATGCCATGGCCTCCTCCATGAATGGTCCCTGATCCACCGGGGGGGGGGGGAAGCAAACTGCACTTTAAGCCATTGATTCCATGCTATTGGTTTGATTGGTCATTTGTAATTGGTTTGTTGCATATTTTAACCAGACATCCAACCCCTTGATAAGCAGGAGAAGCTTGAAAATATATGCGTCCCCGCCCCTGCAATCGGTCAAAGGACTGATGTTCCTATACCCGCTTCCTCACAGTCCCGCCTCAAAATCAGTGTGCAGGCAGCCTGGGAAAGGTGGCCCAGGCCCAATTCAAATGCCGTGCTGCATCAGCCTGCATCTCCGTCGTGCAGGGCTGCTAAGCGCACCAGCACACGGCCCGCTCTGACCACATGTCTCTGGTGCAGGAACAGGCACGGAGCGCTCATGGGGCAACTCTGCTCGTCTGCCAGCCTCGTGTGCAAAGGGGATCTGAGCCACAGGGCCCTTCTATGCCTGCAGAGTGAGAGCCACTCATTCCCACCCAGGACTCCAGGCCAGAGGGGTGGGGATGAGGTAATCTGTGAGCCCTGGAGCCTCTCCGTTTCAGAGCAGCTCCTTGACTTCGGCATCCTGGAGAGGAAGGCAGCACAAACAAACGAGAGCCAGTCTGGTGTAGTGGTTAGGAGCGCAGACTCTAATCTGGGAGAGCTGGGTTTGATTCCCCACTCCTCCACATGCAGCTGCTGGTGGACCTTGGGTCACTTACAAGTTCTTTCAGAGCTGTTCTCTCAAGGGCAGTTCTCGAGAGAGCTCTCTCAGCCCCACCGACCTCACAGGGTGTCTCTTGTGGGGAGGGGAAAAGGGACTGTCAGCCGCTCTGAGACTCCTTCGGGCAGTGAAGGGCAGAGTATAAACCCGATCTCTTCTTCAATCTCTTCAAATCCCTTGCCACCACACAGACCTTTCCAGGCATGCCAGCCCTATTCCAACGTCCTGGGCCAGGTTGCTGCGATCCTCGGTGGAAAATGTAGCACAGAGGCCTGGCACGTGTGGCCACGGAGTGACCCAGGAATGAAACACAGGCCGCTCTACTTCTCTCCTCTGCTAACTGGTGCTTGCTCCTCAAGTGTACTGAAACGACTGGCAGGCTGGCATCAACATGGTGCAGGACCTGACATGGGGCGGGGGGGGGGGGTGCACCAAGCTCCACAGGACTCGGCAGGGCAGGAACTGCTGACAAGGTTGGAGCCTCTCACAGGGTGTCAGCTCACAGGAGGCAAAACCCATTTGTGTGGGGTTGGGACTCCAAGACCAGCCAGGTGGCGCACGCCCTCCAAGCAGCTGTCCCACTGAAGGGCAGGAAGGGCAGGGTCGCCAGCCTCCGGGTGACGTCTGGAGATCTCAAAAAGTTATGCACAAAGATCAATTTATATAAGAGGACCACTTATTAAATAGTACGAGTCCATAAATGGTACACAAACAAAATGAATAGTACGAGTCCATAAATGGTACATAGACAAAATGTTAGGCAACTGACTATTCCTTGAAGCTTACCGACTATTGCAGAGCGTGTGCTATTGTTGATCAGATGCCCAGCTTTGAATGATTATAATAGGAATGAATATTTTCTTGTAATATTGGGTTGAAGGCTTTTAGACACTGTGAGTGCTATACTAAGGATTTTTCTTTCTAAGAGTCTTCTGTACACTACAAGTACTGTATGAAGTAGTGCGAACTCATTGAAGAATTATCGAAACGAAGATCAAAAACCAGAGTCTTCGTCCTTTTTGTCTATCATTTTGTCTATGTACCATTTATGGACTCGTACTATTCATTTTGTTTGTGTACCATTTATGGACTTGTACTATTTAATAAGTGGTCCTCTCATATAAATTGATCTTTGTGCATAACTTTTTGCGCACTTATGGTCTGCGTTATTTGTGCAGTGCTTATTTATTTGCTGCATATTGTATACTGTGATATCGCATTTGTTAATGATGTCTGGCGATCTCCCAGCCTTACAAGTGATCTCCAGGTGACAGAGATCAATTCCCCTGGAGGAAATCTACTGTATCACATCCTCCTGAGCGCCTTCCCCTCTCCCAACTCCATTCTCCCCGTGCACCACACCCTACTCTCCAGGACTTCCCCAGCCAGAGTTGGCAACACTACAGAAGGGTCGTGTGCTGGGGTGAGGCAAGGCGTCACCATGACAGGGTGTGCACTGATTGGCAGAATCCAGTGGCGACATCAGTTGCCCTCCTCCCGGGGATTCTACTTGCGATTCTACTTGCTACTGTCCGCTCCAAATGGTTTTCACACCAAACATTTCAGCTGGTTCCCTGCCAGGGAGCCAGTTCTCCTCTACTCAATGGGGAGGGAAGGTCAAGAAACCCCTGGGGGAGGAGGCAGAGGGATTCCCCTTCGGAGAGCTGCCCTCCTTTTGTTAAGGGAAGGGAAATTGGGGGGTGGGGAGAGGAGGGAAACGGGGCTTATCTTTCCAAACCAATACAAACAGAATCTGGGCGCCACTTTGCCCAGGGACAGCCGGCCCCTTTGAGGTCTTTGCGCAAGATGAGCTGCAGCCTGCAGAAACAGTGATGTCAAGTGCTGCCAACAGAGTACAGATTTAAATGAGAGAGACCATAATAAAAAAAAAATCAGAGCCTTTCAAGAGCACATACTGAGCTCCAGGTATTCTGTACACCTGGTGGGCTGGCCAACGCCTGAGCCATATTTGGGGGGGGGGTTGTCTATTCTCAGTTGCCGGTCTCTCCTCTAACCAAAAAAGTGACACACCTAGAGATTTAAAACTTCTGGATATTTTGGAGCCAGAAGAAAAAGAAACAAGAAACCAAGCACCCTCCCCTCCAAACACACACACACTTTGGGGGGGGGAGACTGAAATAAGTGCAATACTTACCTTCCCAACAAACTTAAGCTGATTTAAGCACATAAAACGCATCATTTGTCACTTGCTTCACGTATATGAGGCACTAAATGGCATCTTTCTACAGTCTGAAAGTGTAAACACCTTTGCTTTCTTCAAGCAAAATTGCAAACGCATAGCTGCAAAATCCCTGTGCCTTCTGCTACCCTATCACACATATTTTGGCTTTTGTCATATAAGAGACTGGGGAGGGGGGATGAAAGTTGAAATTAGACAACAAATGTTGTAGTCATGAAAAGACATGTTTCGATAATGTTACACTTTATAACACTGAAAACCTGGAACCCGAGTTTACTATAAATCATATTACAGCATATTGCTGCTAACAGTGTTTCACATTTAAAGAAACGTATCTTGGAAGATATATTTCATAGGTCTACACAATGCAAAGGAATTACTACTGTACGTTGTAGAGCAAGAAAAATTATTTAAGACATCAGCGGAGTGAACCATGGTCTTAAAAACTGATTTTCATTCATTCCAAAAGAGAACCAAAAAAAAAATATTCCAAGTTTGTTTCAGTACTTCCCTAAAGTTTTCCAGTTCTGCATTTGCGAAAATCTACGGGGAAAGTCCTCAGGAAAAACAACTTTTCTCCAAACACATTGGGTGGTTTTTTTTCTTTTTCCTTCCTCCAGGGCCTCCAGCTAGCTAAGCAGCCACAGACCCATCTCTTTTCAGAAAGGAGAATTTGGCCTAGTTAACTTCTCTCATTCTCAGTACAGCAGCCACAAAAAGAGAGGCCAGCTTGCCCGGTGTGAGAACACAGGCAAAAGCCCTGCTGGACCAGACCAGCAGAGCGCTGCCCTCCCCCTCCCCCATCGCGCCAGCCAGGTGGTGAAATGTTTTGAATGCTCCAGAAGGGCTCCGGTTATACACACCGCATTAAACTGGCACTGCCTTTCAGAGCACAGGGTCTCCCTGGACCCCAAGCTGGAGAAGCTAGAGAGAGCAAGCATAAAACTAGAGGAGCCGGGAAGTCTGGATTGGGGGGGGCGCATGCAAACGATTAATTCTCACTAAAGACTCCATCATGCTTGGCTGGCTAGAGAATGTGCTGAGGCAGCATCGTGCGTGCATGTGCGTCTGTGTGTGTGTTGGGGGGGGGAGGAATCAGGCTCTGCCTTTGACCTTCCCTGCAGAACTCCTGCCCGAAGGTCACCCTGCCCCAGAGCTGGCGGAAGAGCTCCTTTTCTAAGGCACAGTGGGGCTCAAAGTCCTCCTAGAAAGGAACAATGGATCCCAGCAGGGGGGAGGGAGGCGCTCAAGGTGACTTAGAGCAACGGGAGAGGCACTCTGTGCATGCACAGAGAGAAACCTCTGTGGTCACCACATTTTGGAGCTGCCTTTAAAAAAAAACATCCTGGGGTTTGGTCCTGGCAAACTCTGGTCTGGTCATGCCCCAACTGGTTGCCAATTTGGTAAGCATCAGCTCTGCATGGGAAGTGTGCATGCATGCTACCTGCCCCCCTTGGGTTTCCCAAGCCCCTGCACTCCTGTGCCAGTCAACATCCCCGGGCTAAGCAGAAGGCCCTGCAACTTGTTCTGTGAGCCCCTGGGGGGTCTCCAGCAGCTGAGCTCCCAGCCCCATTCTTAGTCTGTCTTCTTCTGGCATACGGTTCTCCCCTCCCCCATTTTACCCTCACAACAACCCTGCACGGCAGGCCAGGCTGAGCGGGGGCCTGGCTTAAAGGCACCTAGCAAGCTTCCGAGGCAGAGTCGGACTCTGAACCCCAGCCCCTCCCCAGCCCTAACCCAACCACTGCCAGGAACTGGCTCCGACACCTGTGTCTCTGCGCACGCACACACACACAACCCCCATGGAATGGAGGAAGTGGCAGCCCCAGAAAACGCCGCGCCGCCTGCATTCCTGAAGACACAAACACTCTTTATGCTCCTCTGGCTGGGGCAAGCCAAGGCGTGTTTGGCCTCCTGCCTCCCCACCTAAGGAAGACAAGAAGGGCCCACCAACCACTGGGGGGAGAGAGAAAGGAGCTGGCCTCACCATCAATGCAGGGCACAGGGACTCACTTCTTGGGGAGGGGGGAAGGCAGCTGGCCACAAAGGACCCACCAACGGAAGAGCAAAAAGCAAAAATGGGGGTGGGGGTGGAGAACCTATTGAAGCTGCTGCCCTGATGGTATCCGTGGCTGTGAGACAGGCAGTGCGGTCCAATGGTTAGCAGAATGCAGGAAATGCTTTGGGTTTGATTCCCCCCCTTCCCCCGGGCAGCTAGCTCCGGGCTGGGAAATACCTGGTGATTTTTTTAGAGGGGGGCCTGGAGAGGCTGGAATTTAGGGGAGGCGAAGGGGACCTCAGCGGGGTCCAATGCCACAGAGTTCGCCTTCCAAAGTAGCCCCTTTCTCCAGGGGAACTGATCTCTGTCGCCTGGAGATCCCTTGCAAACCCGGGGGTCCTCCAGCCAAGGCCTGGAGACTGGCCCCCCTCCCCCCCGACTCTTGCCAGGACACTGGGGAGCCGAGGCAGGGGCGACGGGAGGGCTCCGGAAGGCAAGCGGGCCTTCAGGCGTCCGACCCCCGCCCCCAGTCTGCAGCTCCCCAGTCCCAGCGGGTGGAGAACCCCGCCCACCGAGGGCGCTCCGCCGACAGTCGGCCCGAGTTCGCCCAAGAGGCGAGCCCCCTGCCTGCCTGCCTGCTCCCGTCTGGATCGTGCTCATGGAGGGGGGGCACAGAAGCGAAGCGGCGCCCCCCGAGGCAGCGGCAGCAGGGCTCTTCAGCCAGGGGCGTCCGAGGAGGAGACCAGCCCTCCACACACACACCCCGGCTATTGTTCCGCCACCGCTGATCTCCCCCATTTGCGACGGCAGCCAGCGCGGCCCTTTCGGGAGGGAGGGAGGGGAGGCTGGCCGGGAAAAGGGGCGCTGCTGCCTGGAGCCGCCACCCCCTCCCCGTGGCCGGACCTCACCGAAGGCCAGGGGCTCGCTCCAGCCGCCCTGCGCCCTGCCCGTGCCTGCGCGCGCCCCGAGGGTAAGGATGCCCGGGGTGGGCAACCCGGGGAGCCGCGCCCACCCTCCCCAGCCCGCCTGAGCCGCCGAGGCCCCACCTCCGCGCAGCGATCCGTGCGCCCCCCAGCGGCCGGGCAGGTAACCGCCCGCCCCCAGATGGTTGGGCAGCCGACCACGGCGGGGAGAGAGAAAGGCACGTCCCCGCGGCCGCCTCGCTCCCGGAATGCCCCTCCCGGGCCCGGGATCTTGGGAGCGGCCACACCCCACCCACCCACCCACCCACCCACCCACCCCCGGTTGCGCAGGCGAGCGCCGCTCTGCACGAGCTCAGAGGCAGCAGCCGCGCGCCCCCCCGCCCCGTCCGGACAGCGCTGACCTGAGGAATTCCTGCAGGCAGGTGTCGCAGAAGCGGTGGCCGCAGGTCGAGACGCGCACCGGCTCCCGCATGGCCTTGGCGCACAGCGGGCACAGCAGGCGCCGCTTGGGCTTCTCCAGGAACTTGTAGTCGAAGCCCGGCATCTTCCAGCCCGGGGGGCGCTGGGCTCGCCCGCCAGCCGCCGCCGCCGTCGCCGCGCCTGCAGCTCCTCCGGCTTCTGCTGCTCCTCGCTCGGGTCCTGCGCGCCGCCCGCTCCCTCCCCCCGCCCGCCCCTCCCCCCGCCTCCGCTCCGCCTCTGACGGGAGGACTCGCCGGGTCCTAGCGCGCCGCCTGCACCTCAACCTTTTGCGCGCGGCCTTCTCCGGAGCGCCAGGGCTGGGTTGCCAACGCTGCTCGTGCCACTCGACGAGCCTGCTGCTGTGCCTTTAAGAGCAGCACGGACGGCCCCCGCAGGAGGAGAGGGGAAAAGAGCGCCTCCTCCGCCCTCCAGAAGGGGAACCGGCTGCAACCAGGCGTGTAGTCGAGACAGGGCGCCGACGTCTTGGTTTCGGCAGCGGCCCGCCGGATTCTTGACTCTTTGTTGTATGCATTTATGTATTTAATTCATTTGTACTCAACCTGTCTCCCCCAGTGGGGGCTAAGGAGGCTTACATCGTTCTCCTCTCTTCCATTTCGTCCTCAGACAACCCTGTGAGGTAGGTTAGGCCGAGATAGCGCAACGGCCGAAGTTCACACACACAGCCCATGAGCTTCCATGTGGCCCAAGTCGGGATTCGCACTTGGGTCTCCCAGATGCTAGTCCATTACTCTTTAACCACTAAAGCACACTGATTAGGTGAGAATCTGACTCTGGATCTCCTTCCCCCTGGTCCAGGACTCTGGCTAACCACTAGAGCACAATTGCAGAGGCCCACCCATTTCCTGGCCAGCGTAACCCAAATTGTTAATCTAACCCAGGGATGTTGAACTCATTTTTTATGAGGGACGGGTCATAAATGAGATCTTGTTGGGCTGGCCCATGTGTGTCATAAAATATAATGCCAGGTACCGGAGATATCAACTTTATAAAGGACACAAACACAAAAACATGCTTAGAACATTACCACTCCTGCAATATTTTGTTTATTTAACAGTGTCTGATAACTGACACCTCTTGCTCTGTATTATTGCATCAAAATGTCTGTGCTGTTGCAATCTTGAGTCTGCTGTTCAGGTGTGGATCTGTAAGCTGCAAACCTACGATGACGCAGCAGCAGCAGAACTGGAAGAAGCAGCAGAAGACAGCCAGTTCCACTGCGGAACAGATAGAAGCCCTCCGGGGGCCTAGTCCGGCCCCTGGGCCGCATGTTTGACATCCCTGATCTAACCTCTACAGGATACATCTGAGCCCAGTTGGGCACCCCTGCTAAGGACAGAGGCAGGCCTGAAAGGCCACCAGCAGACCCATCATCCCCACCCCCACCGCAGCCACGGGATCACCCAGTTCAGGTCTGGAATCTGGATCAGCAAATGGCACCCTTGCAAGAGAGTCCGTAGGCTCGAGGCTTCTGCTCCTTCCGTGAGGAGGGCAGCCTTTGGAATAATTTGGCACCAGAACTCCACCTCACACAGGCTTGCTTTCCAAAGGACAACTTGCCCTGGACCCAGACCTTTGCCTCTGGGGACCACACCCTGCAGAGCTATGTGGGGGTGGGGCTTGAGCCACTGTCCAGGAAGAACCCAGCTGTTTTCCACTCAGTTTGAATGAAAGACTTGTGTGCAGCTGTCCCACCCTGGGCTTCTCGGAGAGGGGTAGAGGGCGGTTTTCAGTGGTGGGCTCTGCAGCTGGGCGGGAGTCCCTGACCTCTAGCAGCACCATTCCCTGGGGATCAGAGGAGACCACCAAGTAGTTTGCTGGGCTCGGCCTCCTTTTTCTTCCCAGGATGTAGCTGGAGATTCCGTTTGGAAACCAGATCTGAGCACAATCTGCCCTTTTCGCCAGCAGGCTCCAGTTTAGCACAGTTTTTTTTTTTTTTTGGGGGGGGGGGGCTTGCTGGGCTGTTTTGTGTCTCACTTGGGCTGTCTGTCCCCCTTCATGGTATATTCCTGCCTATTGCGGCCAGGAATTCTCCCCAAAACACAGAGGCCAAAGAGGAGCGTGGCAGGATGCTGCAACCCTCCCCTACCAGTATCATTCTTGGGTGTACAAACTTTTGCAACCGCCCAAGGACACCCCCCAAGTCATCAGAAAGAAACTGGATCCCAAGATGGGGCAGGCAGAGAGAAGGTGCTGCCACCCCCAAACTACAAAGACTCATTATGGGGAAACAGGACTTCCTCAGGTCAAAAAGCCTGCGGATTTTGCAATGCAGCATGCCAGGACATGGCATGCCCTGCTGGAGGCGCTGGTAAGTGGGCAGCCTTCCCATATTGCAAGCAGCTTTATTGGCAGGTCCCACAGGCAGCTGAATCCACACCTGGAGACACCTGGGAAGCAGTGTTCCCTCTAAGATGAGTTAGTGTGAGCTATATCACAGTTTTTTAGCCTCCGGCTCACACATTTCTGTCTTAGCTCAGGAAGGAGGGCTCCAGAGCAGTGTTCCCTCTAAGATGAGTTAATGTGAGCTAACTCTTCGTTTTCTAGCCTCCAGCTCACACATTTTTGTCTCAGCTCAGGAAGGAGGGCTCCAGAGCAAACTAATTGATGCAGCAGCCAAATGGCTCGCTCACAACTTTAATGCCTGCAGCTCACAAAGCAGAATTTTTGCTCACCAGACTCCACAGCTTAGAGGGGGCATTGCTGGGAAGGCCCTTGCTACTTCTGGAGGGTGGGGATTAGCTTTTCTGGAACCTTGTAGACCGAGGGACCTCGTGGCTTCCTTGATTGAGTCCACCCGTCTCCTGCTGGGTCTTCCTCTTTTTCTCCCGCCTTCAACTTTTCCCAGCGTTACTGTCTGTCTCAGTGGCTCTTGTCTTAGCATGATGTGACCAAAGTACGATAGCCTCAGTTGAGTCATTTTGGCTTCTAGGGGGAGCTCAAGCTTGATTTGATCTAGAACCTACTTCTTTGTCTTTTTTGGCAGTGCACTGTATCCATGAAATTCTCCGCCGCTGCCGCAGTTCAAATGAATCAACTTTCTTCCAGTCGGCATTCTTCATTGGCCAACTTTCACACCCAGACATAGTAATGGGGAATACCGTGGTAAGAATTATCTTGCTCTTGGTTGCCAGCAACACATCCTTTACACTTCAGAATCTCCTGAGCAATTAGTAGAGTGATATTCTAAAGACAGGGGGACCTGGATTCTGTCTAAACATGATAGGACTGCTCATTCAAAAGGCTAAATGCACCTAACTGGAACTTTTGTTGAAGTTACCAGGTCATCCCAATCTTAATGTGTTTTTATAATGCGGGTGGAAGTTGACAATGGCATCGCCGCAACAAACGTTGTTCACTTTTCAAACGTATTTTTAAACAATGTGAACTGCAGTGGCTCGAGTGGTTAAGACGTTGAACTGCAGGCTGTGGAAGGTCAGTAGTTCAGCAGTTCGAGGCCTGAGAGTGCCACATGACAGAGTGAGCTCCCGTCTCTAGTTCCAGCTCCTGCCAACCTAGCACTTCGAAAGCAAGAAACTGCAAGTAGATAATTAGGTACCACTTCTGTGGGAAGGTAACAGCGTTCCGTGAGCCTTGGTGTTTAGTCATGCTGGCCATATGACCACGGAAACATCTTCGGACAGCGCTGGCCCTTCAGCTTTGAAACAGAGATGAGCACCACAACCCTAGAGTTGGATTCAACTGGCTTTCGAGCAAGGGGACCTTTACCTTTACCTTACACACACGAAGCTGCCTTTTCCTGAATCAGACCCTGGGCCCTCAAGGTCAGTATTATCCACTCAGACTGGCAGCAGCTCTCCTGGGTATCAGGCAACGGTCCTTTCAAGGCATGTTAAAAGGCATCTTGTTAAAACAGAGCTTCTGCCAGAAATGCCAAAGAGCCACTGTCACAGCTGTGCCTAACCTCACTCCCTGACATGTTGTGGTTGGCTTCGCCTCTTCCAGCAGCCACATTGTGGTTGCACCTGTCACTCTATGTCGGAATTCCACAGGTGGCTGCAGACTCAGAAAGGCTGGGGACCCCTGGCCTCAGCACAGGCCTCTCCCCTGCCACAGCACCTGTCTGCCTGTCCCTCTTGGAGCACCCCTGAAGCTTTGCGTGGCAAGAGGGATGCCACAAGAGAAGAGGGCCCTTTGGGAGACGTGGCCCACACATCACTGTGCTGGCACTTTCAGGTGTTCTAAGCCCTTCCCACACCTTATGCTGCCATAAGCCCTACCCCCCAAAAAAAGTGTAATGTAGGAGGGAACCATTAACCCCATATTGAAGGTGGGAGTGGGTGAATACATGGCAGAGGCAAGATTCAAGTCGGAGACTTCCTGATTCTTTTTTACCGTATCAGCTTCTTGACCTCTCACCCATTCTAAAAGCTTCTCGGCTAGCAGCATTTCTTGTGGTCACGGGTTTCGTAAGCTACCTGCGTGTTGTATTAATAAAACACTTCAATGCATCCCAAACCTACCTGTCGGTGTGAATGAATGACTCCAACACACATACACACACACACACACACACACACACACCAGTTGTGGTCTTCTGAAACACAAGGAATATCTTCACTCTTCCGATGCTTTCTTCACCATCCATCATCTGAGAAACCACCTTTATTATTGTGTGTTGCATAACAGGACAAGCGTATATGCAGCATGCTACATAGCAAAGGGAGACGCCCTTTCTGCTCTAGTGGGAGGATCAGAGACCCACTCAAGCCTGCCTTCACTGGAGGCCACCATCACTCAGCCCGAACACACTTCCTCTCCAGTCACCTGCAATATTAGGACAATTAGACTGACCATCCCCCTTTAAACTATAGCATCCACACACATTATGAAGGAACAGACTTGTAAAGCCTTCCTGTTCTTTTGGGTTGGTCCCTGGGAGGTTAGAAAACTCTGCAGTCATACCAAGTCTCCACTTGACAATACAATCTTTATCTTGCTCCCAAGGTTACCAAAAACAAACTGGGTAACCACCACCACTACCAGTGACTCAGAACACCTCCTGCTAAGGAAGTTGTGCATCTAACAGTCTGCACCTGCACTGAGTTTTAGCAGCTCTGCCTAGTTGTCATGTCTCCCACTTTGGTCCTACAAGCTAGCACAGGGATGACCTATCATAACTTCAAGGTCCTGCACTCTAGAAATGGCAGGCTTACCTGCTGCCCCTCCCCATTAACATGCTTCAGATAGCACAAAGGAATCTACTTGGTGTGTCTCAAGAGATCAGGCTTATAGTATTCAAAATAGAAGAAAGTTTAATAAATGAATCAAAAGAATACATATGGTCTGCTCAAGCATTCAGGCTGAGCAAGGGTACAAAGAAAAAGTTCAATATATATGTATATATGTAATCCCCTTTCTATACACTAAGTACTTGTCCTATAAACTTGCATAAAAGTTCAGCATTATGGCTGGAATGTGAATAAGATGAGGTCCCTAGGTAAAAACTTAGTCCTTTGTGGCTTCTGCCATCCAAAAAGAAGAGCAAAGTGGAAAAGAACTTCCATCCTGAATCCAGAGAAATTATAATCTCCCCTTGGGAGTCTGTCCTTCCCTGGGATCACCCAGCCCTTTCTCCTTCAACAGGAAGGGCTTACCATCCTGCCATACAGTTTGTAGTAATCTGTCCCTTTGAGGCGTGACATTCCAGCTGTGTATGAGATGGTAAACCATCATCTTACTTCAGCCAGGGCTGTTAATATATGTAAGCCCTAAAGGACCCTGCCCTTGGAGCTTGCTGGCTTCACGTCTGGCCCCCTCCTTCCTGTCAGCTACGAGTCAGCATCTGGATCTGACCTACAAATACAGAGTCCAGTCACAATAACTGAAACACTGGAGTGAATTCTTGGGGGGGAGGGTATTGCTCCACATGCACAAAGTGCTCCCTAATTCCTCTCTGCACGTCACCGTGAAGGACCATGGATACCCCGCCCTTCACTACCCGAAGGAGTCTCAGAGCAGTTTACAATCTCCTTTCCCTTCCCCTCCCCACAACAGACACCCTGTGAGGTAGGTGCGGCTGAGAGAGCTCTTTTGAGAACTGCTCGTGAGAGAACAGCTCTGAGAGAACTGTGACAGGCCCAAGGTCACCCAGCTGGCTTCATGTGGAGGAGTGGGGAATCAAACCCTGTTCTCCTAGATTAGAGTCCCCGTTCCTAACCACTACACCAAACTGGCTCCGAAGTACTACACCAAGGCAGCCCAGGGTCTCTACACAGAGGCAGGCAATGGCAAACCACCTCTGAATGACTTTTGCCTAGGCCCTGTGGGGTTGCCATAAGTCAATTGTGACTTGATGGTGCTTTCCACCAAGAGATGGAGTTGGGAACCCATTATTCTCATCCATGAAAGATGAAGCAAGCCACCCTCTCTCTCGGTCTGGTGTAGTGGTATAGTGGTTAGGAGTGCGGACTCCAATCTGGGAGAACCAGGTTTGATTCCCCACTCCTTCACATGCAGCTGCTGGTATGACCTTGGGTCAATCATAAGTTCTTTCAGAGCTGTTCTCTGTCTGTTATGGGGAGGGGGAGGGAAAGGGATTGTAAACCACTCTGAGACTCTTGGTAGTGAAGGGTGGGGTATAAATAAATCCAATCTCTTCTTCTTTTACATGTCTGATGTCCCTGATCTGCAATGGGCAAGGAAGACAGCCTGAGGTGCAATCCAGTCATCTCCAGTCAGAAGGATCCCAGAAAATGTCAGGGAACCCTTCCTGTGGCCTGAGGCCCTGGAGAGCCATTGCCAGCCAGCGCTTGGCTAGGCCGACTGATGCTCTCTAACTCCACAGAAGGCCACTTTGGAGAGGGGGGGTGTTCAAAGCCCCTGAGCAGCTGTAGTATAAATAGCTAAGCGAGTCCATGTGCAACGGGCACATGTCAAAGGCACAGATTCTTTTGCTTTAATTAGATAAGCAGGCATTTGTTCTGCACCAATAATGCTGCAACCGTTAGGGTGAGGTATTAAAGGCAAGGAAAGAGCGGGCAAGTGCTCGGCTTGCATTTTAAGCCTGAAAGTATGTGAAAAGGGTGTGTGGGGGGGGGAAGCAGCATTCAAACTTTGGTGAATTCTACACATAACGCCCCCACCCCCCCAGCCACCTCCACCCCAGTACTTCTCTGCAGAGCTAGCAGCTGCCTGAGCCAGCTGCTTACAGGAAGCTTGGGAAACTGGTACTTGTGGGTCAGGGCTCCCTTGACACGAGTGAGAAAAGTGCCAGGGTTCATCCCACCTGGGGAGTCAGTCTGGATGATTCTTGGGAAAAGAGGAAAGGATTCCAAGTAGCTGAAGGTAATGCTTCTGCCAGGTAGGGAGGATCTGGCAACGTGATTTCAGAAACACCAGGAGAAGCAGCTTTCGGGAACTCTGCAAACCTGGGCACTGAATCACTCCTGGCGGTGCCCGGGGCTGTACCAACAGGCGCTCCCTCCCGCCGCAGAGGTCGTGCGAGGGCCCACGCGGCAGAAGCTGAGTCAGCGGGAGAAAGCCGTAAAGATAAACTGTGGACTGGTCGCTCCCTTTCCCGAAGCCACGCAGGAGAGGAGGTTGTGAGATGATCGGCCAGGAGGGCCCGTCTCCCAGGGTGCACTGCTCCCTCCCGGGGCACTCAGCGGGCCTTCTTCTCGTGAGCAATCCGAGGCAAGGGAGGCAGAAGAACGAAGGCTTGGTCTTCCTGCCTCCGGGGCAGTGGCAGTAGGCTCCTGTAGAGTCAGGGCTCCGTGCAAGGAGGGGGAAAGCAGCTGCGTTGCAGGCGAGGGGTGTCATCGTGGTGCCCACCCCCCGGCCTGCGCCTCTCATCCTAGCCTGCTCCTCTTTTACGTCGGGCAGGACTCCTCCACTGCAGCTAAAACATAAAAGCACACAAGTCAGGAGTCACCGGGTGGTGTGTGTGTGTTCTGACAGAGGGGCAGCTTTGATTGCTGGGCTCTGTCCCTCTTTTACGGACGCTATTGGGATCCAGGAAAGCGGAAATGGGACTGGCACGAGCACAGTGGTTGGCACGGGCGGTGGGGGGATGAACACAGAAGGGGGCTTTGTCTCCGAGCGGGAAGGAGGAGGCTCTTAGGGGCCTGGCACTCTCTCGTCGCTTTCCTTTCCAGCTGTAGCCTCTCCCCACCAACACCGCCGCCGCCCCAAGTTACTGGGCAGGCTCCAGGCTTCTCGCTGCTCATTCATCACCCAGAAAATGAGGAGCAGGATTCCACAGCGGAAGTGCCTCAGGTTGAGGTTGATCTCGGGCCCTGCCAGCCAGTTTGGGGCCAGATTTAAGGGGAGAGGAGACGGCCAGAAGGGGGGGGGTGCAAGGCAACGCAGGAGCAAGTGACTGGAGGGTCACACGGCTCTGGGGCCAACAAGAAACTGCTGCCGAACCTCGCTTAAGTGCTTAGAGACCCCAGATCCCAGCAATAGGCTGTCACTCGGCCAGAAAGACCCCCGAATGATTACCTAGCTCTGATGCAGGCTGTTCTGCACCTGAGAGCCCAGAAGAAACTACCTGGAATTCAAAGTAGCTGTCACACCCAAAACACAACTTGCTTGCCTCACGCTGGCCACAAAACATTCCCTCGCCTCGAGCCGTGAGCAGTTGCCGGCTTTGCAGCGGCGCTGTTCCGCATGCTGCGCTTGCGGTTTAGACAGTTCTTCCCGCTCAGCACGTTTGGCCCCCGGGCAACGTGTCATTCGGCCATGGGTACGCTCAAAGCATCTCAGACGAATGGCTGTTGAAGGAGGCTGGCTCCAAGCAGAGGCGGTAGGCTGGGACACGCCACCAAGGGCCTTCTGAATCACGCTCCTGCCTCCACTTACCCACTCCTGTGCCTGTTAGCCGTGGGGCCGATGGGTGGCAAGGAGAAAGAGTGGGCCGATGGGTGGGCCGATGGGTGGCAAGGAGAAAGAGATGGAGACTGTGCTTTGCGTCAGCTTGCCAACTGGCAGCAAGTCCTGCGGGTGAATGTGGAGCCGCCCCAACACACACGCCCCAGTTCCCAGACTCCACTTCCGGGATCCCCCCCCCACTTACGCTTCACGGCCAGCAGAGTGTTTCCATGGCAGCAGGAGACGGACATCACCACGTATGGGTGGGTCTCTTCCAGCTGCACAGGACCCGGGTTCCGCGTCTCTTCAACCTTCCTTCCTAGGCGCCCTCTGGCGCTCTTCCCCCAGGTGCACACCTCGCCATCTGCATGAGGACGGCAGCCGCGTGTGACTCCTGTGGGGATCCTGGAAACAGCCGCCTGACGGGTCCACCGCGGTTCCCCTCCCCCACTCACCTGCTCCCACAACGACCGTGAAGGCATCGCCACAGCCCACCATGACGACTTTGACGGCCTGGAGCCCCTCGACCGGGTAGGGCACACGGCTGGCACGGCAAGGGATGGGGCCTAGCTGCCCGTGCTGGTTGCTGCCAATGGTGTAGCACTGGCCAGAGGCTGCCAACAAGAAAGGTGGTGAGCCCTGCTGCTCTGGGAGAAGGCCGCCGACCAAGAGCATCCCCCGCATCCGTGCCCACAACCAGACAGCAGCAAGGAAGGAGAAGAAGAAGAAGAGATTGGATTTATACCCCGCCCTTCACAGAGCCAGTTTGGTGTAGTGGTTAAGTGCGCGGACTCTAATCTGGTAGAACCAGGTTTGATTCTCCACTCCTCCACTTGCACCTGGCTGGCAAGCCATAGTTCTGATAAGAGCTGTTCTTGAAAAAGAGCAGTTTCTGACAAGAGCTCTCTCAGTCCCACATACCTCACAGGGTGTCTGTTGTGGGGACAGGAAGGGAAAGGAGTTTGTAAACCGCTCTGAAACACCTTTGGGTAGTGAAGGGCAGGATATAAATCCAATCTCTTCTTCTACCTGAAGAAGTCTCAGAGTGGCTTTACAATCTCCTTTCCCTTCCCCTCCCCACAACAGACCCCCCCTGTGAGGTAGGCGGGGCTGAGAGAGCTCTTTTGAGGACTGCTCTTGAGAGAACAGCTCTGAGAGAACTTGTGACTGACCCAAGGTCACACCAGCAGCTGCCTGTGGAGGAGTGGGGAATCAAATTAGAGTCCGTGCTCTTAATCACTACACCAAGCTGGGCATCTGCACCGGGGGATGGATACCGGCTGCCTGCCCCGACAGTATGGGATGGCACTCTGTGGGCATTCAATGTCCAGGCCTAAATGCCTTTTGCAAGTCTTTCAGCTCAAGCTGCAATGCTGATCAGGCTTTAGGATAAGAACACCAGAAAAGCCCTGCTGGATCAGACCAAAGGTCCATCCAGCTCAGCATATGGCTTCCCAGGGCAGCCAACCAGATGCTCTAGAAAATCCACAAGAAGGGACACCAAGGCCAAGCATCTCCATTGAGCAGTGGTTATTCAGAGGTATATTGCTTCTGAACATGGAGGTTCTATTCAGCCACTATGGCTAATAGCCATCGAGGGGCTCCTCCTCCCTCATAGTTTTGTCTAACCCCTTTTAAAGCCGTATAAGACAGTAGTCGTCAGCACATCATGTGGCAGGGAGTTCCACAAATTAATTACGCACTGCGTGAAAATGTGTTTTTCTTCAGATTGTTAGATCCGATTAACACAAGCTTTCTTCTGATTAACCGGAGGTACATAAAGAGACAAAGGGAAAGAGGACCTGTCGTTGCTTTGGGGAATGCTGTTATAGTCAAACTGGCTCAATGCCTGAGGAAGGGGAGTCACATATTTTGCTGTGGGTTTCCTAGTGGTACATTTAAGATGCTTACTGAATATTCGTGTTGTATTTACACTGATCCTAAACTTTCAGGCTGGAGCAGGCTAGATGATTGCCTGGGGTTGTGACTGCTCGGTAGTGAGTGAACAGCTCTTTGCACATCCTCAGAAGCACTCTTTTTGTCTCCCCCTTCCCTTTACAGTTCTGGCTCCTGGCTCCAATCCAGGGCCTCAAGCCAACATTGCCACGCAGGCCTCTGGATGTGCAGCTCCCCATTCATACCTGTGACGACGGCTGAATGGGCCGTTCCAACATCAGCCCACACAATGGCCTCTTTGCACAAGGGGGCCGACTGGGCGCAGCTGAAAACGTGAGCTTCCTCCACCTGGTCCGCCACAGGGGGGTCTTCTTGAGATGAGATCCTGTCCAAGCCCAGCTTGTTGTACCTGGGGAGTAGAGTAGGAGGAAGAGCGCATGGTAACTTCTGGCGACCCCTAGTGGGGCCAGGGCTATTTTGGGGCAGGAATGCACAAGAACAGAGTTCCAGCTGGCTCCCAAGTTGGCCACGCCCAGCAGGAACTCATTAGCATAGTAGGCCACACCCAACAGCAGAAACTCATTAAGATTGGCTACCTGAGGGGTATGTGGCCTAACACGTGAAGGAGTTCCTACTACAAAAAAAGCCCTGGGTTTTGACAACAAACAAGGTAAACAGAATAAGAAGCAAAAGGTGGGTGTGGCTGGATGACCACACTTCTGGTAACATGGGGTGTGTGGCCTAATATGCTAACGAGCTGTGATGTCAGGGGTGTGGCCTATTATGCTAATGAGTTCCGGCTGGGCTTTTTCTACAAAAAAAAGCCCTGAGTGGGGCATGGACATTTTACAGAGGTGGCTTGATATTACCTTCCTCTGCATCCTGGCCCTGGTATTCCTTAGAGGCCTCCCTTCCAAGAACTTGCCAGGGTCGGCCCTGCTTAGCTTCTGAGATCTGATGGGAGCAGGCTTGCCTGGGCTATCCAGGTCAGGTCCGGAGTTAGCTACTCTCGAGGAAGCTTTCCCTCTCTCACGCTTGTTAGCAGAGCTTATCTTCAAAGCCCAGGTTGTTTCTTCCTCCCACTGGAAGCCAGGCCTGGCTCATCCAAGTGCTGGGGATAGCTTAACTAATGATTAGTTGACTGGTAGCCAGCATTTAGGGTATAAGATGTGTAGTTTTAGTCATGCCTGTGGTCCTGAGGTCTGGCTAAGTTTTTCTGTGTCGTGTGCGCACTCGAGGCCCAGCTGATGGAAGCTTAGCCTGCATTTTCTGTGACTTTTACGCTGTATTAAAAATCTCATTGTAAGCAAACCTCAGTCTAGTGCAGTGTTCCCTCTAAGCTGAGTTAGTGTGAGCTAGCTCACAGTTATTTAGCCTCCAGCTCACACATTTTTGTTTTAGCTCAGGAAGGAGGGCTCCAGAGCAAACTGATTTATGCAGCAGCCAAATCGCACGCTCACAGCTTTAATGCCAGTAGCTCACAAAGTAGAATTTTTGCTCACAAGGCTCCACAGCTTTGAGGGAACGTTGGTCTAGTGTACCGTTTCTCAGAATTTCTCTGACCCCGAGAGCTCCTGGCCAGAGCCCCTCATATGTACTTGCTCCAAGTTCTCTCCAGACATTTGAAAGAACAAGGAATGTTAACCCTAAGCCTGATATAAATACCCTTTCTGCCCTTGCCCAGGCAACAAAACAGGATCGTCTGCCTGCTGTAGTTCAGGCTGCGGCATCACCAGACTGAGATACAACTCTGGAACCCAGAGCTGAAGGACCCCCCCGCCCCCTGCCCAGGAATATTCAGATCCCTTCGATGCTGGTCAGACCAACAGTCCCCAACAGCCTAGCAGAAGAGTTGGCCCCACATCTCCTTTGGCCCAACACGGAGCCATGACCCTGGCATCTTACCTGTTGCTTCCACAGGCGAGAATCTGGTTCTTTGCCGTCAGGATCATTGAGGAATCGATGCCGCAAAGGACCTTCTGCGCCTCATGCTCGGCAGGGATGGGCACCTGTTGTGGGGAATTGTGGGACTCCTGCGTCCCCAGCCCCAGGCGTCCTGGCAAAGGGAAGCGAGGCCTTAGGAAGCTGAAGGGAGGCCGGGGCTTCTCCGTGGAGGAAGGGACCCTGAAGACCTCCGGACAGCCAGAGTGTGGGGCTGGAATCCTCTGGTCCACAGCCCGCCAGAGATGCTCGCGGAGAGCAGAGAGCCTACCCTCCTCGAGTGCTTGCGCGAGAAATGAGTCACTCACCATTCTCCCCTCTGCCCCAGGCAAAGACTTCCCCTTCGTTGGAAACGGCGAGGACATGTGATGCGCCACAGGCGACCTGCGTGATCTCATAACCCAGCAGGGCCTCCACGATCTTGGGCTGCAGAGAGAACACGAACAGCTGCTCAGCTCTGCCAGCCAGACCCATCCTTGATCCTGCAGATATGGACACCCCCTTCTCCCCTTTCCGTTATCCCCGTCTGACCCAGCCGCTTGGTGTCCCACGGTCAGTACGGATCTCCTCCGGCCAGAAATGCTTTTTGTGGGTTCACTAATGTGGGTTTGTGTGTGCTGCCAGCTGGTCCTTGTCGCTGCCTTCCAATATAGGAACTCCTGTCTTCTCCACACCAACTCCCCAGATCTGGCAGAAGCGAAGAAGGCTGAGGTGCCACCCCAGAGGCCCATGCTGGGGTCTCTCTTCAGCCTACCCAGGACTAGCAACAGGGTCCGAGGTCTTGTGGCAAACAAGGTCTGGCTTGCAACCCCCTTGAAAAGGAAACGTGGTCCTCGGCGGAGCACAGAAGCCACTGCAAGGCTGGGAGTGCCAGCCGAGCTGCAGGAGGACCAGACCTGTGGCCACAAGGAAGCCGCAAAGCAGTCCAGCCCCGTACTCCCCCCCCACACACAATGCCACCGACCGCTGAAAGAAGCCTCTGGTAGAGCTGGTAGAACTGGGCCAGGCTGGCAAACAGCAGAGTCAAGAGTTGGATTCCTGGCCTTCAACGCACAAGCCTGGCCTTCTTTCTCACCCCCTGCCATGGGTCCAGCTCTGCTCTCTCCTAGGCTCACAGGTGACGGCAGGCGTCAAGGCTTCCCTCTTGCTTGAAGAAACCCCACAAAACCCAGCTCCCGGGCCCGACAAACCTGGCTCACGTCCACAAAAGCCTCATGCCCCAAACAGCCGCTGCTCCCGCTGCCGAAGGTCAGGACGATTCCTCTGTCTGTGGGTGCAAAGGAGAGTGGCTGGGGCTTCCCTGCAAGCACCGTCACCGGGCTGCCGTCTCCTTTTGCATGCCCCCAAGACCTCCAGCACGGCACTCGAGCGAGACCTGCAGCCGGGGGACTCGAGAGAGCCACGGGGCTGACAACCCAGGGCTCTGGGTCCAAAGAAGCAGCTTGTTGGGTGTGGAGGTGCACTAGGTAGACCTTGGGTAGGTACAGATCCAGAAACCGACAAGCAAACGACTTGCTTTGGGATGCCCTTGAAAGAGTTGGGTATGTTTAGCCTGGGAGAAGACTTAAGAGGAGACATGATGGCAGTCTTCAAGTATTTGAAGGGCTGTCATGTAAAAGATGGAGCAGATCCGTTCTCTCTCGCTCCGGATTGCAAGACTAGATCTAATGGGTGGAAATGACAAGGGAGTCGTTACCGACTGGATATCAGGAGAAACTTTCTAACTGTAAGAGTGGTTGAGCAGTGGAACAGTCTGCCTCGGGAGGTGGTGGATGCTCCTTCCCTGGACGTTTTCAAGTGGAGGCTGGACGACCATCTTTTGGGTATGTTGTAGGTATGTAGGGCTATCTTTCGGCTATGCTCCTGCAGAGTGCAGGGGGTTGGACTAGATGACCTGCAAAGTCCCTTCCAACTCTAACGTTCTATGATTCTTACGCCACATTCCACAGCTCCCACAAGCAAGGAGCAGGATTACGCACCCAGGAGCCCTTCCCAGGTGAAGGACTGCAGCATAAGTGGCAGGGGACTTACTGGCCCACAGGGTCAACTGTCCTTTGCAGTAATACCCCGAGGCTCGGTGTATTCTCCCATTCACAGCCACATTCTGCAGCCACCTATCCCAAACTTTGTCTCAATTTCTGCAGACTCGAGGAGCTGGAGAAAAAATTTTGTCTCAAGGAAAAGGTGTGCTTCCAAGTTTCCTTGCGACAATGGGAAATAAAAAAAAACTTGTGCTCTCTTTAAGAAAGGAAGGTGGCATTGTTGTTTTTAGCACACCAAAAGGCCCACTATACATAGCACGTTTTATGTCAAGCCTAGGGATCCGCACACCCCTGCCAGCGCCCACTGGAAATGCAAACACACAACCCGATGCATGCTCCCTGAACAACTACCCTGGGACTGCACCTGGCAGGATCTCCATTTGACCTCCCACATACAACCACCCTCTGGGTGGACACGCGGCAGCGAATGGCCCCTCGCCACAGTCATACCTGTCAAGCAAGCTGTGAAAAGGTCCCCGCAGGCAACGTGTTTGATGGTCACCCCAGACTGGCCCTCCAGGAAACGACACACGAGGTGAGGCTGCAGCTGCTCCGTGGCTCCAGGGAGGGAGGGCCCCGCCGTGGCACCGATTGGGGGAGGCTGAAAAGGGGGAGGGGGGAGAGACATTCCTAGCAGGGCTGCAGGTAAACGCTCACCCAAGCAGGAAGAAGGCTCGGTTTGAGCCAGATGTGGACTCCGTGCCAGGGCTTAGCCATGCAATGCCTGAAGACGCAAGAAAGCGTGCCCCCGAGCATGCACAGAGAGCGCCGACATCATCTTGATACAACAGGGTTGTTCCCATATGCTTGGAATTAATGGGATAGATGCACAGGCCACAAGGTGTGATTCTGAGCACCCGTCTGTTTAGTCAGCTGCCGTTCCCCTTTCCGCACGCCTGCATTTGGGAAGCAAATGGGCCCCCGGCCCCATGCGCGGGGGGGACTTCTGGGCCCTCTCACCTCCCACATGATAAGCCGCCCAGACTTGGTCACGCCTGCCTTCTGGGTCCTGCCAGTGGCCACCTGCACCACTTCCGTGTTCAGCAGAGGCAGGAGGAGAGGGGTGGTGATCCCACCCCCCCAGGCATAGACAGAAGACGGGGCAGGAGGGATGCTGGGCCTGGCTGACCGGGCTCGGGATCCTGAATCAAAGAGAAAGCGCGGTTAATGGGATGCCGGCGGTGCCAACGGTGTAGGAGGAAGCGCCTTGTGGGGGGAGGGGAGGACCTTGAGGCTCCAGTAGGGGGTGCAGCCTGAGGTTCCAGTAGGGGGGGGCGCCCCAAACCAGAACACTCTGGGCAAGAACAATCAGGGCAGGGGTCCCAACTGGCCTCTCCCAACAAGCACCCCAGCCTTACCCCGGACTCTGGCACTGGCAGCTCTCCCTCCAGCCCTGCCATGAGCCACTGGGGGCACTGCGGCCAATGGTTTCTCTGGCCTGTGGAAAGAAATGACAGGATCTATGACTGCATAGCAGTCTGGAGACAAGAGCGAGAGAGAGAGAGAGAGAGAGAAGGGCATGACTGGGCAGAGCCACGGCACTTGCCTTCGCATCCTGACGCTGCCGACATCCGTGTACAGGTTCAACAGGGGTCGGACGCAGATGGCCTCTGCCATGATCTCATTCAGCGGGGGGCGCTTGGAAGGGTCCAGGTTGAGCATGTTGAGGATGAGCTGCCGCAACTCGGGGCTGTAGCGGTCTGAGATGGGCGCAAATGTCCCGCTCATGATCTTCAGCACTAAGGCTGGCAGGTTCTAGTCAGGAGAGCATAAGAGAAGCCATGTTGGATCAGGCCAATGGCCCATCCAGTCCAACACTCTGTGTCACACAGTGGCCAAAACCCAGGTGCCATCAGGTGGTCCACCAGCGGGACCCCAGAACCCCAGAAGCCCTCCCACTCTTGCCCCCCAAGCACCAAGAATACAGAAGATCTCTGCCCCAGATGTAAGAGAAGCCAGGTTGGATCAGGCCAGTGGCTCATCCAGTCCAACACGGTATCACACAGTGGCCCACATCCAGATGCCATCAGGAGGTCCACTAGCAGGGCCAGAACTCCAGAAGCCCTCCCACTCTTGCCCCCCAAACACCAAGAATGCAGGGCATCACTGCCCCAGACATAGTGTTCCATCTATACATTGTGGCTAACGGCCACTGATGCACCTCTGCTCCACATGTTTCTCCAATCCCCTCTGGAAGCTGTCTGTGCTTGTAGCCACCACCATTTCCTGCAGCAGTAAATTCCACAAGCTGGGCCAGAATCAGGTAAAAGGGAGAATGGGGTGGAATCCCACTGCCAAACCACTCTGCTGACAGGGTGGGACCTTATAGGGCCCGGTAGACTGAACAAGGGGATGCCTTTTAGCTTATTTAAGAAAAGAAAAAGAATGGGAAAGAAATTGACGAAACTAGAACACACAATAAGAAATGACTCACTCAGTTCCAGTTCATGCAGTCAAGTTGCCATTTTCCTCCACCACCACCCATCTATGTATTTAGTACAACATGTGGTCCCCACCTGTGGATATCTAAATCCATAGATTGGGGCAACACAGACACTATACAGATGGTTCCGCAGTCTTGGGGGACTCCCCAGGTTTGTAGAAAAATCTGAAAACACTTTAAGATACATTGGGGGTTTAAGTTGCCCCCCCCCCAATAAAAGATCATTCTCTGTGCAAGGACAGAGAACGCACCTACTTCCAGTGCAGTCACTGGTGACTGCGGCAGAGCCTCGGGGCTATGGTGGGCCCGACAGCAGCTGTCATGGAGCCCGGGACTGCCTTGCAGTCTGGAAGCTACAGCAAGCTCGGTGGCGGCAGCAGCTGTGTCGAGGGCCCAGAGACGTGGCTTGGGGTGGATTTTGCCCCATCTGGCTGGCCACCAAAGTTGAGGTCCCGTGGCGGGACCAGCGGAAAGACTGATTAGAAAGTATGGGGGGGGGGGAATGGGATTCCCCCCTGTGAGTTTGCAGGCCCACAATTTTATTTATTTATGGTATTTACTTTAAGCCCGGAGCTGCGGTGGCTCAAGGGGTTAAGACGCTGAACTGCAGACCAGAAGGTTGGTAGGTAGTTCAGCAGTTCGAGACCCGAGAGTGCCGCATGACGGAGTGAGCTCCCGTCTCTAGTTCCAGCTCCTGCCAACCTAGCAGTTTGAAAGCAAGAAATTGCAAGTAGATAAATAGGTACCACTTTGGTGGGAAGGTAACAGCGTTCCGTGCGCCTTGATGTTTAGTCATGCCGGCCACATGACCACGGAAATGTCTTCGGACAGCGCTGGCTCTTCGGCTTTGAAACAGAGATGAGCACCACAACCCTAGAGTTGGATTCGACTGGCTTTCGAGCAAGGGAAACCTTTACCTTTACCTTACTTTAAGCCCACTTTTTCCCACAAGGACCCAAGGTGAGCTACAATGTTCTGTAAAACCATCACAAAAACATGGATAAAAACAATGGCATATGGCAACAATATTGGTATTTGTTAGCGTACAGCAAAGACCCACTTCTCAAGCCAGATCCTGAAATACAGAATTCAGGGAGCTCACACCAGAGAAGGCCAGACTGCATGGACCGCTGATCTGAGATTGATCCAGCAAACAGGATTCTTAGGGACCATAGCTCAGACAGCATGCTCAGGTCAACCCACCACACTGCCCAAATCCTCACCGCAGCTTCAAAGGCCCTTTTCAAACTGGCAAGCTCATACAGCACACAGCCCAGGGCCCAGATGTCACTCTTCTGGTTGTACGGCTTGCCCTCACACAGCTCTGGAGAGATGTAGCACGGGGTGCCCACGACCTAGGACAAAGAGCAAAGGCATATTAGAACACAGGGCAAATTGAGGGGTGGATAGAAAAGACAGAGCAGGAAAGAGCCAAGGGCACTCGAGTCCAAGTCACTATCCAAAGGCAAGATGGTTCTTCCCAGAGATTAACCCCTCAGTAATCTAGAACTCAGGGCCTACAAGCAGAGAGGCAGTTGGTAGTGCAGAAAGAAGCTTCTAGAGCAAAGAGCTCCAGACTGTTCAAGGAACGTGATCATGGAAAACCCAGATTACTCACCCATTGGACTCGGAAGACACTGCTTACTCACCTCAACTACGGTGGCCAGCCAGACGGGGCAAAACCCACCCCAAAAGCCATCCCAAGGTTAAGTGCAGCCACCTGGAGCTGAATCACATGAGTGACAGCATGTGGTGCAGGATTTGCTAAACTGTAGGATTTGGAATGCAGATGGAGGTGTGGGATGTATCATCCATTTTAATGCTCACTCACGTTAAACAGGATTCAGCATAAATAAAAAACCACTATGGAAGAACAAAAGGGGTGGGGATTTTCCTCTGAAAATTTTCCAAAAATGAATTTTCAGAAATTGATTATTTTTTTCTGTAGAAAAACAAATAGCTTCATTTCCCCAGTGCTTAATCTTTCCGTGGAAAAATTCCTGAAATCTTATTATTTAATAAACTTAGCAAAAATGAATGGTGCCACTGCTAACGCGACAGGAGGCAAGTTGGGCAGTTTCAAAGCTGTAATTAATGTTTTTCAGGTGATTACCCCTAGGAATTGCATGTAAAACATATGTGCTTTATTGAACCAAAGAACAGACAATCCAAATTAAAAAACCAAATTATGAATGCACCTGATTAACTGTGCAGGTCAAATCAAAACCAAAGCTAAAATTCTTATTTGTATGTTTCTGCTCATGAAGTGGAAGGGATACTGCCGTCCCCAGTCTGAGATGAACGAATAACTAACGCCAGGGCTTTTTTTTGCAGAAAAAGGCCAGGAGGAACTCATTAGAATATTAGGCCACACCCTGACAGTACAGCTCATTAGCATATTAGGCCACACCCCCATGCTACCAGAAGTGTGGTCATCCAGCCACACCCATTTTTGCTTCTTATTGTTTACCTTGTTTGTGGTCAAAACCCAGGGCTTTTTTTTGGAGCAGGAACTCCTTTGCATGTTAGGCCACACACCCCTAATGTAGCCAATCCTAATGAGTTTCTGTGGTTGGGTGTGGCCTGTTATGCTAATGAGTTCCTGCTGGGCATGGCCAACTCGGGAGCCAGCCGGAACTCCATTCCTGTGTGTTCCTGCCCCAAAACAGCCCTGACTAACGCAAGTGATAAGGCACCCTGCTGGGGCTGGGGCTCAGTGGAAGAGCCTCTGCCTTTGCATGCAGAAGGTTCCAGGTTCAATCCTCGACATCTCCAGCTATAGGACCAGGCAGGAGATGATGTGAAAGGCCTCAGCCTGAGATCATGGAGAACTGCTGCCAGTTTGAGTAGAAAATACTGACTTCGATGGACCGATGGTCTGATTCAATATAAGGCAGCTTCATGTGTGTTCATGTATGTTCCATGGAATTCTATTAAAATACATGTGGGCAACAATCCCTACGGCATAACAGGCCCAGTTCTTTGGGCATGCTAAAATTAAGAGTGTCGGTACTTTAGAACAATGTAAGGGAAGTGCAATGTTACGTGGTCTTTCAATTTTTACGAGTAGTATCTCAATGAAAATAACTTTCACACGAAGCACTGAATTTGTTTGAATACGGTATTTAACCCCACTAGATTTGTCTTCCTCATCAAATATTTGTTGCCATTCAGAAATAAAACTAACATGGGGTACATTTTAAAGTTTGTTTACTAAATGTAAGTCCAAATAAATATATTAAATCAGATCATGTTTTATGTAGGGCACTGGGGAAAGTTCCCATTTCAGCTTTTCTCAAAAGCGGTCATTCTCAACCAGAAGGGGGTCCCAACCAATGTTCCCTCTGAGTTAGTTTGAGCTAGCTCACAGGTTTTTAGCCTCCAGATCACAGATTCTTGTCTTAGCTCAGGAAGGATGGCTCCAGAGCAAACTAATTTATGCAGTAGCCAAAGTGCTCATTCACAACTTTAATGCCAGTAGCTCACAAAGTAGAATTTTTGCTCACAAGACTCCACAGCTTAGAGGGAGTATTGGTTCCAATCGAGCCTCCTCTCTGGCATGCTGGTTATTTACAGTCATTATGAGAATAGAACAGCCTTCACAACCCTTTCCATGCCCCCCACACTGGGCAGGTCTCACAGGATTGCTGTGGGAGACCAGTTGTCCCTGGTGTGGGACATGTCTTGTGTGGTTCTTCAGGGCTTGGTCTTATCCACCATGCTATTCAATATCTATGCAAAGCCCTTAGGGGAAATCATTCATGGTTTTGGATTGGCTATGGTCAATACGCTGATGACACCCAGCTCGATACTTCTGTATACAGATGGCCTAGCAATGCTGGTTCTGAACCAGTGCCTGACTGCTGTGGTCAAATGGCTAAAAGTGAACAACCTAAAAATGAATCCTGACAGGACGGAGATAACGTTGGTGGGGAAGGCTGAGGTCTTGAAGGAAATGATCCTACTTTGATGGGGTCTAGATTTATAAGAGAACAGGACTGTGGTCTATTGCACTGTTTATTGTATGTATCACCTCACTTTTACTGCATTGTCTCCCACGGTCTGCTAGTCCTGTGGTATTGTTCACTAGATATTTTATGTCAGGTGTGTCAAACATGTGGCCCGGGGGTCACATCAGGCCCTGGAGGGCTTCCATCAGGCCCGCAGTGGAACCGGCCATCTCCTGCTTCCAGTTCTGCTGCTGCATCATCGTTTGCTTCGCCAGACTCTCTTAATGACTCAGCCATTTCACATTTTCACCTGGGTCCTGGACTCAGAACTTTGAGCATGAGATTTCTGTGGTGAATGTCAATAAATCAAAAGCAGGCTTGCCACTTACAGAGCTAATGTTTTAAGCATGTTTTTATTTTAAGTAAAAAAAATCTTTGTGTCCTTGATAAAGTTCATATCTCCGCTACCCGGCATTACATTTTATGACACACATGGCCCGGCCCAGCAAGGTCTCATTTATGTCAGATCTGGCCCTCGTAACAAATGAGTTCAAATGAGCCCCTGTTTTATGCTGTCTGATTGAATTGTTTTATTTTGTCATCTGCCTTGAGTCTCAGCAAGACAGGCAGGCTATAAATGAAGGAAGTTAGTGCTGCAAGAACTGTAAAAACTCCCATAGAAGTCATGGGCAATGAAGAAAACAACTGCCTTCCCACTGCCTCCCAAATCCCCAAACCACTGCACCGATTAGGATACCAATTGAGCCTGCAGCCCATCACAGCACTCCCAAGCACTGTACATGCCCCCACCTAGGACACCCATAACTCAGGTGTTAAGAGAGGGCAGCAGTGGGCCACATTTCTTTGATCTCATGTCCAGCACACTTAGTAATATACTGGGAGACTTTATGCTGGGAGCCCTTAAGAAAGGGCACTTTACACATGGAGACGGGGAGAAGAACAAACATTGACATAGCACTTGGTTAGTAACACCGCTCTGCTCATGGCCCTCAGCTGGATCCTCCCACCCCTCTGACTCAGAATGCAAAGACAATTCACAGCACACAGGGGAGGGGAGGCTTCTGGCCCAAAGTCAGAGTGCTACAATGCCATCCCCCTCCACTGCCCAGTGCCCCAGTAAGCACCCCTTCCTCAGGGCCTTCCACACAGGGGACACATGGGCGGTGCCTCCCTTGCCAGTACATCAGCGGCAGCTCATGAGGCTCTTGTGCAAGAAGGGGAAATGGGAGCCCACTCTGCTGGCTGACACCAAGACTCACAACCACTGCTGCTCAGGATAACGACTACCTTGCAGGGTCACAAAACCCTACCAGGCAGCTATGCCAGAAAACAAAGGCGGAGTTTTCTGTGAAGAGGTCTGCAAAGGACGATGAATCAGTGGCCCACTGACCCCAGCTGTACTCCCACAGGAGAGCTCTAAAGTCCAGGAAACCCTGGAAGGGATGAGAGCACTGGGAAATCCCCTTGCTGCAAGCGGTCATTGCAATACCAGCCCTCCGTTTATGCTTTTAAATTCCCAAAATATAACAAGTAGTGAAATCTCATTTGATAACTAATTTATAAAAGATGTGTGATGTGTTGTTAAAGCAGTAGTGAGTACGTATTGCGTATCCTTCAATTTCCCCCCAAATTTGGTTCCCACCTCCTAAAATGCCTGGGAATTGTACATCTCGAAGCCCAATCACCCACTCTAGCAAACGGTAACCAGAGGTTTAGTGCATCTGAACATCATAAAGTCTCTGCTTAGCTATTGTGGCTCAGAGACATGATCTAATCCCCTTGGAAACATCTCTCAGGTGCCCTTTAAATGTCTACCCAGAGCATCCAACAAAGTAGTCTCCGGCTCATGGAAATTTAGGTCACAATAACCTTGCGGGCTGTTACAGCACCACAGGACTCTTTGTTGTTGTGGATATCTCAGCCTAAAAAAGCCACCCCCACAGGTATTTCATCTTAAGCGTATCACACACAAGCTGGGAGAACATCTAAACAAATGGTCTTGCTTGGGTCTTTCCACCCTCTTGGTGGGATGCCAATTCTAGAAAAAGACCAAGAGGTCCCTTGCCTCACAACCACTTCAAGCTACGGAAAATGCCCACCGTGTAGGCTTTGCTCTTGCTGCAGAGAATCTTAGAAATGCCAAAGTCACCAATCTTGACGATCATGTGGTGCTTATCCAGCAGGATGTTCTGGGTCTTGAGGTCACGGTGGAGGATCTGCTTGGTGTGGACGTGATGCAGAGCCAGTAAGATCTGCACAAAGAAGTGCAGGATTGTCTCCTCATCCAGGAGGGAGTTGCCACGTTTGTGAATAAATTCTGCCAAGGTACCACCTGGAGAGGTAGAAAGGGAGAGTGTAGGGAGAGCGAAACAGACTGGCCTTAATCTGTCTTGCACCAAATGGCCGTGGAATACATAACAAAGACTGCTGCCAAAAATCTCCAGGCGCCTCAGACTGCTCCCTGGCAGGCCAAAGTCCAGCTGGTCATAAAAACCCAAGAACTGCCCAGCAGGATCAGCTCCAGGCCTACCTGGTCTTGAACTGTGTCCCACCAGCGGGTAGCCAAATGGCTCTGGAAATCCCACATTAGCCATCTTTGCAATGGCCATTACCTTGCACCTCAACTCTGGAAATGTGCTAAAAGCCACCAAGGTAAGAGGTCCTTTACAGAGGTCCTTTAAAAAGGGCACTTCGAAAGCCACCTACTTCTAGTTACCGCTATGACATCCTATGGCAATTAATTCTGTTGATTAGTTCTATGTCTATGTCTTTCCGATTCGAGTCTTGGAGACCGACAAGATTTTCAGGATATAAGCTTTTGAGAGTCACCACTCCCTTCATCAGAAAATTTTGCTGGTGTCTAAGGTGCTACTGGACTGGAACCTGGCTGTTCTACCACAGACCAACACAGCTACCCTTTGAAACTAAAATACTCCCAATTACCCACCTTTAACCTGTGGTTAGTTGGTTTAATTGGACAACACTGAGTCTGGCCTTTGAGGGGAAGAGAGGGCATTATTTCTCTTTGTTCAGTCTCCTTAACGTTTTTTGTGGCTTTATAAACCGTAGGGCTGTCAGATCCCCCAGGAGGGTGGAGGTTCCACCGCTCAAAGGGCCCTCAATTCACTGGTCTGGATCATGCCAGCAGGGGGAACCCCATCCCCAAAGTGCCCGGTTCGGGCCAACGTGCCCAGTGCAATGACGTCACCCGGAGGTGATGTCATTGCGCTGGGCACGTCGCTGGCTGACGCTCTAGCAATCAGCCTGAAAATTCTATGGTACCAGGCCGGGACCAACTCTCCCCCGCTTTTTAAGGTAAGTGACTTGGCAACCCTATAAACCAGTCATTCCACCTACACTGCAAGGCAGGATGGTATCACTGTAAGCAAACCACCAATGTGCTCAAGAGAGTGGAGGGGGAGGGATATCCCTTCCTAACCTTTAGTATGACAGTCAGACAAACAGCCCCTCATTTTGAAAGCAACTAGTCTATTGAAGAGTCACACAGCTCCGATACAGTCCTAGAGATTTGACAGCCTGGGGAAAAAATGGAACAAAAATAACTTATTTCCTGAGGACTCGGGGGAAAACTTTTTTAAAAACATTGTGAAATATGGAAATGAGTAAAATGCTTTTTATCTGTATTGGCCAACATGATGGGTTTTTCAGATTCCCATAAAGTTTACAAACTTTTGAATGATTCCCCTGTTGAAGTAACTGAGAAAGTGGCTAAGTTCCTTCAATCTACCCTGCTGCTACGCCAAGAAAAAGTACAGTTGTAACCTATTATTTTATCCAATGTATTTGTGTCCTACTTATATACTTTTATAATGACTTTGTTCTACTGATATATGCCAATAAAGGCTGACTTGACTTGACTATTCCAAGATACCAAAATGGGTCTCACCACCACTCGAAATGCTTTTTAAGAGAAAGACTGACAATCAAAATGTGCAGGGTGCCCTGACCTGAATAGCACAGGCAAGCCTGATCTCGGAAGCTAAGCAGGGTTGACCCTGGCAAGTACTTGGATGGGAGACCTCCTTGGAATACCAGAGGTGGGAGGAGGGAGCAGGCTTTACTCAGCTATGTCTCTGAATATTCTCCAGGCCCCCAGTAGGGGTCAGTCACCAGAGGTTGCCTTGATTTCCAGGTGCACGCACGCCCACATGCACATATAAAAATACAAAAAAATACCCAAAAAAAGAGTAGTGTGACATCTGGTATATAAGACAATCTACAGCATTAGATAATGATAATTCCATGTATTCTGTAGACATATACAATGTATTTTCAAAGATGTGTTTACTGTTTAAATGTGAATAATTTGGGCAACAGGGAATATGCTCTAATGTATTTAATTATAGTCCAGTGTTTTCAGTGTTACAGTCTTTAACTTGATATACAAATATACAGGTAGCCTTACCTAGTGTGACTGCATGAAAGGTTTCTGTCCAAATAATACACCTTCTTTTGTTTACCTTGTCTTTTGTTTACCTTCATCTTTTATTTTCTCTTGCTTCTCAGATGGCAAAAATCAAGCCAGCATAAGCAGCTGCAAACTGCTACAATCTCTCAAATACTGGGCATATTTGCAATTTTCCCTGCAGCAAACTAAGGCATTTATACTTTAAAATCTCATAAATATGCCAAATACTACAATTGTATGTGCCATGTTATAAATGATGCATTTCATGTTCTTACAGCAGTACAATATGTTTAGGTTTGAAAGGAAAGTAAGAATTTCAAGATTTACTTCTGTTTGTTTGTATTAATGGGAGGGGAATTCCCCTGTGGCTACAAAATTTCCAGAAATATTATATCTTGACACCTCCCACACAGACACTGATAGAAAGCAGCTGGTCATGAGGGGGTTAACACCTTCAGTTGCTGGCAAAGAGGCAGCTTCTCTCCAAAGCAAACCAGCTGAACTTGTTCTGCAGGGGGAGTCTGCCTCAAGGCCTTGGTGGTCTGGAAAAACTCTTGCAACCCAGCAGTACCCCAAACATGCTTGTCTTGACAAACAGCTTAGAGGTCAGCAAATTCCAACTCTTCCTTGCTCAGCAGTGAAATCTGGAACTGCTTTGTAGTTGCAATCAAGTGCAGAAGGAAAACTGCAGTGAAGGAAGGCAGAAAAAGCCCAACCTGAAAAGTGACCCAGCTGCACCCACAAGGCCCTACGAACAATGGCATTCTTTCCTGTCGAAAGGAGCCCCAGGTGTTGCTAGGAAGCAATACAGACTGGGAAGGTCTCTTGAGGTGGGGAGGGGGAAACACAGAGAGAAGGGAGTAGGACCGACAGTGGCTGGCATCTCTTTATAGAACACAAACCTTGTAGCCAAGAGATGGGGCACTGCTTAGTACAGATCAGGAAAAAGATAGCATGCACAGCCCTCTGGGCAGTTCAGAGGAGCCATAGGAGAAGGTGAGATCACCAAAAGAAACCAAGCAGCCCGTGGCATTGCGATTTCAGGTGAATCCAGACAACTGTTCGACCACTGGTTACAGCACAATAAACCAATTACCTCTGGCGTCCTGCCAAGCAGAAAAGAAGAATTGTGCCACTCCCCTGCTTCCCTGGCTTTCTGACCTGACTGCTGATGTGTGATAATCCTCATCGTTCAGCAGGGAAAGTGTTCCTAGTCCTCAAAGTGACGCTGAAAGCTGCTTTTGTTCTTCACTATGAGGAAATGCCCTCATCAAAACACTCAGTAGGTTTGTTAGCCCTGAACTGGATAGCCCAGGCAAGCCAGATCTCATCACATCTTGGAAGTTAAGCAGGGCAACTCTGGCAAGTATTTGGATGGGAGACCTCCTTGAAATACCAGCAGTCAGGAGGGAGGGGCAGGCTTTAATCAGCCACCTCTCTGAATATCCTCCAGGCTCCCAGTAGGGATCAGTCACCAGAGGTTGCCATGACTTCCAGGTGCATGCACACACACACACATGCACATAAAAATACAAAAATACCCCCAGACCTCCCTCTCAGTATGTTTGTCTTTTGACTGAGTAAAACCAAAGAAGAGAGAAAAGAGGCAAATCTCAGTAGCCTGAGAGGGGCTTTCAGTGTTGCCAAAGACCTACGTACCCCCTTCTCCTGGCCATCCAAGACTAGAAAGGAAGCTTTGCAGCCTTCTTTCATACACATCTTTTATGCAAGGCACAGATTTCTAGCATCACAGCCTCATCTCCCTACTTTGCTTTCGTTGTGTCTTCTCTTGCACTGATTTCCGATTGTTAATACCGGAAGGCAGGGACCACATCTGACTACATGGTCCATGAAGAGGACCAGCCTAGGAGAATAAATACTAAAGATTACTGTTGTCATCATTAGACTACACAATCCAATGTATGCATTGAATGAGATGAGCCAAAGGTGCCCTCCTGTCACTCTTGACCTATCTGAGAATGAGATGGAATGAGCTCCTGTCTCTAGTTCCAGCTCCTGCCAACCTAGCAGTTCGAAAGCAAGAAATTGCAAGTAGATAAATAGGTACCACTTCGGTGGGAAGGTAAGTGTTCCGTGCACCTTGGTGTTTAGTCATGCCGGCTACATGACCACGGAAACGTCTTTGGACAGCGCTGGCTCTTTGGCTTTGAAACGGAGATGAGCACCGCAACCCTAGAGTCGGATTCGACTGGCTTTTGAGCAAGGGAACCTTTACCTTTACCTAGGCTTCCTCCACTGAGGGCAAACCACCTTACCTGGGGCATATTCCATGGCGATCATGAGGGCTTTGTCCTCCAGGAAGTTCTCGTAGTACTCAATGACATGTGGGTGATGAAGCAGCTTCAGCACTTGGCATTCATTCTGCGCTGCCAGTCGCTCATCCTTGGTCATCTGCTCCACAGGGATCTGCTTCAGGATCACCAGCTTCTGGTCCATTTTGCGCCGGCAGAGGTGTACAATCCTGTGGGAGAGGCAGAGAAAGCAGATCAGTGTCACCTGAACCCAGGAAAGTGCGTTATACATAGTCAGACCATCGGTCCATCCAGGTCTTTCCTGCTGTGGGAAATTGAATCTGAGAACTTCTGTGATTCAGTATATAGGAGCTATCTCAAACGGACATCATGGACCCAGTACGCATCACCCTGGGCAACACCTCCTGCCCCTGTCCCTCTTGTAGGAGTTCCCCAGGCTATGAACATGCTAACAGAGGAGCTTTCCTGAGGAGGTTCTTTTGTATATGGATTGTTTCCTGAGGTTTCCTGAGGAGTTTCTTTTGTATGTGGATTGACTGTTGAAATTCTAATCTTATCTGTAGTGCTATTGTCAGATGTAGAGCCTTTCGTGTTTTTCAGGACAGGAAACCATGCCCTATTTATTTTTAAACTCTCTTCTTTCCTGTTGAAATTGTGTTTATGTTTATGAATTTCAGTGGCTTCCCTGTGTAATCTGACATGGTAACTGAAAGTGTTGCCAGCCTTTCAGTGTCTTGGAACAAAACACTGTGTCCTGTTTGAGGTACGCTATGTTCAGCCACTACTGATTTTCAGATTGGCCAAGTCTGCAGTGTCTTTAGGTCTGAGGATGCCATTCACAGCTACTGGCGAAACGTCAGGTTCTACAATGCCAAGACCACGGCCACACAACCCGGAAAATCTACAGCAACTAATGAACTCCGGCTGTGAAAGCCTTCAACAACATATTAAATATATTGTTGCCCAAATATAATGTGATAGAGTCCCCCTTCCAAAGTGACCATTTTCTCCAGGTGAATTGATCTCCGCCGGCTGGAGATCAGTTATAACCCCAGAAGCTCCCCAGCCCCTTGCAACCCTAGTTAAATGTCCCTTGAAGAAAAATCACTGCAAGGCAATCCTATAAAAGCCTACTCAAGAGGAAGCCCAGGTTATGTTCAATCGCGTTTATTTCCAAAAAAGAAAGTTGCACAGAAGTCTCCACGTGGGTCTAGAACACCTCTGAACTCCGTGGAGCAAGTTTCCGAGGATGCCTTCAAAGTTACTTGGAAGTTAACACACACACACCCCAAAAAACCCCTCCGTCTCCCGAGTAATTAATTGTCAGACGTTACATATGCAAAATTAAATGTCAATGTTAGTGTACGATTTTTTAAAAAAGGAAACCAGCTTCAGACATGGAGACAACTTGAGCGGCAGACTTCTCACCCGAACGCCCCTCTCCCCACCACCCGGATACGCTCGTATTTCTCCATTGCGCTTTTCTTTCCTCGACTAGGCCACGCTGCAGAGGTCTCGCGTCGCCTTGGAGACGCTTCCAGGATTGGCTACGGGAGCCGCCAAGAGACATTCCTCGCGCGCACCCAAATCCATTTTCGATGGCATTTAAAGCGTTTCTAGCTTGATTTTCAGTCTCCAGGGGTGGCGTAAAGCATCATTGGGGCAGGGCAAACAAACAAGAAACGATACCCATAATAAGGCCTTAATAAAACGGTGCGTGTGTGTGTGGAAGCGACAGTGCCGAAAAACGAGTTTATTTAAGGCTAATTTTGAGCCCACTCGCCAGCTCTTCACAGCCTGGCGCTGGAGGCGATTAAGCGGTGCCAGTCGCTGTTGTTTTCATTGTTCCTCGAAAGCCCGCCGGAACGGGATAATGAGCCAATTAAAAATAAGTTGAAACGAGAAATAAATCATTTAAACACAGCAACAATAAAGGAATAAAGCAGCAGCACCTGTAAACAGCAGAATAAAACAACAGAGGTCACTAAAACGTATCTAAAATGGTAAACATGAGGGAAATAATCAATAATTACCACCACCACCGAGGGCTGAGTATGTGGGCTCTAACAGTGCTCATAACTGAACATCTCAGTACCAAGAAATACCAAACGACATAAATCAGCAAGATTGGCTCATTTTAATAAAGGGATGGGAAAGCAAGCTGGTTTTCTCACATAAGTTGGTAGGAAGGTCAGATAAAAACTTGAGAGTGGGGTGACTTACAGGACTTCCTCGGAGTCAAGAAACAATTAAGGAGTTTAGCTTCTAAAATGAGACGTCTTGGCAGTCATGCTTGCTTGGAAGCCCGCTTCCTTATTTCAGAGACAAAATGGACCCTCCAGAATGTGCATTAATTTTTAACTCATGACTTTTTACATGAGGTCTTCAGCACAATAGTTAGGGTTGCCAACCTCCAGGTGATGGCTGGAAGTCTCCTGGGGTTACAACAGATTTCCAGTTGCCTTGGTGATGCAGGATGTTCACAGAACTTTCCAGTGCCAACAACATAAAATATCAGACCAGTTTAATTTTGCAAGAAATTCACTGAAGTGTTTGTGTTTAATAAAAAATGGGGGGACACCATTTCCAACATATGAAGTTGCCAATTTCCAGATGCTGGCTGGGGACCTCCTGGGACTACATCTGATCTCCAGGTGACAGAAATCAGTTCACCTGGAGAAAATGCCTGCATTGGAAGGTGGACTCTACATTCTATCCCATTGAAGCTCTCCCCTCCCTAAACTCCACCCTCCTCAGGCCCCACCCCAGACTCCAGGTGTTTCCCAGTCCAGAGCTGGCAACCCTACAGAAGTACATGTTCAACCAAGTGAATTAAAACTGTCCCAACATCGTGTCCTGTGGTGCTTTAGGAGGCCTGAGTGTGGCATGGAAACAGCAGGTGTTCATTTGTAGTACAGAAGCACACAGGCACACTGTTTTCAAACTATAGATCTCATGGCTAATAGCAGTTAATAGGATCATAGATTTACCTCATCCTTTTTAAAGGCCACAGAAGCCCATGACCCTCCACAGCCTAACTCACTTTCTCAAACACAAAAACTTTGTGTTGAGCTGGACAAATCAGCATGTTTTTTTATCATGCAACGCGGGTAAGACTCCGCAACAAAGCCCTTGAATCGCTGACATTTCTTTTTTAAACAAAACCGTTTGCATGCAGGGAAGTGCCAGGAACTTGTAAAGACTCAGAAGTCTCTGAATTGTGACTGAAACCATGCAGGTGACCATGGATACCTCCAGAGAGCTGTGTATAGATTTGTTTTCCAGACAAAGTCTGGAAAGACTTTCCAGGTTTTCAGAAAGATGTTTTGAGAGGCCGTGCCAGCTGGCACTCCCAGGAAGAACGTTCCCCCAGAGGGAAGGAAGTAAAGTGGCACTGTCCTTTGGAAAGAGTGGGGCTCATCTGGAGCCTCACTTTTGATAACTGGGGCTTGCAGTCAAAACATGCAAGGAAAAGCAGACAAAGCAGGGGGCGAGTGGGTGGGTGGGAGCAGGGAGTGGCAGGAGCAAAGTCTTATCTATGACTCCACACAAAGATATCAGAGAAGAAAATATTCTCTTGTTGATCTGAAAGCAGCCTTTCCTCGGCAGATGAACTCCAAAGGCAAACTCCAGAGATATCTATTTGACAAAGCAAAGCTCATGCTTAAATAAATGTCATTATCCTTTTTAAAGTGCCATTGAACATTTGTATTTTTTTTTTTAAATGACAGACCAATATTCAGGGTTGCCAACCTCCAGGTGATGGCTGGAGATCTCTTCGGATTACAACTGATCCCCCAGGCAACAGAGATCAGTCCGCCTGGAGAAAATGGCCACTTGGAAAGGTGGACTCTGTGGCATTATACCCTATTGAAGCCCCTCCCCTCCCCAAACCCTGCACTGCTCAGGCTCCCCCCCAAAATCTCCAGGTATTTCCCAACTGAGAACTGGCACCCCTACTAACATGGAGACTCCTGAGAAACGGCCGTTTCAGAACCTATCTATGCCTGTAATAATATTAACCAGGGCTTACATAGGCAAGATTAAGGTGACTAGGTGCACTCGTATCAACTGTTGTGAATGGCTGCAGAGCTTTCTTGAGTACTTCTGAGTTTTGCACAAACCACTCTTTGTTGCATCTTGTGGCATTTAACCCCTCGATCCCCTGCCCCTTCCCCACGCACGCTGAATGTGAATTTACTTCCTGTATTGGAGAAAAGCCAGGATAGCTTCTGCCTCTTAAGTCCATAAGTCTTTAAGGTGACATAAGACCGTTCCTGAACACACAGAAGGGGGGTGGAGCAAAGTTAGCATGGGACCAGAGGGCGCCACTGCCTTCCACGCAGTCAGTTTCACTGGCTCTTTCCAAAATATGGCTAAAGCCTCCCTCCCCCCAAAGCCAAACCACCAAGGAAGACAAACAGATCCAAAGGTGACAGCTCAGGATGGGCAGCCGCATCAGTCTGCCTGCAGCAGTAGAGAAGAGCAAGAGTCCAGGAGCACCTTAGAAACTAACAAAATATGCGGCAGGGGAGGAGCCTTTGTGAGTCACTGCTTACGTCTTCAGATATCTGAAGAAGTGAGCAGTGACTCACGAAAGCTCCTGCCCTGCCGTATATTTAAAGAACATAAGAACGTAAGAGAAGCCAATGTTGAATCAGGCCAATGGCCCATCTAGTCCAACACTACTCTGTCACACAGCGGCCAAAATATACCAGGTGCCATCAGGAGGTCCAGCAGTGGGGCCAGGACACTAGAAGCCCTCCCACTGTTGCTCGCCCCCCCCCCGCCAGCACCAAAAATACAAAGCATCCCTTGCCCCAGACTGAGAGTTCCTATCTATAGTAAAGGTAAAGGTTCCCTTGCTCGAAAGCCAGTCGAACCCGACTCTAGGGTTGCGGTGCTCATCTCCGTTTCAAAGCCGAAGAGCCAGCGCTGTCCGAAGACGTTTCCATGGTCATGTGGCCGGCATGACTAGACACCAAGGCACACAGAACGCTGTTACCTTCCCACCAAAGTGGTACCTATTTATCTACTTGCAATTTCTTGCTTTCAGACTGCTAGGTTGGCAGGAGCTGGAACTAGAGATGGAAGCTCACTCCGTCATGTGGCTGAACACGGGTCTCGAACTGCTGAACTACTGACCTTCCACAGCCTGCAGTTCAGTGTCTTAACCACTTGAGCCACCGCAGCTCTATACCCTGTCTATATCTATATATATCTATCTGTATCTATATCTATCTATATATGTCTATATCTATACCCTGTGGCTAATAGCCACTGATGGACTTCTGCTCCATATGTTTACCTAATTCCCTCTTGAAATTTTGTTAGTCTTTAGGTTCCAAAAGCAAATCCATTGGTTCTTTCATGTTCTCCCAGACTCTCGGCTTGTTTTTGCCGCAACAGCCAAATCCAGCAGGGCCAATTGACATTCCCAAAACTCTGTCAGGAGCAAGAACAGAAGCAGTAGGATGCAGGGGGGTTGTAGGGATGCTGATTTTTAATTCGGCTTTTGGGAGATTTTCGACCATTGGATCAGTACGGCAAAAGGGAGATGGCTAGAATGGGAGGAACAAGCCACTGAGAAGGCTCCTGCTGGGGTTGCCAATCTCCAGGTGATGGCTGGAGATCTCCTGGAATGACTGCAGAGCAATGTTCCCTCTAAACTGAGTTAGTGTGAGCCAGCTCACACGTTTTTAGCCTCTGGCTCACACATTTTTGTCTTCGCTCAGAAAGGATGGCTCCAGAGCAAACTGATTTATGCAGTAGCCAAATTGTTCACTCACGACTTTATTTATTTATTTATTTATTAGATTTCTACCCCGCCCACCTGCCAAAGCGGCTCAGGGCGGCTTATGAACAATTCAAAACATACAATTTAAAATCAGCAGTTACAAGGTATAAAATACAGTTCCATACAATTCCAATAAATGCAGTGAAGTTAAATAAAAATAGAGGCTTCCTGTAATGAAGTGCTAGTGTGACCCAACCGGTACAGTCAGTTCTTATGCCAGTAGCTCACAAAGCAGAATTTTTGCTCACAAGGCTCCATGGCTTAGAGTTCCCCTGAAGAAAACAGCTGCTTTGGAAGGTGGAGTGCGTGGCATTATAGCCTGCTGTGGCCCCTCCCCTTCCCAGGCACCACTGCCAAAACCTCCAGGAATTTCCCAACCCACAGCTGGCAACCAGACGCCTCCTGCACATTGCTCTGCTCCTGCCCTGCCCCCCTTCCTTCCCATGCAGCTTGTGTGGGAGAATTTCTGTTCTTTGGGGGGGGCGGGTGAAGATCCATATCAAACCATCTCAGCCCAGGCCGCCCTGCCTTCCTGCACCAAGGGAGGCATTCCTGGGATAGCTCTACACAATGGCAAGCCACGGGAGCCTGACCTGGGCCCGGGCAGAGCTGGGCAGGACTGGGGAGGAATGTGGCTCAAGTGGACGACCAATTGAATTCGGCTCCAGGAGAATGAAACAATGCATGGACTAGCACAGGGCCCCTTTTGTCAGTGCTCCCCCCCTTGCCAATCAAGAGAAATTCATCTCTTCCATTTTCTGGTGGAATTCAGTCAGCTCCTGAGCCTGAGCCGAGATTGCAAAGTGAAGCCAAGAACAAAACCACTTCGACAGGGACCAACCAGAACGGGGTTGGAGAAGAGTTTTATGGATCCCATGGACTCCATAACGAGGGTCAAATCAAGTCTGAACGCTCCCTAGAAGTTAAATTGACTAGATTGAAGCTATTGTACTTTGGTCACATTATGGAGAAGACATGAGTCACTGGAAAAGTTGAAGGTAGCAAGAAAAGAGGAAGACCCAACGTAAGATGGATTGACGCAGCCAAGGGAGCCTTCTGTTTGCAAGACCTGAGCAAGGCTGTTAATGACAGGACGTTTGGGACGTCATTCATTCAAAGAGTCGCCGTAAGTCAGAAGAGACTTGGCAGCACTTTACACACACACACAGAGCCAGAATAACACACAACACTATGCAAGATTTCAAGCCCTCCAGAAACGTGCTGGACATTAGCAATAAAGCAGAGCAAGTGGAGAGAATGAAGAAGCGTTCTAGAGAATGCAAAAGCTTCCACAATGTTCTGCATCATTTGGGCCAGTCTTGCTAAAAGCAGCGTTCTGCTTCTCCCTGCTACTGGCCCGCAGCAGCCCGGTGCAGGCAAAGTGAGGCGCCAGCTCCATGCTTCTGGCAGCTAAGTCGGGAGTCTGCAGTCCAGCGGGATGACAACCGTGCGCGGATGCTGCCACCAAGTGTCACAGGAAAAGAACTTCCCATCTGAAGCTCCGATTCTGGATGACGAAGAGACCTGCCGGGGGTCAGGAAGGGGCAGCAGCTACTTTTCAAGGCAAGGCAACCCGCTGCGTTGCCCATGGCCAAAAATGAAAAGGAATGGAAGAAAAAGAAAAGAGCGGGAGTCCAGTAGCACCTTAAAGACTAACAACATTTGTAGCAGGGAGGAGCTCCAGACACAACTAGACTGAGCACAACTGAGCCGTGACTCATGAAAGCTCATCCCCTGCCACAAATTTTTGTTAGGCTTTAAGGTGCTACTGGACTCTTGCTCTTTTCCACTGCTACAGAAAGACTGACACGGCTGCCCATCGTGATCTTTCCAAACGGAAGAAAAAGAGGGCGCCTCTCCCAGGCTCAGCCTGCAACAAACATTTATTTACTTAGCAGTTTTCCATGCGGTCTCTTCAGAACAAAAGCAGCCAATCACAACACAAGTTAAACTTTCACAAGTGGAAAAATACAGCCCGGTTTCGTTTCTTACTCCAGATGCTAAACTCTTGCTGAGCAACAGCTTCCAGGCTGAACAGCCATCATAACTCACTGCGTAAAAGTCATTCAAAATGTCCTCACGTCACAGCAGGGCATTGCTGATGGTACCTGCAGGACTTAATGTTTTAAATCATCGCAAACAGCTGGGAAAACACTAATGATACTTTCTGTGGATGCAAAAAAAAAAAATGCCTCTGACTGCCTAGACAGAACGTATCTCCTAAATCTCCATTAGGTGGCTAATAAATATTGAAAATAAAATAGATAAATTTATTTAACTTTGACCCTGTTGCAGGCCTTATTTGTACTGAAGGCTACATGTATTCCCCCCCCACCCTCCAGCAAATAATGGTTTCCCACGGCCATCTCCGGTCAGGAAAACGATGGCGGGGCTTTATTTATATACAGTCTACCTTTTTTACTGAGACTTAAGGCAGATCACAAAAACAGGCAGCAATGCAATAAAACACGTAAGACGCACAAGACATCTCATAAACAATGCAAAGACACGAGTTAAAAGGCAATTACAAGAATTACAAGACAATGCAATAAAAATAAGATAATCCATACAATAAACAGTGCAACAAACTCCAGTCGCATGCCCTTTGTAACCATGCCCTCCCAAACAATTCCATCTTACATATTCTGCCGAGTTATACAAGCATGGAAAGCATTCCACCAGGTGGGAGCCACAGAAGGCGGCTCAGGTATAGGAACTTGTTGAAACCCCTTTACAGGGTGGTACCTTCAGAAGGCTTTGCCAGATGAGCTGAGCAGTTGTTGTGAACAGGACAGGAAGTGGTCTTGCAGAGGCGGCCAAGGTAAGGGCCATCTTCAGGGCAAGAGAAGTCAGAAGAGAGCATTCTCCCCCCCCCCGTGGAAATAACTTGCTTCCAATGTTCCCTCCAAGCTATGGAGTCCTGTGAGCAAAAATTCTATTTTGTGAGCTACCGGCATTAAAGTTGTGAGTGAGCGATTTGGCTACTGCATAAATGAGTTAGCTTGGAGCCATCCTTCCTGAGCTAAGACAAAAATGTGTGCGCTGGAGGCTAAAGAACTGTGAGCTAGCTCACCCTAACTCAGCTTAGAGGGAACACTGCTTGCTTCACCAGCAATAGGGCCCGTAGCTACACTGGGGCATTTTGGAGCCCTGCCCCCTTAATTAAAAGCCACACCCCACAAATAACCATGCCAGAAACTTTTAAAAAAATCAAATATTTTAAAGTCACGCTGGCCGGCGGGATAGCAAGCAGCTGGCTCTCCACCTGCTGGCCAGGCGCTAGGACAGCAGACAGGCGAGACCTCCCAGCTGGCAGAGGAGCAAGGTGAGGAGCCCCCCAACATGGGATGGCTGATGCTGTTACTGCCACCGCCCCGGGGCTGCTGCTCCCTCAGGACTGCCCTGCACTATCAGTGTAGCTGCTGCCTTCTCCGTGGAGCTCCTCTTCCTCCTTGGCATCTGCCTCGCCATCCCCGCTGCTGGGTTCCTCGACACCAGAGAGCCTCAAACCGTCCAACACCAGAACACTGTCGGCATTGCCCCCCCACACACAGCAGCTCTCAGCCGCTGTGGTGACTGGTACCTGGTGAAGCCCAGTTTACCTTCTAGGGCACACCCATATGCAGAGTGCAATGTAGCAGTCTAGCCTCAAGATAACAGTGGCATGAATGAATGTGGTCAAACAAAACATTTCCCCCCCAGCTGAAATAATGTGCTTCACTGACAATACATCCCCCAAGTTTTTAACCGTGCCAGCAAGCGTCAGTTGAAACCCAGCAGATGTGGGAAGAACCGTATCCTCCAGGGCATTCCAGACGAGCATCGCCTCCCCCTCATCAGGATCCAGTTTCAGCTTCTTCACCTTCAGACATTTAAATCCAGCCGCCCAGTGCTTTCATACAGTGCCAGGTGGTCTAGACAAAGCAAAATAACCCTCTGAATCTGATCCATAAGGAGCCAATTAAACCAATCCAAAGCATGTCCCTTGATACCTCCTTCTTCCTTCGAGCCCCTCAACAGGGCGGCAGGGTCCACCTTCTCAAGCACTGATGATAAAGTCCACCAAACGACAGCCTTTGTCTACATTAAGGCAGAGGTCCTCAGCTAATGCCACCAGAGCTGTCTCTGTCCCGTAGCCCAGACTGAAAAGGATCCACTTCTATCATCTTGCAGAGGAACAGCACATTACAGAAAGCTTAACAATCGGCCCTATCTGCATGCAAGATCTGCTCTGACGTCAGTGGTCCAGGCTAGGCCAATCTTGTCAGACTTCGGAAGCAAGGCAAGTTCAGCCTGGGTCAGTATTTGGAGGGGAGACCACCAAAGAATACCAGGGCTGTGGTGCAGAGGCAGGCAGTGGCAAACTACCTCTGAAGGTCTCTTGCCTTGAAAACCACACCCGGGGAGCCATAAGTCAGCTGTGACTTGAGGTAAAAAAATAAATAAATAAACAAACGTAGGTCGTACCTGCCTTTATTGAGACAGGTGAACAGGGCTAGTTGGGGAAAGCACAATGGAAAAACTGCACGGGAGAACGGAAGGTTCCAAAGCCAGATCCTGCCGGGAGAGAATAGCGCACCTTTCTCTACAGGAGATTCTCCTTCCAGCCCCCAGAAACTTTACTCTGGTTGCCAGTCTCCAGGCGGTGGCTGGAGATCTCCCGGAACTGCGCTGCCCTCCCCGGTCTCCACCTCCAAATCTGGTTGCCGAGGCTGGGCGTGTCATTGCCAGTCTCCAGGAGGTGGCTGGAGATCCCCCGGAATCACCCCGCCCTCCCAGGCTCCACCCCCAAAATCTCCAGGTATTTCCCAAACCCTATCTCAGCCTCCCCAGGAGGCGGATGTCCCCCTCCAGCCGTCGGAACCTCAATTCTGGTCTCCCCAGATCTTCGGAGGTTTCCGCGGCCGGGTGGCTGCCTTAGCCCCAAGCAGGAGCGAGGCCAGACCGCTCCCCTCGACCCCCGTCTTCAAAGTCTTCCAGGTCCCCGCGGCAGAGCTGCCTCCCCGTCCCCCGAGGGCGCCTTGTGGCGGGGAGTTCCGCCAACCGCCCCGAGAGGCAGGCAGGCAGGCAGACAGGCGGCCGGCGCCATGGCGCGCCCTCCTCCCCCTCCTCCCGGGGCTGGGCGGGGGCCGGGCGGGGCGGGGCTCCTCCCCCTGGGTGGGGATCCCGGGGCGGCCCTGCCGGAGCGCACGTGGCCGGCCGAGGCGCGCCCGGAGAGGAAGGCGCCCCCTCCGGCCCCGCCGCCGCCGCCGCCCCGCCATGGGCCCGTGGCTGCGCTCGGCCGGGCTGGTGGCGGGCTCCACGCTGCTCTTCGGGGCGCTCCGCTGGGGGCTCGGCCGCTGCCCGTTGCCGGCTCACGTGCGCCGCGACGCCACCCGCACCTGGCGCTGGAGGAACCTCCTCGTCTCCTTCGTCCACTCCATCGTGACGGGGATCTGGGCCGTGGCCGGGTAAGCCGAGCCCTGCGCGCCCCCGGCGGCGGCGAGAGGGCCTCCGAGCGTACCTAGAGTGCGCCTCGGCAACCGGGTGCGGGACCCGGACCCCTCCCCGTCGCCCCTGGGGCCGCCCGGGCTTTCTCTGCTTTGCCACCACCGGGCAGGCTCGCCCTTCGGGGGCTTGGGCCCCTGGACCGGGACAGGTGGTGTCCGCGGACGGGGGAGCCTCGGGTCTGGGTGCCCGGGCTGTGCCATGCCACCCCTCCCCCGCCAACAACCGTTCAACCCAAACAATGTGGGCACTGCCGGGCAAAGCGGGTCCCTGGGCTCCAGAGAGGATGGGATGTGGAGGAGAGAGGATCACGGACCGCGGCTCTTTTCCCCTTTCCTGTAGTGCAACTGACAACACTTTTCTGCTCAGACAGAGGGAGCTGCAGTATCCCCCCCCCTTTTTCTGGTGAGGTGTTTTGTTTTTCTTTAAATATTCGGGGGTTTGGCAAAGGAAAGCTTGCTTCCCTTTGGAAAATCAGAATCATCCTCTGGGTGCGTTGGAGAAACACCCTCCCTTGGAAGAAGCTTGTTGTCAGAGCAGAGGAGGATTTGACCTTGTGCTGAGGTCTGATTGAGGGTCAGGTGCTGGAGGCCAGGCAAAAGTTCCCCTTTTCCCTCAGGTCTGATGGGGGTATGCCGGCCTGGGTATGTTTTCTCTTCTCTCAGCTGGGCTTGCAAACGAAAATTGTCCCTTTGCTCGGTAGATGCCTCTTCTTCTTACCAGGAATAAACAGATTCATGGAGGAGAGGTCTATCTGGCTACCATGACTGAGTGGAACCTCCACATTCAGGGGCACTAAACCTGAATCCCAGAGCCAGGAGACAACATCAGGGGAAAGTCTTGGCCTTAAAGCCCTCTAGAAGAATTGGTTGGCCACTGTGTACGACAGGACACTGGACTAGATGGACAACTGGTCAGATCCAGCAGGGCTCCTATGTTCTTACCTGTCCTCTGCTTGTGGGGACATGCCATAGCCTGGAGATGGGAGAGAAAGTAGGATTAAATTTGGGCGGGGGCCCCAGTGCTCCCTCTAAACTGTGGAGTCTTGTAAGCAAAAATTCTACGTTGCGAGCTACTGGCATTAAAAGTTGTGAGCAAGCGGTTTGACTGCTGCATAAATTAGTTTGCTCTGGAGCCATCCTTCCTGAGCCGAGACAAACAATGTGTGAGCCAGAAGCTAAAAAAACCTGTGAGCTAGCTCACACTCACTCAGTTTAGAGGGGACACTGGGTGCCTTGCAAATATGTGCTTCCAAAATTTGGAGACAGTTTTGGACACAGCAAGGAAAATCAATCCTCCAGCAGCTCCTTGGCTTTCTTGAAAGCCATGTTTGTGGGCAAAAAAGGGAAGCTCTGTGTTCCTGAGACTGACTGTCCTTGCCTCCCCACGCCAGGGTTTGGCAGATGCCCGAGATCTTCTCCGATATCGTTGACACAGCCCCGCCTTCTGGACGTCTGCTCCTCTCCTTCGCTTCAGGTAAGACCAAGCACAGACAGCTTTTAACAGGATGAGACAGGTTCGTGGAAGGAGAGGCCCGTGAATGGCTACTGGTCATGGGGATGATAGGAAACCGCCCCAACCAGAGGAGAAGGTCAGGTGAACACCTGAGTGGAGAGAGCTGGGCAGAGAGACTGGGGTTCGAGTCTTGGTCTCCCACCTTGCAGTTTCACAATACACAAATACAATTTTCTACCCAGGAGGCTCCAGTAGCATGCAGAGGTCCCCTGTCAAAAATTTCCCGTGGGGGTGTTTCTCAGTAAGAACAAAGGGCTTGAAAATAACAGGGAGTTAATAAGCAAGGTTGCAAAGTTTTAATTGCTTCACAAACTTGAACTTCAGGCACTGCAAGGCACAGTTGCTTCCATTTACTCTTTCAAGCCGCTCCAAGACTGGTAGAGATGCCATTTATGAAACAGACGTAGGTTGCAAGGGAGGCCTGTTGGTCCTTAGAGCATTTCCAAAGAGGACAGTTGCATGGAAACGATTTATCGGGGCCGATCAAAATGTCTCAAAGATGCAAGCTGATTTTTCGAGATCTCCAGAGGTCTTTATCGGCCAAATGGGCCTGGTGACCAAGCCCCATGAGGAAAGGCTGAGGGACTTGGGAATGTTTAGTCTGGAGAAATAAGTATTTGAAGGGCTGTCACATAGAGGAGGGCAGGGAGCCGTTCCTGTTGGCAGCAGAGGAGAGGATTTGAAATCGTGGGTTGAAATTAAGGGCGGGAAGGTACCGGCTGGGTCTTGGGAAAAACTTTTTTACAGTCCGAGTTGTGCAACAGTGGAAGCAGCTGCCTGGGGAGGTGGTGAGCTCCCCCTCACTAGCAGTCTTTAAGCAGCGGCTGGACAAACACTTGTCAGGGATTCTCTAGGCTGGACTAGAAATGGCCCTTTCCAACTCTGTGATTCTATGATTCTATGAAATGTGCAGCACCGAACATAGTGGGGAGGAGCTGGCCTCAAAGGAGGACAGGTGAAAGGTGGCCCTTTGAAGAGAGTCTTGAATCCTCTCACGTGAGAGTGAAGATCTTTCCAAAGCATCTGTTCTGATGTTTGGATGATGCACACCTGAGCAGACTTCACAAAGTCTCTGTGCCTGGAGCAGCTGTGAAGCTACCGCTCCTTGCCAGTCCCGATAAGCTGAATTCGGTTCCTGCCAGTCTCCAGTTCCCTGTAGAGACTGTTGTACGAAGAGATGATGGTATTTCTGTTGCGGCATCTGTGCTTTCACACTGCACTGTGTTCTGTGGCAACGATTTCCTCAGACGCTGCCCCAAGCTTCCTTCTTTGCATGGCACCAGCAGATTTGGCCTCAGTTTTGCAGGTGGGGTGGGGTGCCTCGCTGCTGCGTCGTTTTATCGACCTCCGCCCAGAGTGAGGGTTTCTTCCTGAGCCCACAAAGACATTTGTGAACAAACAGGAGGTGGGGCACAGCCCTGAATATGGGCAACAATGAGAGCTGGTGTTTTGGAGTGATGTACATAGACTACACCTTTAAAACATTTGCAGGTCAAAGCACTGAAATAGTTGAGGAGAACCTTCCCTAGCAGGAAGTGGTGAAGCAGCAGGGAGCTCTTTAGCTTATATAAAAAGATGAGAGAGGTTTGGAAGACTACGGGTGAAAGAGAGCTTTCCTTTCCCTCTTCTAAAACACCAGAATTTGGCGGCACATATGGAGGTTGATTGACAGTCATCTTCAGGGCAGACAGCTGCTTCACACATTGTGGACTTGGCTTATGGAACTCACTGCCACTAGATGCGGCTATTGGTACTAGTTTAGATTTTTTTTAAGAGATAAGATAAATTCGTACCATCAACTATGGAGCCATGCTGGCAGGACTTCCATCTACAGTGGCATGTGTCGCAGTGGATCGGGGCCTTCAGGCCCTGCTGGAGGGTTGCAGAGGCATTGGCTGGAGACCGAATGCTGGGTTATGTGGTCTGATCCAGCAGGCCAGTTGCTGCTGTTTCAAGTTTGAAGGTTAAAAGAGATGTGCCCCTGCACCATGGATGTGGGTTTTTTGGAAGAATATGAATTGAGAAAGTTTGATACCTGACATAGAACATGATCTGTTAGTATCTTTATTTGGACTGATATACAGTAAGCAAACTTTAAAAGTACTTCATGTTAATGTTATGTCTTAATAGTAGCAGATAGTCAAATTGAAGTATTTGATAAAAATAAATCAAGTGTTCTTTAAGTGTTAATGTCGCAATTTTATGTGGAAATCATTTTTATTGAGATAACACTTGCAAACCTTTAAAGAGGATCTAGATGACTTACATTATTTAAGAAAAAGCCAAAGACACTGAGAAGTGTTGACACACACTAATTGTTGCACACGCAGAGAACTGTGCATAACATTCCACTCATGTGCTTGTCTACTCATGTTCCAACAGCACGTAAGTTTTGTCCATGGCAGTCGCTGGGCCACCTCGGGTTCACATGTCACTCTCTGTGGCATCACGTGCATTAATTGTTAATTCCATATCAGATTTGGGTATTGTAATATCCCTTTTACCAAGTGAGAGGAAGCATACAAATAAGAATTTTAGCTTTGGTTTAGATTCGACCTACCAACTTATCAGAAGCTGCGGTGGCTCAAGTGGTTAAGATGCTGAACTGCAGGCTGTGGAAGGTCAGTAGTTCAAGACCCATGAGTGCCGCATGATGGGGTAAGCTCCCATCTCTAGTTCCAGCTGCTGCCAGCCTAGCAGTTCGAAAGCAAGAAATTGCAAGTAGATAAATAGGTACCACTTCAGTGGGAAGGTAACAGCGTTCCGTGCGCCTTGGTGTTTAGTCATGCTGGCCACATGACCACGGAAATGTCTTCGGACAGCGCTGGCTCTTTGGCTTTGAAACGGAGATGAGCACCGCAACCCTAGAGTCGGATTTGACTGGCTTTCGAGCATGGGAACCTTTACCTTTACTTACCAACATTGGATGTATAAAGTTTTTTAGTTCGATTATATATATTTGTGATTTTGTTCCTCCATTCCATTTACAGATAAATAAAACATACTTTTTCACACAATTCGTACGGATAATAACCTGGAAAATATTAATTAGAACATTGGAATGGCCCAGCTTGCCTGATATTCTGTCGGGCAAAAGCAGCCATTCGTTGTTAATTTTATGAAATAGTGTTTAGAAGCAGACATTTCCTCCCCACACACAGAAAAATAAAGCACTGGGAAACTTCTCACTGTTGAAAATATTCCCCCAAACCCTTTCTTTTTTTGCCCCACATCTCTGGCTGGCATATATATGCCCCTGGTAGAAGTATGCCATGTGTGGCCGTGGCACGAATGGAATGGCTTTCTCTCCTCCGCCAGGTTATTTCATCCATGATTCCCTCGACATCATCCTCTGCCGGCAGTCTCGTGCCTCTTGGGAGTACTTGGTTCATCATGCAATGGCAAGTATTGGTGAAGTTGGGGGGCGAGTAAGATGGGGTTGGGGACGATTCTCCTGGAAGTAGGGCTGAACCCTTAATCGGCAGTGGACTTGGCGCGTGACCCCAGACCCCACCCCCTGGCCCATCGGTAAATTCTGTATTGGTAATGGAATTCAGAAGACGAGGGACGCATTACGCAAATGGATTTATTCAAATAGCTGTGGGAGTTGGCAGGTGTTCAGCCCACTCCTGAATTTCCACTGGCTGTCCCTCCTGTGTTTCCAAGCTCGTCTCTGCAACGCAGGGATTACCGGCTCGCCTTGCTTTTAACGCTGAGTGTGTTTTAATGGAATTCAGAATTCTTGGGAAGCGCAGTCAGTAACGCGTGACCATCAGTTTACCGAATGCATGGACCTCTTGTCGTCTCTGTGCATTAGCTCTAGACAACTCCGGGGATCATACAAAACTGCAGATTGGAAGGAAAATGCCATTTTTAGGGGTGTGGGTGGGGAATTTTCCCAGTTAGGCTGGCTGGTTTCTTGAGCAACAGCAGACCCTGAGCACTGGACTTTCATTCCTATGGAACTGAATTGGGTGCCCCTCCGATACTCCCTCTAAGCTGCGGAACCTTGTGCGTAAAAATTCTAGTGTGTGAGCTACTGGCATTAAAGTTGTGAGTGACCCATTTGGCTGCTGCATAAATTAGTTTGCTCTGCAGCCACCCTTCTTGAGCTAGGACAAAAGTGTGTGCGCCAGAGGCTAAAAAACTGCGGGCTAGCTCACACTAACTCAGCTTAGAGGGAACACTGGGCCCCTCATCCCTGCTCTGACTGATGCCCCGTTAGAAAGAAAGGGGTTTGGTAAAGGTGATCTGGGATTCTGCCCGGGAGAACGTCAGCACTCCCCTGTCTCCGTAGCCTCAGCCATCTTGGGAACAATTGCACCATCGTCTGCAGTGGGCCTAGTCATCTTGAGCTCCAGCAGGAGATCCTTTGCTTTCTAGTTGGCACGTGATGACGTTCAGGATGTCGAGGCAGGGCCTGCAGGTGGAGGATCTCACTTCGGGATTCCTCCCTTACCCTGCACACTTCTTGATCTTCTCTGCAAAGCTTCCAAAGAAGGGGCGGGTTGGGGGCGGGTGTCCTCCGAAAACAACTAGAAAAATCACTGCAATTCAGGATTCGTATTCCTGATTGTGCAAAATCTGACTCACCCGGGATTAAGGCAGATTCAGCAAGCCAGAGGCACTGAGGAGGCTTTGATCCTGCTGCACGGATAAACCGGATTCCCTGGTCGTGGAGCCAGACGAACGTTGCTTGCTTTGTGCTCATCTGTTACCGGCAATGCTAAAATGTGCTTCTTTGCAAGCACGTGTTGACTGTGTCTTCGATCGGGCCAGCCTTTGTCGTGACCTGCTATTGGCTGGTAATGAAGGTGTGGCAGAATAACCGCAGTTCTGGTTAACTCCCCCCCCCCCCCGGTTGTCTCTCCCAGGCCGTCACGGGCTTGTTCTCAGGGATTCTGCTGAACCGCTTCGTCGGGGCAGGGCTGATCTCGCTCTTCGTGGAGGTGAGCAACATCTTCCTGACCATCCGGATGATGATGCGGCTGGGCAACCTGCCATTCCCCACCCTCTACCGGGTCAACAAGTATGCCAACCTGGTCGTGTACTTTCTCTTCCGCCTGGCGCCCCAGGCCTACCTGAGCTGGTACTTCGCGCGGTTCGTGGAGGTGCGCGGGCAGGGAGCTTTCCTCATGTTCAACCTGGTGCTCCTCGACATCATGATCCTGATGTACTTCTCGCGCCTGCTGCGCACCGACTTCTGCCCGGGAACGCAGAAGCAGGGCCCCGACAGCGAGAAGAAGTTCCTCATAGACTGAGCGTGCCCCGGAGCCTTTGGCGGTGGAGGGGTAGAGCGCGTTGGTCCCGGCCTTGAACTCGAACTCTTGACACCCACGTGCCTTAACTGCTGTAGACTCTGCATTCACCGTGCTGGTCCTTAAGTCGCTTCCTTCCTTGTTGGCCAGTTGAGGGGGTGGGCAGGAAGATCCAGCCGGGTAGGTCTGAGCCTTCTGCCCTCTAGAAAGAACCGGAACACGGAGGCTGGTCTGAGCACAGAAGGGGTCGAAGAAGGGAAGGGAATTAGTCTTCCGTGTTTGCTGTTGTAGGGGTTATTTGCCTCATTAAAGTCTGTTTGCACCCTGAATCCACGGACCAGGACTGTCTTTCCAGTGCAGTCATAGATGGGGGCTATCTCTTTTTGTGGCACTCGGGGCTCGATATCCCTGAGTTTCAGATGCAGGGGACAGACAGACTGACAAACAGGCTACCACTCTGATCCCAGGACTGGGAGCTTCTCTGAACTAGGTTCAACAGACCAGGGCCAGGGGGCTGATCCAGCACAGCAGTTCGCTAAGGGGCCCAGCCGAAGGGCTTGCGCTGGAACCCTGCGAAGGGGAGGAGGCGGCCTGGCTTTGAAGAGGGAAGGGGAAGTTTCACATTTCTGCTGCCTTGGAGTCGAAGCCGGCAGAGGCGATGGAGCCGTTGCCGTGCCAATGGGGCCGCGTGGCCTGGAGTGAACTCGGAGCTGGTTGGCTGGCCGTCTCCCCAGGCAGCTCCTCACCTGAGCTGCCCACCCAATCCCGGCCTGGGAATCCAGGCTGGGCTGCCTCACCTGTGCCGCCAGAGCAGGCAGCCGGGTAGCATGGAAAGGGTGCCTCTCTCTGCCTGACAGGATGGCTGGGGGCCATTTTTTTCTGGGCCAAGAGACTTTCTTGGCAGAGCTGTAAATCCTCTCTGACTTTTGTTTACTGGACTTCCTTTATTCCCAGCCTTTCTCCCCAAGGAGGACCAAGAGCAGCTTAATATCATTCTCCTCCATGTTATTCTCACGAGAACCCTGTGAGGTAGGTTAGGCTGAGGACGTGTGACTGGCCCAGGGTCACACAGAAAGCTTCCAGGGGGATTTGAACCTGGGCCTCTCAGGTCCTAGAGCAGCATTCAAAACACTGCACCACACCGGCTCCCAAACCAAAGAAAGGGAAGAAATCATTCAGTTCAGTGAAGGAAAGGGACCCATATTTACTGCTGCACCACTACTAATTCGGCTTATTACAGTGCATTTGTCACATGACAGTAGCAAGCATGGCACATGTCGCCCCCAAAGTACATAATGTCTATCCCGACTCAAGGGTCCACTTGGAGAAACAGCAACTTGCTCCCAATGTTCAGAGTGCTTTATGCACATTCTCTTTCCACAACCCTGCAAAGTTGACCAGCATCATTTCCCCCCATGTTGCAGAGAAAGGCGAGGAGAGGTCTGAGGCTGAGAAGGAATGGCTTGGTCCCTTTTTGAGCTTCTGAGACTGACGCATCCCTACTGCCTCCTATGTAACCTATATACAAAGAGACCACCCAGCAAAAACCATAAAGGGAAAGAAAAAAAGGCTGGGGATGAGACACTTTATCAAATGAAGTTAACCATTTATCACAAAGAATAACAAATAGTCAATATAACACTACCCAACAGGTGAGCTCTACATACAGTAAGTCAATACAAATCAGTAAGACATAATTTCAAGTAATAATTCCAACAGGTAAGTATAAAATACAACTGCTCTATGTAACTCCACAATTCAACAGGAAAGTGAAATACAACTACTATATATAACACTAGTGAAGGCCCCAGATTAACTCTTCATTGCTTCTTTGGGAGTATACTACATCATGTGGTCGGTCCTCTGTATTTCTTCTATAATGGTATTCCAATTATATAGTGATCAATGTGATGTCAAAATAATTAACAGCAAGTTTCCTAACAGGCACCAGTCAAAAAGCTTATAGTTTAGTTATTAACACTATTGCTGGAATGTCTCTGTATACTGATAACGGGATAATAAACAGTAAACTTCCTAAATGGGCACCAGCCAAAAAGCTTAAAGCAGGCTTTCTAGCAACTGAGTCAATAATAAAACTATAAGCTTTTTACAATAGTTTTTATCATAAAACTATAAGACCGTATGATGTAATATACTCCTGAAGAAGCCCTGAACGAAACGAAGAGTTAATCCAGAACCTTCATTGGTGTTAAAATGTAGTAGTCGTTTTTCACTTTCCTGTTGAATTGTGGAGTTTATATTGAGCAGCTGTATTTTATACTTAGCCATTGAATTAGTACTTGAAATTATGTCGTATTGATTTGTATTGACTTACTGTATGTAGTATTCACCTGTTGGGTAGTGCTATATTGACTATTATTCTTTGTGATAAATGGTGAACGTCATTTGATAAGCATCTCGTCCCCAGCCTATTTTTCTTTTCCTTTATCCTTTGTAACCTACCCAGGGCAGTGAAAAAAAGGGCAACGTCACTGTTCTCACAACGATCCAGTGACGTGGGCTACTCCAAGGCCGCCCAGTGAGCTTTGTGGTGAAGTGGGGGGCTGGAACACAGTCTCCTCCCCCCCCCATATTGACCAGGCCACCATTTCGTGCCTCCCTCTCATCCATGGGAACCTGACACTTGGCTTTTTTCACAATGAAAGCCAGGATTCTCAGAAACCGAAATTCTGTGGTTGCATGGTGTGAACAGCCTTGTGTGAATTTAGGGACTCTGGCTGGAAGTGATGTTTGGGGGAAGGGGAGCAAGGAGTGTCCCCCCTGTGTAGCAGGTCCAAGTTTTTTTAGCCCTCCTGTCCGGATTGGATATGGCAGTGAGTGAGCAAAGAGGCATGGGATACTGAGTTTTGAAAGGAGACCCACAGGGGCATCCTGATTAGTTACGTCCCTCTCTATCCACTGACGTTAAGGAGCTTAGACTGGTCGGACTCTGCCTAGAGCAGCACTGACAGCTTCCCCCACCACCAGAGATTTGTGACTTTTCTTAGGCATATTTCTGGTGTGGTAGCGGTGGTGGGAGGAAAAGTCTGTCATTGACCTAGAAGGGAAGGCCAGCTGGGGTTGAAGAATGCACCCCAGAGAAGGGGCTCAGCCCTCCCAAGATTCCTCTTTCCAGCAGTTTAGCGGCGATGCTTTCTTCTGGTGCCCACCTAGCACAGGAGAGCTGGTTTTCTTTAAAGGAAAAAGCCATTTCCCCCTGGAATTTGTGGTCAGATGATGGGAGTCGGCTCCAAGAGGCCTGGGTTTGAGACCTTTCTCTGCCACCGCTGCAAATATACAGACTCTGTCACGTCAGCCATTCAGAACCAAGTCAAGGGCCGACTGTGCATGCCTAAACCTGGGAGGGGAACAGGAAGAAGCAGGAGGCAGAGCAGCTCAGTAGCGTGCAAACACACAATAGCTTTTTGAGACGTGCTCAGTATTTCCCCTTAAGACTTCCAGACTTAAGCCCATTAATCATCGGGGCTCACTTGAACAGAGACTCTTTGTGATGCCAGAAATGCGTGAGAACAGGTAAGGCCTCATTGTCAGAAAACAGCCTCTCTTCCACAGACTCCACACTGGTTTGCCAAGCAAGCTGATCTCCTCTGCTGATATCCTGCTGTCCATTCTTGAGACTTCCTTGCTTTCCCTCGAAAACAAAAGAGCCGGTTGCTAGCCTGCAGGATCCTTCCTGTTCACTGAGGGGCTTTGGCGAAACTGCCGCTCCCTGCCCAAAGCCACCAGGCAGAGTTGCACTGAGCACAGAACGGGATAAACCTTGTATGTGCCAACAGGACCTCCTTGGAGAAAAGACAGAATGCAAGTGACGGTAGATGCTGGTTCAGTCCATACCATTTGGGCTTTGGGGGCAGGGGGAGAAGGGGCCGAAACTGCCTTAAGTGGATAGTCCGCTTTTAAAGGAAAGGTCCCTCAGTATGGGGAACATTTCAGCTAACCTCCCCCTGAAGCGCCAGGTTGGGAGAGGGTCCACTCTGCCCCCCCAGTTCTCAAGTCAAACCTGCCGTTCCCTCTTCCTGCAGCTCCACCCCCTCCAAGGAAAACCAGCCAGTGTTTTCAGCTCTTCCAGTGTTGGGGGCAATGCTCCCTCTAAGCTGTGGAGTCTTGTGAGCAAAAATTCTACTTTGTGAGCGACCGGCATTAAAGTTGCGAGCGAGCGATTTGGCTTACCGCATCAATCAGTTGGCTCTGGAGCCCTCCTCCCTGAGCTAGGACAAAGACGTGTGAGCCGGAGGCTAAAAAACTGTCAGCTAGCTCACACTAACTCAGCTTAGAGGGAACACTAGGTGGGGAATAGAAGGGTAGGCAGCCACACACACACCCCTTGGCAGCAACAGCACACCCTTCGAGCTCACAAACTCAGACAAGCCAAGAGCACCAAAGGGGGCAGGAGAAGCCCTCCCCTGAGAGGGGCAGCTGGCCAGAGGAAGTGGGAGTGGGGGTGGGGGAGAAGAACCTTGCAGGCTTTCATGGCTGGGCAGCAGCAGCAGCTCCCCAAAGGGCCCCAAGGCCCTTGTGAAATTACTTCTCTGGGCGCTGGGCCAGTCGCGTCAGCCCCAGAAGAAGTCACAAAAGCAAATCAAAGGCTCCTTCCAGGCTAAAGTGGTTCAGCAGCTATTTGTGGGGGGGCGGCCTGTAGCACAGGGGCTGAGCACCTGATGCACCTACAGGAGGCCCCCCCCCCGCACAATCCCCGGCAGCTCCAGTTAAAACTGCTGGGAAAGACACTTGTCCGCCAGAGGCAGCGGCTGGACTCACTGGAAGGGAGCGGCAGGAAAACACACCAGTAGCTCCTTGCCCGAGCAGAAGAGGGCCAGGCCCAACGTAACTGTTGCCGAAGCCCGCACAGATCAGCAGCAAAGCACTTTGTGACCGGGCAGAGTCAGAAACGCTATTTCCGCTTGAAATGAAGCGTGATTCCCCCCCCCCCCGCAGGTGCTGCAGATCTCACAGGCGCCAAGGCGGTTTCCTGCACATGGTTGTTTCACGGCTGCTCAGCAAAAAGAAAAAGCCCGCTGGGCTTGCTGAGGCAGTCCCCCCCGGACAGGTGACAGACCCACGGCGATTGGCTTTCCTCCAGATCAGCCAGAGAGAGGGCACGTGTCCTGCCAAGAGAACAGGGGCGCCAGCATGGTGGCCAGTCCCAGTCCGAAGAATAACCTGGGCCCTGACCTGGGAGGCCCAGGTTACCCAAATCTCAGCACATCTTAGAAACTAAGCAGGGTCAGCTCTGGTTCACTCTTGAGGGGGAGACCACCAAGGAAGTCCAGGGATGCTATGCAGACCAGGGTTCCCAGGTCCCTCCTGGCCATAGGCAGGGGGAGCTAAGATTGCCAGCTCCAGATTGAGAAACTCCAGGAGATCTGGGGGCAGAGTCTGGGGAGGACAGGGACGCCTCCGGAGCCTCCATTTTCTCCAGGCGAACTGATCTCTGGAGTCTGGAGATGGGGTGTAATTCCAGGAGATGCTCGGGCCCCACCTGGAGGCTGGCGTCCCTAGTGCAGGCAACGGCAAACCACCCCTGTTCACCCTCTTGCCTTGCAAACCCTACAAGGTCACCATAAGTCAGCTGTCACTCGATGGCGCTTTCCACCACCAAAGGGTCAAGTGGGGGTGTGGAATGGTATGCTGTCATCTCGTCAGATTCTCGTAAGCTAAGCAGCATTAATACTTGGATGGAGGACCACCTGGGAAGACTGAAGAAGGAAGCAATGGCAAACCACCTCTGCTTCTCACTTGCCTTGAAAGCCCCTTGCTGGGATCAGAGTAAGTCGGCTGTGAGCCCAGATACTAGTGCCAGCAGCAGTTCCCCGGCCTTGGCTTATGGAGGCCTGGGAGGGAGTCCTTCCCTGCCCCAGGACAGGTGACTTCCTCGCTTTGGGAAGGGACTTCGCTCCCCTTCCTGGCGGCTCTGCGCTCTTTTTAAAGAAACAAATGAAGGAGGCTGGAAAACAGTCCCATACAAATTTGCTTGAGAGAACTCACTGAATTAATTGGGATTCGATTTGAATAAACAGGCATGGGATTGGCGGCTCCTTGGCTTGAGGGTGAAGGTTGAAATAGGTCCCCATCAATGCTCCCTCTAAGCTGTGGAGTCTTGTGAGCAAAAATTCTACTTTGTGAGCTCCTGGCATTAAAGTTGCGAGCGAGCGATTTGGCTGCCGCATGAATCAGTTTGCTCTGGAGCCGTCCTCCCTGAGCTGAGACAAAAATGTGCAAGCCAGAGGCTCAGCTCAGAGGGAACAGTGGTCCTCATAGCCTTTACATGCTCCACTTTCTATTGCGTGGGCCAATGGGCCTTACTGGATGGCAGATGTGTACACAAATAATAATGGATCAAGGGATACTTTTTCAGAGGACAACACTCCCTGGCTTTGCTCTACAAGTCCCTGTCAAGCGCTGTTCCGTCTACCAGCCACCTTGAGGCCAAAAAGACTGACACAACCACTTTTAACTTTAAAAGGGGTAACTTCATTGATATGAGGGGACATGTGAGGAGGAAACAGAAAGGAAAAGTAGAAAGGGTCAAAACCATTGGGGAAGCTTGGAGACTATTTAAAACTACAATCCTAGAAGCTCAGAAAAAATACATACCGCAGGTTAGGAAAGGCACAAATAGGTATAGAGAAAAAGCCTGCATGGTTTAACAAACAAAGTAATGGAAGCTGTAAAAGGTAAAAAGGATTCCTTTAAGCAGTGGAAAGCTAGTCTCAGGGAGGCTGGTAAAAGGGAATAGAGGCTGTGGCAAATAAAATGCAAGAGAAATAAAACACAATGATCCAACATTGGCTTCTCTTACGTTCTTATGTTCTAGGTAGAGCTGCAGCCTTGAGGGATGTCCCTATTATGCACAAAAACACTGTCAAGACAAAATGGCCCAATCAGAACTGAACATGTTTCAGGAAGCACAGAAAGTTTCAGGGCTGATGATGAGCATCTGTTAAAAGAGAAGCAGGAAGGAGAAGGGGGGGGGCCACAGAGGAACTGGCCTGCTTAAGTGCTTCAGCTGTATCTTGAGGGCAGGAGGTTTTCTCCCCAAACACACACAACTATTTAGGAAGAGGGAGGGAAATACCCTTCCCCCCCAGCCAGCTTCCTGCTCAATTAGTTCTGAACTTCAGCAGCCAGTGCTGTGGGACAACGGCACTATGTGAGTGTTAGAGGACTGATGTTCACAGTGCATCCCTGCCGTTTTCAAGGCTTTTAATGTTAGGCTATGTATTCAACTTTTACTTTTCCCTTAAGCATTGAATGTTCTTTTTTTCGTGTATTTCAATTAGTGTAATACTGGTTGGTTTAAAAGCCTGTGTACTTATTGTTTTGTCTGAACACCTATGTGCTATGTAGCCCTTTGAAGAAATGTAATGTTGGGGAGGGGCAGGCATTTGGATTAATGGGCCCATTGAGTCTATTGACTTCTTCCGTTTTTACGCCAGATAGCGGGAGTACCAAGCTGTGTGGCAGGTGCTGCACTCCGACTGGACCTTGCGCAATGGTCATTGGGAGTCAAGGGGCTGGATAAGTGGCTTCGACTTAAGATTGGAGGCCCTCTTTTCGGTGCCCAATACCTGGTCATTTCACATTCTCTGAAGAAAGATTCCTTTAGAAGTGCATGGGGAAAATTTGTGGATAAGCAGTTAGAGTTTCTTGGGCTGGGGTCAGACTGGCAGTTTGAAGCACGAGGGAGTTATGGCAAAAAGACTGGTTTTCCCGGTCACACTGCACCGACTGATGCGGGAGCATACCAGGGAGGATACACAAGGGAGCATTCACACTGTTGGCCCACCCCGGCGGAGGCGCAGCTGTAAGTGGCTTTTTTAAAAAATCCGGCTACATGCGCTTATGCGCATAAGTGCATCAGCAATTGTTGCAGGATCCCGTGGCTTTCAGCGTTCACAGATCTGGGAAGCGGGGTAAACACACTCTCCAGCGTTTGCTACCACTTTCACCTGGTATTTTTTAAACTCGGAAGCGTTACAAGACGGGTTGAATACGGCTGGGGAACGCCTGATAGATGTGCCTGTGTGAACCGGCCCTTTAATCCATTTGCAAAACGTTTCTGAAACGTGCCTATATCAGGCCAAACTGCCCGTCTGAACTCAGCCTTGGTTTCTGTCCTGTTGCAGTTAAGGATATGCACTATTCTGAAGCTGCAAGGTTGGTTAGGAAAAGGGTTAATGCGTTTGACCACAGTGGCACACAGGGATGTGCAAGGCATGCACCCTCTACTCCTGCAGCAGGGATTCACCCCTCTTTGACCCTCCCACCATATCTGAACCTCCCTAGAACTTCTGGCCATAGGCACACCTTTATGTTAGGCAGACTGAACGTGTTCCCAACTGCAGAGCTCGGGGGGGGCGCTCCACCAAAACTCCATACTCCTACTGCTGCTGTGCATGTGGCGTAATGAAGACCATAAATCACCTTATTTTATTCTCATGGATAGCTGTATTGGTCTGAAGCAATAGAATGAAGTTTGATTCCAGTGGCATCTTTTAAGACCAACAAAGTTTAATTCTGGGTATAAGCTTTCATGTGCTTCTTCAGATACAGGACCTACCTAAAGTAGGATGCGTGCACACAAAAGCTTATACTGAGCATTAAACTTTGTTGGTCTTAGAGATGCCCCTGGAATCAAACTTTGTTCTCTTATCTTATTCTGTGATAGACAGATGCCACTCAAGAGACCTCTGGATTACACCTACCCTCAGTGAATATCAGCTGCCCGTCAACTCCTGTGGGATCTCTTTTTTTTTGCTGACAGAGACCAATCTGGAGATAACATGTTCTGTTGCCAGATTTCTAGCACTTCTGGTTTCTCTGTGCAATCACAGAGATTGATTTTAATGTTGCACTTTAATGTTTACTGTTTTGCATTTTATCTGGCATTTGTTTTTGACTTTGCTTAAGACCTTTGGTCAGAAGGGCGTAATAGTAAAAGAAAAGTCAATTGGGAAGATGGAGGTAAACACCTCCCCCCTTCCAGCTTCCTGCTCAACTAGTTCTGAACTTCAGCAGTCAGTGCTATGGGACAACTGCACTATACGCTCGTTCGGCAGCTACTGTTCAGGATGAATTTATCAAAAGGTTTTTTTCCCATCCCACCTTTCCCAAGCCAGGCTTGAGGCAGCTTGCTATTAGTTGCATGTACAAAAGTCAAAAGGAATAGAAGAGCAGAACAAATAGGCCACAAACCCAGAAGAAAACAGTTCTGCCTGCTGACCATTAACGCACAATCCAAAAAGCAACACCAGCAGGAGCAGAAACATCACGGAGGCACTCAGTGGTGGCGAACCTTTTAGAGACCGAGTGCCCAAACTGCAACCCAAAACCCACTTAAGTATCGCAAAGTGCCAACACGGCAATTTAACCTGGATACTGAGGTTTTAGTTTAGAAAAAACAACTCATACATTCACATCTTTTGTCTTAAAAGAAAAACATGAGGTTGGTAAGCCAGGGGGAGAAAAGAGAAATTGCCTCACTAGCAAATGTAGTTACTGATCACCAGGACACAGGTTTAATAAGCACACTGATTCTGAAGCGTAAAGTTCTAATAGAGGTGGCCATTTGAAAATACAATTTAAGCCAAGGGGTTGTAAAGAAGAAGAGGAGGTCTCCATCTTTCTCACACACAGAGAGAGAACCAACCCAACGTTTTAAGACAGCCTGGAGATCTCTCTCTCTCTCTCTCTCTCTCACTCGCAACACCCCCCCCCCTGCATTTTAAGACAGCCTGGATCACAATCTTTCTCACACACACACAGAACCAACCCAGCGTTTTAAGACAGCCTGGAGATCTCTCTCTCTTAAAGGTGCCACTGGACTCTTTGCATTGCTACGGGGGGGGGAGAAACACACAGATCTGCCGTCACAGAGAGCTTTTACCTAAATAAGTCTTGGGGTGATTTCCCACAAGCTGTTGCTTTGCGCTCCCTCTTCCCTTCGCCCGATCACGTCAATTTCACACCATGTGCTGGGCGGTGGCATTTTTGCCTTGCAGTTTCACCCAATTCCCCCACGTCTACTCAATCCTCAAAAAACAGGATTGAGATGCTGGGAAAATCGGGCGAAGCTGTGGGGCAAAATGCCACTGCCCGGCACACGGTGTGAAATTGGCACGAAGGAAGAGGGAGCGCAAGCAGCAGCTGTGGGAAATCGCTCCAAGGCTTATTTAGGTAAAAGCCCTCTGGTGAGGGCAGAACTGCGTGTTTCCTCCTCGTGGCAATGCAAAGAGTCCAGTGGCACTTTTAAGACCAAGGCTTATTTAGGTAAAAGTTCTCTCTGTAGGCAGATCTGTGTGTAGGGTGGGGCAAAGGGAAGAGTGAGCGTGGAGCAGCAGCTTGTGGGAAATCGGTCTTGATTGGTCTTAAAGATGCCACTGGACTCTTTGCATTGCTACCTGGGGGGGCACACTTAGTGTGGCCCTGCAAAGATAGGGGGGTCAGGGAGGGCTTCCCAGGGGCCCGCACTTTAGTGCAGCCCTGCAAAGATGGAGGGGGTGGGGAGGGCTTCTCAGGGGCCCGCACTTTGTGCAGCCCTGCAAAGACGGGGAAGGGTCGGGGAGGGCTTCCCAGAGGCCACTGGGATGGGTGATGGGCGGGCAGCAGGCTGGCAGGCAGTGGAGGCCCAGAGCAGGGAGAAGCGGAGGTGGAGCACCCCACCTTATGAGTGCTCCGGTGGCTGGAGTGACGGCGCGCGCACCCACAGAGAGGGCTCTGCATGCACTCTCTGGCACGCATGCCATAGGTTCACCTCCACCGCTCTAGGTGGAGCCTGGAAATCTCTTGGAATTACAACCAATCTCCAGACTTCCCATGGAGAAAATGGCTGCATTATACTCCACTGAGGTTCTTCTCCAACCTCCACCACATCTCCAGGAATTCCCCAGTCCAAAATTTGCAATCCTAGTGGAAGCAGAAACACACAAACCCCTTTAATCCAAGATGCACTGTACAGGCTTCCTCTAAATGCTAGTGAAGGTGGCATCTTCCTATTCTGTGAGAGTCCATTCTGCCAAATCAGAATACCAACGGAAGTCGAGTACGGGATAAGGATACTTCTAAGATGGGAGTGGAGAGCGAGAGCAGGAGGGAGGTGCACAACTAGCACATAGGTTCATCTCAAGAAAGGTACGTGGGTCACGACAATGGATCTGAAAGGTGGCACTGTGCCCCTTCGACTGCACACAGGAACTAGTACCTTCAGCATCTGTGTAGAGCAGGAAACGCAGGTTCAGGGTGGTTTCTCAGTCAGGAAACGAACAGCCACATTAAGCTGCACACTCCGAGAACTCTTGAAGGGCAGTCCCACACATCAACTGTGTTCTGTAGTTCAGTCTAGAGCCAACAGGATGTGGACTGGTGAGCCCAAATCAATGAAGACCAGAAAAAGAGAAGACAACTATTTCGAACATGGTGAGACAAAAGCAGTTCACCTGTCCCTGGAATTTGGCCAGTTCTTGCTGGACGGGGGAGGCCGTTCTTAATTGCTTATTCCTTTTGATTCTTCTGGGGCCTCCCCACTTGCTCCTTTGAATGTCAAACATAATGGTTGAGTGCCTATTAGCAAGGCAGCAAAATGGGAAACTCCCTACAGGCGAGGCAGAGGATTCTGCACACTTAGCTATTGTTGTAAAACGTGACTCTGCCAGTTAGAAAGCCCTACCTGACTAAGCATGCCCAGTCCTCACTCTCCTGCTGTAAATCCAGAACATTATCCTCCTTAAATCTCAAACTACTTTTCCTAGAAAATGAGAATTTGGTGGGGGGGTGGGAATTCCCGATTATTTAAAGGTAAAGGTTCCCTTGCTCGAAAGCCAGTCAAATCCAACTCTAGGGTTGTGGTGCTCATCTCCGTTTCAAAGCCGAAGAGCCAGCGCTGTCCGAAGACGTTTCCGTGGTCATGTGGCCGGCATGACTAAACACCGAGGCGCACGGAACGCTGTTCCCTTCCCACCTAAGTGGTACCTAATTATCTACTTGCAATTTCTTGCTTTCGAACTGCTAGGTTGGCAGGAGCTGGAACTAGATTATTTATCTGTCAGCAAATCAACTATCTTCTGTGAGAGCAGCCCCCAGCAACAGGCTGATAAGCATGTGGAAGCGGATGGCGCATTAGAAGAGAACCAGAGCCCCCCAGCATGATGCCCGTGGGTGCCAGCAGACACCTTTCCTGGTGCCAGGTATTTTTAGAAAGTGTGTAGGGCCCGGTCGGACCACCACGGCTTCTGATTGGCCATTGGAAATCTGACAGTTACTGCCAGATAGATCAAGATGGGGAGCCGTGTTAGTCTGTCCGTAGCAGTAGAAAAAGGTAAGAGCCCAGGAGCAGGGGAGGTATAGCTGTACCTGAAGAAGGGAGAAGTGACTCACGAAAGCTCACACCCTACCACAAATGTTGTTAGTCTTTAAGGGGCTACTGGACTGTTGCTCTTTTCTGCAGATACTGCCGGATGAGTGTTCCTTAACTTAAATCAGAACTGCTGAATTTCAGGAGGGGTGTTGAAAGACCTGAGTCAGATTGAGATGACGAGAGGAGGTCCTACGACTGATAGACAACTTAAAAACTGATAAATCACCAGGCCCGGGTGGCATACTTCCAAGAGTTCAGAAAGAACTCAGTTGTGAACTTGTTGATCTCCTGAAAAAAATATGTAATCTCTCGTTAAAATCTGCTTCCATTCCTGAGGACTGGAAAGTAGCTAATGTCACTCCCATCTTTAAAAAGAGGAGATCCGGGAAATTACAGGCCAGTCAATCTGACATTGATACCGGGTGTTATTTAAGGAAAAAATTAGTAGGCACATCGATGAACAAAACCTATTGAGGCAGACTCAGCATGGGTGCTGTAAGGGAAGATCTTGTCTCACTAACCTGTTAAGTGTTTTTTGAGGGAGTGAACGAACATGTGGACAAGGGGGACCCAATAGATGTTGTTTACCTTGACTTCCAGAAAGCTTTTGATAAAGTTCCTCATCAGAGGCTCCTAAGTAACTCAATAGTCACAGGATAAAAGGACAAGTCCTCTTGTGGATTAGAAACTGGCTAATGAATAGGAAACAGAGAGTGAATATAAATAGGAAATTTTCTCAGGAGGGTAGTAAGCAGTGGGGTACCAAAGGGATCAGTACTCAGCCCAATGCTTTTTAACTTGTTTATTAATGTTTTGGAGTTGGGAGTAAGCAGTGAAGTGGCTAAATTTGCAGATGACACAAAATTGTTCAGGGTGGTGAGAACCAGGAAGGGAGGATTGTGAGGCACTCCAAAGGGATCTGTCGAGGATGGGTGCGTGGGCGTCAACGTGGCAAATCGGGTTCATTGTGGCCAAGTGTAAAGTGATGCACATTGAAGCCAAAAATCCTAAATACAAATGATGGGATCTGAACTGGCAGACTGACCAAGAGAAAGATCTTGGAGTCGTAGTAGATAACTCAATGAAAATGGCTAGACAGTGTGCAACTGCAATAAAAAAGGCCAATGATATGCTGGAGATTATTAGGAAGGGAATTGAAAACAAATCAGCCAGTATCATCATGCCCCTGTATAAATCAGTGGTGCAACCTCATTTGGAGTACTGTGTACAGTTCTGGTCACCACACCTCTAAAAGGGTATTACAGCATTGGAAAAAGTGCAGAAAAGGGCAACTAGAATGATAAAAGGGTTGGAACACTTTCCCTATGAAGAAAGGTTAAAACGCTTGGGGCTCTTTAGCTTGGAGAAACGACGGCTGAGGGGTGACATGATCGAGGTTTATAAGATTATGCATGGGATAGAGCAGGCAGAGAAAGAAGTACTTTTCTCCCTTTCTCACAATACAAGAACTCGTGGGCACTCCATGAAATTGCTGAGCAGACGGGTTAGAACAGATAAAAGGAAGTACTTCACCCAAAGAGTGATTAACACATGGAATTCACTGCCATGGGAGGTGGTGGCAGCTACAAGCATTGGCAGCTTCAAGAGAGAATTAGATAAGCATATGGAGCAGAAGTCCATTAGTGGCTATTAGCCACAAGGTATAGATAGGAACTCTCAGGCTGGGGCAAGTGATGCTCTGTATTCTTGGTGCTTGGGGGGGGCACAACAGTGGGAGGGCTTCTAGTGTCCTGGCCCTACTGCTAGACCTCTTGATGGCGCCTGGTATTTTTGGCCACTGTGTGACAGAATGTTGGACTAGATGGGCCTGATCCAACACTGGCTTCTCTTATGTTCTTACTTTAATATGTACACTTGTAGAACAAATTTAGAGTCCAGTGGCACCTTTAAGACCAACAGACCTATTTTGACATATTTATTGCTTTACTACAGTTGACCGTATAACCTTAGCTTGTTATTTAGCTTGGCTTTGCAGATCTTAAAACATCTTCATCATGTTACATGTCAATTTGCTGTTCAGCCCATCTGTAAGTTTGAACCTTACCTTCCTTCCAATGTATTCAAAAAAGGTATTGTGTGCACACGACGGACGCTCATACTTTGGATAAAATTTTGTTGGTCTTAAAAGGTGCCACTGGACTCTAAATTTGTTCTACTGCTTCAGACCAACACAGCTGACCACCTGCATCTATGTACACTTGTGTGTATGAAAGAACATATTTTTAAACAATAGGTTCATTTTTAATAAAGGCATTCTGTCAAACAGAGATCACGCCTGAAATGCTGAAAAGCTACACTGGGAGTGATGTATAACCTCGTTCCCTGACCTTTTGTGGTTGGCACTCATTCCTGCGACAGCCATTCTGTGGTCGCACCCACTACCCTCTGTCGGATTTCCAAAGGTGCCTGCTGGGTCAAAAAGGCCGAGGACCCCTGGACTGGAATATGGGAGACATGAGTGCAAATGCCCCCTCTTGCCATGGAAGCTCACTGGCTTTGCGCCAATCACACTCTCACATCTCATCTACCCTGCAGGGTTGCTGTTCTGAGAAAAACAGAAGAGGGGAGAGTGGCGTTGTAGGCCACTTTGGATGCCCATTAGGGAGAGAAGAGGGAATACACAACTGTGTTCCCAAGAGGGGTGTCACCACGAAAAAGCAAGAGGACAAGATTCTGCGCCATGCGCACGGACACAGGAGCAAAGTTTAACAGTATTAAGAAAACACGATATTGACAGGCCAACCAAAAATCTTCCCTGTAAACTGTGCAGTGAGTTGAACCTTCAAAGTGACACAGCCGTTCTTGGCACCACGATTTTAGAGAAGACAAAGCAATGTCTTCATAGATCAACGCATGCACAAAAGGCCCATAATGCCTTTTGTTAACATCAAAATTGCCTTCAAGCTCTCTAGAATTCTTAATCAGGCTGGCTGTTAAAAGGGGTGAGGAGCCAGACTGATAAGGCCTCTTCCTGCAACCTGGTCGGAACGCTCTGACTCCAACAGGATGTGGCTATAGTGGTTAGGAGCGCGGACTCTAATCTGGGAGAACTGGGTTCGATTCCCCGCTCCTCCACCTGCAGCTGCTGGTGTGACCTTGGACAAACCATAGTTCTCTCAGAGCTGTTCTCCCAAGGGCAGTTCTCGGGAGAGCTCTCTCAGCCCCACCTACCTACCCACCTGTTGTGGGGAGGGAAAGGGATTGTAAGCCGCTCTGACTCCTTCAGATAGTGAAGGGCAGGGTATAAATCCAATCTCTCCTTCAGGTTAAATAATCAAGTCAGCGCAGTATAATAGTTCAGCAAGAGACCCAGGTTCAAATTCCCCATTCTGCTACGATGATCACAAAGTGCTCTTGGGCCAGCTACTCACTCTCGGACTAAGCTACGCCATGGGGTTGCTGCCAGCATAAAAACAAGAGAACTCTGTACGCCGCCTTGAGCACCTTGGAAGACGGGTGGAATAAAAATCCCACTAAATCCCTCAGAGCAGGGTCTTCTGCAGGTGCCAGCCTACAAACGGGCAAAATCAACAACTGCCCATGCATAGGCCTTTTCCGTTGTGCCCCTACTTTACGGAACGACCTGCCTGAGGAAGTCCGGAAGCCTTCCACTCTCCTGGCTTTCCGCCAACTATGCAAAGCTGAATTATTCAAGAGGGCTTTTCTACAGAGGCAATAATAGAGTTGCACTCTAGTGAATGATTCACAGAGTTACTTGGAAAAATCATTAGGGACTGTGGTCTAGACTGCTGTGTATAGGTTGTTGAAACTAGAGATTCTGCTAGGGAATTTTTGCACCATTTAATGTGCCACGTTAATGTTTATGCTTGGTTTCAGTTCTGCTTTTTTACTCCTGGTTGGTGCTACAACCACAATCTTATTACGTTGCTTACCGAATGTCTCATCCATCAATTATATTGAGTCACTCTGTAACGTGCCTTAAACCCAAGTGAGAAAGGCAGAGTATAAATAAAAAATACTTTTTAAAAATGACCTTCTGCTACATAGAGAGGAGACACCATCCAATTGAAGACACAAAGACCAACAGCTGATCAATGTCTCTGTCCCCACAGGTAAGGGACCACAGCAAGAAATAAAAGTGGTCCTCATAACCACTCTGGAGATTAATTTTAGTAGAGGCACGAAGGAAAACCTCAATGTAAATCAAATTCAGCCAGTATTACGTAGCTGTGTCTCCTCGGGCTTTTTTTCCTTCCCTTGAAGAATGCTTTCCTTGGTTGGCTAAATTCAGGCCGTTCCCAAAATAAACAAGGTGTAGGTAGCCACCCTGAGCCGTAACAAGATCCGAAAATGAAAGCCATATAATACCTGTTATTAAGACAAGACACAGTAACACAACACAGTAAGATTTCAAGTGTTTCAGAACGCTTGATCAGCCTGGCCCCTGGCAAATTCTTGGTCAGCTCTGGTCTGCAGTGTTATCAGTTGGATGGCACCCATTTCTTGTTGCTTCTTGCATGGGTGCAGCCTGGTATCAGCCACACGCAGCACCTAGTGGAGTCTATTCAAACCACAAAGAGGCCTGAAGAGCTGGAGTATGCACGATGCTGTGCTACTCTGGCCTTTTCAGTTTTGGATTGTGCAATGGGCCAGCCCAACAGTTCCATCTATCTCTTCAAGTGATCAGTGTCTCATTGGCTATGCAAAGACACAAAGCTGAGGCATTTATTGAAACACTCACAATGCCTGTGATTGGTTCCATGGCAAAAAGGGTAAGTTTAAGTGATCTGGCCTCTAAAGCAATTGACTTAATCCTGTTTCAGTAAGATAGGTGAAGGCCTGGGGTGGGGGGTGACCATAGACATTTCTTTTCCCCAAAGGAAAAACTAAGTTTAGGAGAGAAAGAGAAAAAGTCAGGAAATATTCTCTTTTGGAATTAGTGTAATCCCTTAAAAACAAGTCTTTATTCACCCCAATATGTAGCGTAAAGATTATGTAAGAACCTATAGCACCAGCCAAGGATAACTGCAAGTATACTGTAGGCATGCACAGCATATTTTCAAGGACATTTGTTTAAATTAACTAATTTCATCTATTATTAATACGCTATAATGTGGATTATAAACCTGAGATCCAAATATCTTCTAACTCTATTGTTATTTGTTACTGTACGAGGCTTTCTGTCCAAGGTAACTCTTGCTTACCTAAAAGATTGTTTTCTATTTTTAATTCTTCCTACCTCACAAAAACCAAAACAGTGGCTAAGGTAAAAGAGGGTGCAACTCTTATTTAGGTAAATATTTCCTGCTTCTGTCAAAAATGGGCACCCAAAGCAGCTAATTCCGCCCTCCATTTTATCCTAACAACCTTGCCAAGTAGGTGCCCTCACCTGGATAGCCCAGGCAAGCCCGATCTTGTCAGATCTCGGAAGCGAAGAAACAGGGCAAGTACTTGGGAGACCTCCAAGGAATACCAGGGCTGGGACACAGAGGCAGGCAACAGTAAGGCACCTCTCTGAAACGTCCTAGCCCCATCAGGGGTCACCAGAAGTCAACCATGACTTTCAGGCATATACACACGCACAAAATACCCCCCCTCAAAAAAAACCCTCTGCAGACTAGGCTAGTTTGAAAGTGACTGTCCCAAGGTCACCTAGTGAGCCTTCATGGCAGTTAGGATTCAAACCCAAGCCTCCCATCCAAATACCAGCCAGGGTTGCCCCTGCTTAGCTTCTGAGATCTGATGAGATTGGGCTAGTCCGGGCTTGCTGGCTATATTAAATTTTACTTGAACAACAGCATTTGTATTTTTAAATTTCTCAAGCATGCCAACTAGCATAATTTTATATTCCAAGTTATAAATGATGCGTCTTATGTTGCTGAAGCACTAAAATCAGTTGAGGACTTGTAAGTAAATATTGCCCATGTTTCAGTTTCTATCAAAGAAAAGGCTTTATGCCAGTGCTTCAAAGAACTTCCGGAATTTTTACATCTCTCGTCTCAACTTCCAGCACAAAAAGCACCAACAATCCCACCCTGACCACTTCTGCGCTGCGGTTTTTGTCAATCGCTTGTCCCTATTGCTTCAGGTTTCCCCGCCCCCCGCCCATGTTTTGCTTTCTCTAGTAGTCCCAGAGGGAGCAAAACACATGTGGAAAAGGGGGGGACACAAAGCAAGAGGGAAAAATGAGCAACAAGTGACAGTGCAGAAGTGGCCCCGTCACCTCCCAATCTGCATGGTTCATATGGGTCTGCAGCCGCTGCTCCCACTTCTGCAATTGCTAAGTAGGCCTTTCCCCCCACCTTCATTATCAAGGTAATCAAGGATCAAAGGAATACATTATCATGGTGATATAGAGCCAATCATCTCAGATGACTCTGCAAAGCCTGAGAAGGCAAACCTTCCTACATTGAGCATATCCATGACACCAGTCACTAAGATCACCCTCACTCCAAGCCAGCAGGCCCCTACAGTAGCACTGATGTGGCACATGCACACTTTTATGAACTGTACATCCCTTCCCAGCCCTCTTAAGTCAATCCTAATTTGACCCAAGCCCTACTGACAATAACAAGTATTAATCAAGACGACCATCGACTTGAGTGTTGTATGCAAAGGCCCAGCTCTACTCACATGGTCTAATTGTGATCCCTTTGTTGCTAGAGGGCATCACCTGTATGACAACAATTTGAGGGACAAAGGCAATCCATGGGGACAAAATATCCTTCTAGGTCCCAAGGTACACGTGATTACAGCAGTTGTTCAAGTTGCCCATCTCTGCTTACCCCCCCACCCCCAGTGCAATTTCTTTGGTTTGAAAACACATCTGGAGTCAGTGTGGTAGCTAATATCTGTTTATTGTGCAATTCTATTGTACAGCTCTGGAAATATTCTGCTTAGATGATCCCAATCTGAAAAGAAACAAAAAAAAAAGAACTGTGTGAGCTGTCTGTCCCACCACCTTCAAAGACTCAAGCCCCCACAAACACTCAGGTAGAAAGATCTCTCCATGTTCCAGCAGAAAAGGCTGTATCTCAGACATCTCTTAAGGAAGCAAGCCCCACAAGGCATGAACCCACTAGTACGCAGCCTCCACAGCTAGCAATAAGCTCCAAAGACCGCAGCTCCTATGGAGTTGACAATCTTGCATCACATGGAGCTTGTAAAACCTGACCTAGTTCTCACACACACTCTTGTGGTACTGATGGTTTATGGCTCCTACCAGAAACACAACTGCCAGTTTGGGTTACACAGATATAAAAGACAACCAAGGGAACCAGCTGTGTAAAAGGAAATATTTTGAAAGACAAATGACAAATCTGCACCTGCCAAAATTCACCTTTTATAAAGGAGCACTGCCCTCCTGGTCACCCTAAAGAGAACAGGCATACATGGTATAAAAGTAGAGGTGGATTCCATGTTGCAGTAGAGGATCCAGGCATAGGTCCAGAAAGGCCGGCCTGCACAACCAGCAGTGCAATTTCGAAAACACAACTGTCAGGTGTCATTTCTACCCTTACGGAGAAATAAGGCCACAAATAGAGGCCGCAGTGAAGAAGAAAAAGGTTGAAAGTCATCCTCCTTACCTTGTTGGCAACATCTAGCGCATCATAATCTGGAGCAAGACGGACATAAGCCTTTTTCTCACCATCAGGCCTAGAATGGGACAAGTAGTGTTAGCTTTTGGGGTTGCTCATATCACATCATTTCCACTTTTGAGAAGTGTGAATATGCAGAGAAATATCCAGAAAGCTTTCTGTTGCCAAACAGGCAAGAGACTAATTTGAGGAAACACACAATATTAAATGTTTAGCTTCCTCATACTATTCTATCTCTACTAAACGGCAAGAAAATATAGTACCTTAAAAAATTAAGTGGCTTCATCTCAGGACATTTCTAAATTCTTATTTGAACTAAAAACAAGCCTTTTTTAAAAAAGCTTCCTAAGTATACTAAGTATATAAGCTGCAGACTGGAAGGTCTGTAGTTCAACAGTTCAAGACCTGAGTGCCTCATGATGGAGTGAGTTCCCGTCTCTGGCCCCAGCTCCTGCCAAGCTAGCAGTTCGAAATCAAGAAATTGCAAGTATATAAACAGGTACCGCTTTGGTGGGAAGGTAACAGCAGTCCATGTGCCTTGGCATCTAGTCACGCCAGCCACATGACCATGGAAATGTCTTCGGACAACGCTGGCTCTTTGGCTTGGAAATGGAGATGAGCACTGCCCTCTAGAGTCAGATTTGACTAGTTTTTGAGCAAAAGAAACCTTTACCTTTTACCTTTAAGTATACCAAACTACTGTGTGCACTAAATTATACACAATGCATTCCAGGTTCAAAACACAGGCAACCTTATGTAGATTTAACTAACAAGGCAGTATTTAATATGTCTGGAAATCATTTATCTACCCATCACCATCTCTGGAGAGATCTCTGTGCATCAGTGGTTCCTTTGAAAGCATCACATGGTTCAGTTCGAAAGTGTTTCCATCATCTGCACAGAGCACCCCCAGCCACGCACACACTCCACTGTTACTCACCGAATCAATGTGTTGACCTTGGCCACGTCAATGTCATACAATTTCTTGACTGCCTGCTTGATTTGGTGCTTGTTTGCTTTCACATCCACAATGAAGACCAGCGTGTTGTTGTCCTCTATCTTCTTCATGGCTGATTCTGTAGTCAGTGGGAACTTAATGATGGCATAGTGGTCCAGCCTGTGGTCCAGTACAGAAATAAAGAGCTGTTTACACTCACAACAGTTAAGGTTATTGATGGTTGAGTAAGTCTCTGGTCCATCTCTGCGCACAGATCCAGGTGCATCAGTATCTAATAAGCTATAATCACAAGCAATCAGGCTTTGGTCGCTAGAGAATCATCACGTGCACCTCTGGTTCTGTTCTCGGACCAGAATATTTACTGTGTAGAACTAAACTCTACATCTTACAACAGCACTACAGGTAAGATTAGAATTTCAACAGCCAATCCATATACAAAAGAACCTCCTCAGGAAAGCTCCTCCATTAGCATGTCGCAGCCTGGGAAACTCCTACAAGATAATGACTCAGCCCTACCCCACCTTCCTGAGTAGATATAAATTACCTGTCTAACATTTTTCTTCTCACATTGACACAGAGAAAGACTCCATCTTTCTGTGTTATACCTCTGAGGATGCCAGCACAGCTGCTGGCAAGATGTCAGGTACTACAATGCCAAGACCATGTGCATACAGCCTGGAAAATCTACAGCAACTAATGAATTCTGGCCATGAAAGCCTTCGACAACATATCGACAACATATAGAACTAAACTGTTCAGGGGGAGGAGAAAGGGAGAAGCCCCACATCCTCATTAAGGATTAAAAAGGGATCACATGGTTGAGGAGGTGGAATTCCACCTGTATTGGCCTTCCCTGCTCTACTGCCTTCTGTTTTCTTCTCGCCCACCCACTTGCCTTAGTATGTTATCATCTACAGACACACATGTGGAATTTTGGGAGTAGCTGTTACTTGTACTACAACTGTCATCTAATTTTTTAGGCCTAACTGATTTATATAGGTTATTGATTGATTGTAATGAATGGCTAATTATTTTTATTGTGTTTTACTGTTTACAGGCATTGTTGTAATCTGCTCTGAGCCTTCCTGTGCAGGGGAAGGTGGGCTAGAAATTAAGTAAATAAATTAAATAAAGGTATCCTGTAACAATATACTTGTGTGGTTTTTTTAAAATGAGCTGCTCATTATATATAAAATGTTATTAGAAGGCCAGCCACTCAGTTCTATGCACACTCACCAAAAGCCCTTTCGGTCAATACTTTTATGAAAAATAATTCTTTGATTACCAAAATGCCCTTTAATTGTTAATCTCAATTAGCTAAACTGTTCCACTGTCTCAATAACTCAAATTTGCGTATGCCCTGACGTGGATAGCCCAGCCTTGTCGGAGCTCAGAAGCTAAGCAGGGTCAACCCTAGTTAGCATTTAGATGCTTGACCTCCACGTAATATCAGGGTCATGATGCAGAAGTAGGCAATGCCAACCTCCTCTAAATGTCTCTTGCATTGAAAACCTTACAGGTTGCAATGAGTTAGCTGTGACTTGACAAAAAAATCTGTCTATGGGACTCACTGCCACAAGACATTGAACTGACAAACTACTTTAAAGCATGATTACAGAAACTCAGCGGAAACCAGCTTCTCAGCAGCTTCCAGTTCAGGGACTGGATAAAAAAGATTTTGACAGATGGAGAGTTTGTCACTGGCCATCAGTCACAACAAACAAGTCTACACCCCTCATTTTCAGAAGCAGCATAGTTACGAGTACCAGATGATGGCCAGCCTCTGCAGCTCAACAGAACCCATTCTCTGGCCACTACTAGATGGATCATGCCCAGCTTTCAGGCCCAACGTACTTGTTCCTTCTTGGTGCACTCTTCCGCGGATACTTGGGCTGCCTCCGTAACCGCAGGGTTTTGGGCCTCCGGAAGGTGGGCGACGTCCGAATCTTCTTCTTGGTGTGACTATGGACACCTTTCAAGACCGCCTTTTTAGCCTTCAGGGCTTTGGATTTTGCCTCAGTCTTCGCTGGGACAGCTACAACAAGAGGCACAGTTGAAAAAGCATGCAGGCATCTTTAATATACTGCATTCAGCAAACCAGACAGTACACAGGTTCCATAATCTGAGCATGAACTCTCTGTTTAAGAAGTTTATTCTCCCCTACCCAACACCTTTTAAATGAAGCAACATGTGCTTATGCCTGGTGTGCAATCCAGGCACCACAGATAGCAGGGGGAACGACACAGAGAGGTTTACAACATAGGCCTCAACAACGTAGTCACTAAGCACATTATAAAAATAATAATCAGATGTGAAAGACAACCAACGGAAGGCACCCCCTAAAATTAATCCCTATTACAAAGGATTTGGATGGGGCGTGGGAGACACCTGGTTAATGGCTGGCATTTATATTTTCAATGGAAGCACGGGTTATTTTTCCTCTTCTCTGTCCCAATAACCCCACGTGCATCTGGAAAAATGTTTCGCACTCAGCGCCACCGAAACCAATTAAATCTGCAGCGTATCTTATACTTCCAAGCCTCTTAAACTGCAGCCTCTTTGTCCCCGGTTGGCCGTGACAGAACGGGCAGCAATCCAGACACTTCCAACCCTCCCCACCCCAGTCAGCAACCACCGCCAAGATTAACGCCGATTTTAAAGTCATCTTCAGGCCTCTTCCCCAGAAAGGAGCCAACAAGCTCCCTCCCTTTCTGAAAAGGCCACAGAACACGAGCCACGATGAGCCACCTTTCGATGACTGTCTGGTCAGACCAAGAAACCCTTTCCACGGTGAAGACCCCCCCGCCGGTTATAAATTCCCCTTTAATCTTTCAGCACGACCCATTTGGACCCCCTCCCGCCGCCGCCCGCTCCAGCCCGCCTCACCCTCCTTCTTGGCTTTCGGCGCCATCTTGGGGAGGCAAGAAAGAGGAAAGCGCGTGTGTCTCCCACGAGCTTATAGCACCCAAGTCTCGCGAGAGTGAGCATCCTAACTCCACGGCGGAGAAAACCGCAAGGCATGGCGGGGGAGGGGAAGAAGGCCGGCTTTTACAGAGGCCTCAAATACGAGAGCATGCGCACTATCCCACTCGGAAGTGTCATGGCGTGCGTAGGGCATCACGGGAATTGTAGTTGCCAGCTCTCCTTTTTAATTACATGTCAGGCACACGCTCGTATTACCTTCGCTGTAAACCAGGCTTGCTAGCGCTGGGTTGGGGTAGACCCTAGGGAGGTTGGGGCCTGGGGAGGAACCTCAGGTGGGTATGAGCCATCTCTCTCTAAAGCAGCCATTTCCTCCAGGGGAACTGCTCTCTCTCTCTAGTCTGGAGATAAGGTTGCCAACTCCAGGTTGGGAAATTTCAGATTTGTGGGTAGATCCTGGGGATGGGGAGAGGTTTGGGGAGGGGAAGGGCCTTAGCAGAGTATGATGCAATACAGCCCACCTTCCAAAGCAACTATTTTCTTGCCTGGACCAGGGTAGCCCGGGCAAGCCCGATCTCCTCAGGTCTCGGAAGCTAAGCAGGGCTGGCCCTGGAAAGTACTTGGAAGGGAGACCTCCAAGGAATACCAGGGCCGAGACACTGAGACAGGCAATATTAAGTCACCTTTCTGAAACATCCTAGCCCCACTAGGGGTTTCCAGAATTCACCATGACGCCTGCACGCGCGCGCGCACACACACACACACACTGGCAAAAATACTTACGAAGAAGAACTAAGCAGCTATTTTCTCAGGGGGAACTGATCTCTGTTGTTTGGAGGTCAGTTGTAATTCTGGGAGATCTCCAGGCCCCACATGGGGTTGGCGCCCTTGCCCACCAGGCTGGCTCTACTGAATGAATTGCAGAAGCACGTGACTGATGGGGGGGGGGCATGATTTGGTGGCAGAGCATCTGCTTGGCATGCAGAAAGTCCCAGTTTCAATCCCTGGCAACAAAACTAACCTGGATGGACCAGTGATCTGATTCAGTAGAAGGCAGTTTTATGTGTGATGCTAGAGTTGGCCATATTTAAAATGAAGGTAAATAACCACTCGGTAAATAATATCCCACTAAACCAGTGACATTTTTCTCCAGGTCTGTTGGCAACCCTTGATTTCGTAGCACTCATATCCGGAAGACACCAAGGGAGAGAACAAAGGGAACACAGTGCCCTCTGCTGGAAAGAGCACCATGGGATGACCTGGAGGAAGGCGCATCCTCTAGCAAAGTCTGTAGATACAGGTTCGAGTTCCCCCTTGCAAACAAAACCAAACACAAGCCCAGTAGCACCTTAAAGACTAGCATAACCAAGTTTCCTGTTGCCAGGCACACACAGGAGGAAGGAAATACTGCTACAGCTACAGCCACATCAGTCACATGCTTCTGCAGTTCATCCAGAGGAGACAGTCTGATGGAACGGCCAAGACCTCTCCCAGACAAGGGCTCAGGTGCTGGGCAGGGTGGGGCTCAGGAGCACCCACCTGTTGTCAGGCAAGGAGAATGCAAACAGCAGCAACAAGGAAACCAAAACTGCACATGGCACAGAAGACAGTCATGGGCAAAGGGGACCATATATCATTCTTGGGCAGAGCTCTATCCCACTAGGGCAGGGGTGTTGAACTCATTTGTTGCGAGGGCCGGATCGGACATAAATGAGACCTTGTTGGGCCAAGCCAGGTGTGTCATAAAATGTAATGCCAGGTAGCAGAGATATAAACTTCATAAAGGGCACAAACACAAAGGTGTGGGTTTTTTTTTACTTAAAATAAAAACATGCTTAAAACATGAGCTCTGTAAGATGCAAACCTACTTTTGATTTATTGACATTCACCACAGAAATCTCATCCTCAGAGCTCTGAGTCTAGGACCCAGGTTAAAACATGAAATGGCTGATTGATTAAGAGAATCTGGCAAAGCAAGCTATGATGCAGCAGCAGCAGGAGAACTGGAAGCAGGCGATGGCCAGTTCCACTGCAGGCCTGATGGAAGCCCTCCGGGAGCCTGATGCAGCCCCCGGGCCACATGTTTGACACCCCTGCACTAGGAGATAATGGAAATTTTGCTGCACTTAACATAATTGCACTGGCACAGAAAGAGGGGCATCAGAGGACTGTGGCTTAGCCAGTATCCTAAACCTTGGTCATGCCAGCATCCCCATGGAACACATTCAGATACAAGTCGTCGTCCCCCCCAACTGCCCACCTTCTCCTGGGCCTTGAAGCCCCCACACAACTGAAGACACTAACTATTAAGTCTACAGCCAATCACATCCCTCCCTAAGTCAGAGAAAAACAGAGATCAGAATGACGCCTTCTGTCTCTCCCCCGCCCCTGGCATGGTCCCTGATGATAGATCTGTCCTCCCTAAATCCATCCACTCTCTTTAAAAGCCATCTAACCCACTACATCTTGTGGCAATGAGTTTCACAAGCCGTCACTACCCATTATGAGAAGTACTTCCTTTTGCCTGCCCTGAATGTACCATCAGTCTCCTGAGTTCTAGCATTAAGGGAGAGGGAGAAAGATTTCCTGTTACCCACTTTCTCTGCACCATGTTTAATGCTGTCGACTTCTGCTACCTCAGCCTAGGTCATCTTTTTGGTAAAAGACAAAAACTGTAGTCGCTTTAGTCTTCTAGGCCAACTCTGTGCTTAACTTCGGTTGCCTATCTCTGCACTTTCCCCATCTCTTCAATATCCTCTTTGAGCTGTGGCAACCAAAATTGCACACAGTATTCCCAATGTGACCACACCAGGGACTTGGATCAGGGCACGACTCCACCGGCAGTTTTATTCTCAGTCCCTCCCTTTCCAGATGATCACTAGCATCAAATTGGCCTTTTTTAAAATCGCCACTGCAGACAGAGTTGACATTTCCAGCGGGCTCTCCATAACAACCCAAAGGCCTTTCTCGCAGCCTGTCATCGCCAGCTAATACCCCATCAGTGGATATTTCAAATTAACCCTGTTTTCGTCGTGACGTGCATCGCTTTGCGTTTTCCAGCACTGAACGTCATCTGCCATTTCGTTGCCCACTCACTCACTCACTCACTTTGCAGCGCAGTCCTAAATTCAATCTTGAAAGGGCGTATGATGGAAACAGACACCCACAGCGGCATCTCTCAGAGACCTGCAGGTGGCAAGGCTTGACCATATCGTATTAGTGTAACCTCTGTGCCAGCCTAGCATCGGGCGCCATCGGGGGCACGCTGCGGGCAGAGTGAGACTCAATGGGTGTCCTCAGCCTCTCTAGCCCCACACAAGCCTCCCAAGCTGGGACATCAGTGACAAGGGAAAAACTCAAGTGCCCCCCCCCATTCCAACACATCTTCCTACAAGCAGCAGGCAAGCATTAGCTCACTGAACACGCTGTATCTTCAACAGGGGCAGCCCACCGAGTGGGAAATCCCAGTGCAGTGGGAGAGTCTGCAGACCCTGCAAGTATACCACGTGCAGACCTTTGGAGCCTGCTTGCTCTGTGCCTGCTACTGTGGCTTACGACTCTCCTTGTCTGTCTCTTTGCAGCCGACAGCCATCTTAAGGTGAGGGTGGCAAGGACCCCATGCCCAGTGAAGTGCCAACCATCTGCCACGCCTATGACAATCCCAGTAGCTGCCAAGGACCAGTGTGGACATAACTGCTGTACTTGCTGGGCCAAAGGGGACTCGGCTGCTGGTGAGGACTCGGGCCCTCAAACGCAGCCTAGCAGAGCTTACTGGACTGCAGCATAAATATATGGAGCAGAGGTCCATCAGTGGCTATTAGCCACAAGGTATGGATAGGGACTCTGGGGCGAGTGATGCTCTGTCTTCTTGGTGCTTGGGGGGGCAATGGTGGGAAGGCTTCTAGTGTCCTGGCCCCACTGGTGGACCTCCTGATGGCACCTGGTATTTTTGGCCACTGCGTGACACAGAGTGTTGGACTGGATGGGCCATTGGCCTGATCCAACACTGGCTTCTCTTGTTGAATCAGGCCAATGGCCCATCTAGTCCAACACTCTGTCACACAGTGGCCAAAAATACCAGGTGCCTTCAGGAGGTCCAGCAGTGGGGCCAGGACACTAGAAGCCCTCCCACTGCTGCCCCCTCCAGCACCAAGAATAGAGTGCATCACCTGCCCCAGACTGAGAGTTCCTATCTATACCTTGTGGCTAATAGCCACTGATGGACTTCTGCTCCATGTTTATCTAATCCCCTCTTGAAACTGTCCATGTCTGTAGCTGCCACCACCTCCTGTGGCAGTGAATTCCATATGTTAATCACTCTTTGGGTGAAGAAGTACTTTCTTTTATCTGTTCTAACCCGCCTGCTCAGCAATTTCATGGAGTGCCCACGAGTTCTTGTATTGTGAGAAAGGGAGAAAAGTGCTTCTTTCTCAACCTGCTCAGTTCCATGCATAAACTTATAAACCTCGATCATGTCACCCCTCAGCCGTCGTTTCTCCAAGCTAAGGAGCCCCAAGCGTTTTAACCTTTCTTCATCGGGAAAGTGTTCCAACCTTTTTATCATTCTAGTTGCCCTTCTCTGCACTTTTTCCAATGCTATAATATCCTTTTTGTGGTGTGGCGACCAGAACTGTACACCAGTTCTTATGTACTCTTATAACTCTTATAACTGTACTCTTATAACTGTACTTATAAATGTACTCTTATGTACTCTGATAACTGTACTCTTATGTTCTTAGCATCGTCAGTGCTGGGGGCTGCCAGGGCATTCCTTCCTGTGGAGGGTGCCGTGATCCCTTTGTTTCCTCTGCGTATGGACAGGGGCCACCAGAGCAATCATGAACCCATCCCCTGTGCGGGGGAGAAATGCGATTAAGACCCACACAGGCCCTCCATTTTGTTGTGCTCTTCCCACTTCTCAAGACAGTAGGAAGATCCAAAGATTGTGTTGTTTCCCCGGATTGCTTCCCTTGGAAGGGCAGGGAATTGGAGGCTTCCACCTGCAGACACCCTTGCGTGTGTTCCCCAGAGAAGAAGCAAGATCCTGCAGACCCCAAGGTGCTTCAGCCCAGATTCTCCGTGCTATAGTTCCTTCTTCCTCTGTCTGCTGTTTCTTGTACTGAATTTATACCCCACCTACTTCCGCAACGGGGATCCAAAGTGTCTTACATTGTTCTCCTCTTCTCCATCTTATCCTCACAACAACAATCCTGCGAGGTAGGCTGGCGCTTTCACACACATGGAAATAATGCTCTTTCAGTCCACTTTGCAGCTGGATTTTACTGTGTGTAATGGCAAAATCCACTTGCAAATGGTGGTCGCTGAAGTGGATTGAAACTGCATTATTTAGCATGTGCGACAGCACTCTTAAGAGTGTCTGATGGGCCCACAGTCACCCAGCAAGTTTCCATGGCAGAGTGGGGATTTGAACCTGGTTCTCCCAGATCTTAGTCTGACATTCTGACCAGAACACTCTGACCATGAATTTGATAAACAAACAAACAAACAAACACCAGACTGGCTTCCATTCCCACCTAAGCCCTGTGCTGCCTTTACAAAGCTCCCCTCCTCCCCACCTGCACCTGCCTCCCTGCACTGGGGTGGGTGTGCGCCCCCCGGTCCTGATGGCTACTTGGTGAGAGCCCTGACAAAGCAGCAAGAAGCTGGGGATTATTAGGAAGGGGATTGAAAACAAATCAGCCATTACCTTAATGCCCCTTAATGCCCCTGTCACACATGCTAAATTATGGTGCAGCCTCATTTGGAATACTGTGTGCAGTTCTGGCCACCGCACCTCAAAAAAGCTATTGTAGCATTGGAAAAGGTGCAGAAAAGGGCAACTGAAAGGATTAAGGGGGTGGAACACCTTCCCCGTGAGGAAAGATTGAAGAGGTTAGGGCTCTTTAGCTTGGAGAAACGACGGCTTAGGGGTGGCATGATAGAGGTTTACAAAATTATGCGTGGGATAGAGCAGGCAGAGAAAGAAGTACTTTTCTCCCTTTCTCACCATACAAGAATTCGTGGGCACTCAATGAAATTGATGAGCAGTAGGCTGAGAACAGATAAAAGGAAGGACTTCTACACCCAAAGAGTAATGAACACATGGAATGCACTGCTGCAGGAAGCTGTGGTGGCTACAAGCATAGACAGCTTCAGGAGGGGACTGGATAAACATATGGAGCAGAGACCCATCAGTGGCCATTAGCCACAATGTACAGATGGAACACTATGTCTGGGGCAGTGATGCCCTGCATTCTTGGTGCTTGGGGGGCAAGAGTGGGAGGGCTTCTGGAGTTCTGGCCCCGCTAGCGGACCTCCTGATGGCACCTGGATGTGGGCCACTGTGTGATGCCGTGTTGGACTGGATGAGCTACTGGCCTGATCCAACCTGGCTTCTCTTACATCTGGGGCAGAGATCCTCTGTATTCTTGGTGCTTGGGGGGCAAGAGTGGGAGGGCTTCTGGAATTCTGGGCCCCTGGTGGACCTCCTGATGGCACCTGGGTTTTGGCCACTCACTGTGTGGCAGAGTGTTGGACCGGATGGGCCACTGGCCTGATCCAACATGGCTTCTCTACATCTGGGGCAGTGATCCTCTGTATTCTTGGTGCTGGGGGGGGCAAGACTGGGAGGGCTTCTAGAATTCTGGCCCCACTAGTGGACCTCCTGATGGCACCTGGGTTTTGGCCACTCTGTGTGACACAGTGTGTTCAACTGGATGGGCCACTGGCCAGATCCAACATGGCTTCTCCTATGTTCTTATTAAAAGACCTTTCCTCATGTAGAATAGTTGGAACCATAGAGATCAGAGGCCAAGCCCGTAGCGCAGAGCTATCCACTAGTTCTCTGCACAGGCTGCTCCTGCAAGTTTGTCAAAATACCTTAGAGAAACTATATTTTTAGTTGGACAGGTCCCTGCCCAAAGAGCTGGGCATCTCAATTTCGACAGGGTAGGAGGAGAGAGGAAGAAGAAGGAAAGGGTTAGAAAGGGAACATGTAAGCTGAGAAGGAATTTGAATTCCAGTCTCCTCTGTTCTGCAGAAGCATCAGAGCCTCTGGCTAAATAAATCCCACAGGTTTTGCACCTCTGAATGCCAGTTGCTGGGGGGAGGGCGTTGGCCTCTGTGTCATGCTGGTAGCAAACAAGATGCTGGAAAGATGCCGGCCCACTTTGTTCTGTTCCGACCCAGCGGAGCACTTCTGATGGGCCTGGGGGGGGGCGGGGGAGTTGCTTTCCCACTCGGCGCGGCTTCCTGGGCGGCAGCAGCAGACTGGCGGCGCTCCTGCCCAAGCCGGAGCCCGGGCCCTGCAGGCATGTCGCGGGGCTCAGCAGGCGCGCTCTCCCAGGCCGGCCCCGGGCCCCTCCTCCCGCCCTCCCCTCGCTGCGGGGGGCTCTGCCCGCCCCCGCCAGCCTCTGAGTCACTAATTGGGAGCAGATGCCGCCGGGTGGGACGGCGCGGCCCGGCTCGTCGTCTGCCTGCTCGCTTGGCCGCCGGAGAAGGTAGGGGGCATGGCGCGGGCCGATCCTCGACGGGGCCCCCCGCGCAGAAGCCCTTCGTGATGCCTGTTTGCGCCCGGGAAGGCGAGATTGCCTCTGGGCATATGCAGAGCGTCGGCAAGGCTTCCCCACCCACTCTGTAGGGTTGGCAAGAGGACGCCCCGGCACCTTTGCCTTGCGACGGCTAGGCCTCTTAGCCTCTCCTGCCTTAGATAGGCGGGCATCGCGCAGCCCCCCACGCCTTCCACCCGGCCGGAGAGTCCTCTGGAATTTCCGGGGATCGGGTTACCGACCGTGCCCGCCTCCTCCAAGCTTCCTGCGAGACGGGACGGGCGGGATGGCGCCGCCGGAGGGAGAAATCCGGAGGCTTCGGCGTTGAGTGCGAGGCCCCTCGATGGCTCCCCTGGATCCGGGGTCCCCTCCTCTCCCTCCTAGCGCTGGACTAAGGGCGCCCCGCGAACATGCGGTTGAGGGGCGGGAGCGCCGCCCGTCTGATGCTGCTCATAACACGCCCGTGTGGTGTAGGGAGCCCGAGTAGCGGCTGGAGACACGGGTCCAATCCCCGCTGTGCCAAGAAAATTGCTGGGTAGCCTTGGGTTAGGCTTTTGTCTCAGCCTAACCAACCTTGCAGGAACCCCTTGGAGAAAGGAGGGGGATACAAATGTACTAAATGAACGATAAAGGTTGCTTTAGGATCAAATTCCCCCCCCCCCGCATAGATCAAGAAGCTGCGGTGGTGATATTTTTCGGGCAGCAACACCCCTTTGACTCCACGGCGGGGCAACTTAGTTACAGAAAGTTCATAAGACTATAATATTTTCCCTTCTGCATAAAATAATCTGGACTGTTTCAGAGAGTAGCCCTGCTGGTCTGCAGTAGAATAACTAGATTAGAATCCAGTAGGACCTTAGAGACCAACAAGATTTTCAGGGTGTGAGCTTTGGAGAGTCAAAGCTCCCTTTCTCAGATAAAACATAAACGACAAAGGGCGCTTTGACTCCTGAAAGCCTGTACGCCCCCAAAATCTTGTTGGTCCCTAAGGTGCTACAAGCCTCAAATCTAAATCATCTAGACTGGCATCCTTTTCCCCTGGATGTGGCCAGCCACACACCCTGTGGTACAGGGGCAAAACTCTCCTGCTGTTACTCCCCCTAGCAATGGGTATTCAGAGATATACTGCTTCTGAACATGGAGGCTCAATTTAGTCAGTGTGGCTAATTGTCGATGGCCGCCAGGAATCCCTTTTGAAGACCATTCAGATTTGTGCTGCAGAATTGCACAAGGTAATGGTGTGGAGAAGGGCTTCCTTTTGCCTCCCTGTCAAGTTCTAGGGTCAAAGTCTGAATCCGTTGTTGTGGTTATTTTGGTAGCGTTTCCTACTGATCGTGCATCCAGCTAGAGCTGGAGCTGATAGGAGCTTTCTGCCGTGTTCTCCTGAATGACTCCCACACAGAGCTGTCATTCGTGTTCAGAAGCACCCTTAGAATAGCTTGTGTGTGTGTGTGTGTGTGTGTGTACACACCTAAGACAGCAAGATGCATGAGACGCTCCTGGCCAGGTATAGACTGGTGGATATGCAGGAATTCCTGCAGCCTTGGATGGGCAGAAACTGAGGTCTAAATTTCAGGTCAGCAGTTGTTATTCATTTTTGTCGTTAAAACCTATTGCGCTCTTTACCTTGCAAGATTCAAATAAGAAGAAAAGGAAGAGTTGGTTTTTATACCCCACTTTTCTCTACCCTCAGGAGTCTCCAAAGTGGCTTACAATCGCCTTCCCTTCCTTTCCCCACAACAGACACCCTGTGAGGTAAGTGGGGCTGAGAGAACTCTGGGAGAACTGTGACTGACCCAAGGTTACCCAGCTGGCTTCATGTGGAGAATCAAACCTGTGTCTCCAGATTAGAGTCCTCCACTCTTAACTACTACACCACGCTACATCAACTTCATATGAAAGTTTTTGGATAGCAAACCTGGGGTTGGGGAATGTCTTAACTTTTTCATTTGTATAGAATATCAAATAATTTTACATGAATTCATGCCAACCACAGTGTTTACGCTGAGAGAGTTACGTTGCCAGAAGAACATAAAAAAGGTTCTGGTGGATAAGACCAGTGAGAGTCCATCTGGTCCAGCATCCTGTCTCACACAGTGGCCAACCAGTTCCTCTGGAGAGCCGGCCAACAACAGGGCAGAGAGGCTGAGATCTTTCCCTGATGTTGACTCTGGGATTCAGAGGCTTAGTTGCTCTGAATGTGGAGGTTCCCCTCAGCCACCAAGGCTCGTAGCCACTGATAGGCCTCTCCTCCATGAATCCATCTCATCCCCTTTTAAAGCTGTTTATTCCCGTGGCCAGCAGTGGCAACAATGAGTCTGAGTCCTATGGCAACAGTGGGTTTCTAGTGTCCTGGCCCTGTTCCTGGACCTTCCGATGGCACCTGGTATTTTTGGCCACTGTGTGACAAAGTGTTGGACTTGATGGGCTGTTGGCTTCTCTTTTGTTCTTATGTTCTTGGCTTCTCTTATGTTCTTATGCCCTCTGGCAGCAAATTCCTTGTTTTAAGAATCCCATGTCTGGAAGACACTCTTCCATTTTACAGGCAACTAGACTGTTTGAATCCAAGCCCAGCTTCCAGTTTTGGGGAAGGTTTTGAGGCAGAAGTTCCAGGTTTTTCTTGGAGTCCTTGGCGGGGCCATCAGGTGGGTTTCCAAGCTCCCTCTGAGCCAGGTTCAGGCTGGATGGGCTGCGCTTCACCATTTGTTTCAGTGCTGTGACTTTGCCACTGGTGGTGGGGGTGATGCAAAATAGCCGAGGAAGATTGTCTCCTGTGGCACAGCTCTTTGACACACCGGGTCCCAAGTGGCAAGGGGACTTGCAAGGTGGGAGAGCCGAGACGATGGGAGGCCAGGGCTTGGGCACCAGCTGGTGGACGATCTTTGAAAACCTGAGGGACCGCCTCTCCCCATATGTGCCCCAGAGACCTTTGCACTTTGCTGATCAAGACCTCTTGGTGGTCCCTGCCCCAGGGAACATCCACTTAGCCTTGACCAGGGCCAGGACATTCTCTGCCCTGGCCCCGGCCTGGTGGAACGTGCTCCCGCTTGAGATCAGGGCCCTGCGGGACTTGTCACCATTCTGCAGGGCCTGAAAAACGGAGCTGTTCTGCCAGGCCTTTGGCAGAGGCAGCGGGCGTCCAGTAAAAACTCGGCCTCCCCTGCTGAAGACACCATATCCGCGTGGCCCAGGCTGAGAAGATCTACAGACCCGTGGTGCCAGCTGGAAACCTCTGCACAAGGATAAAATAGCGTGCTCTGTTTAAATCTGTGCTGTTTTTTTAAACTGTCCTAATTGTTTTATACTTAAATATGTGTTGAAATTTTTGATATTTCCAGATATTGCGTTGGTGGTCCGCCTGAGTCCGCTTGCGGGGAGGGCGGAATATACATTTAAATAAATAAAAATAGAAGCGGGGTACCGTTTAAAAACAAAATGTCCGCTCTGAAATCCCTACCACCTCTGCTGACGTTTTCCCTTCCAGGTATGAACGCCTGAGACGCCTGCGGTCACCCTGAGTCCCAATCATGAGTCTCCTCGCGCCCGTCAGAAGGGATCGGGTCATCGCTGAACTGCCCCCAGTAAGGAGACCGCAGTTCCTGAGGGTTGTGGGGCGTGGCGAGACAGGAAGCAGGGAAAGAGCCACAGTTGTGGGGCTAGGATCTTCCCTGTGAGGGACAAAGGGCGGTTTTGGCATGGGACGGGGACAGCCTGGCTGCCCTCACAGGAGACGCAAAGGCTCGGGAGGGCCTCTTTTGGGTGCCTGGAGCTGGGACAAAACTAGACGGTGGCCCAGGGCACCTGAGTTCCCAGTGACGGCCCCAGGTCTTTTCGCCCACTAGGCGAGGATACATTCTGGCGCCCCCCCAGGCGGGACGGGATGGGGGCGGGCACCGGAGCCACAGCAGGCGGGCCGAGGGGGTGAGCTGCAAATGCAAGCAGGGGGGCAGGATCACTTGAGGGGAGGGGCCTGTGCCAGGCTGCAAAAGGAGCTCCAAAGAGACCGCGGGGGCGGCAGAGGGCAAGTGGCATTTTCCCCTCGTCCCAGGCTGTCCCCCATGCCTGTTCCCCCTGCCTCCTTCTCTTTCTGTCCGAGGGCCTGCAAAGAGGGAAGTCTCTTGCCGGGGACGGAGCAAGAAGCCGGCATGGGTGGCTTCCTGTGCGCGGCGAGGAGGGGACGAGGCCGGCCAGAATGGCGCCCTCGTTGAGCCATCGCCCTAGGTGACAGTCTAAAATTTAACAATAACAGGCCGGCCCGGTGCGTTCCGGGGACCCCCCATTTCGGTCATTTCATTGTCTTGGGGAGAGTCGCCGCTTGCTTGTAGGATGCCCCGGAGGTAGCGTGTGGGCTGGGAGTGTCCCCTGCAGTGCTCCCTCTAAGCTGAGTTAGTGTGAGCTAGCTCACCGTTTTTTAGCCTCCAGCTCACACATTTTTGTCTTCGCTCAGGAAGGGATGGCTCCAGAGCAAACCAATTGATGCAGTCGCCAAATCGCTCGCTCGCGACTTTAACGCCAGCGGCTCACAAAGTAGAATCTTTGCTCACAAGACTCCACAGCTTAGAGGGAGCATTGGTCCCCTGCACCCTGTGGGCCCTCGAAGCTGCCCAGGGACCCCGTTGTCCCGAGGAAGGGACAACAGACTTGGCAAACGGCCGTGTGCAAATGCAGACCATCTCCTGGCTGCTTCGTAATCATTTTGACACACCCGTCGTCATGGTTTGCCTTCCTTCACCAAGTCAGCTGATTTGTTGTTGTTGTTGTTGTTGTTCGCCCTCAAGTCACAGCTGACTAATAGCAACTCAGTTGGGGTTTCCAAGGCAAGAGATGTTCAGAAGTGGTCTGTCATTGCCTGGCTCTGCCTAGCGGCCCTGGATTGCCTTGGTGGTCTCCCATCCCAGTACTAACCGGGGCCGACCCTGCTTAGCTTCCAAGATCTGACGAGATTCAGGCTAGCCTGGGCCACCCCGGTCAGGGATAAGGAAGGCTGTGCCCCTTCTTCCTCCACAGTCCTGCAGGGAATTCTGGTTTGGGTTGAGATCTGTGACCGTGTGTACCTCTAGCCCTCCCCTCCCCAAGTCCTTGGGAAGGGCAGGGGGCTGCAACAGATGATCTGAGAATGTCCTGATCTCCCCTTGCCTTGTGGTGCTTCCTCCATCCTCCCCCCTGCCTAATCTCTCTTTCAGTGCTTCACCAAAGAGGCAGCCCTGCATACCAGAACTTCCTTTCACTCCAAAGTGGTTGGGATGTGTCAGGCCCAGCGCACCGGCACTGTGGGGTACGTAGCACTTGCCTACTGGGGAGGAAAAGCGGGGGGGGGGAGAGACACAAAAAGCAGGCTCAGGCAAGCAGTCCTGCCGTCCTCATGCACGCGCACACAGCGCAAGAAGAGAAGAACGCCTTGCCGGCTTCCCATCCCCCAGCCGCCGTGCCTGCCCCGCTTGCTTCTCCAGAGACGTGGGGAAGCTGGGAGTCCCCCTCCGGGCGCCGGGGGTGTGCCGGAGCATGTTGCGGACTTGTCACAGAGCAGGAATGCAGCCGGAGGGCAGATCTGGGACTCCTCCTGCTAACGGAAAGCACTTCCCACATCCGATGATCCGTTCCCCATTTCCAGAGAGAGGACAGGGAAATGCTGGGAGGAGGGGCTCCCCCCTCCCCAGTCACGCGTTCGGTTTAGGGTTGCCGACTCCGGGTTCGGAAATACGTGGAGATTTGGGGTGGAGCCCGGGAGAGTGGGGTTTAGGCAGGGGAGGGGCCTTAGTAAGATATCATGCCGTGCAGTCCGCCTTCCAGCACAGCCATTTTCTCCAGGAGAAGTGGAATAAGTGTTTTAAATGAATCAATCATAAATAAATAAGTGATGTATATAGTCTGGAGGTCAGTCGTGATTCTGGGAAATCTCCAGCCCGCACCTGGAGGTTGGCAACCCTAGCTGGGTTTTAGATGTGAAGAAGAAGAGATTGGATTTATACCCCCCCCTTTCACTCAGAGTCTCAGAGCAGCTTACGGTCTCCTTTCCCTTCCCCTCCCCACAACAGACACCCTGTGAGGTAGGCGGGGCTGAGAGAACAGCTCCGAGAGAACTGTGACTGGCCCAAGGTCACCCAGCTGGCTGCATGTGGAAGAGTGGGGAATCAAACCCGGTTCTCCAGATTAGAGTCCGCCGCTCTTGACCACTACGCCAACCTGGCACGAGTCCAGCCATGCTCCATTGAAAAGTGCCTCTGGAAAGGTGCTGGCGGAACATGAAAGCAATGGCTCAGCCTCGATAGGTTCTCCCTAGAACCTGGTGCTCATAAGCAGACTGCCCCTGAACGTGGAGGTTCCACTTTATGATCAGTAGTCTCTGTGACTTGGGTCCAGCTAAGGCACACCACCAAGGCCTCAATTACTGAGGTCATTGATGGAGCCTTGTCCCAAACCAGTTGCCAGTCAGTGTCGCTGGGAGGCCCTAAAGTCTGGTGAGGGAGACACACCTTGGCTTGATGTCCAGGACCAGTCTCAGGAGCATCATTGGCAGGAGTCCCCTGGGCTGAGAAAGCCCTAAAGTCCCCTCACACACGAAGCTGCCTTATATTGAATCAGACCCCAGGGCCATCAAGGTCTGTATTGTCTACTCAGACCCTGGGTCTCAGGTAGAGGTCTTTCACATCCCCTACGACCTGTTGAGCTGGAGATGCCAGGGATTGAACTGGGGACCTTCTGCCTACCGAGCAGAGGCGCTTCCACTGAGCCAGAGTCCAGCCGGCTGTTTTTTTTGCCTTCTGCTTCTGGGAATGGCTCGTCCATCCTCCCGAGACAAGCTGATCGGGTTGTTGTTTTTTTACTCAGCAGGTTTAAAATATCCAAGATCATCGTGGTGGGCGACCTCTCGGTGGGCAAAACCTGCCTGATCAACAGGTAACCCCTGGGCAGTTTGGGGTGGGAAGCTCAGAGGGGCGCCTTTGGATGTCAGCGGGGCAGGGAGGTAGGGGGCGGGAAGATTCCTCTTGTCTGCGAGAGAACTGAGAGGCCAGCCTGGGCCTGAACTTCCATTCGCTCTCCTTGGCCTGGCCTCCCACGCCCCTTCATTAATGGCTCTTTAAAATGAGCGGTATATTTTGGCACCTGGTATATTTTGGCCGCTGTGTGACAGAGTGTTGGACTAGATGGGCCATTGGCCTGATTCAGCATTGGCTTCTCTTATGTTCTTATGTTCTTAAAATGTTTAATGCTGGCTTTCTAAAGCAACATCAGTCGGTTGCGACACAGCATACACTTTTTATTATTATTACTTCTATTAATGTTTAATGAAAGATATTTCATATATACATTGAATTCAACATGCTCAATCAGTATTACATATCCCAACACCGTGAGACTCTGTATCATTAAGCTAATGCAAACAACTAGCACTACTGAGGGACCTGCTCATAACCTTAGTTTTGAAACACTACTTGTGGTACCAATAGAATTAAAGGAGTGCTCAAACCTTAGTAAACAACTCCATAGGTGAAGCCATTCTGTGTAGCTGGGATCTGCTGGTAATATATCGTTCTCTGAGAAATATGCTAATAATGGGAACCGTTTGTGAACAAATTTAGAGTGGGATCCCATATGCTCTTGTGTGTGAGTATCATAGGTTACCGCAACTTTGCCCAACACGAAGTGGTCCCAACAGCATACACAAACCGGTATGCAGAAACAAAGTTTGAGCCCAGTGGCACCTTTGAGACCAACTAAGTTTGAAACACGGTATAAGCTTTCATGTGCAAGCAACACTTCCTCAGATACAGTGGATCTCTGCATGCACATGAAAGCTTATACCGTGAATTAAACTTGGGCCCCGGTCATACGGGCCAGAAAACGCGGGGGAGAGGCGTGGCAGTTTGCCCCGGAGCTAAATAAGGCGCGGTAGCCCGATCACACGGGCCACTGGGTTGCCACACTCCAGCTCTGCGCCCCGATCACACCGCGCTGCTGCAGCGCAGCAAAAAAACAGCAAAGTGCGCATGCACCATGGGGGGAGCGGGCCGCTGTCGGTATCTTGTGTGTGCGCATCCCATGGACACAACATCCGGAAACCCCGGGGACATGGGCGGGCGTCAGAAGCCGCGGGATACTGGTGTTCCCGCGATCAGACGCCAGCCTTTGCCCCGGGGTTTCTGGAAACTAGTACTTCCGACCTACTAGTTTTTTACTCCGTGTTTTCCATGGGAAGCCGACTGGGTTGGCCACGGGAGCACTACGCCTCCCAGATGTGCTGGTATGATCGCGCACGGAAAGTCCGCAGGGCTCCCATGCCTTCGGGGTGCAAATGCTCAGTGTGGACGGGGCCTTGGTTGGTCTTAAAGGTGCCCCTGGACCCAAACTCTGTCCTGCTGCTTCAGACCAACATGGCGACCTTACCTGAATCCATCATCCAAAAAAAGAGACTGACTAAAACCCTAGAAGAAGAAATCCATTTTTAAAAATCCAAAAACATTTTTTTATATAGCCATATGAGCTAGAAACTTGGATGGGGCAGGAAAGCAGGGGGGATGGCTCCTTTGGGCAGTCCTGAATAATTGGGTGAGCAGAAGCCAAATTCCAGGGTCTCATCTTCTCTCCCTGTCCCCCCAGATTTTGCAAAGACTCCTTCGACAAAAACTACAAAGCCACCATTGGAGTGGACTTTGAGATGGAACGCTTTGAGGTGTTGGGGGTCCCGTTTAGCCTACAGCTGTGAGTACGGAAACCTTTGCCCGCTTTGGGCACCTCTCCTGGGGTGGGGGCCTTCTTGCCGGGGGAGACCATCCCAACTCCTGCAGCGCCTCATGGGGCTTTGAGCTAACGGGCTGCATCTTCACCCTTGCGCCAGGTGGGATACGGCCGGCCAGGAGCGCTTCAAGTGCATTGCATCCACCTACTACCGAGGAGCACAAGGTGAGGTGCTAGCAGAGAGATCCGTATGTGTGTTTAATTGATTCCTGGCTCGTGCTTAGAGATTTGCCTGAAACTCACCTGGTAAGACAGGAAAGTCTGTAGATCCCATTTTACCACCGGACGTGCACACAGCAGCAGTGGTGGAACGGGGGGGCGGGGTTGGCTTCCATTTTCTCTTTGCCCTTTTCGGCCTGTTGGTCTTCCACGCTAGCGGGGCTAGCAGAAACCCTTCTCTCTCTTTGTGAGCTTTTAAAAGTGACAGAGGCCCTCGTGTTCTCATTGTTCCTCATGAAAAGCATGGACTTTTGCATTCTGATACCTTTCACGTGCATTCGGGGATTCTGGTCGATTGGCTGCGTGTGATAATTTTGAATGTGAATCAATATCACACACACACCCCATGTTATCCATGGGCCAAGGGGCAGAGTATGCCGTTTCCCTCTGGAAATATGTTACTCACCAGTGATGCCTGCATTTCTGTTTCTGCAGCCATCATTCTTGTATTTGACGTGAACGACGTGACGTCTCTTGACCACACCAGGTGCGTGATCTCCTGGCCCGGGGGGGGGGATGTGGGATGCTGACTGAGATCCTGGGGGTGGTGGGAAATGTGTTGAGGGGAAGAGGAGCAGGCTTGTTGTGACAAACGTGGACTCAGGAACTCCTTTGCATATTAGGCGACACACCCCTAATGTAGCCAATCCTCCAGGAGCTTACAGTAGCCCCTGTAAGAAGAGCTCTGTAAGCTCTTGGCGGATTGGCTACATTAGGGGTGTGTCGCCTAACATGCAAAGGAGTTCCTGCTACAAAAAGAGCCCTGCCAAAAATCAATATAAATGTGAATTGGTGAAAAATCCAAGTTGATTACTTCACAAATTGGCTGGATTTTAGAGCCCTGTATTTCCACCGCCCGCCCCCTCCCGGCACCCTCCCTCACTGAGGAAATTCATTTATTTGGAATGCCAGTTCAAAGGTAGCAATTAATGTTTTTCCAAGCAAGTTATAGTTAGATTTCCCTCTGTACTCTGAAAACTAATACAAACCCTTGGAGGATGAGAAAGATCCAGTGTATTGTTGTTATAATATTAAAGGCTGTAAAACATTTTGTTGTCTTTTGAAGCATGGCTAAGTTCGTTCTTTCCCCTCTGCACCACCCTGAGTATTTATTTAGAAAGATAACTTAAAACTTGACTTGGAAACATGCTTGTTTCTCCCGTTTCGGTGTAGTAGTTAGGAGCACGGACTGGGAGAGCTGGGTTTGATTCCCCATGCCTCCACGTGCAGCTGCTGGTGTGACCTTGGGTCAGTCACGAGTTCTTTCAGATCTGTTCGCTCAAGAGCAGTTCTCAAAAGAGCTCTCTCAGCCCCACCTAACTTCACAGGATGTCTGTTACGGGGAGTGGAAGGGAAAGGAGATTGTAAGCCCACCCTGAGACTCCAGGTAGCGAAGGGTGGGGTATAAATCCAATCTCTTCTTCTTCTCCTTGCAGGCAGTGGCTGGCAGATGCCCTGAAAGAGAACGATCCTTCCAGCGCCATCCTCTTCTTAGTGGGCACCAAGAAGGATCTCAGTGTAAGAGGGAGGGAGGCAAAGAGGACGGGCACGGCAACCTCCTGCTGCGACCCGGTGTGCAGGATTCTTAGGGCATGAGCCCTGATTAGTCCCGAGTAAAGGAAGACTGACTCATTGGTTCTGTGACCCTGCATGCAGAAGGTCCCAGGTTCAGTCCTTGGAATCCCCAGCTGAAAGGGTCAGGTGATGGGAAAGACCCTCTGTCTGAGACCCTGGAGAGCCCCTGCCAGTCTGAACAGACAATACTGACCTGGTTGGGCCAGTGGTCCGAGTCAGTATAAGGCAGCATCGTGTGTTCACTCTCATGAATCTCAGGGTTGCCCTTGGCTGGCTGGAGACTGTCAGGTTCCCAGTCAAATCACTCTCCACATGCACTTTCTTCAGTGAATGTTTTATTTAGAGATACGAGATGCTATGGGTTCAAACACTCTGTCAGGACTGGGGTGCAGAGGCGGGAAAGCAACATGTAGGTACAACCCCAACATTCCATTCATAGATGTCAGCATTGCTACGTAGACCATTAAAGATATACGGCCTACAACTAGCCAGACACAGACTCTGCTTCAAGGACACTTCCCGTGTGAAAGATGTCTTTGAGGCCTCACGGAAGAGTTACCGAAGCTAGCCTCTCTAAAAGTCTACAGGCAGTCACGCCCCCCTCAGGAATGCAATGGCAGGCGAGGGCAAGCGATAAGGGTGCAGGGAGCGACAAGCCACACAAAGGACGGGGTGCAAAAGCAAGCTGATTTCAGTCAGCCGAAATATACTGGGTAGAAATACAACAGGTACAGCTGGTCAGATGCCCGAGTCTGACAGGCGTCTTGTCATGACTTTTCCCCCTTCGCTCCATGTCGCAAACCTCCCTAGGTGCTCCTCATTACCACCTTGCTGGCTGAAACCCCACCCGGCTTTGGTGGATCCACCCAGTTTGGTGTAGTGGTTAAGAGCAGCGGACTCTAATCTGGGAGAACCGGGTTTGATTCCCCACTCCTCCACATGCAGCCAGCTGGGTGACCTTGGGCCAGTCACCGTTCTCTCGGAGCTGTTCTCTCAAGAGCAGTCCTCTCAGAGCTCTCTCAGCCCCACCCCACCTCACAGGGTGCCTGTTGTGCAGAGGGGGATGGAAAGGAGATCGTAAGTCGCTCTGAGACTCCAAATGAAGGGCGGGGTATAAATTCAGCTCTCTCCTGCTGCGGCTGCTGACTCTGTTTCCTCTGTCCTTCCCCATAGTCACCTGCGCAGTACAGGCTCATTGAGAGGGATGCTCTCAAGCTGGCTAAAGAGATGCAGGCGGAATATTGGGTTGTATCATCACTCACAGGTGAGCGCTTCCCAATCCTGGCTGGGGCACATAGGCCAATGGGGCGCCTCCATCTTGGGGCACATCCCCTTTTGCTTCCACCCCGCCCTTTGTCCCTTCTTCTCAAGATGTCCTTCTGCTAGTGGCTGACTGCTGAAGGGGACTGCTCTGTGGTCAGTGCTAAGTTGCTGCTCTAGGAAACCTGCAGTGGCGTGAACATCTGAAACTGCCATTCCCTGGCAGATTTGACAGCCTCCCTAATGGCTCAGGATTGCCCTACGCGGTCATCGTACCCACATGCGGGTGGGGTTTGGGCAAGTGATTTCCCACCTCCTTGCCAGTTTGGTGTAGTGGTTAGGAGTGCGGACTGTAATCTAGGCGAACCGGATTTGATTCCCCACTTCTCCACATGGAGCCGCTGGTGTGACCTTGGGTCACTCACATGTTATCTCAGAGCTGTTCTCTCAAGAGCAGTTCTCAAAAGAGCTCTCTCAGCCCCACCTCCCTCACAGGGTGTCTGTTGTGGGGAGGGGAAGGGAAAGGAGATTGTTAGCCGCTCTGAGACTCCTTTGGGTAGTGAAGGGCGGGGTATAAATCCAATCTCTGTTTGGTGTAGTGGTTGAATGTGTGGACTGTAATCTGGGAGGACTGGGTTTGATTCCCCATTCCTCCACTTGCACCTGGCTGGATGACCTTGGGCAAGCCATAGTTCTGATAAGAGCTGTTCTTGAAAAAGAGCCGTTTCTGTCAAGAGCTGTCTCAGCCCCACCTACCTCACAGGGTGTCTGTTGTGGAGAAGGGAAAGGAGTCTGTAAGCTGCTCTGAGACTCCTTTGGGTAGTGAACGGCAGGGTATAAATCCAATCTCTATTTGGTGTAGTGGTTAAGTGCATGGAATCTAATCTGGGAGAACTGGATTTGATTCCCCACTCCTCCACTTGCACCCAGCTGGATGACCTTGGGCAAGCCGTAGTTCTGATAAGAGCTGTTCTTGGAAAAAGAGCCGTTTCTGTCAAGAGCTCTCTCAGCCCCACCGACCTCCCAGGGTGTCTGTTGTGGGGAAGGGAAGGGAAAGGAGTCTGTAAGCTGCTCTGAGACTCCTTTGGGTAGTGAAAGGCAGGGTATAAATCCAATCTCTTCTTCTTCTCTTCTCCTTACAGGTGAGAATGTGCGGGAATTCTTTTTCCGGGTGGCAGCGCAGACCTTTGAGGGCAGTGTGCTGGCGGAGCTGGAGAAGAGCAGCGCTCGCCGGATCGGCGACATTGTGCGTAAGTGCCGTGCTGCAGGAGGACGGCCAGCCCCGGATCACACCCTGCTCACATCTCGCACAGGGCAGAGGCTAGAGCCCCTTGGCCTCCCGGAGGCAATGCCGCAGCTGATTTTGAGCAGCTTTTTAAGCCAGGTTCTGTCTAGTCTGTGCTGAAGACAGAGCCACCGGTGTTCTGCCCCCAGTTCTGCAGTTCATATAAGTTATCGATTGCATAAGCTGGCACAGGGGTCTCCAACATGGTGCCCACCAGTGCCTTTCCTGGAACCTACCAAGTCCTTTCAGAAAGTGGGCAGGACTAGGTCGGGCTTCTGATGGGCATCCTGTTCAAGAAGAGGAGGAGATTGGATTTGTACCCCACCCTTCACTCAGAGCGTCTGACAATCTCCTTTCCCTTCCCCTCCCCACAACGGACACCCTGTGAGGTAGGTGGGCCTGAGAGAGCTCTGAGAGAACTGCTCCTGAGATAACAGCTCTGGAAGAACTGTGACTCACCTAGGGTCACACCAGCAGCTGCATGCGGAGGAGTGGGGAATCAAACCCGGTTCTTCCAGATTAGCGTCTGCGCTCCTAACCACTACACCAGGCTGGCTCTCTACAGAGCTTCTGCCTGAAATGTTGAAGAGTTACTGTCAGAGTGACATATAACCTGACATCTTGTGGCTGGCTTCGTCTTCTGCGGCAGCCATTGTACGATTGTGCCCATTGCCCTGTGTCAGAATCTCGAAGGTGCCCACAGGCTCGAAAGGTTGGGGACCCCTGAACAAGCATCACCCTGCCATTTTGCAGAGTTCTGCATACTTTGTTTTGCTCTGCCAGTCGTAGGGGGGCAGGGGAGTAATAGAGCTCTGCAGGCCCACCCCCAACAGTGAGAATTTTTGTGGCCAACTTCTGCACTGGCTCCCGCAGGTGAAGTGGTAATTGCCCGCCCGCCCATGTGCAAGTACACATGTTGCCTGGTTTTCTTTCCTTTTGGCCCTTTTCACTGATTTTTTCCTCCAAGTAATGTTTTATTGGATTTTTGTGAATGATACATAGTGTATCAGTAAGAAACTATTCAGCACATACAATTGATTTTGTAATCAAGAAGGTAGTACAAAGAGAAGCAAGAGGTTGTGAAAAGTTGTAGCTATGTATGGGCACTAAATTGCAGAATATAAAGGCTAGATTTATCCATTTCACCACAAACAAAGTTCATCAATTGGTTTGGGAATTTCCTGCTGAGAATGTAGATTTTCCAAAATGGGGGACCTTTGCTAAGGTTTTTAATGATGTGCTTCTTTTAATGCTGTATGGCTTCTAGATGCAGTGGGTCAAAATAACCTTAAAAGCTGCATAGAGTTAAGAGGGGGGGAATTTGGCCGGAGGAAATAGAAAATAGTATTAAAATACAGGTTTGATTTGCGCAGGGGAGAAGGAGAGACAACCTGGGGATTTTTGAGTCAAAAAAATGGGGTGCGGCACAACTTGGCAGCCCGCCTCCTTTCACGTGCAGCTTTGCAGCCATGAGGCCGAGGTGCTTGCTTTTTTAAAAAAAAAAGAACCCGAAATGGACGCTGACCTGCTCTGGATGCTGAGATCGGAACCCAACAGCACCCCCAGTGCTGCTGTTGCCCTTTGCAGAATTGGGCTGTCCCCACAGCCTTGCAGACGGGGTGTGTAGCAGGCACAGGATTTGGGCTTGATTCTGCGCTGCTGAGATCACGCCTTGTGCCGTCTCTTCCAGGGATCACTAGCAATGAACGGGACTTGTACCTGACCGAGAAGAGTCGGCGTGCCAAATGCTGCCAGTGATGGAACCGGCTTGGACCCCCATCGGCCGCCTCGTCTTCGCACTGAACTCGTTTAGATACCAAAGGACCGCAGCTCCACCGACTCCTCCCACTCCCCCCCCCCGAGCTGAGCAGTCCCCTATTTCTGTGGCTGGCGACCCGCAGGCAAGCCCTCCTGTAGGAGAAGCCGCTCCTGGCCTCCATTTTCCTCTTGGGCCCAGCCCAAGCATTGTGACCTCGTTGCATGTCCCTCCCTCCCTGGTTTCAGCACAGTCTGAGAGCAGGCACTGCCCTGGCCAGCTTCTCCTGCCTGTGCCCATTTGTAGGCACCAGTAGGTCTGTAGGCTAGGGATTTAGCCAGAATCAGCTTGCCCCACCCCTTGGCCTTGGCCTGTATTCCTGCCCGTTGGTAACCTCGGCTCTTGACCCGGTTCCAGGGCCTTGCCTTCCAGATGGACAGCGACAGGCACATCCCATCTGCTGGGGCACGGAGACCAGGAGTCCCAAGAGCTCCCATTGGCTCCAGCATGCCAACTGCCACGGGGAGCCCCAAGGACTATGTGTTGGTGAACAAGGGTTTTCCAGCTGTGAGGTCATGGCTCTGGTGGTCTGCCCCAAAGGAACATTGAACGCCCCGTGCTGTCGGGAAGCCGTGAACTAAGGTGGGGGAGCAAACCCTCACCGTCCCCCTCCAGGGCAACAGCAACAGGAGACCCATGCCATCTTCAGCCCTCCGATCCTCCAAATCCAGCAACATCACAGAATATCGAACCACCTCCAGCACTTTATACATTCCTAATGGTGAGAATAATCACAAGAATGACGATTCACTCTGGTTTATTGATTTCCGCCAGGGCTGGTTAGTCAAGTGTTGTTACAGCGGCTTCTGTTTGGGAGCGGGTAAAGCTGCACTTTGGAAACTTGAAAGACATTGGGGGGGGGGGTTGCCATCCCCCCTGATGGGAGCAGGGTTTCCCCCACTTTTTGGGCCCCCAATCCTCTGCCAGCCAGCTGACTGGCGGGGGAGCCCCAATCGTGCCCAGTGCAATGACATCCCCTGGTGACATCATGCCAGGCATGTTGCACGGGGGACGGTCTAGCATTTAGCTAGAAAACTCTATGGTGACCATAGAGTTCTTGGTCAAATGCTAGAGCGTCCCCCTGCACGACATGCCTGGTGCAATGGTTCAGGGAGCTGGGCTGGAGCCCCCTGCTGGCAGCCAGACAAGACCTGGCGAGGAGGAGGAAAGCATGATAGGGGGTGGAGAAAGTGGATACAGAGAGCTTTTTTCTCACTCCCACAAAATACTAGAACTGAGGGGCAGTGGAGTCCGGAAAGTACTTCATGCAGTGCAGGGTTTTGTCCGGTTTCCTCTAATGGAAGATGCTTCCGCCAGTGGAGCGCAACTTTCCTGTCTCCCCCCTCCTGCATCAGCCCATCAAGCTCCCTGAAATGCTGTTCCGGTGGATCAGGGCGTCCCCAGGAATGGTGTAACAGGCAAATGGTAGGGTATGCAGCAGGAAGATTGGCAAAAATTGCACCACCCTTTCCATTTGCAGAAGATTAGCATCCAGCCCTTAACTTGTGGCACTCACTGCCCTCGGGTTATAGTGACAACTACTAGCTTAGAGGGCTGTAAAAGGGGATTAGACACAGGAGAGGTCTACTGATGGCTGTTAGACGTGATAGCTAAAGGGGACCTCCGGAGGCAGTCTGCGCCTGAATGCCTGTGGCAGGGTGCGTAGCAGCAGAGGGGATCCTTTTGACCTCTGTCTCTGCTTGTAGGCCTTCTGGGATATCTGGCTAGAAGTAGGCAGGAGGCTGGGCTCAACGGAGGAGCTCCCTTAGGGTCAGGTCTGGAAGTTTTAGTTTGCGGTTCCATGGTGTGTGGATTATTCACTGCTCTGATGCCAGAGTGCTTGTGCTGGGGGCTGCTGCGTCAAGCCAGCTGACCTTGAATGGCGGGGTTGTGCCCCCCACTTCCGCTAGTGCAGGCCTCATTTGGCGTCAAAGGCCTGGAAGGAGTCCAGGTAGTGAGCATTGAACTGGGGCATCAGGTGGGGCGGGACGCAGTGGGCCCATTTGTAGTGTTTTTTGAGCCAAGACCCACCCTCGCTGTCTTCGATGCAGATGGCAGCCACTCCTGCAAGGGGGGGAGGAAGCAGAGGCAGCAGTCAGCAAGAGCCCAGGGGGGCAGTCACCAGCCAACCCACCCCCCTTCTCCATACCTGCCACCGCGCCTCCTTGTTCTTCCACCAGCCGGACGGCAGCCCGCATGGTTCCCCCGGTCTCCACCCACTGGTCCACCAGCAAGACTCGGAGGCCTGGCAGAAGAAGACACCGCCAAGGCTGTGTTAGTGCGCCAGCGCTTCCATCCTCCCTGCTTGTGTCGTGCCCGGTGCCCGTCTCCACCCACCTCAAGTGGTCCAGATCAGTCAGTCTTGGGGGGTAGGGGTGGCCAGGGCTCTTTTTGTAATAGGAACGCCTTTGCATATCAGGCAACACACCCCTAATATAGCCAATCCTCCAAGAGTTTACAGAGCTCTTCTTACAGCGGCTACTGTAAGCTCTTGCAGGATTGGCTACACTAGGGGGGGTGTCACCTAATATGCAGAAGGAGTTCCTGCTACAAAAAGAGCCCTGGGGGTGGCTATCTATGCATTTGGGGTGGAGGGTTGGGCAAGCTGGCCTTTTGCCCCATCCCTGTGATTCTGCTGCCCAGCTGAAACGGGCCAGCGGTTTACCTGGCGCGACGACATCGGTCCGCATCTCTATCAACTTGTCACGGGCAGAGTAGTCCCTGTACGGCTGAGCGATGGTCTCCACGCACAGGTGCCCGGCTTTGCGGATGGCCACAAAGCCCTTCTGGAGGAAGCTGGCAATGGCGGCGCCTGCGGGGAGAGGACGGTGGTTTCTTGAGGGCCGCTTTGCAGGGGTGGCCCAGAGGATGGAGCGCCAGGCCTTCACCTCTACAGCACCAGGAAGACCCCCCAGTGGAAGGGGCTGGCTGGACTCCTCTGGCCCTGCCCCCGAGTTGTCTGTGGAGGCCTGTCACACGGACTCTGAGCTGGTGGAGCTTTCCCAGGGATGGAGAGGAGGTCTGGAGAAAACTTCACCTGCCTGGTTTCTAAGAAGAATAATTTTTTAAAAACCCATGAAATTATAACTACGGGAAGAGCAATACTTCCAATATTTTCCTATTATACTGCCTACGACCCTACAACCATACATGTCTTAATCACAATAAACAATTCATTTATCACTAACAGCAGTCCATTCTAATGACAAGTGAAAGTGCCTGGAAGCGTTCTTTCCAAGATTAAAGTGCTTGCGCCTGCAGTAAACGGTCCTAAATCCTTTGTTCCTTCAGATCCAGTAATTGTGGACGATTTATGGACATTCTAATGGAGCCTCTGATGGACTTTAATTCCGTTTCTTTTCAGCTTTCTCAAGGAGGCTACGGAACAAAATCCATGTATCCCGATATCATTCAAAGGCAGACAAATATTTAGCAAGCACCATTTTCACAGAAGGTCAACAAGTCCGTCAGAGGCTCCATTGGAATGTCCATAAATCACCCACAATTAACTGGGTTTGAAAGAACAAAGGACATAGGACCGTTTATTACAGCACAAGCAATTTAATCTTGGAAAAGACACTTGCGAGCACTTTCATGCATCATTAGAATGGACTGTTGATAGTGATAATGAATTGTTTATTGTGATTAAGATATGTATTGTAGAGTTATATGCACTATAATAAGAAAACGCTTGGGGCTCTTTAGCTTGGAGAAACGACGGCTGAGGGGTGACATGATCAAGGTTTATAAGATAATGCACGGGATAGAGCAGGTTGAGAAAGAAGTACTTTTCTCCCTTTCTCACAATACAAGAACTCGTGGGCACTCAATGAAATTGCTGAGCAGTCGGGTTAGAACAGATAAAAGGAAGTACATCTTCACCCAAAGAGTGATTAACACATGGAATTCACTGCCACAGGAGGTGGCGGTGGCTACAAGCATGGAGGGAATTAGATAAACATATGGAGCAGAGGTCCATTAGTGGCTATTAGCCACAAGGTATAGATAGGGACTCTCAGGCTGGGGCAAGTGATGCTCTGTATTCTTGCTGCTGGGGGGGGGCAGCAGTGGGAGGGCATCTAGTGTCTTGGCCCCACTGCTGGCGCCTGGCACTTATGGCCACTGTGGTAGAGTGTTGACTGGATGGCCACTGGCCTGATCCGACAGTGGTGTCTCTTGTGACTGAGTACTGGGCTTCACATGGCCATGATCTCATGACCATTGTGCTTCTTTTACTATACCCAGTTCCTGTGGATCTCTTTGTATTAAGGTCTCTAAGAATGGCACAAAGGCAGGGCTTCTAAAGAAGTTGACATATCTGATCAGAGGACAAGAGTTAGGGGTCACATTCTGCTTGGAAGCCATGCCCTGTGACACAGAGTCCTTCGTAGATCCTAAGAATGCCATCTGGTGGGAAGGAGATCCTGAGAAAGAAATGCACTCTGCATATGCTCAGAGGTGTCTGCTTGTCACCATTCTGCTCCCTGACCAAGCTCTGCCTTGAGGTTTCAGCCCTGCTGTGTAGAACCGAAGGGCCGGCCTCAAGACACTTACCTAGAATGAAGCCCGTGGCATCGATCCCAGCCACCAGGTCGATTGTCTCATCCCGAAATGGCTGCACCAGGTCCTTAATGCAGTCTTGCAAGGCCTGGGGAAATTGGAGGGGGTCAAGAAGATGCCAAGTTAAAACGGCAGAGACTTGCTGGTGGGACAGTCAACCAATGAGGAAAAAGACCTTTGTTGCTCTTCTACCTTTGCCTGCTGCTTGACCTGCAAGCGTTAAAATGGTCCCCTGCAGACCAAAGGGCCGTTCAAAGCACAGGAGCAAGGGCCAGTTGAAAGGTCGGCCCCCCCCGCACTTGCTAGATTGCATGAGCCTACTGTGCAACAGAAACCTGCCCTCTCGCCCCTTGTCCAGTACTCCGGGCACAAGCACGGGCAGGGGAACGGGCACCCTTCTGTAGCACTAACGCTCCGAGCGGCCCGACCTAGTCTTGCGTTGTTTTTCTGGAGAGGAGGAATGCTTCTCTTTCTGCACTAGGCTCACCACAAAATAGCTTGGCTCTCTCCAAAGCAACTCCCACCCAGCAGCCCCCTTGCACGATGACTCCCCCCCCCCAGTCCCTACTTGAGGATGGCAGTAGAGACGGGAAGGGTCCAGCCAGGCATAACCAGGCCCCTTGATGTTGGGCGCCATCAGCTTCAGGTACCAGCCTCGCTCCGGGGAGGCAACGACGTGTCGCAAGTCCATGGAGGAAGGTCAGGATGCCTTGGTGAAGAGGAACCAGCTGCAAAGGAACGCGGAGATCCATGCAAATGGGGATGAGCAGCCAAGTTCTTCTATAGGCTATGGGAGAGACTCTACAATAACACACTGCCCTCTCCTGTCCACGGCAACCCTGCATAGCTGTGGCAAACTGCACACCCGCTATTACAATTCACACCGAAGGGGTCCAATCTTTGGGGCAGGATTTAACCATCCTGAGGACCTTGGCTGCTTTAAATAAGCCGCAGGCTTCTACTCTGGAGGTTCCCAGCCTCTTTGAGCCTGTGAGCACCTTTGGAGTTCTGACATCGGGTGGTGGGTGCAAGGACAAAATGGCTGCCACGTAAGCAAAGCCAAAATGTCAGGGAGTGAGGTTGTATGTTGAGTTGCCAGCTCCAGGTTGGAAAATACCTGGAGATTTCGGGAAAGTAGGAACCTCAGCAGGGTAGCATGTCATAGACTCCACCCTGTAAAGCAGCCATTTTCTCCAGGGGAACTGATCTTGGTTGTCCGGAGATCAATTGAAATAGCGGGAGACCTCATCAGAGTCGTCGAATCAACATGGGTCATCACACGAGGAGCCCAAGTATAAGTTCACTCATTTCGTTAAACTTCTTCAGTGAGAGCCACAGTTATTTTACAGTGGTGTAAAAGGTATTCTCCGGGTTGCATAACAGGCCATTAAAAGCCACCTTCAATCCACTGAATGCCTATATTGCTATACGGGCACCATCAACATTTCAGTCAAGAATTTCAACGAAGAATTTAATCAGAACATTCTGCCATTGGCATAAGGAGGCTGTAGCAATGGCAGAAAGTTCTGATTGAATTTAACATGTCGTCGAAGGCTTTCACGGCCGGAGTTCATTAGTTGTTGTAGATTTTCCGGACTGTATGGCCGTGGTCTTAGTGAGTACTCCATCTTTCTGTGTTATTCCTCTGAGGATGCCAGACACAGCTGCTGGCGAAACATCAGGTACTACAATGCCAAGACCATGGCCCCACAACCCGGAAAATCCACAACAACTTCTAATTGAATTCTTTATTGAAATGTTGATGGTGCCCATATAGAAATTCTATAGGGCCAGTCCTGCTGGGGAAAAGGTCCACCTGGCCTCACCCGCTTTCTAAAACAACTTGGCTGGGGCCAGGGAAAGGACACCACTGTGCCCACCGGGCTCAAGTTGGGGACACCTGCTCTAGTCTTCGTAGCTGAAAAGGTTTATGGACATTCCAACCTCGTGGTGTGAACACAGGACCCACAGAACAGTAGCAAGATGCTACTAAGGGGGAGGAGGATTTGTATTGTGGTCCCTGGCATCCCTGGTTAAAAATGCCCTTCTCTGCCCTGGAAGGAGGAGCCATTGCTTGGCCAAGGCCCGGACTGGCTAGATTGCCAAGTAGGGCTGCTAGGTCCCCCAGCAACCGGTAGGAGACGGGCAAGCCAGGTAAGATTTCCAGCTCCAGGATGGGAAACTCCTGGAGATTTGGGGATGGAGCCTGGAGAGGACGGGGGCCTCAGTGGGGTACAAGCCCATAGAGTCCGCCCGCCCTCCAGAGCATCCATTCTCTCCAGGGGAACTGATCTCTGCAGTCTGGAGTAATGTTCCCTCTAAGCTGTGGAGTCCTGCAAGCAAAAATTCTGCTTTGTGAGCCACTGGCATTACAGTCGTGAGCGAGCAATTTGGCGGCCGCTTAACTTAGTTTGCTCTGGAGCCATCCCTCCTGAGCTGAGACAAAAATGTGTGCGCCAGAGGCTAAAAAACTGTGAGCCAGCTCACACTAACTCAGCTTAGAGGGAACACTGGCAGGTGTGCGTAATTCCAGGGGATCCCCAGGTCCCACCTGGAGGCTGGCACCCCTAACAGCTTCAGGCTGCCAGAGAGAGGGGAACAACAACAAAAGAGATGCCCCCTCTCTTCCACCACCAACACCCTCCTGGCCCGGCGTCTGCAGCGCCCCAGACCCAGCCCTGCCGGGGAGGTTGGTCGAACGGAGGTCGCCACCAAGAGGCCTCCCTGCAGGACTTGGGCGCTCCGACGGCTGCAGCGGGGCTCCCTCCCACGTGGGGCTCGGAGGCGGCCAAGCAGCGACTCTCCGAGGCTCGCCAAGGCCGCGGCTCGGAGGCCAGGCCAAGCGGGCCTCCCTCGGAGAGAAGCAGCGGGAGCCCCCCAGCCAGCGCCCCCCTTCCCGCGCCCAGTACCTAGCGGCGGCGGCAGCTCCCCTCCGCGGGCTTCCGGGGCGACGCGCTCGGCCGCAGGCGGGCCTGGAGGGGCCAAAGGACAGCCGCGGCCCCTCCTCGGCGGCGCTTGCCAAGTCCGGCCCCGGGAGGAGCTGCGGGCCCCGCTGGGGGCTGTGCGGTTTGCCGGCCGCCCCTTGGCCTGTGCAGCCGCCGGGTTCCGCAGCTCCGGGGAGGCGACGGTGCTGGACGCCACTTTGCAAAGCCCATCCGAGGGCGCAGCCCGAACCGGTCAGCCCCCTTCCCCGTCACTTGCCGCCCCTCCCGGCGGCCGCAGCCATTCTTGGGGCGGGGAAGTATTCTATAACTGGCCTGAAGAAGAACAAAGTTTGAGTCCTTTACTTACGACCCACAAAAGCTTATTCAAGGTATGAGCTTTCGTGTGCGGCACACTTCCTCAGATACATTGAAATGGAAGTTAACAGTTCATGTATATAGGGAGATGCTTCTAGGTAGGCGAACAGCAAATTAGCATGCAACTTGTTGTTGTTGTTGTTCAGTCGCACAGTCGAGTCCGACTCTTCGCGACCCCATGGACCAGAACACGCCAGGCCCTCCTGTCTTCCGCTGTCCGCTGAAGTTTGCTCAATTTCATGTTCGTTGCATCGATGACACTGTCTAACCATCTCATCCTTTGCCGTCCCCTTCTTCTTTGACCTTCAATCTTTCCCAGCATCAGGGTCTTCTCCAGTGAGTGCTCCCTTCTCATTTGGTGGCCAAAGTATTTGAGCTTCAGCTTCAGGATCTGGCCTTCCAGGGAACAGTCAGGGTTGATTTCTTTTAGGATTGACTGATTCGATCTCCTTGCAGTCCAAGGGACTCTCAAGAGTCTTCTCCAGCACCACAGTTCAAAAGAATCTATTCTTCGGCGCTCGGCCTTCCTTATAGTCCAACTCTCACAGCCATACATTACTACAGGGAATACCATTGCTTTGACCATGCGGACTTTTGTTGGCAAGGTGATGTCTCTGCTTTTTATCATGCTGTTTAGGTTTGCCATCGCTTTCCTCCCAAGGAGCAGGCGTCTTTTAATTTCATGGCTGCAATCACCATCTGCAGTGATCTGGGATCCTAGGAATGTGAAGTCTGTCACTACTTCTACGACTTCCCCTTCTATTTGCCAAGGAGTGATGGGCCCAGATGCCATGATCTTAGTTTTTTTGATGTTGAGCTTCAAGCCCACTTTTGCACTCTCCTCTTTCACCCTGAGCAAGAGGCTCTTTAGGTCCTCTTCACTTTCTGCCATCAGAGTGGTATCGTCTGCATATCTGAGGTTATTGATCTTTTCCCCAGCAATCTTAACTCCAGCTTGTGATTCATCCAGGCCAGCATTTCGCATGATGTACTCTGCATATAAATTAAATAAGCAAGGTGACAATATACATCCTTGTCGTACTCCTTTTCCTATGCTAAACCAATCAGTTGTTCCATATCCGGTTCTAACTGTTGCTTCTTGACCCTTATACAGGTTTCTCAGGAGACATGTGAGGTGGTCCGGTACTCCCATCTCTTTAAGAACCTGCCATAATTTATTGTGATCCACACAATCAAAGGCTTTAGCATAGTCAATGAAGCAGAAGTAGATGTTTTTCTGGTACTCTCTTGCTTTCTCCATAATCCAGCGAATGTTGGCAATTTGATCTCTAGTTCCTCTACCTCTTCGAAACCCAGCTTGTACTTCTGGCAATTCTCTATCCACGTACTGTTGGAGCCTAGCTTGTAGGATTTTGAGCATGACCTTGCTAGCGTGTGAAATGAGTGCAATTGTGCGATAGTTTGAACATTCCTTGACGTTGCCCTTCTTTGGGATTGGAATGTAAACTGACCTTTTCCAATCCTGTGGCCACTGTTGTGTTTTCCAAATTTGTTGGCAAATTGAGTGCAGCACTTTAACAGCATCTTCTTTTAAGACTTTGAATAACTCAGCTGGGATACCATCACCTCCACTAGCTTTGTTGTTAGTAATGCTTTCTAAGGCCCATTTAACTTCGCTTTCCAGGATGTCTGGCTCGAGGTCAGTGATTATACCATCGTGGTTGTCAAGGACATCGAGGTCCTTCTTGTATAGTTCTTCTGTGTATTCTTGCCATCTTTTCCTAATCTCTTCTGCTTCTGTTAGGTCCCTACCGTTTTTGTCCTTTATCATGGCCAGCTTTGCATAGAACGTTCCCTTGATTTCTCCAATTTTCTTGAAGAGATCTCTAGTCCTTCCCAATCTATTGTTTTCCTCTATTACTTTGCATTGTTCATTCAGGAAAGCCTCCTTATCTCTCCTTGCTGTTCTCTGGAAATCTGCATTCAGTTGGGCAAATCTTTCCTTTTCCCCATTGCCTTTAGCTTTCCTTCTTTCCTCTGCTATGTGTAAAGCCTCATCAGACAGCCACTTTGCTTTTTTGCATTTCTTTTTCTTTGGGATGGCGGTGAGTGCTGCCTCCTTTACAATGTCACGGACCTCTGTCCATAGTTCTTCAGGCACTCTGTCTATCAAATCTAGTCCCTTAAACCTATTCTTCACCTCTACTGTATATTCATCGGGGATGCGATCTAGGTCAAATCTGAATGGCCTTGTGGTTTTCCCAACTTTCTTCAATTTAAGTCTGAATTTTGCAATGAGTAGCTCATGATCTGAGCCACAGTCAGCTCCAGGTCTTGTTTTTACTGACTGGATAGAGCTTCTCCATCTTTGACTGCAAATTATATAGTCAATCTGATTTCGGTGTTGCCCATCTGGTGATGTCCATGTGTAGAGACGCCTCTTAGGTTGTTGGAAAAGGGTGTTCGCTATGACCAGCGTGTTCTCTTGACAAAACTCTGTTAGCCTTTGCCCTGCTTCATTTTGTTCTCCAAGGCCAAACTTGTCTGTTATTCCGGTTACCTTTTGATTTCCTACTTTAGCATTCCAGTCCCCTATGATGATGAGGACATCATTTTTTGGTGTTAGTTCTACAAGCTGTTGTAGGTCTTCATAGAACTGGTCCACTTCAGCCTCTTCTGCAGCAGTGGTTGGGGCATAGACTTGGATTACTGTGATATTGAATGGTTTGCCTTGGATTCGGACCGAGATCATTCTGTCATTTTTGAGATTGTATCCCAATACTGCCTTTCTCACTCTCTTGTTGACTATAAAGGCCACACCATTTTTTCTACGGGATTCCTGGCCACAGTAGTAGATATAATGGTCTTCTGAGTTAAATTCGCCCATTCCTGTCCACTTTAGTTCACTGATTCCCAAGATGTCAATGTTCATTCTTGCCATCTCATTTTTGACCACGTCAAGCTTACCTTGATTCATAGATCTTACATTCCAGGTTCCTATGCAGTATTGTTCTTTGCAGCATCGAACTTTCCTTTCACCGTCAGACACATCCACAACTGAGCGTCCTTTCGGCTTTGGCCCAGCCGCTTCACTCTTTCTGGGGTTACTCGTACTTGCCCTCTGCTCTTCCTCAGTAGCATATTGGACACCTTCCGACCTGAGGGGCTCATCTTCCGGCGTCATATCTTTTAGCCTTTTGTTACTGTCCATGGGGTTTTCTTGGCAAAGATACTGGAGTGGGTTGCCATTTCCTTCTCCAGGGGATCACGCTTGGTCTGAGTTCTCTGCTGTGGCCTGTCCGTCCTGGGTGGCCCTCCACGGCATAGCCCACAGCCTCATTGAACCACGCAAGCCCCCTCGCCACGACAAGGCAGTGATCCATGAGGGAGATGCAAGTAGATAAATAGGTACATGCAACTTAATGAAGACCTTTTGACATATAGGCAAAGAAGAAGAAACGTTGGTTTTTATACCCTGCATTTCACTAC